>JAUMJK010000113.1:10185000-11385000 GCA_033558105.1 Coccyzus lansbergi
TAATACAAATTTCGAGTATAAGTCCTGGATGTTTTCCTGTCTGTTTAATGCTGACAGAAGGAAGAGAACATGTTTGTATATTTGCCTACCCATTAATGGTCAAAGGCCATCTTACAACATTATTTTTACCATTTGGAATACCAACAACAGAATAATTTACTTCAAGTTAGGTGTGCAAATGTGGCATTTTTCCATGATCTCGTTCCAGTATTTTCATATTAGCTGGCCTGACAATAAATGAAAGGTTAATAGGAGACTTGTCTTAATCAGAGGGCAGTTACTTACTGGCAGCTCAGACTATTTTCACTCAAAGTCTAAAAGATAGCATAACTCCTTAGTAATCTGATGGTTTTTTATGTGTTTCCTTTCAGTATTATATTATTTCCCCTTCTGTCATCATTAAGATCTAAGTTCTTTCTGTTGTGAAATACGTGATTCCCCAGTGTAGATTGTTTCTCAATAAAATGAGAGCCAAAAATGGAGATTTTAGTCTTATTTCTCTTTGTTCTGTAGTTCTATGTAACTACTAAGTAGCTTTTAGAATGTCACAGTCATACAGGCAGACAAATCAAGTTAAGCAACAGTGAGTACTAACTAAAAAAATATTTCTGGAATTTCTCATCTATTTACAAAGTTCTTGTTAGCAAAACAATACAAACAACAAAACCACCAGCTGTATTCCGTTAATAAGCCTTAAGCTTCAAATAAGAATCACAAATGAGCCTGGTCCAGTGCCTTCAGGACACTCCATTTTCCCATCTTATGAGTGGATCCAAACTTTCTTTAAGATTCAGAGCTTATCTAGACTCAACTGCTTCTAATGTTTCAGATCAAGGAGGAACTTTCAGCTGGAAGACTAAAAAAAGCCTTTAGAGACGTTATTAACTTATAACTTAGAATAAATGAAATGCTTCTTGGTTTTACATTTTACAAAGAAACCAAGGCACTTTTATCTTTGAGGTAACCTGTCCCTGTGATTTAACTAATTAGACAACCACAATGATGTACTGGTGGGTAAGTCTGGCAAAACCTTCTACACTGCATACATAGTCCAGAGAACCAGTGAAATAACAGTGAGTGCACTTATCAAAGTTATTGTTAAGAAGACAGGGAATAGGTGCTAAATGAAATCCAAACCAGGTTTAGTATCCTTTGATAACACTTCATTTTATAATTTTCATACTACTGTACTGCTGCTTCTATATCCTACACTCACTACATTTTTGACACCTCAGGTTTATATTCCTGATATAAGTGATTTTGTATTTGCTAGTATTTCTTCAGGGAGCAACTTAGACAGTAACTCAAGGAATTATTGAATTATTTTTAAAGCCTTGATCATTATTTCCAGGTTTGATTTAAGCTTAATGATAGTACATGCATTTTTAAAGCTTTTCCTCAGAAAGTACTATTATTGATGTAGACAAAAATCTTTCAATTGAATCATATTTGTCAATTTAAATATAAATTTAAATATGATACGAACCATTATATTTACAGGGGCAATTACAACTATCTCATGTCCATGTCTCTTAGGAATCACTCTAGAGATATCTGATAATAGTGATAAATAATAACATCTACCAGTGGTAAATAATGTATGCTTGTAGTAGATAATAATATCTACCACAATGACAACTGTTGCTTCCATCCTCTCCAACACATTTAAAGACTATTTTTTATTTGATGTCTGGATTTTTTTGCATACATTTTTTCTATTTTTCTTTAATGACCTTATGGACTACTTCAGACAACCCCACTACAAACTGTCTTGCATTGCCCCATGTCAGAAAGAAAGCCTGTTGTTACTGTGCCTACTGTCACTATTAGATTACATAGCATAAAGATCACTGTCCACTGAGAAAAATGATGTTGCCAGCACTGTCTGCCAAAGTGACACTGAAAAAACTTCAGTCCTGTCTCCCACTGTGCTGTTCTTCAGGATGGCACTCAGGTAAAATAAAATGATCTTGGCTTGCTGTCAGGCTTAGGAACGTATTCTGTAAAAAATGCCGTGAATAATTCTCTTCTTCACCATTGCTTTAAAACTCGAAGTCTCCTGAGGAAACATCTGTATAATTTGACACTATTTTGCTATTGAGAAATAAGAGTTTTAGCCCTATTTTCAAACTATGTGCATGAATATTTTCTAATGTATTCTTTACTTAATTGCAAACAGGAAAACTTGTGACTCCCTAGTCAAGCTAAAAAGAAGTTAATAAAGACAAGAGTCTCGCCCTTATATAACATCTCCCTACTGACAGCTAAATTGTTTTCTAACTTCATAGAATCACAACAACAGAGACCTATATTTTGACATTATAAAGACTCTAAACTTGGAAAAAAACTACACATAATTTTAATTTTATGCATACAACAAAAATCCATTCAGTAGTGAGATTTCTGGTATCACATGAAGTAATAATGTAATGAGAAACATGTCCCAAACTATTTGTATGTATACATATTCTAAGGGTGGTGCAAACTTTAGTTTTCTTTTTATAGTTGTTTCTGCCATTGTTCATAACATTTTTACAGTATGGTTTGGCTTTTAATGTATTTGGATTGAATGTCATAGTGTATTTCAGGCTGATGCTTTTTTTCAGTGGGATGGATGTGTTGAAATTCCTTGGAGAGTTTTTTCAAGGGGCAAGTGTCATTGTGAGGTAGATTTGATACAGCAATTGGAAACATGACACTATCTTGTGGGAATTATTTTTTCTTTCCTCCATGTTGTGTCACTTCCCTGCCTCCTGATTTCAGCAGAATTCAGCTCAAAGAACACTACTGGCTCTACCCCTATACGGATTTCTAATAGGCAAAAACTCCCAGGGCATTCAGTTTCTTAATAGTCGGAACTGCTTTGTGTGGAAGTGATTTGGGTTTTGATGAAATATTAGTTATGACTGTTTTCAGACTCTCTCTAATAAATACATGGAGGTGTTTATACAGCACTCCAGAATTAATATTAGTGAAATAAAATATAAGCTCCTTGTTAAGAGAGTTATAAGGCAGAAAATGATCAAAATTATGCTATGATCTCTCTTGAACTGAGGATAGATGGTAGCAAAACTGCTTCTATATTAAATATACAATTTAAAGTCCTTTTTCTGTGGTAGGTCCCTAAAGTGGTAACCTGGCATGGAATAATAGAATGGTTTGGTTTGGAAGAAACCTTAATAGTATTCAACAGTATGTATAAATTCAGGTTAACAGCAGTGGTGCATGGTGATAAGGGAGAGGGTGGAGATTTTCAGGTTAGTCTGGCAAGGGGTAAGTAGATGAGAAATGGAAAAAGAGACACAGGCAGAGACTATGAAAGGTGAGAATGAGGGGACTTATTGGGCAAGGAGCCTTTTTTTTTTTTTTTTAATTTGCTCTCCTCATACCCATCCCCCTTTCTAGTGTAATTTGCAACCCCTTTACTGATCTGATTTTGAAGAGGTGATTTAAATGTGTACTTCAGGGTGGTCGTCATTTCACTTCTGCCCCTGACTGCAGCTTGTTCAGGTACCTGATGCTCCCATACAGCTTAGATGTGAGAGGGAGGGAGGGAGGGAGGGAGGGAGGGAGGGAGGGAGGGAGGGAGGGAGGGAGGGAGGGAGGGAGGAAGGAAGGAAGGAAGGAAGGAAGGAAGGAAGGAAGGAAGGAAGGAAGGAAGGAAGGAAGGAAGGAAGGAAGGAAGGAAGGAAGGAAGGAAGGAAGGAAGGAAGGAAGGAAGGAAGGAAGGAAGGAAGGAAGGAAGGAAGGAAGGAAGGAAGGAAGGAAGGAAGGAAGGAAGGAAGGAAGGAAGGAAGGAAGGAAGGAAGGAATGGTTGGACTAGAAGATCCGATGGGTCCCTTCCAACCTGGTTGTTCTATGATTCTATGATTCTATGAAGGGGAGAGGAAGGGAACAGAGGGGAGGGGGGGAAGGGGAGGGGAAGGGAGGGGAGGTCTGTGTCAAGGTGCTGCTCTTGGGAAAGGATTTCTTCTTTTTTTTTTCACCACACTCCAGCAGTTGTTCTTGTCTATCCTACAATGGCAACTGTACCCAGGTCTTACTTCCTCCACCATGCAAATGTATTTGCTGTATTTCAATTTAATTCAAAGCAGTAGAATTGTTACAGTGTGGTCTAGTGTAGTGACTGTACATGTTTGAAAAATTTGGATAAATGTGATGTGATTCTGAGTTTCAAAACTCTTGCCAAATTGGTATAATAAACAAGCAAGGGACAAATTTCCCGGTTGTGGCTTTCTCATCAAACATTTACAGAGAATGTACAGAAAAAAGGAAGGAATGAAAGGCAGGAATATTTTGTTTTGTTGACCTTTTTTCTTCTTTAGCATACAATTCAAAATTGAAGAATTGGAAAAATCTTTGCAGTGCCTAAGCATTTGGTGAGGAGAGACATATTTTTAACAATAAGGTACTACAGTTATAACAACCTGGCATCATTCCTTAGTAGATAACATACAGGAAGACCCACTAAAAGGTAATAGCTCCTGGGGAAGGAGGTGGAAGTAAGAAGGAGCAGGGAATCAATGAAAAGGCATCTTTGGGGTGACATCCCCATCATATGAGCTGGAAACTGGAAGCTTAAAACAATTTTTGCACCTTGAGTCATCAATAATTTTCAAGCATCATACTAAATAAAAGATGTCAGCTTGATGGATGGTGATGGAATGCAGTCTCCTCTTGGCTGAATTGCTTGTTGGCACTGGCATACAAAAGCAAATCTAAGTTTCCTCTGCACCCCCACTTCATTTTGTTTAACCAGTAAGTATTCTAGCATGAAGCTTTTAAATATTTTATATCTAGAGTGCCTTTTTCATTAAGAATACACTTTCTTTCCTGACATTGAGAAAATAGATCAGGATCATCACTTTAAAAAATTTTTGTTTAAATGCAGATTTTGAATGGCTGCCAGAACTGAATAAAAAATCCCTGCAGAACAAACACTGTAAAAATCAATAGTGTTCTTTCCAGGGAGGTATATTTCTCTGGTCATGTCTCCCTGCATTTCATTGCATTACTTTGTGTGGTTTTAAGCCTTTTTTCTTTCATAAAAGTGATGTCTTGTGCCTGGTTGAACTAAAAAGAAATGTACATTTTGAGTGTAAAATAAATAACGAATCATCTTAATTGTATAAGAGCTTCTTAAGGATCTTTTTAATTTCCCATTTTCAATATTGCATTAAAGGATTCAAAATTATCTTTAAAATTGTTCTTTAACAATTTATTAGCTTATTCATGTATATATATATGAATAGAACAGCTTGTGCACAACCTCACATTTCCCTGCATTTCCCTGGTTTTCCTCTTTCCTTTTTCTTTTTTTTTCTTTTTTTTTTTTCCTTTTTAATAAAGGAAAACTAGTAAAAATGAATAATTCCTTTTATCTGGGGGTTTTGAGGGAGTGTTTTTTTCTACCTGTGCTTTCTGGAGAGATCTCTGCATCCAGCTGGACCAAACCTCATCCTGTTCCTTATGACAGTTTGTTAAGATCTTTCAGTTGACGTTGTTTATGATGATTTGTTAGCATGTTTCAGATGAAAAGACCTACAATTTAAGTATTGTAAACTAACTTAAGTCATTTTCACTTAAGTGGGTTAATAAGTATGTTTTCGGGTTCTAAAGAAATTGCATCTAGGAGCAAAAGAGTGTAGAGCTAGGGGCTGTATAGATGCATACCACCTCAGTTTAGTATAACTGTAGCCAAAAGAAAAAATGTCAAAAAGTTCTTAGAGCATATGCATAGACACCTCACAGTCTTGAACACTTGTTTCCAAAACTTTAAATATCATGTCCAGTATATGTAAAAATGGTGTCTTTTTTTAGCGGGAGGGGAACGATATGCAAATTCTACAGGAAAAAAAGCCTCATTTTGAATTGGTTCAGCAAATCCATAGCTAAAGAAATAGGCCAGAAATATTTCCCTCCACACATAGAACACAAAAGCCTCATTACATGCAGGTAAACTTCTCAGCGATGACCTCCTAGTCTTCTGGCTGCTGCACAGTCTTTGCAGGGAAGACAAAATGTTTTGTGACAGAGGATTTATCAGATCAAATGATACTGTGGTCTTCTGTAACTGAAAAACAATACTTGAGTAAGCAAAGAAAAATATACACAAGATATAATTTCCATCATAGCAGTTTGTTGTCCAAATGAACAACTTGCAATTCCAGGGATAAAATATACTAAATTTTCTTAGCTACTACTAAGATATCCTGTCGCACAACTGACATTGTTTTAGTGGGTTTTATAAATTATGTAGTTCTGCCAGCTCAGATGCAGACTGAGAGTCTTGTCTATTATGAAGTTTTGCCAAAACATTTTAAAGTGCTGCAAGTATGTTGTATATCAAAAGAGAATATATTTTAAAGTAAACTAATGGATTCAAATGTCCCCAAATTAATTTTGTCGTTCTTATCAAGTAAATGCAATAAACTGTCAGGCTACTCTTGAATATTGGAGATTTAGATTAAAAGTCATATTGTCATTACTAAATGCAAGAAGAGATGGTAGGCTTTACAGTTTTTGTCATTAATCATATTTACATATCTATTTCATCCTCTAGGCATAGCCAAATATTGTTCTGAATGGAATCAACCTAGTAAAAGAAAACCATCCTGATTGTGACTGCTATTTGGTCAAATTAGATTGTCAGAGCATAATAGTAATATCATTAGTTTATTATGTCCTGATTTGAAGTCCTTCCCAAACATATTTCAGTTATTTTTCTTTGTTTATTCTCTCCCTGCCTCCCAGCCCCGATTTATGCTTCCCAGCAGGATTCTTTGTTTTGGGCAGGATAAAATTCATAGTACAATGTGATCGGTGTCCTACTGAGGCTTGGTACAAATGACCTATGATTATAGCCTGCAGACAAAAACAGAAGTGAAGGGATGCAGAGCTATAAAATGAAAGCAATACAAGTCTGAGTTTGCAGGGCTTTGCTCTATGACATGAAAGCAAGTTCTACTGTGGCTTGTACCCTTCCTAATTCAACTGAAATCAATCCACAACCACAGGTTAAGACAGACTATGGCCTATAACTTACATGGAAATACAGCTCTTAGCCACTGAATCCTAAAGAATCTGTTTCGGTATATACTGTAAAGTACATTCAAGTAAAATGGTGACAGACTGAACAGTGTATATGCCCTTCAGGCAGGAGAGACAGACATATCTCACAGACAAGGCAAGTCAAAGGTAGCAAGGTAGGTTAAAAAGTTTCACTCTCCCCTGCTGTGCGAATGTGACCCGCGTCTTGGATAGGTAACAAAATGGAGCAGCGAACAACAAGACCTCAAGTTAGTCTTCATTAAGATCAGTTAAGCAGTCATATTTATGTGTAGACCCCACAAGCTGTGGTGGCACAGCCAAGGCAAAGTAACAAAGAGACGTAAAGAATTATACTGATATGTTATACCTTATCTCCAGAAGTACATATTGCTAGAGCAACAACTTTTCTTTTGCTTGATGGAATTCCTAGGTAAATTTGCCCACTGTGTAAAAAAAAAAACAAAAAAACCCCAAATATAATATACATTCCAATATAAATTTCTCACTTGCACAAGATTTGACTTGCAAATCATAGCAGATTAAATAATGAATCAGTCTCAATTAAATGTCAGGCTTACAAATTTTATTTGACTGGAACCAGTTTATACTTATAGAAAAGTTGGGCAGTGTTGGGATAGGGAATATTCACAGAGAAACATCACTGCTGTTGAAGTGCCTGTGAAAAAATTAGGGATCAGATGGAAACTCTATGAAATCTCCGGTATATAACAGTTGATTTTTCCACTGTTTACTGTCCCTGGTGGTAAGTGCTATATTTTGCTAATGCTATGGACTAGGAGGATAAGTTGTTGAGGAAAAGTAATGTTTTCTGACTTGCTCAAAATTTCAGATTCTGACTTGAACACACTAAGAAAATTAATATTCTGGTCTAGGGAATGCAGTCATGACACACACATCAAAATAAACTGCAGAGACCTTTTTTTCCTTGTTAAACTTTTCACAGTTTTGGAGATACTTAAGCATGAACATGCTAGTTATTTACATGTCATTCTCTTGAAAAATAGCTTTCACTAGTCATGATAATGTGTTTGGTTGTGAAAGCACCTGCTTACATTTCAATGACTTCAGAGAGATATAAGTATATAAGAAAACACTTAAACTCATACTTGAATAAGTTTTTTTTCTCAAGTGAGAAATTTAATTAATAAGTGTTAGATATATTCACGAATGAAATTAGACATTTCTAAATTTTTAATGAACAAGTTAATTGTCCTTTGAAATGCCAAAATGATCCATTACTGAAACTCTCCCTTGAACACTTTGAAGATCTATATTTCAGCCTTTCACAATACTAGAGCATTCTAAACATTGAGTATGGTTTATAAATAATTTTTCCTTTTACTGCTAGAAATTCTTTCTGTTGATTTTGGAAAAAAAGATCCAATGCAAGAATGATCTTCCTATCAAATTATGCAAAGAAATAAAATTAATGTGGTTTGTTTTTTAAGAGGACAAGGAAATGTAGGCAAAATTCATACTTTCATCTTTTGAAAACATAGATATAACTGAGCAAAAGCTGCTTTATGTTATGCGCAAAGCTATGAAGATGACATTCAATGTACACTGATGTGTTAATGTGAACCAGTACATTTATATCTGTGATATAATTTGAACTCTTCTGAATAGTTGCTGTCTTGTAGTTACTTGTTCCTTTCTATTAAAGGAAACATAAATAATTCCTTTGTGTTCCATGTGATATTACAGTTATTAGGTCATTGAAACCTGAAGTTCATCATGAGTATTTCTGTGTTTATTTATAATCACACTGAATTATCAGCCTTTGAGCCAGCTTTTTTTAAAGTTTATAGTTGTACAACCAAGACCTATATTTTTATCTGTGTGCTTTTCTCTAGAAAATAGAAACACTCTAACTAAAAAGTGAAAGAAAACACATGTGAAAAATCCACTGACTTTTGGAAAAAATAAAGTACTAGTTACAGGGAAAAAATAGTGTGCAAGTAATTGATTTTTTTGTCTTCTGATGACACAGGTGGGAATTTTCTAATACATGATTTCTTTTGAAAGAATGTGTGAACTACTTTAAAATGGACATTTGAATGGTTTACCTATATGTAGAACTAACTGACATTTCTATTGCTAGGAAGTAACTAGATAGCTCAAAAAGGCTAAGCAACTAACTTTGAGTTCAGACTTTACTTAGATGTAATGAAAATACAATCTTCTAAAAATCGAAAGCTAGATTATTATATTTGAAAATAAAAGTTATGACAGACCTGTGAATCTGTCAACATCACTTACCATACCATGAGAGTGCAGGTGAACGCAAAACACATTTAAATTAAGAAAATAAAGGCTAATTAACACCTATGGGTGCACCACCTGACTCAGAGCAGCAAATTTAAGTGCTTCAGAGTATAAATTCATCAAGAATTGGGATCAAGATGAAATTACTGTCCCTTGAATAACACACCTAAAAGCATTGTGTAGAGGTCATGCTTTACAAGGCTATGTGCTTTCAGAAATACTACAATGGATTAGACGGACCATTGTTTTGAACCAGTCTTGAAATCCCTATACTCTAGGTAATTTTTACCTCATCCATAATATTTGGCACTACTATTATATCTATATATCTAATAATGGCTACTTTGTTCTTTCTCTCTACTCTGCCCCTCTGCCAGTTAAACTGTGGGAAACTGTTTTGACCCTTGGAGAAACTCCTTAATGCCTTAATCAAACCAGTAACTTGTTCAGCTCTGAGAACAGTCACCTCTCTGTGTGGATACCATAGGTATCCATGCCTGATGGTTTTTGATTTTTTTCTCTTTAACTGAAGTTTTTCAAGTAAAGTGTCTTCTAAGGTCTGCATAGAAAGACATTCTTGCTTTACTAGGCAGCTTCGTTGTCTTTCAAAAATGCAAAAAGCAAAAAGATTTTTGAATTCTCAAGAAGCTGCTGCATATGCTTTCTTTGTAAATTATGTGAGTACAAAATAGGGGAGAAAAAAAATGGATCATTCATGTTCCTAAGAAGCATCTCCCATGAGAACTCAGAAGTGTCTTTTAAAAAAGTCTAATATGTATAGTTCTTGTGATCAATAAAGGAGTAAGAGAAAAATCACTATCTATAAAATCAGGCATCCAAAATACTTTTTTGCAACATCTGAATCTTGGCAGCAGTCTCAGGCACCAAACCATTCTTCTCTAAAGAACTGCATCTCAGCAGTGTTCTTCAACTTATTCTTGAGATGCATGCAACAGAAGCTGACACTTGGAAAACAAAACAAAACAAAATCAGACCTTTAAATGTCAGGTAGGCTTTTGGTTTCGCAACCCTTTACTTTTCTGCTTTCAGGTACACCACATTTTCTATTAGTGCTTGTTAAGCCTCTGCCCCTCTGTAAGGCTGGAAGGCAGATTGTGGTTACCAGGATACTTAATGCATCTGTCTGGATAAAGGTTTCTGGTTATTTCACAGGGCAATTTGATGAGAATCTCGGAAAACCTTGCAAATTTCTCTGACAGCTCCAGTAATAATCCTAATTCTGCCAGCATAGAAATCCTGAATCTTTGTGTTCTCACTAAGAATGTCTTTTCAGACATGCTGTTCTGGGAAATGGCATTGTTAAAATTTAGCTGTTGTGATAACACTTTTCTCCTTTTAGCACTTTATTATGTTCTTCACTATGTAAAAACAAACTCAATGACCCTGAACAAACACTAAAGCAGAAAAGATGGTATTGGCTGCTAATCTGTCCTTTATGAGGGAGTCTAACCTGCAGCTTCAAGCTTACTTATATACACTGGAAACACAGTGAATGTTTCTAAAACATTCACTGTTGTCAGTTTTGTGAGCTAAGTTCTATATATATGGTTTGTTTTCCTTTACCCTTTTTGGTAATGTTTATGATTAATGATTTTTTTAAGGAAACCCAGGTTTGTTTGCATGCCAATAATTAAAGCCATCACTATACAATTCCTGACTGTGGTTTCACACAGTGGAAAAAAGGATGTTGTCATTGTTGCTGTCTATTGCAGGCTAGGGCTGATGTGTAACAGCAGGTGCCTTTGAAAGAAATGTTGTTGGCTCTTGTAAAGGCAGACTACTCAAAGCTGCATCTTCTTTACTTAGGGAAAGGCCATTGCTTCTTTTGTTGCCAGTCTCTTCAGGGGAAATCTTTGCAGAAGAACTCAGGAAGCTTAAATGGCACAAAATGTTTACGAAACATGGCTACACTGAAGGGTTCGTGGACATTACAGGTCATTGGTTATGCTTCAATATATACTCATACTTTAAGACTATCCTCATGATTGTCTAAATCTAGCAGTCCTGAAACTGTAAGACAACCTTCAGGTTTAATACATTTTTTGTTGATGTTTGGGGGTTTTACTATTGATTTATACATGTTCAGATGTATAGAAAAAATAAACACACTCTTTTAATGTACAAAGTCTTGTATAAAAGCCATGCTGAAGCAGATGGAAAAGAGGAACTATGCAGCCCGAAATTGTTAACTGTAGGAATATGTAATGCCAAATATTTTAAAGCCCTTTTTTTTTTCCCAGCTGAAATTTTGGTAAAGAGTTGGTCTGCATCTCTAATTACAATATACATGATTGCTTAACACTGATAGTCCTTACGTTTTGTAAGCATATTAAAGTCTTTTGCCATTTAATGTAAAGATGCGTTATATCCCTGCATACACTATAAACCTGGGTCAGTCAGGTAAATTTTAAGGTGCCAAATGCAATGTTTTGTGGAAACCTTGACTGTATTTCTGTGTTGTAAAGCAACATTCATGGTAATTACTACTTAGGATGGCTAATTCTGAAAATAACAGCGTTCAATCATCTAAGTTGCATCAATTAGAAGGAAGTATGCATGTATGTTTTAAAAAACTAACTGTAAATCGATATTGATACTGCTATTTCGTACGAGAATAACAGTATTTTTTTCCAAGAAAATAATTTAATTTCTTCATAACTTTTCCAATACACTAAAATCCTCAAAGTGAATTTAAACTATAGTAAATTAAAACCATCAAATTGGTATAAGTACAAGTAAAACTTCAATCTGAAAATGAAAATAATGAAATGTTGTACTGCTAACATAAAAGGGACACTATATTTTTTCATTGTTTTTTTTCTCTAGTTTTAGCAATTTTTAGCAAAATATAGTCATCTAACAACACTGACATGTCAATGGAACAGAAGAATTTTTCTGTTTATAGTTTCTAGTTTGTAATTGAAGTTATCAAAGTACTTTCAGTCCTAGGCTTTTCAGGCAAGGTGTCTTAATTTTTATCATTTTCTGTGTACATTCTTCACACCCTTCTTTTCTCATCTCTCTCCATCTGAAACAGTGTTGAAATAGTACGCCAGGTATGAACAACTTTTGAGAAGCAAAATGTCCAGTCAAATCATGGCAGAGGACTGTCTTGTTATGGAAGAAGGAGAATGCCGCACCTAGTCTACTGTGTTTGTAAAAAACATTATTCCTCTTTCACTGCTGCTGAGCTGCCTATAACACAAAATGAAATGCAACCTCATCTTTTCCATAATTAAGTAGAAATTCAATGGTTCAGGGAGAGGGTGAAATATTTCTTGGAAATGAAACTGTCAGAAATGTTTGACATCTCTATTTCAGCCACAGTTAAGTGACCTTGGAGACCTCTTCAGGAAGAAGATTACGTTGCTCAATAAAAGAGAAAAACTATTAATTTAAAGAGATCTCCTCTGCAGACATACACCCCCCATTTGAATACTGGAATGAGGGATAATTACAAGAAATATTAAATTTGCCTTTGATTTGTTTGGTTATTTCCAAGTCACACCAGTAAGCTCTTTATAGTTCCATTCAGTATTTTATTTGTCAGTAGAGGTTCAAAGAGAAGTGCAGTTTTGCTATATACTGTAGCCAACACCAGGTAGTATGTTAATCCTTATGTAGAATAGTATCATACAAAAAAGTGACATACCATGATTGCACATTGCCTGTCACTGCAGAGTATCAAGCTTTGGAAGACACTGCATTTTCTTGCTGGTTTATTATATCTGTCTTAATAGGATGTTAAATTATGAGAAGTGAATCATCTGAAGTAGGTTGCCTGGAATATTCTAGGGCACAAAACAATAGTACGCAGGTGTTCTGATATCTTTTTTCTGCTAGAGCTATCACAGCATTTAAGAGACTTTTCAGCATAAGTGTTTTGTTAGAGTAAAACATTTTTTAAAGTTAACTTTTTTCCTAAAAAAGTCATTGCTAGCTGGAATGCTGTGTTTCCCTGTGTAACAGCTGCTTGCATGTTGTGGCTCTTTCCATAATCAAAGTGAGGTAACAGACAACCCTAACTTTAAAATCAATTCATAGGAAGATGCATCCTATATCAGAGTGAAAAAGAACAGTGAGTGGGGAGAAATAATCATTTGGACAACAAAACCGTAGCGGCATATATGAGATCATCTAAACTTGCTCAGACCACTGTAACCCCACATTTTTACTTTGGTTTCATTTTCACTATTATGTGTTATATACCAGATAATCCATTATAATCAAACAGACCTGTTTCTGTGCATGGTTGTATTCCTGAAGTCAAGAAATGTGAAAAAAGAAATCGGAACTGATTCTGACCTGGTATTAATACAATTGTACTGCCCACATGCAAATTCAACTTGAAGTACTTAGCACACGAGCAGCACTCCTACCACACACATCACTGCACAGCAGCTTGGCCTGATAATGATCAAGACAAATAACCACTGGGTGGAGGGAGTGGTGGTGGAATTAAGTATTATTGCACCAGTAGTCAAGATAATTTAAAACATAGCCAAATGTTTCATATACTTTAGGATGATTTTAGGTGGCAGCAGCAGTAAGCCTTATCAGATTACTCAAATGAGAGGCTGAGATGTCCAATCTTTTTCTGAGCTCAGTCACACCTCTGGTTATATGCCTTCTCTTTGGTCACACAACAACCTGTGATGGAGTCATCATCACACAGTGGATTTGAGTAGCAAATATCTGAAGAAAGTCCTGGCCTGCAGCGAGGATAGGACCTTGTGCTGTAGAGCCAGAAACCTTCATATTCCCCAGTAATCTCCTAAATTAAGTCTAATTTTAACCCTGAGGACCTTAATTATGTGCCTATTGAGACTGTTTCAATTCAAAAATACCTTATTGAGAACTACAATTTCCTGTGTAGCCAATTCATGAAACCCAAGACTTTTTTTGTGAATAGAGCTAAACTGTGATACAATTTAGTTAAAAGACTTCTCCATATAATAGAAACCTTTGTTTATCACTGCTGCTACTTGAAAATTGGAAAGATCACCTGTTATATTGTTTTCCCTTCCAGATCTGACTTTCAAAAGATTTTTTCATAGGATGTGAGCTGGTATGAAACTCTACATATAAGAAGTAGTAAACATTCTCATGCTTTCTGACTCATGACAGAGGCAGGGCACCAACAAGGTATATATAGGACCACCAAGAGATAAAATGGAGAAGGAGGAAATCTCAAGACAAAGTATTCCACACTGCATTGCCTAGAGTAAATATGTTCTCTCTGAAGAATTTTTTGTCACTTTTAAGGTCATGGTAAATAAGTGTACCAAAACATAAAAACCAAATATAAACTAAAGATATTTATATACGGAAAGTACTGTGGAAACAGATAACAGAGATAAAATATAGGACACTTGTCTATTGCTCCTTCTCTCAAAAATCAGAACACTGTTAACCCTGTGTGCTATTCAAAAGACATTATCTCTGCTGGTTTTAGTACTACACTAGTAATTTACTTTTTATATAAATATCACATATTTAGATGTCCTGTCATTTAAGAGGTTGCTGATTTAGTCATGCTTATAATCACATATATTGAATACAACCTGAGGTTTTACTCAGTTTAAAACATCCTCTTCACGTAACTAACCTAATTGTTAAGACTTCTCTTTTATTCTTAATTTCATTAAGACTTTGTAATCCACATTCTCTGAATAGCATATTAACTCTTTAGAATATTATTTCTCTGTTGGAAGGCAACGAGCTATTTTGTGACAAATCAGCATTTTTTGCCTTCTAGAGCAATTCTATACAGCCCTTTTCTGACACTGAACCTTACACTTCTATTAAAATGCAACCTGATCACCCTTTACTCAGCCCTGTAAATGGGATTCTCACACACAGCTTATTAACAACATGTCAGCTCAGAACCGAAGAGCTAGGTGTTGATCAGTTTGGACAGATGAGACATTTAAGATAACCGGTTTGTAAAATAGCCATTGCAAGATACCAGTATGATGACATTGCTGTCAGTCTTAGTAATTTTTCTGAAAATAATATTTTTTCTTAATTATCAGATACAGCAGTTTTCTTCATCCTACAGAAGGCAAGAACCAAACAATCTCTTCTAAAATGAAAATTCTACAATAAGCAATCTAGGAAAACCAAGCAGAAACATAGGCCATGCCAAAATGCCATATTTTGTTATGGAAAATAGCAGCTGCATTTTTTCATAGTCAATTCAATATTTTTGTTCAAGTTTAAATTGATTATTTGGAAAATGAAATAAAAACATTTTTTAATTTAATCTCAAGGCAGCTGGCTGCTTAACAGGAAAGTTGAGTAGCATACTAGTAATGCTTAAGAGGTTCTCCAGAATCTTGAAAGCATCTAAAAGTGTGATGATTATAAATTTTTCCAAGTTTTATGTAATTATGCATGACATTTAATAGAAATCCTCCAAAGTGGCTAGCTGAAGCTTATCTGAGCTCAAGTGAAATTAACTGTTAAGAGTACACTTCAAAAGGATCCTCTCCTTGTTTTTCACATACGGTGCTGCAATAGTAATTTTGACAATCAAACTGTAACTAAAATGAGCTAAGAAATAGAAGATTTATTTTAATTAGTTATTTGGAAGTTTGGTGTTTTTCTACTTTTTTTTAATTGTTGTTTTTCTATGCTGAAAGCTTGGTCTTTGATGTAAGTACCCAGTGTCTTGATGCCATTCCCTTAATGTCTTCCTTTGCAAGCCTTTGCTATTACAAAATATGTTGCTCTGATAGCATCCTTTAAAAAATATTTTCCTCATTCTACATTAGTTTCGTGTCTAAATGACAACAGACCAGAATGAGAGTTTACAGAGACAGGTTTTCATTCAGTATAATTACGTAACAGAATCAGAATGTTATTGATAACGGATTATTTTTTTCAGCCAAAATCCCTCTAAGTGTTTTAAAACAGAGCTGTATTTATCATAAAAAGAATTTGTTCAACCTCAGAGAAAATCTGTCATTTAATGTCACAAAGATGCTACATAAACTTAAGTAAATGCAGAAAACATAAGCAGTAGAAAAAATTTTGTTGATATTATTGTTTAATCTTTTTGAAGCACAGCTTATATACAAGAAAACATTAGCCCATGTGGAATACATTTAGGAAGAGTCTACATAACCTTCTTTTCTGTTAAAACTGAGTAAACTGGACTATTGAAAGTGTTCCTATCCCCTTTCATCTGATACTCCCATAGTGAAATCTAAACCTAATTAGAATGTAAATTGTTTGTTACAGCCCTCAATCCTTCTTGAATTTTAACATTAAAAAAAACAAACCAAAACAAAAAACAACTGTGAGAAAGTTAAATAATCTACCTTCACTCTTCTACTAGAAAGCTTATAATCTTTGTGTCTTTATTATCAGCAGTAAAGTCAATGTTAGCTGATGGAAATATGTAGAAGCATTAGAGCAGAAGAGGTTTGAAGGTTCACTGAATGGTTTACTGAAGAAAATCAGAGTAGATTTTATGAAATAATGGCTAGGCACAGAATATGAAAAATAACTATTGCTAAACGCTTTGATATGAATCATTAAAGGAAGGGATTTGGAGTAATTATGTATCTGCACTAATGAAGAGTACAATCGTGTAATTAAAATAGCTCTTATGCACATAATCACTTTTTTTTTCCTTAGGCATAATAATGGTGATGCTAGTGACAGTGGTGAGACAACTTGTGCTTGCGTGGGTAGTTATGCCTTATGCATATGTCTGATTTGAGGATCTGTAAGTCTACACACCATGTGTGATGGGACTACAAGGTAAGATCATCATCAGAATCCTCCTGTTTCATAGTATCTATTTTCTTTTTCACCTTATTCTTCCATAAACTTCTGTGTGATTCTGTTATTCTGACTTCTTTGTCTATATACTGTGAGAATCTGTTGCAAAGTAGAGTTGAGATTGCTAGTTCTTAAAGTTCTTGTGCCGTAATTTTCTCTAATAGCAACCATACCTAAGACAATTTTTAACATGCTTAAGTGTGTTTGGGATTTCTAATAGAAGTGATTTCCCTTCATTTTCCTCAGCACGTCTAAAGGCTACATATGAAAAAATATTAATTTCTGATTCAGCATTATTTTATCTTCCCAGTCCCTTCTCACAGTGAAGCATATGGAGAGTATGGTTGTTTTCTTATTTTGAAAAATTATTATTACAATCTTTCAGGTGTGAAGCCATAAGTAAGTGTAAATATCTGTCAATGCATTGGCCTCCATCAATACTGTCAGCAAGCATGAAGCATCTTTTTCCAAATTCCTGCTCAGGATTTGAAGGCAGTAAAATGTGCATCAGAAAGAGTTCATCTGTTTGGTTTTTTTTTTTAATGCCCTGCACTAACTAAAGGAAAAAGTCTTAAGAGAATAATTAGTTCCACATGTACACGAAAGCACTGCAATTCACAAGTACCTCACTTAAAGTCTTATAACTTTCATTTAAGGTACTGCAAATTACTCAAATTTAACAGCAGCTGTTTAGTAAATACTAAGTCATTTGACTTAAATTCTTTCTGAAATACATCGGCACAAGTCCCAGTTATTTTGTTTAGAATGTGCATATGTTGCAGAGAAGGTCAGCCTTCTAGCTAACTTCATAGATATCATCCAGCTCTCCAGCTATGGCAAATATTTTTGGTGCTGGGTATTCTTCCAGAAGCCAAACATTTTAAGTTAATGTAATGTAATGTTATACACTGTAAATTCCTTCCTTTCAGAGTCTGTTTCTTCTTCAAAACAGTACTTACAAAGATAAAACCTAAAACAAGTTTCAGACTTCACAGTCACATTTACCTATTCAGTGTGGGTGTTTGAGTAGACTTAAGGCTGAAAGAAGACACTGAATAAAGAAAACAGTAGTGACATTTTAATGCCATCTGTTATGCAGTGTGATATAGCTAACTCCAATTGGAAAATGCAACTCTTCATATTTCATTGAGTGAACTGTACAACTGAAAGCTTTACAAATGTCAAAATTTAAACTTTGAAATTACAAGGCAGCCTGATGTCTGCATACTAAGAGTCCGTGTGTGTGGTGGGATGGAGGTGGAGGTAATATTTGTGGAAAGAGGGATTTGAAAAGAGAAAGGTCTAATTCTGTAATGATGTAAGGATTCTCCCTCTGTACTCGGCACTGGTGAAGCCGCTCCTTGAATCCTGTGTTCAGTTCTGGGCGCCTCACCACAGGAAGGATGTTGAGGCTCTGGAGCAAGTCCAGAGAAGAGCAATGAAGCTGGTGAAGGGGCTGGAGAACAGGCCCTATAAGGAGCGTCTGAGAGAGCTGGGGGTGTTTAGCTTGGAGAAGAGGAGGATGAGAGGAGACCTCATTGCTCTTTATAACTACCTGAAAGGAGGTTGCAGAGAGGAGGGAGTTGGCCTCTTCTGCCAAGTGACAGGGGACAGGACAAGAGGGAATGGCCTCAAACTCTGCCAGGGGAGATTTCGGCTAGAGATTAGGAGGAGTTTTTTCACTGAAATGGTCATTGGGCATTGGGATAGGCTGCCCAGGGAGGTGGTTGTTTCACCTTCCCTGGAGGTTTTTAAGGTGAGGGTGGATGAGGTCCTGAGGGACTTGGTTTAGTGTTTGATAGGAATGGTTGGACTCAATGATCCGATGGGTCTCTTCCAACCTGGTTGTTCTATGATTCTATGATTCTGTGATGAATGCTTTCAGATTTAAAACATGCTTCCCTTCCTCCTCCAGCAATACTGAAATATCTTGTATTTTAGGTCTTATTCATTCTTTTGAATGAATGAATGAACTGATTTAATATATCCCATCACAGCATCATTTTTTCTACATTGACCCAGAATCTTTCAGGTTATGTTTGCAAGGGAAGGTATCTACTCTGATGATTATTAGTGTAGCTCTTCCCTGCTCCACTTCCTGGTTGTGTTCACAGTATTCTCTGAGCACTGACTGCAGTTGACAACACTCAATCAGACTGTCTCTATAAAGAGAAAAGAGGACCATGCTGGGAATAACTAATTCAACCTCACAGATGATACCAGTGCCTGACAAGACTTCACAGCAGTGGCATGTAGGTTTCCTAATGGTGAGCTCAGGTTTAACATTCAGTAGAAATATATCTGACATTCAATACATCTTCCTCAACATGATGGGCCTGTCTTATATGCAGCATTCCAGTTGATATATTAGGATTGCCTGCTCCAATGACATTAATACTTCCATATTTCTTTGTGAAATACCTTGCCTGAAAAATCCTAGGATTGCTTTTGACATTTTCATGGCTACTTCACCGAGATGGTTCATAGTAATCTTATAATTGACTAATACACCAAGATCTTACTCTTACTCTGACATTTCCAACTAATGACTTCCCATGTGAAGGAGAAAATTCTTGTTATTAATCCCTAACTGCATGATCTTGCACTTTATTATGAAAACTCATGTCATTTCCTTGTTCCAGTCCTAAAGAACTTCTCTATTTTCAGGCAAAAATTCTGATCTTTTCCAAATTGACAGCATCTCTACTTTGCATATGCAATAGAATTAGCAGGAGGAATTTAGTACCTGGGTCTTTAATGAGAATATTCTAATCGGAGCCTAAGACCACCCCTTCAGAAGCTTCATTTGTAGCTGCCTTTTAGCCTGATATGCCACTTAGTAATGTGAGCTATTGTTGTCTCTCTTTTAGTTTGTTCCTTTGCTAAGTTAAATAGTTTTTCTTAGTCTAGCAAATCCTTATCAAAGAAATGTCCTTGATTTTCTTCAAAGAAACATAACACATAAATGTCACAACCTGAATGTGCTAAAACCGTGTTTGCTTTTTGTTCCACCTGTCATTTACTGATTATTTCTTTCAACATTTGTTTTATAGTTCTGGATGCTCAATAAAGAAACCTGTGACCTCAAAGATTATTTCTCTAGCCTTTCTAAAACATTTTATTCTCATCATGTAAAATATCATCCACAATGTGAACTGTTCTCTAAAAATCCTTGCTAGTCAGTTTTGCACTGCTGGGTATTGAAAACCAGAGGTATTCAAATCGTCCTGCAGATTGCTTGAAACAAAGACTACTTTTGTGCAGAAGTCTAATGGGCTCAGTGCAGGTATCTTGTCTCAAAGTAAACACACAGGTGGGCTAAACAAACTACTTTGCTCCTGGTCCCAGAAGTACTTGAACAGCTCCCTTTGCTTAGGATGTTTAGGAACCCCTGGGTAGAAAAGTTGTTTTGTTTTGGTTTTTTTTTTTTTTTACTTGACACCTGAAGACTTATTACAATTCAATAAAACTTTCAGAGACTTGGATTTTTTTGTAACAATATTCAATATACATACAGTTCCTATGTATGCCCAAAGGACACATCTTTATTGCAATGAGATTCTTGACCACTTATATCTTTACCTTACAGTCAAAGGAAGGGAAACTAGTCTTAGACTTATCACATAGAGGTCAATTTAATTGGTTACCATATGATATTGCTCTACCCAAGATCAAGTGGAACTTGGTTGTAGTGCAGTTCATCTGGAATCATGATATTCATGAGAAGTGAACCTGAAACCTAGGTGAAATGTCCAGGTTGTAAATTCTAGTTTGGAGCTCCATGTCACTAGAATTACATCAGTTGATAGTGTGCAACACATTAAGTTATACTATGCAGAGAACTTACTTACTATGCTGCTTATTAGAAATATTTGCATGCTGTATATCCTCTGACGGAAAACCAATATTCTATATTCTTTTGCAAGCTATTTTTTGTCATAACCAATAAAATCAGTTTACAATAACATTTTGAAGATACATTACTTGTAGAATATAATTAGACTAAAACAATTACTAAAAACTTTCCATTTGATCAAGATGTGACACCAGATCAGATGAAAAATAATCCCAAGGAAACAAAAAACTATACCTCTTCAGAAACCAGGTAGTTATATAGTATGCTTCTCTAAACATTACATCAGTTCCACCTGAGGGAGAATTTCTGAACAGAAAAAAAAGGGGAAGTCTTGAGTTATCTCTAATTATGCTTTGGTATGTAAGTCATTTAAACACCTAAGTCACTCCTGTGGTTTAATATGACTGGTTTTGTAGATAATACATTCTTTCCCTAATCATTTCTTAAACACAAGTTTTTAACATAAGAAATGCAATGGAAGTGCACACATTTCTTTACTATTTTAGTTTAAGATGTTCAGAAAGGGTAAATCTCTAACTATGTTCATGCAGTGAAAAAAAATATTTGCTTTACATAGAAGTATAACCTGAACAGGCTTCCTACTAAGTGCCTTTGAAATATTTTGTTCTTTATTTATTACTTTTGCCTATGAAGTTTTTGTTAAACAACTCAGGAATGTAAATGTATAATCTCACCCACTCCCACTGCTTACCCCAAGGCATCCACAATTTATTTTCAGACAGCTATTAGGATTATGGAGAAAGACTAAGAAAATTAATTAGGAATTGGATATACACCAAGGGTTGTAATTTACAGTCCATCAGGTTCAAAATATTTTTCTTAGTTCATAACGTGTTCCACATGTGTGTTAAAACTCAAGAAAATTAGTCTCAGTCCTGTATATTATATTTCACTTTTTCATTAAAAGTTACTTAAATGCTTTCATTATGTGGAACATTTATTTAAATATTAAAGGAAATTATGTTGAAAATGTTAATGATCTATTTGACACCAAAAGGGGAAAGAGGCAGTAATAATTTTAATTAAAAAATAAATCCTAACAGGGTTTGCCCTCGTCAACTTAGAAATATTGCACAGACACTTTATTAAATTACAAAGTATCTGCTTAAAAGCTAGTCACTATATTGTGTGCTAAATCATCTTTCTTCACATTTGATCCAGTTTCCATGAAAGTCAGTGGCAGAACTCTGACTCTAGATGGTAAAAGATCAAGTTTATGACTTCACAGTAGTTTCCTCAATAGGACTAAATGACGTGGCTGGGCTCATTGCAGATCTGTCTCAAAGAATCTACAAGGGAAAAAGAGGAACTAGATATACATAGATATATCTGTTGTCCTCTGTGCTGAATTGTGGTCATCCCTACCAAAGCATGTATAGGATACAACTGGTCTTTTCTCCTCTCCAGAGCAGACAAACTGAGACAGAAGTTGGAGCAGTTAAAGTGTTTGCATATTTTCCATTTATGTTTGTTTTGCCTGTCTTGCTTTAGAAGAAAGATAATACTTACTAGAAGAATCTATCAGCAGCATACTAATTTGGACCCAGCAGAGGAAGACAGAACAAACTGAAGAAGTTGTGGTTATGTTTGGAGGCATTTGAGATTTCAGAGTCAGAATACAATGAATGTTTGAGGCAGGAAGGGATTCCTATTCCTGCTTACGTTCATGTGTGGTAAAAACATTTGGGCTCAGCATGAATCTCACATGGCTATGACTTCAAAAAGCTGGTTCTCTCCCTATTCCTGCCACTGATCTTGGAGTATGGCCTCATGTAAGAAGTTACACCACTGAGTGTTCTTTTTTCCCCCCATTCTTGTTTTTGTAGCCTTTATCAATATTCTCATTTGAACTATAAAGCTCAGGAGAAGGAATGACTCATGATAGATGCAGTTACACTGCACAACGAAATCCTCTTATTAACTAGGACCTATATATGGAGCTGGAATATCGATAATTAATAATAAGCGACCCTGGTTCAACCCTTGTTCATGAACTGTGCCTGATTCCTGATTCATTAGAAATAAAATTTCTCCTAACTTGAACTGGATGCTGAGATCCCAGTAGACAGGTCGTATGAACCTACTTACAGCCCTACCAGCTATTCGACTAGTTCATATTATCATCTGATTTAATCTTCCCAGAGCTAAATGACCTCATGCACATCAGCAAAAGAAACAGATTGACATCAGCAAAAACTAGGGCAGTATGAGCTGTACTCTAGCTGGTAAAATATCGTCCAAGGAATTCTCAATTCCTGTAGCAGTTTGTAATGCAGTATAAATCGAATAAAATTGTCACAGGACATGGAATTGACTCTCATTTTTGTACTTTGAAAGAATGAACCATTCCTTCTATGTTCAGTCAGCCTAAATACCTGGCTCTACTGCTTCTTTTTGTCTAAACTTATATTAGAAGTAAATCCAACAGCTAGGAAACAGTGGAACTGAGAGAGAATGTGGATGACTGAATCAGGCTACTTGCCTGATTTTCCAGGTCCTGACTTTGGGCAAACTAATTTAATTTTTTGCCAATTAAATTAGTTTGGATAGTGAGAAATCTCTTCCTCCCATCCCCAACCTGCAGCTGCCATGCAGCATTTTTCCCTTTCTGAGCTCAGCTTTCCCTGAGGCTCCCAAACATGGCTGAGGGGCTCAGCTGTGCCCTGCACTGGGGCTGCTGGAGCTGCCGGGACCCACTTGATGCCTTCACTGCACCAGGGCAGAGTCAGATTCACAAAAAAGGGGAAAACTAAACTTGTCTGGAAATGTGCTTTGAATGAGTACATCAAATTCCAGAGGATTATATTTAATAACAAAACATACTTGTGGTTTTGAACATCTGTATTGTGTCTTTTTAAGTGTCTTTTGCTGGGGGTTATTAATTAAACCATGTCCTTCTGCCTTTGCCTTTGCCTTTGCCTATTTCTTTTCTCTTTCCCTTTCCCTTTTGTTTTGGACTGTTTTTCATTTGATCTTTGTATGTAGAAGTTATTAACATTGGGAAAGTCTTTTCATCTCAGCCCAGAGAAAGGGCAACATGAAAAAGTATGTATTTTGTTCTTTGATTGGAGCCTGTGTCATCAGGGACTGTGACATTTGGGAGATAACCCTGTCTTTATTTCTTGAGCTACATCTTAAGGGACAAAGTAAAAGTCAGTGTTTTCATGCAAGCTGAGCTCGTACGGGCAGGGAATATCCCATTGGAGAGCTGCCTGCATGCCTCATTGGTACTGCAGTAGCATTGTCGAAGACCCAGTTACTATCTTGAACAAATGTGTGCATTTTGTTTCAGTTATTAAATTTGTTCTATTTTGTCAGAAAGAATTCTGTGATGGCTGGTTTTGTTTTCCTCAGAAGTGAAATATACAACCAAAGCATAAAACACACACCTAAAATAAAAATTAAATGCACACACATCCCCACATACAAACATAGAGCCTGATTCCCCACTGTGTCATATTTTTGAGTAATAATTTACATTGGCACACTGTGGATTTAATTTCCAGGATCTCAAAGCAACTGGGTCTCTAAACAAGCATATGTAGTTTCCCTATGCCCAAGAATTTTTGAAAATTGCCAGAAGAGAGTACATTTATTCTGTAGTACTTTTTTTTAGTGCAAGTGCCATGCATAATACAAGTCAGACATCATGAAGGGTTGTGTTAATTTATCGCTTTACGGCTTAGTTTTTGTAAATATAGACTGAGGAAATGATTAGTGATAGTCATCATTCTTTTTCTTTAAAATTTTCTTAAATTGCACTTTAAACAAGGTTCCTAGGTTTACTAAAAGTTCTGATCTGACTAACATTCAGACCAGGAGGAAAAGCAGGCAAATTGGTTTAGATAAAATAGGAAAAATGTCCTCCAGAAGTTAATAAAAATATTACCTTACATCCTACTATCCAAACAGATAAACTAGTATTTAAATTATTTATTGCCTAACTGAAACAAATGAGCAAAACCAAAACTTAAGAAACTATGCTTACTCCTGTAAGATTTATTTGCATAAAAATTATATCAGGTAAGAAACAAAAAACATTTCTGACTTTTGTTCCTCGTGGAAACTTCACTGGAATTCTGAGCTTTTAGAGATTTAGAGAACTTTCTACCAGTACTTATTAGAGCTACTCAGACACTTGATAAATGTTCAAGAAAAAGAACAGAAATAATACAAAACTAAGTTTTGCTACAGTACAATTGTTTAGTTGGTTTTGTTCAGGCTTTTCTTAGCTCCTACTTCAGCACTTCAAAATGCATTTTCATTATGAACTGGGGTGAAAAGGCAGGATATGGAAAAATCTGTTAAGAAAAATGTTCAGAAAAACATTTGCTGAAGGTATGGAAGATTTTCAACTGTGTAGTGTTTAAACCTTATTTATTTACATAACATTGTATATTAGTGCATCAAACTTTTTATTAGAACAAAAGTTAAAGTATAAGTAATATAGATTGTAGGATTAACACAACAGATTTCGCACTAGTCAAATAAAAAATTGTAATTATTCATTTGGAGTCTTTCCCACAAAAGAGTTCATCAAGATGACAATCCAAGAAACACTTACATGTAATAAACTGCATTGTTCAACTGTTCCTTCAAGAATATTTCAAGTCGTACCAGTACACAAGCAGCACTTGAGGATGAAAATGCCTTGCTCAGTGGGAAACACTTTTTCTGACATTACTGAAGCATCAGTAGAAAATTAATATCTCTCTCAGCAATAACTAAGTCAGCAATGTGTGTTCTCAATGAGGAAAGAGGAAGGGACTATAGGTCATGTATCATACTGATTTCACTTCCATGTTATGACTCACTTCAGCCTCTGTACTGAAACTAACATACATGAAATATACGGATATTGAAACTGATTAATTTTTTTATATTGAACTATAACTACACCATCTGAGACTGATGTTATAATTACAACAGTTCAACTCCTTCAAGAAAACCCTTCTTGCTTCATAACACGGTTAAACTGAGTTAAATTAACTAACATTCAAGAAGAAATCTGAAAGGAAATGTTAATGCCACAGGATCATTTAGGAGATGTTAAAGTTTATTCTGCTGTCAATAAGTCAGTGACAATTTTTATGTTTCGGATTACCCAAACAGTAAATGTATTATTCAGGAACACTCAGTAAATTAGATCTTTTAAGCCTTTTTTTGTTGTTGTTGCTGTTTTATGGGCTAAAGAATATTGTAGTCATTCTAGTTATGAATGGATGTTAAAAGCCACTGGACAGAAGGAAAGGTACATATGCACAGTCCTTTTCATGCTGATAAACAGCCTAGTTCTTTCCAATAGAGCCAGCTCAAAATCCAAAGCCACAAGCCATTGTTAGAAAGATGCAGCCTGTTCAGGCAGGCTGTTTCTCCCCACACACCTTGTACTTATAGAGCCTATAGAAAACTATCCCACTGTCTTTTCTGGGTGCAGGACAATTGGGATGATTAGGGAAGTGTGAGGTAGATCAGAATATTCCAACCCTTCTTTGCTCTTTAGCATCTTTCTTAAGACCCCGTTTCTTAAGGGACCATCCAAGAGAGGGAAAATCACTCTCTACTTTTTCCATGCTTCCCATGTGCGTGAAACAATCTGAAGGAAATTGTTCCACCCTTACGACTCTAGGGGAGACAAGACAGCTGTTTGCTGCCCTTAGACAGACTGTAACACCAAATCTAGCCCATATTGGATTGTTTTGGAGATTTTAACAGATGTGGGCTTTGAAAAAAATGTGACCAATAGGGTCCAATAACAATAAAGTTTAAACTACTTCACTTTTAGGGACAACTCCATTTTCCTCATTTGGGAACAAACTTAAGATTTGTAGTCACCTTAGTTTATGCATGGCATCAATTCTTTCATGTGATATTAAATAGATGCGAACTAGGAATGTAATATTTATTTTCTTCCTAGGCAATTGCAGTCTTAAGCAGCAGGAGTAGATTCCTCACCTCTGATGGCTCCTAGCAGTCACACATACTGCACAGAGCTGTTATGTTTTGCTGTTATTTACAGCTAAAATGTCAAGCCCCTCCATATATGCCAAGTTATCTATATATTGAACTCATGCCATCAGAAAAAAGAGCACACACAAAGGCAGTTGAAAGCTGTGTTCAATTCCTCTTCCACAGGCAATGCTTCTGTCCTGCTCAAAGGACAGAAGAAGATAAATAGTTACTATCTCTGTACATGATCTTCAACTGTTTGAGGTGCCACAATAAGAAAAAAACCCTATGGTTCTGTCAAAAAAGTTAACACCTAAAAGGGTATTTCAAGTTTTTCTCAGTTCTGCTAACAATTGTGAAATTTTAGGCATCTTAGTATTACTTAATGTAATTTAAAATAATAAATTTGTATAATCAAATGCCATGTTTTCATATCATCAGATTCTCTGATTATACCTTTATCACTAGAAACAACAATTCACTCCCATAAAAATGTAACTGAAATGTTTGAAAGGTCATGCCATTTTAATGCCATTTTTTTAGAATGATGATTGGTTTTATGGCCAATAGACATATTGAATTTATTTCCATCTAGCTATGCCAATTCTGCAATCAGATGACCCTTTCACGTAACATTTCTTACTTCTTGTTAGTCTAATTGGGTAATTAGGATAGATTTTTTTTAATTGTAATCAATTTTGTGCTCATCTGTATCAAAATGTTTATTTCTCTCACAAGATTTTCTCCATAAAGAAATATGTTACCTCTTTGACTTTTAATGTCATTCAGGATTCTATTTTGTCTTCTCTGCATTTATTTCTGAAATTTATTTTGCTTGGTTCCCTTGCTATTGTTTCATTTTTCTTTATTCTCCTTTGGTCCCCATTAAATGTGTATGTTTTAGTGGTTTGGAAAAATGCTCATCAGTAACATTCCAATGCTGCAATTCCTCTAACTGTGAGATCTTAGGAGTTTAAAGAAGGGGAGTAGAAATATATCATTTTAAAAGAAAATCAGACCTCCTTTTTGCCATGCTGCCATTAACAGTCCTCCTGTTTCTGCATTCCCACCGATTTTGTTAAAATCTTTTTTTTTTTTTTTTTGACCTTGCTCTACAGGTTCTTTCAGTTGCTTCCCATATCTTACTTGGCTATTCTCATTAATTCTGAACTTTCCTTCCATTATACTGAATTCTAAAAATACCATTATATAATTTCACTGTCTTGGATAAAAATATTAAGTGATTTAAAATGATCATGTGTTAAGGGCAAAGGATGATAAACTGCTGTGCCTGATAGAAATTCAGTGCCTTAGCAAAATATTTGACAGCAGATGATGTGTTTGTACAGATATAATGATTTTCCGAATGCGTTTTGTATAGAAGTTGAGGAGACTAGGTAGGAACATTTATGCTTGTGTGTGTATACACAGGAAGAGGTATATTGGTGACATTGGTCACAATGCATTTTCATATTTGAACAAATGAGTTTACCTTTCAATGTAAAGATAACAGCAAAATAGGTTTAATCTGATGAAAATTAAGTTTCTTTGGTGTAATTAACTTTCCCTGCACTCTTTTTCTAAACAAATAATAAGCAGAAAAGAAAAAAAAAACCTCACCACCAAAATGTCCCCCCCACTCCAAACCCAAGAACTGTGAGGCAGAGTAAGCAATACTTTCCAGGCTTTTTTTTTTCATTCCTAGGTCCATGGTATATCAGCCTGCTCATCCACCATTCCCTAGTGAAGGTACCAGTGTCCTGCAACCTGAGAAAGGAACATACAAGCACTTTGTCTTGGCCAGCACAGTGCTTTCCTCTCTGTCATGAAATGCTGCATAGTCTCAGTAAATCATTGGGGTGTGTACATTTGGTGCACGGAATGCAATCTCCCCCTTGATGTTAGCTACAACATAAAATATACTGTCTGCCTGCATCAGGTAAGGACCATGTATGGCTGTGTGGATGAAAGCGCTGTGATAGAGAGGAAACTGTGCAGGAACAAGAAGCTCTTGCATTTCCTGGGATTGAATCAGTGTCACTTGTTTGTTGCTTCTTCACCAAAGGTATAAAATATTTAACAGTCCATACCAGTTAAATCAATTTTTCTTGTAGTAGCACTTCTTCCCGAATGCTATTCTTTTTACAAGTCAACCTTATTGCATAACTCTGCATGCAAAGATGGGTGAAGAATAAAGCATTACTTGCATTAGATGTCTGGTGATTCCTAGATATCTTTTTAAACTTTGTTCTCACTGTGTGCAAGTTTCTTCCTTTTGAAGCAGTAACAATGTACTTGTTTGTGGCCCATACATTTATTTAAAAATTAAGATCTTTTTCTGGGCTCTTCACCATAAGAAGGATGTTGAGGCTCTGGAGCGAGTCCAGAGAAGAGCAACGAGGCTGGTGAGGCGTCTGGAGAACAGACCTTATGAGGAATGGCTGAGAGAACTGGGGTTGTTCAGCCTGGAGAAGAGGAGGCTGAGAGAAGACCTCGTTGCTCTCTACAACTACCTGAAAGGAGGTTGTGGAGGTGAGGGAGCTGGTCTCTTCTCCCAAGTGACAGGGGACAGGACGAGAGGGAATGGCCTCAAGCTCCGCCAGGGGAGATTTAGGTTAGAGATTAGGAAGAGGTTTTTCGCACAGAGGGTCATTGGGCATAGGAATAGGCTGCCCAGGGAGGTGGTTGAGTCACCTTCCCTGGAGGTGTTTAAGGCACGGGTGGACAAGGTCCTGAGGGACATGGTTTAGTGTTTGATAGGAATGGTTGGACTTGATGATCCAATGGGTCTCTTCCAACCTGGTGATTCTATGATTCTATGATTCTATGAACTAGTTTCTTTCAGATTCAGGAAGATTTATTCCAGTTTAAGTAACATTATTACACTACCATAAGTATTTTTTACTGCTTATGCAAACTATTTCGTACCCTAACAAACTCCATTTATGCACCCAAGGCCTTGCAGCACTTTTTTCCCATCATTATCTTAAGGTGTGATTGACTCCTTAAAGAGTAGAGCTAAATTATTGATATTGTAAAAGTACTAGACATTATCGACAGCGGGAGCAAGAAGCACCTCACGACAAATCTATTATTTCAGATGAAGTTCTTCATTATGAGTTAACTAGTTGCTTATATAGACAAAGCAGGCCAAACACGAGGTAAACATTGATTGATCACTTCTGCCCTAGTTTCAAGTCTTCCTTGGCTACTGCCCAACCCACATACCTACTTTGCTAGTTTGTAAACTCCTGCCCCCCAACTTCAGGTTACTTCATTAACATAACACAACATAGTCCTTACCACTCTTTATGACTTTACCCAGCTCCACCCTGCCAGGGCACTTGGAGCTCATTGTATTATGTTTCCCAACAAGACATTAGAATAATCTTAGAGTCATTGGGTTTATATTTATTCTTGGGCTTACTAAAGATGGAAGGGAGGTTCAGAACATCTCTATTCTACCCATAACTCAGGTCTGATCTGTAGGGATTGTCATTTCTTTCTAAGTGAGAAATAAATCAGTTTGCAAAATTGAGCTTGACAAATTTTTTTTTTTGTCGATTATGTATGAAGCTTTGAGATATAGAATTCTATCCACTAGGGAGCATGGATAAAAAATTGCAAAATTCAATTGCCTTAAGGATCTTTCAGACCTCAAAAATTGCACTGGATTCTTTTCTATTGAAAGCCTAAAATTTCATCCAAGGAGATAGCTCAACTCTAATGTGTATTATGAATTATTTACTGTGGTAAAAGTAAATATATTTTTTTTCATGAAAGACAAGGGATTAAATCCTCTGCTTATTTCTGGAGTTACAACACTTCTTCCAGTAGGACTTTGATTATTTGTGGGAGATTTTCCAACTTGTTGATTTTTGTATTAGGCCCTATTCTTTATTCTTTATTCTATATTCTATATTCTATATTCTATATTCTATACTGAAAAATGCTAGCAATTTTTTTCTTTACAGTCTTAGAGGCATCTTTGTCTAGTGTGAATACAATCATTGACATGGTAGAAACTGAAGGAAAATATAGAATCTTGGATATGCAGCCTTGTATTCCCGCTGTAGCAACTGTGCAGGGACTGTATTATCTTGAATTAACTTTTGTTGAAAAGCATATGAATCTTCATTTATTTTCATCTTCAGTGATGTTTTAATAATAGAAAGCAATCTAAATATGGATGTTTATTTTAAGAAATGCTAGCAAAAAATAATTCCTCTCTCTTTATGATCAGAGTGGTGAGGAAAGTATAGCAAAACCAAAGGCATGAAAACCCCTTCACTTTTTGAGCTTCTAAATCAGTCATGTAGAGACAGCCATAAGAATAACAAAATAAATAATAACAAAAAGCAATCTAAACTCTGACCTCTCATACTAAACATCCTTAATACACAAGATGCAAGGACTGAGGCATGCTGAGTGAGGAGATAAACCAGTACAGTCCAAGGATATGCTTTGTAGCCCTGTCTTCTTTAATTACTGCAGTGTCAGTCCAATGGCTCTGTGAATAAAAAAATATAAAAAAAACCCACCAACTTTTTTATCTTTTATTTTTCCTGAGCTAACTGGCATATCATCTTCTTTGGTCTGTTTACCCTTAACAGAGAAAAACATTGTAGTGACTTCATATATGAAGTGTGTGACATTTTGATGCTTTGATCTAACTGCTGTACACATAGCTCGTTAGGGAAGAACTGGAAGTACTTGAGTGTAGTGGTCTAATAAAACAATGCCTATCGCAGCTATAAATACATGTGCTTATGTGCAGATGAACATATGTGTCCATATGTACATATTGTCTTTATAGTTTCAATATCTTTTATTTTTGTTTTATTTGGGCATTGGAACAGGTTGCCCAGGGAGGTGGTTGAGTCACCTTCCCTGGAGGTGTTTAAGACACGGGTGGATGAGGTATTGAGGGACTTGGTTTAGTGTTAGATAGGAATGGTTGGACTAGAAGATCCGATGGGTCCCTTCCAACCTGGTTGTTCTGTGATTCTGTGATTCTTAAAACCAGCTACTGTATTTTGGATCACTATCGATGAAGTCAGGTCCCCTCATGCGGCCCATTGCCCCTTCCAGATTTTCATTGGCTTGAATTATTAAAATTATGTATGAACTTCCACAGCAACTCAAGATAGGTGCATGAACTCTAGAATTCGCAATTGCAAATTTATAATTTTTACACTATTTCTGCAGGTTAGTCCCCTGACACATTGTTTAAACACAATCCAGCATGAAATCTTCTGTGTAGAAAGTTAACAATACATAGAAAAAGGATGAGAGCCTTTCAGTCTACTGCATACTGATGGAGTGAAGGCATTGAGTGATATTCATTCCTACACACCCACCCTTGTTCCTTTCCTCGAAGCCTGGAGCTAGTGAGGGTGTTAACAGTCAAAAGTCTTCCTACAAACTGTAAAAAAATGTTATATCTAGGAAGAGCAGTCATGATATATTAGCAATTTTCCAGCTGCATTACCTAGTATTTCATATGTAGTCAATAGGAAGTTCACAGATACACTTCAAACATCATTGTACATGTTCAAATTAGAGTAAAACTAGAAAGTGGTCTGAGAAAAAGCCTTATATTAAATACTACTGTGCAAATCGTGATAATCTATTAAATGGTCAATGACACCTTCAGCATTTGCAGTTTATTCCTCTTTAGCTAAAACACAAGTCTCAACTCTGAAATGAGTAGTAGGCTTTTATAATCTATTGATTGGTCATTAATGAAAGAATTTGTGCAATGCTTTTTGTATCCATTAATAATATCATTAGTGTCATGGACACTTACTACATATTATACAATGAGATAATTTTTATTAGAAAATATTTTGTTTTGAATTGAGAGTTTAATTCTCAAAAAATAAATAATATCAGAGTGGATATTCTAACTCTTTTTACAGGTATTAAATTGAAATATAAAAACTAAGTGAAATGCAAATATTGTATCCATCGTCAGAAAAAAAAAGACTGAATTTTCTAAATAAAGAATAAGAACAATTCTTTATCTATTTACAGACATATTCTAAAATTAAATGAGCAAAATAGTGTTTTCATCTGCAATATAATGATCATGTGGAAAAATAAAGACTGTAACAATTACCATGATGCTTTGCACAAGCTAATACGGAGTTGCTATTTTAAGGAACTATTATTGATGCATCTTTCTAATTATCTCCTTTAAATTTGACGGTCATAACATAAATGCTTTTTGCAGTTGGCTGCTGTTTTCAACTTAATAAACATTTACCCTTCAATTATGTTTACTTTCTCTTGTTCCTAAGGAGGATGGTAATTCTAATACCCTGAAATGGACAGGCATGTGTCTCAGAGTCAGTGTTATTTTTCACAGGACTTTTGTGAAAGTAGAAGCAATGATGTTCTGTTTTCTTCAGTAACAAATGACTTCTGCTGAGACATTTTAATAGCTTTATATTACCTTTTGACATGGGATCCATTAAGATGTCACAGCTGCAGCTGTGTGCTTATAATCTCCTCTACTTCATATTGTGTTTTGGGGAGGGGAAGGGTATTGGATCAGATACACTCCCTGGGTATGGTATGTGTTTGCTATTATTGGCACACACAGAAGACATTTCATTTGTTGTTTGATCTTCAGCCTATTCAGGTCACTAGAAAAACTTCTGTTGACTCAAGTAGTGCTGGATCAAGCTCTCAGAGAGCCGATAAATGTTATCTAGTCCTTGTCAACAGTGAAAAAAGGAAAGCAAGTGTGAGCCACAAGAAACTGAACTGTTTTTGTCTGTGAAGAAAATACCTACTTCCAACTTCTATAAAGCAAGGAAAGTTTCAACAACTGACAACAACTAGGGGATAATAATAAAAAATCATTTATCCTAATTGTATTTTCTCTCCTATTTTCTCTTTTTACTGTTTCTCATTAAATATTTTTTGCTGCTTCTTTCCTTTGTCACTTCCCAGGCTCTTCAGATAACTTCTAGGCTCCCAAAAATACCATTTGATGCTTTTTCACCTTTACAAAAGAGCATACTTCCCTCCCACCTTGGCCTTTATTCACAGATTTTTTTATTTTTTTTTCTACTGCGACCTCTGTCCCACCGACTTCTACTACTAGCTTTGTGTTAAGTTGCCTGTCCTTTCTTTCTCAGTGGTTACATCATATCTCAGGAGTGAAATGTCTGTGCAACACTGAATTCTTAGGTAATTATTTAAATGACTTAAAATTCCTGTAACTTCCACTCACTACTAATTTTCCCCAAACTGCTACCAGACATAATAGATAGCATCTATTTTTTATTAATATGATGAAAAAGAGATATCCAGAAAGTGAAAAAAAAATAGATTATTTCTTGTCTTAACAAAATAAGTAGCTTTTAGGCTCTCAGATAATGTATCAAACTTAGTACCATAACTATTATCTATGAAAGCAACTTTAATTGTCTACTCGTACTACAGTTTAGTTTACAGTAAAACATTCTTAATTCTTTTTGTAGCCCAGGAAGCAAACTGTATCCCAGGCTACATCAAAAGAACCATGGCCAGCAGGTTGAGTGATTCTGCCCCTCTATTCTGCTTTTGTGAGACACCACCTGGTGTATTGTGTCCAGTTCTGAAACCCTCAGCATTACAAGGATGTGAAACTGTTGGAACAGTTCCAGAGGAGGGCTACAAAGAAAATCAGAAGGCTGGAGTGCCTCCAATATGAGGACAGTCTGAGAGACTTTGGGTTGTTCATCCTGAAGAAGAGAAGTCTCCAAGGAGACCTAGTAACAACTTTCCAGTACCTGAAGGGAGTGTACAAGAAAGCTGGGGAGGGACTGCGCTAGTGGAATGGCTATAAATTGGAGAGGGAAAGATGTAGACCAGACATTAGGAGGATTTCTTTACAACGAGAGTGGTGAAGCACTGGCACAGGTTGCCCAGGGAAATTGTGGCTGCCTGCTCCCAGGAGGTGTTCAAGGCCAGATTGAAGGGACCTTGAGCAGCCTGATCTAGTGGGAGGTATACCTGCCCATAGCAGAGGGATTGGAATTAGATGACCTTTAAGGTCCCTTCCAACTCAAACCATCCGATAACTCTTCTGTTTTGTCTAATCTAATTTCCAATGAAAACTTGCATTGTATTATGGACTTGAGGGATCTTCTCCCAGTCTGTAATAGTTACTTTGTCTTTCAGTACTTACTGAAGCATATGAATGAGTGTTACTGACCTGAATATTATGAACCTGTAACTCAAGGGTAATATACAAACAAAGAAATCTGCAGGATTTAACTGTGGTGTTCCAGGAATTAGTTTAGTATGCTCAGGTAAGTGGCCCCCAGTTATGCTGGGAGGATGGTCAAGAGAGAACCTAGTGAAAATAACTTTGAGTTCTCGCAGTCACAGGTCACTTACTTCCAAAGGTAAACAAGAAGACTTAAAAGTATATCACTACAAGATGAACATGAAAATCCTACTAAGTCTCATAACATGTAAAGATTATCTGAAGTTTACCAAGGTGCATAGTATCATTTTCTATGCACATGCACACATATAAACACACAGATATATAAATCTGTCCTAAAAGACTTTTCTTCTACATTAAGCAAAAAGCAGAGAAAAGGAAGATCTTCTACATCCCAATCTGTAATTTTCTGCACTACCTGCCATCTGGTAATGCAGGCCATCTGGGCTGCACACTGGTTACCTGTCTTTGGATGCCACGTTTCAAAACAAAGGTGTATAACAGTAAGAGCCAGATTGCTCAAATCCTGTCCTGTTGTGGCGCTGAAACACATTACAGTCATTGATATAAATGTCTTCAACAAGTATTAACATCTGCAGATGGTTGCCTAGCTACAAGAAAATTTATTTTAAGTTTATGCTGAGTACCAGGTGTGTACCTTGGCTTGTGAAAGAGCCTTCATTCCTGCAGGATCCATACTGGGAAGCTCTCAGAGAGCATTTACAGTTCCCTTCCAGTCTTGACAGAAAGGCTTTCCTTTCTGCTTTTAAAAACAAGGTACAGGAACACAGAGGAGGGAGAGGGGTGAGGAACTATCTCTGCAGTCCCCCTTTAGATACAATTTTGTGTATAATCTTGAGGATTCAAATAAGTTGACACAAGATACGTTGAGTATTTTGGGAAAAGAGATGGGGCTCACAACTAGCCTTCCTACCTCTCTGGCACCATTTGATGTGATGTTCTAACATCAAAAAATGGTTTAGTGTTAAGAAACATTCACACATGGACCAGACTTATATTTTCTACTTTTTCTATCTTTTTAAGATGAAATGTAAAGAATTACATACAGAAGAAATTCTTGTTGATTCACATTTTTTTTTTTTAATGAGAATAGTAATGTGGAACCACCTGTAGATGCAAGAGTTTGGTTTGGTTTTTGGGTTTTTTTTCACTGAGATTTGACTTTTTAAGATTTTTTTACTTGGAGTTAGTGTTCATGAAATAGAAGAAGTTTCTTGTATAGTTCTGCATGCATACTTCAATCTTGATTGGCACAACGGAATCTGCTAAAGGGAATCAGCCAATAACATCAATATTTTGCAATAGCTGCAAATATCAACTAAAATGAAACCATCAAACTGATTTTCACTGGCAGAATGTAGCATCTAATGCAGTAATCTTCTGTTTAAGATCATTCAGTGTGTGCGTGTGTACTCTTGTACTTATGCATCTTTCCTTTCTGGATATCAGAATTCATAAACTTCTCTATAAGGTAAGTGAGAAGGGAGATCATGATATGCAAGAAGCTGGGCTCCCAGTTCCCTTACCCCACCCACATCAGGGAGATAGGGAAAAGGGGAAAGGGGAGGGGAGAGAGGAGAGGAAAATCCTGGAGAAGAGGAGACTGAGGGGAGACCTCATTGCACTCTCTAAGTACCTGAAAGGAGGTTGTGGAGAGGAGGGAGCTGGGCTCTTCTCCTAAGTGACAGGGGACAGGACGAGAGGGAATGGCCTCAAGCTCTGCCAGGGGATACTTAGGCTAGTCATTAGGAAAAAAAATTCACAGAAAGGGTCATTGGGCACTGGGAGAGTCTGCCCAGGGAGGTGGTTGATTCACCCTCCCTGGAGGTGTTTAAGGCACGGGTGGACGAGGTGCTGAGGGACATGGTTTAGTGTTTGATAGGAATGGTTGGACTTGATGATCCGGTGGGTCTCTTCCAACCTTGTTGTTCTATGATTCTATGATTCTAAAATACTCATGGGTTGGAATCTAAAAGTAAACAAGCTTTAATGAAATTATAGTAATAATAATATATAGATATATGAAGTTGTGTACATACCCCTCAATGACTAAACATCACCACAGATACTGCAGAGCACACATGGGGAAGAATTCAGGGCTAGGAGGGAGCTGGAATTAGGAATTGGATTGAAGAACTCATGGATCTGGATTTGGGTCAAAGAGAGAAACAAGGTCCTCACTGGACGTTGGCCATCAAGGAAGAGAAGCTGACCCTTGTGATCCCTCAGGTTTTCATCAAGTATGATGTATATGGGATGAAATACTCTCTTGACCATTTTGGGGCCACCTGCCCTGTATAGGTGTGACTGGTTTTGTTTCTTTGACTTAAGACACTCCACTGGCTTGAAGATGACCCTGGTATCTGTAGGAATAAAAGTCTTATTCTTTTCTACTTACCAATGCTCTGTGCTATCGCATCTAGAGAGAAACACTATTTGAAACAGATTCAATTAACTTACAGAAAATGAAGTTATTTAGATGAGACTTATCTGAAGTTAGAAAACTGAATCTACTTTAGCTCAAACTGGAAAAGTGACAGATATGGGGAGAACTGTCAACACAAATGCATTTAGAGACTGTGCACCAGTGCACTGCTTATGCTTTCTTGCTCCAAGCAACAACTGCATGTAGCCTTAGACTAATGGGAAAATTAAAACAACAACTTTTAATTTTATGCAGCTAATATTTCAGAAAATACTAAAGTAATTGATATAGTATCTAATGACTACAGAGTTCAATCGGAGATACTTTCACCTGTCTATACACAGGAGAAATTACCAAAACTATCTGGCTACTTTAAGATAAGTCTCTTCCTCAAAATGGTTCAACAGTACAATATTGTAATCATCATACAAAGCTCATTTAACAATGATGTCCCTTTACACAAAATGAATTTCAATCATGTAGACAGAATGAATTCCTTTTTAACTTTTGTCATGATTACAGGTCTAGCTGCACAGCTGTTGTCCTTTTGGTCTCTGTAAATGCATTCAGTGAAGTATCAATTTTCAAGCTTTTACCAGTTCTAAACCAGAAATTATCTTAAACATAGTGCATGCATATCTATTGTACTTACTCTTATGCAAAGACCTTTCAGCAATGATGAGTACAGTGATCAGTCAACATTTGTAACCAAATAGTATTTGTTTACATGAAAGAAGAATTCCAATAAAAATTACTCTAAAAAGGAGGAAGCACATAAGACTCTTAAAATTGGTAATACTTTTATAGTGACCTAGAATGGAACTGAATTTTCAAAAAACCTTTAAAAACCTTTGTGGTTAGCTCTTTTTTTATTTCTTTCTATTAACTTCTATTTTTCTGTCTGCTAAACATCTGCTTAGCAAAAGGGAAGTAACTTTTAATTTCAGTAGTGGTTTTATTTCCATTGTTTTGGGGGAGCAAGTGAGGCAACAGGTAGGTGGGTAGGTGGGTGGATTGATGGAAACAACTTAAAATTATGGAAGCTAAGAAATCGCCTTTGTTTGGATATATCAGTTTGCTTGAAGACTGGCTTACATCACCATCATTTAGTTTTCTCCTTTTAGTTTCCATACTCCTCAGATTAAGCCACCTCAGTAATTTAGTCAGTAGATGGTTTTCATAAATTTATAAAGTGTACACTTAATTCCATGGCAGCTGATACTTATATATAGGTTACAGGATTCAATATGCTTTACCTAGATCCCAAAACAGGTGTTTCTTCAGGATAGGTGATAACCATTGAAATTTTATTAGCATGTTGCACATTATTCCTCTAAGAATCTTTACTGCTTTTTGAGAATACCTTACTGCCATGTTCTAGACAATACAGACAGAAATTGATGCAGCTGAACTCACTTCAAAGTACCATTGATTTGTTTTTAGATTCCCTGGTCCTCAAAGGACTTCTGTTTGTGCTTAACTTTATCCTTTATGGTCATGCACTTTCAAGTATGTGGGAGTACAATGAAGGTACTTTTAAGCATGGGAATTTTTTGCTGTATTGCTGGGCCTTGTTTTTCATCTGATTTGGGACAGAAATAGACTTTGGTCTACTATTCTATATACTGATGAAAGCACAGATGAGAAGTATGGAAGCAAAGAATGAAATATTGCTTTGTTAAATCAATTTCCATGTGTCTTTTGATTTTTGTCATATTTGGCACTCAGGTTATCAAATCTATTTATTTGTCAGCCAAGATTTGTTTCCTCATGACCTGCCTTATCCTATTCTATGACTTTGAAAGGAATGCATAATACTGAATTACTTTAGGCTGTGATGTTCAAAAGAGTGGTATTAGGGTTTGACTACAAGATTAAGGAGTAACAGAAGCTATACTGAGAAACAGTGTATTAATGAAAATATAAATTCCGCAAAAGCAAAGAGCAGAGAAACATAGAATCATGGAATTATTTAGCTTGGAAAAGACCCTCAAGATCTTTGAGTCCAATTTTAAGCCTAACACTTCAAAGTCTACTACTAAAATAATGTCCTTATGTCCCACATCTACCTGTCTTATAAATACCTCCAGGGATGGTGACTCAGCTGCTTCTCTGGGCAACCTGTTCCCATGGTCAATAACTCTTCTGGTGAAAAATGTTTTCCCAAAATCTAATCTAAACCTCCTCTGGTGAAACTTGAGGCCATATCCTCTTAACCTATCGCTAGTTATTTGGAAAAAGAGACCAACAACTACCTTGCCACAACCTCCTTTTAGGTGGTTGTAGAGAGTGATAAGATCTCCCCTGAGCCTCCAGACTAAACAAACACAGCTTTCTAAGCCACTCCTCAAAGTACTTGTACTCAACCCTTCACAAGTTTCATTGCCCTTCTCTGGACATGCTTCAGGACCTCAACATCATTCTTGTAGTGAGTGACCCAAAAATGAACATGGTCTTGAAGGTGCAGCCTCACTAGCGCAGAGGGCGAATACTTTCCTTCTACTGTTCATGCTTTTTCTAATATAAGCCAGGATACTGTTGGCTTTCTTGGCCACCTGGGCACACTATGGTCTTATATTCAGGCAGCTGTTCACCAACACACCCAGGTCCTTTAACATCAGGAAGCTTTCCAGTCATTTGTGAACAATCCTTTAGTGTTGCATGGGGATGTTGTTGCCCAAGTGAAGTACCCAACACTTAGCCTTGTTGAACCCCATACAGTTAGCCTCAGCCCATATATATAGCCTGTCCAGTTCTCTCTGTAGAGCCTTCTTTCCCTCCAGCAGATCAACACTACATACAACTTCATGTCATACGCAAACTCACTGAGGATGCACTCAATATGCTTGTCCAGGTCATTAATAAAGATATTAAATAAACCAGCCCTGATACTGGGACCGGGGGGACACCACTTGATTTAAGACACCAGCTTGATGTAACTCCATTCACCACAAGTCTTTGGGCCTAGCCACCCAGCCAGTTTTTAACCCACTGAATACTGAAGAGAAGAGGCATCATTCCTGGAGTTGAATATAAGGAAATGCATTTTGTGGGATTTGAGTTTTCTGAATAAATCCACAGACAACAGGAGGCAACTGCATTATCCACCACTCAGTGTGTGTTGCCACCACTGTGCCTATTGGAGAGTGTGACTATTATTGTGACTCTTATACTAGAGACCTTGACTTTTCACCTTCAGTTTCATGGTTTCATTCCTTGAAGTTTTCCATTTTCAAGCTTTAGTATCAATGACATTGACAGATATTAAAATCATAGTACCTTAAAGACTATGACATAGTAGATATTTGTTTCTAAAATGTGTTCCAGTTTCTGCTGTTGAGAAGACATTGATAGGGTGTTTTTGTGTGTATGTGGGGTGGTGCATGGTGTGAATGTGCATATATGCATGGAGGAGTTAAAAAAGGCTGAGTCTTTAGCTGTCCTTTTATTAGGAGAACCAGAAGAGCAGAAGTGAGAGCATTAACAAAGCAATAGCGTGAGAGAAAATCTCTATACTAATCAGTATAAAGTAGTTTGAGGAGAGAGTTTGCACTAGATTTAAATAGATAATTAGACACAAATTAATGTAAGAAGTTACTGGCTCACATTTATGGCAATTAAACAACATAAATCTGACAGTGGCTATTGAGGATGGGAATGGTTTCTTATACAATCCCCTTTCTTCACTCTTTTAGTAAACTTGCAGACTAGGGGATGATAACTTTGTTCATTCCTATCCCCACAAAATTTCTATGCAAAATTTTAATGATCAGTGTGTGAGTAAAATATGAGCGAATGTCATTATTACTTCAAACAGGCAAACTCAAGGGAGTGAACTAATGGCAACATTTCAACTATAATACAAGGAGCTTCCTCTGAACTTGTTACAAATTTATAGCTACATTGGATGATGCTACTCTTTAATTTTGTAAGTTAAAGTAAAACCACATGAAAATATGAAAATATTTTGTACAGTCTAGAGGCGGTACAACTATCTGCACATGAAGCCATAAATTGACCCAACCACATAGAAAACATTCAGATCAAAAGCCATATCAGCATCAGAGAGGAACAAGAGGAACATTTGTCCATCTGACTTCCTTCTTCCCCTTCCTTATGCCAACAAAACTCACATCCATCCCTAAGTCACATGTAGTTCATAGATGATATCTTCATCCAGTCATACATTCTGGCTGTGCAGGATTTTATAATTGTAATTATGAGAAAATTAAATCTCCCTGGTTGAAACTCTGGGCTATGTGGTCCACAAAACCAATAAACAAAAGGCTAGATGTGTGATTTGACAATTCCTATGGACAGCTTTATCATTCTACAGAATTTTTTAGGATACTGTAATTTTCTGTGTATTGCTTGTATAATGTATATACACAGTTTTTTTTTCCCCACAATTATGAAAAAATCCTGAAGAAGATTCTCTGATAGCTATGCTCGTTTATTTTCTTTAGACTACTCTGGAATTTTTGCATCATGTAACTCCTCCAAATCTTCCTATGTTGCAGCTAGTCCTTGCAAAACTTCTGTTTAAAAGGATAGGACTAATATTCGTCAGTATCTACAGAATCCAAATTCATTTCTTTAAAAAAATACTCAATCTCTATGAACAATAGATAGGTACAATAATCACAGATTTTTTTAAACTAACCTGCTATAGTGTTAAACAATTTCAAAGTATTTATTTTGTCAGCAGTTTCTGTAGTAGCAGTTCTGTGAGAAAAGCATTTGGCAGGCCCTAAATGTAAAAATATGAAATATCAAAGTTATCTATTTAAAGTATTAGGTTGTGAGTTTGTAGGTTTTTTGGGGGGAGAGAGGGTGGAGTTTATTAAAAAGGTGGTGGTTTTATTTTGTCCCTTCCTGTACTGGACTCAATCAGTTTGAAATATAAATGACATTTGTTTGAGTGGGGGTTTTTTGGTGGTTTGTTTGTTTTTTCCCCTTTCCTGCTTAGTGCTCCTTTTAGAACTGATACTGCTTGCTTGGATGACTCTAAAGTTTCAGTTGGAAAATACCTAAATATAAAAAAGAAGGATGGGAGCGTCTTGGGAAGGTGGTATTATGGATGGAGAGCTGTCATTGCATCCTTCACAATTATGTTATAATGCGCTCCTGTGGTGTACACCTGTGGCTTGTTGGCAAGGCAGTTGATTCTAAGGACTATTGAACACCATGCATTTTCATAGTGAATCAGCATAAAGTTATTTAACACAGGTGTTTCTGTAATTGTGATACATTGGGAGATTCAGTGTTCAGTAGCCTTCAAAATTATACCCTCCACCTGTGTGGTGAAGCAGTTTAGCAATACCTCACTCATGTTGGTAATAAACTGTGCTGTGTTGAAGTTAGGCATCTGTGTGCATTTATGCTGAGCCATGGTTCAAGCATCCTACAATGAAATTCCTCAACTTTGTTATATTAAAATAGTATTCCCAAATACTCGTTCCCTTAAAGCCTCAGCGCCTCGGAGCTACTAGATGAAACTTCTCACTTTCAGAGTGATGTTGTCAGTCCTCCGTGTTGTGGACTTAAGAAGTCAAACAAATTTTACCTGACTTTAACTCTCTAGAAGAGTAAATATTTTTACACGTAGCTAGCTATGGATTATAAAAATATTGGCAATGCTGACACTGGAAGTACTCGTGCTGGCTATGTGTCACTTTTCTTTAAGTTGTTTTTTAACACAAACATGAGGTTCATTCCACTTTTACTGTGAAATACATATATTTGAAATACCAACAAAAATTCAACCAGAGCCTCAGCTTTGCAAAAGAGAAAAAGTGCTCCTCCTGAGATCCACCAGGTACTGTAGATTGGTCAGTTCAGCTAGCAGACAGGATCTGTGAGAAAAAGAGTCTCGACACATCATTACCAGAGCAGACAGCTAATGTCTCACCCAATGGGGAAATTAGCCACAGGGAATTATGTTCTTTGGTAGGTTCTTGTTTTCCAGAATATGATGTTGGTCAGCTATACCTTTCTTCTGAGTAGTGTGCTAGATTTTAGTACCAATGTATTGGGAAATGTATCTACCTTAGGCTTTTCCTTGGTTCAGTTATGAAGTTTTTGCTTGGTATCATTACCAGAAAAATACATCCTCAATTATGAGTTCCAGTATGACCCATTCAGTCACTGACAATTTTTTTTCCACTCTTTATGATATCTGAGTGGATTTGGGAGGGACTAGCGCAACTGATATCTAATAAACAAATTGTTTATTTTAACCACAGCGGTGATAAGCTTTTCAAAATAAAGCTCGCTCTCAACTCTTTTTAGGAAAGAAAAAAAATTGGGTTTGGTCATTTGTTTGTTTTGTTGGTGTTTTTTTCCCTCCTCCTATCTCTCACCTTATTTTTAAAAACAGATGAACATCCTCAAAGTTTTCACCAAAGGCTGAACTGTTGGGGGTTTGGCAAAGTTCTGTTTTACTAAGCAGTAGGCCATAAGAAGCATCAGGAAATTGTAAGACATCGTGATAAACTGACTTGTTGCTGTGTCACTCCTGTTTCACACTTGTGCAACTTTATTGAATTCCCTGTAGCAATCACAGCAGCTAAATTGAATCAGCTGAAATAAAAATGACAGAAAAATAAAAAGAAAAAAAAAAAAGAAGACGAGAAATTTAAGCTACAGTTTGAAAGAAGTACAGAGTTTCTGGTCCAAAATGAGACATGCTATTTCAAGGACTATCATTGCGAGCATGGCAGACGGCATGTATGGATCAGCAAAGGACTCTTGATTAAGCTCAGCTAGATAAAGGAAGAACACAGAAACTGGAAGCAGGGATGAGGTAGCTGATAGGAATACAGAAGCATTGCCCAGGCATACAGGGATGGAGCTAGGAAAACCAAAGCTCGACTGGAATTGGAAACAATGAGGGATGTGAAGGGCAGCCAGAAGAGGTTCTATAAGCACACTTGCACCAAAGAAAGGCAAGAGAAATCTGGGACCACTTCTCTGTGGGGCTGGGAAGCTAGTAATAAATGACTTGGAGAAAGCCAAGGAACGCAGTATTGTTTTACCTTATTTTTTCACTAGCTAACTTTTCCCACATGCCTTCTAGGTCCTTGTCTGTTAACAGAGTCTGCAGCAGAAAAGCATTACCAGCACAGATAAGATCAAGTGAAGGCAACAGTTTGTGCAAACTGAATCTTGTGCCCTACTCAACTCTTGCAAGATCAAATGTGAGGTACTGTATCCAGCTTGGAGCTCTCCACTACAACACTGGCACACCATTGGGACAACAGAGAAAGGTAGTGCCAGGTTGTTTTCAGAGGTGCACAGTGGAAATAGGAGAGGCAATGGATGAAAGCTGGAACATGGGGAAATTCTGACCAGTTACAAGGAAAACATCTTCATTGCAAGAGTAGTCAAATAGGTTGAGCAAATGCCTGGAGAGGATATGTGTTTTCTGGTCTTGGAGATGCTTAAACTCAGCTGGATATTATCCTGAGCAACGTGATCAGAGTGTGAGAGGATAACTAGCCTAGAGCAGAAAGTTGATCTGGGTGGTATCTGGAGTTTCCTTCCAATCTATGTTTGTCTATGATTCTGCAGAAATACTGAAGATAAACTTTTATGTTCTGTGGAGAACAATGGTATGGGGAATTACGCTCACAGTGACAAGGATGCAGATTTACTTAAATTGTCTTGTAAAATTTATCTACTCTATATTTTGCAGTTAGTAGAAAATACATCATAATTCTCTTGAGGTGAATGCATTGCTTTAACCCCTAGATAATATTAAATCTTTATAATATTGAGGTCTGCTATGCTCTTCCAGAGTGCTACCCATTTGGAAGTTAGTTTCCATGTAGAATACATTTGTTCAATACCCTATGGGATTTTTTTCAATAAGGTTTTCCCAAATACACTATAAACAAAACATTAAGAAATTAAAAATTAGAATTTAAAAAAAAATAAGGTATATCTCTCTAGTCTCAAGTGATGTTTCACTATAAAAATTTACAAGCAGCAGCAATAGCAAGGAAGTAGGTTGATAAATGATTTCTAAAATACAAAGTTACAGCTGAAAGTGTTAAACTAAAAAAACTATAAGTAAACCTAAATCAATGCCAAATATCTTCCTAGGCCTTTCGGAGGAAGAAGAGAAAAAAGAAAGAACTGCATTTTTCATGGAAATAAGAATTATTACAGAGCATTTATTCAAGTCCCTAGAAGTTCACTTGTATAAATATAGTGCTTTAAGATCAGAATCAATCATGATGCAGTTCAACTGAAAGCCCTAAAGTTGCATCAAGGAACAATGGGTACATTTTTATAGCACACTATCCACTTGTTGCTTTTCTAATTTGTTCAGCCTGTTGAAAAAAAAAAAAAAAAAAAAGCAATCCTGACTCCTGAGCCTCCTCTAGTGTTCTAAAAATAAAAGCAATTCATGCCTGCTCAAAACAAAGCAAACCACAGCAAAATGCAGAATCATTGATGAAATACACATCTTCACATCTTGACAAAAAGATATTATTTAGCCTAGACTTTTTTCTTCTTAATTTTCATGATGCAAAATGAAAAGTTCCAGATGGATTCACATGCCCACATGTTTTCCTGTGTTTCTGGATGGTAAAAGTTGCAATAGCTCCGTGTTGTACTTTTTCACAGATGATAGCAAAAGTGTTTAAAACTACAAGAAGCAACAAGCAGATTCTCCACTCTGCGTTTCTAGCCCTTAGCAATTACCAAGTTAGTTTTATCTTCTACCTACACATGTATTAAAATTGAAGAAAAAAGTTATTAAGGAAGTTTATAATTTTACCTGAGTCAATTTAGGAAGTTGTCATTGAAACATTTTAGTGATACCGTATGATTTTTAGGCAATTATTTCAATGAATAATCAGTCTGAATTTGACAGATATCTTAAAAGTATATTACACTCCAATATCAAACAATTTCTCTCAGACTTCATTATAAACCAAGTCAGTGTTTTGAATATTTATCTTCAAGTAAGTTTGGTGGTTTTGGGGGGCTTTGGGGTTTTTTGGGGGGCTTTGGGTTTTTTTTTTATCTGTTAACATATGACTTAAGTAGAAAAGCACTGAAACTTTTAGTCTTAGGGACAAAAACCAGAAAATATGAGGGACTATGTTTCTTGGAAAATAAGGAAAGTTCATAGACTGGCATGAACCTTATGTAGTTCTAATGACTTCTTTTGGATGAGGACTTTCATCAAAGTTGATAAAAACACTTTTCGTTACTTTCTTTAATTACCATTTTGTATACCAGAACTAATGCTGGTTTGGACTCTTACATAACTTATTTAAGTATAACATTTTAATCATCTAAACACAGAGGAAAGAAATACAATTCTACCTGATTTTGAATTTAGAAGAAATTAAACTCCTTCCCAAATCCCAAATCCAACTAAGAAACAGCATAATTATAGAGCTATTTTCTTTTGCTGTACACTGGGGAAATCAGTATTAATGCTACTGAAGTCTTTCAGCCAAACCAAAGCAGGAATAACACGATGTAAGATATGTAATTAAACAATCATGCATTCATATTTCTCATGACAAAACAACAATTTATCAAAGCTAGAATTTGGAGATGCCTAAGTCCTTTATCGTCTCCTCTTATGTAAATATTAATAATAAACTTTACTTTTAATCTACTTCCATTGAAAAGCAGATTCCCTAAAGTCACATCTGGTAATAAATAACAAGCGCGTATTTTTTTTCCCAGGGAAAAGGATGAAGGAAGAAACATATTCAGTCTGAGCTGCTGCTTTGATATGAAAAGGCATCTGAACAGAAAATAGCTCATGGTTAATTAAACATGTAGTCAAGGTGAGAGTATTGCTGTCTTTTGACTTTTAACAATGATGAACTTACTCCTCCTTTCCATCTCCCCTCAAAAGTCAGAAAAGGTCTTGTATTATCATGAAGTGTCAGTAGGGTTAGCTTTAAAATACCAAACTCAAATGCTCTTGGTTGTCTCTGAATTTCTGGCCAGATGGCCTAAAATATAGCAATCTTAGGAAAGAATTTCTTACTCTCCCATGTTTTCTGAGTTGATTGATCAACTCTGCCTTAAAAGCAAGAAAAGTCCTGAATGACAGGAAAACAAAAGTTCTTAAATTCCTGGCTCTAAATCCTTATTTTCCCAGGAGTGGCTTGGCTTTATACAGTGAGAAAAATTCTTAGGTCCAAGACAAAGTTGTGATATCTTGCACCTGCCTCCAGAAAGAAGTCAAGGAGATTAAGTAGTGCCAAGCATTTTCGTAGTCATAGTCCATCTGATTTAGAAGTTTAAACTGAATATTCTCTTTGAATATCTAATGCTTTCCAAAATCCACTAGGACTTTTAAGTATACTTTTCATATTTTTAAACACTGTGTAAAACTTCCTACTGCAGCTAGAAAATAAAGAATCAACCTTTGCTTAAGGTATTTAGTTAGCAGTTTTCCATCAGAACAAATTCCTTGGAATTTATATGAGGCAAGGAAATTAGTTTTCTGCAGTTCTGCTCAGCAAATTCAGAGACAAAGTTGATGTTTAGTTTAAGTATGGTTATTGATCAAAATCAGGTTTTCACATTTGTGCTTCTCTTTTAGCTTACAAATGGTTTGCAAAAAAAATCACCCAATTTTCTTTCGAGGATAATGTTTAATATGTGTTGCATTGTGTACTTACATGCCATTTACTTCACCAAGTAATTTTTGACTCTGTCATGTTATTTTGTTATAGATGTAAATCTTTAATGGTGGAAGAAGAAAATAGCCATATTGCATAGCATACTGTCTATGTCCAGCATAAAATTAATGAAAATTCAGGGACGTAGTAGTAACATTCAATTTAAGAACACTAATTGAATGTGGATTCACATTTGTTGTATGCTCATGAGTTCTCCATGCTCTCAGAAACAGTGTAAATCTTCTTACTAGGATGGCCACTCTGGTAGTACCTTTCCAACACTTGGTTTATCTGCTGCAGTTCTGTTGGTTTTCCCTTTCCCTATTGATTCTAGCTTAAAGCTCTCTCAGTCAGACCCACATCAGTACAGGTGGATCCTGTCAGGTACACCTTGTCTCTCTAAGGTCCTTCCATGTTTAAAAATGTGAAGTTCTGGAGGAACCAGATATCATTCAATATCATCATTCAGTAATGGATGCTGATGACGTCAGCTTCCACATACGAAAGGAAGAAGAGCTCAGCAGATAAGAATATTATAGATCACAGAATCACAGAATAACCAGGTTGGAAGGGACCCATCTGATCTTCTAGTCCAACCATTCCTATCTAACACTAAACCAAGTCCCTCAAGACCTCATCCACCCGTGCCTTAAACACCTCCAGGGAAGGTGAATCAACCACCTCCCTGGGCAGCCTGTTCCAATGCCCAATGACCCTGTGTGTGAAAAACCTCCTCCTAATCTCCAGCCTAAACCTACCCTGGCGGAGCTTGAGGCCATTCCCTCTCGTCCTGTCCCCTGTCACTTGGCAGAAGAGGCCAGCTCCCTCCTCTCCACAACCACCTTTCAGGTACTTGTAGAGAGTAATGAGGTCTCCTCTCAGCCTCCTCTTCTCCAGGCTAAACAACCCCAGCTCTCTCAGCGGCTCCTCATAGGGTCTGTTCTCTAGCCCCTTCACCAGTCTCGTTGCTCTTCTCTAGACTTGCTCCAGAGCCTCAACATCCTTCTTGTGCTGAAGGGCCCAGAACTGGACACAATATTCAAGGAGCGGCCTCACCAGTGCTGAATACAGAGGGAGAATCACCTCCCTGGACCTGCTGGTCACACCATTTCTGATACAAGCCAGGATGCCATTGGCCTTCTTGGCCACCTGGCCACACTGCTGGCTCATGTTCAGTCGGCTGTCGACCAACACCCCCAGGTCCCTCTCCTCCTGGCAGTTTTCCAGCCAGGCTTCTCCCACTCTGTAGTTCTGCATAGGGTTGTTGTGCCCCAAGTGCAGGACCCGGCATTTGGCCGTGTTAAACCTCATGCCGTTGGACACTGCCCAGCAGTCCAGCCTGTTTAGGTCCCTTTGCAAAGCCTCCCTACCCTCCAGCAGATCGACACTTGCACACAGCTTAGTGTCATCTGCAAACTTGCTAAGGATACCCTCAACGCCCTCATCCAGCTCATTAATGAAGACATTGAACAGGACTGGACCCAGCACTGAGCCCTGGGTAACACCACTTGTCACTGGCCTCCAGCTGGACTTAACACCATTTACCACCACTCTCTGGGCCTGGCCATCCAGCCAGTTTCCTACCCAGAAGAGTGTGCGTCTGTCCAGGCCAGAGGCTGACAGTTTCCGTAGGAGAATGCTGAGAGAAACTGTGTCAAAGGCTTTACTGAAGTCCAGAAAGACCACATCCACAGCCTTTCCTTCATCCAGCAGCCGAGATGGGCAAGAAAAGTAACAATTTTTCATTTCAGCTGGGTTGAGACAGTGGAGAGTGTGCCAGCCTTTTGCATTTGACAAAGAAAGGTATTTCCATTATCTAATGAAAACTACATATTCTGTAGCTATGAAATCATGTCATCTGCAGAGATACATGCTACTTACACTGTCTTAAAGTGCTGTTCAAACTTTGGGTTTTTTATGGTGGAGATGACAGATTATTAAACAATTAGATTTTACTAATATTTTTGTATGTGAACTGAAAGAAAAGTTATCCTCACATTGCCCAGTTACAGAAAAATTCAGCTGAAGTTTCTTCTGTTGTTCGAACAGTGCTTGGCATTCCCTTCTTACTCTCTCTGCTCCATATATCATCACACACAGAAAAGTCAGGAACAGAGAGAAGGTAAGACACCAGGCTAAATAAGAAACAAAATATTCCTCTTCTCCTGGAAACTGCCAGAGCAGAAAGGGAATTTCTAGAATCCTTTTTGTATAGGAAAGGACCTGAGACAGTGGAAATGTTCGGATTACACAATCCAAACTGTGCAATTCAGCTGGTTGGATTCAGCTCACCTACTTGTATAAATAAAGGAATTAACTTCATTTAAAGCTGTCCAAAGCCACAAAATAGTTACAGCTGACTTTTTTTCTTTTAATTTGTGCTTATTTCTGTTTACAACATGTGGATTTTTCCTCAATTACCTCCTTTACTTTACCCGTCTTAACCTTTACTTGTGTTCTTGAAAAGGACAGAGGTGATCTGAATGAAAGAGTGATTGTTGCTATTTTCTTAACCTTACACATTAATTCTAAAGTAAGAATTTTAGACTTATAACTTCTTCAAAAAGACTAAGCCAAATTAACCTTTAAATTTTCTATCACTTAGCAAAAGGCTGTATTCAAAAAACAGTGGCAAAGAAAAACTATAGTTTTTTGTTTGCTCCTCATTCATTTTGGTTAGATATTCCAAATTAGTGAAAAGTTTCCTAAAAAATGGTTTTGGAAGGTTTGAAGCAAAAGCTGCTACAAAACTCAGGATGAATTTTCTGAATCTGTGAACCTGAAACATTTCGCACCTATAAACTGGACAGCTTCCTACATATTTTTTTTCAGTGTTGTGGGGAATCTGTCTGATTTCCTGATCTCTTACTTCACAGACATTTCTACAGTTCTATGAATAACACAAAAGTGGTCAAATAAGAGAAACTTTAAAGGAATTATTGTGTCTTATCCATGCTTTTGTGAAAAAGAATACACTACCTTACAGGTCTAAGCTATATGTAACCACAGACTTTTGACAGTGACTTTTATGGATAATTTAACTCATAACCATCAAACAGCAGCATAACATCGACTAGACATTCATAAGCTAACATACAGAGATTTGCAATTCTTGATCATTTTGTTCATGGTTTTATACTTTTATATCATTGAGTATGTTTAGCACTGCTTAAAGAATTTATGTGGTCAAAGAAGAAAATTGTTTATAATATGATGGATGGTGAGCTTGGAAATAATGAATTACCTCTCTCTGTTGATGTAACCCTGACAAGAGCCCAATCTTATTGCTTGGAAAGATCTGAAACACTGAGCAGTCCTGGTGAGAGGCCCTGTGATGACTTTGTTTTTATAATACGATGTGCCCAGGGAAGTGGTTGACTTGCCTTCCCTAGAGGTGTTTAAGGTGCGGGTGGATGAGGTACTGAGGGGTATGATTTAGAGATTGGTGGGAATGGTTGGACTCAGTGATCCTGTGGGTCTCTTCCAACCTGGTGATTCTATGATTCTATGATTTGTAAATAGAGTGGAAAAGTGATTGTTCATCAACACAAGTTTTTATAATGATAACATAATATGAATGTTTATCACTTATTTATTTAACCTCAACCAAATAATTATTTGTTACTTTGAAATATAAATAACCTGTAAGAGTCCAAATGTGGGATGTCAGTGCTGACCAAATGCACAATGTGAACAAATCTGTAGGAGGGAACATATGATATTCTGAAATGAAAAGTATGCAATGCAAAATTTTCACACCTTCTTTCCAGAATGAGGCCTACAGAGGTGTTCACACAGAACTGATCCAGTTGGCTATGTTCTTACAGAGACCACATGTGCAAATCAAGTACTTTGATTGTGTACCTGCATAGATTGATAAAATATGTTAAGACATGCTCTAGGTGAATTTACAATTGGCACTAATTAGCACAGATTGTTTCAGAAGACAGAATTGGCTTCACAATATATTTTCCTGGCCTCTCTCCTTAGAGGACCTACCTTAAAGGACAGTAAAGTTTGTAAACAAACAAGCAAAAGAGATAGGTTTTATTATAACATAAACTGGAATACCCAAGCTCTCACCCTGAGAAAATTCAAACTGAATAGATGAAGTAGAGCAGAAATTTCAAAAATAAAAATTACAAGCCACTCTTCTGCTTTCTCCTTTCAAGTCAGGTTCTTATTTTCAAACTTAATATATAAAAATTTCCACATTTCAATGAACCTTCTTAGCACTCTCTACCCAGAGAAGAAAAACTCTTTTCATACCCTTTGAGATGCAACTATGATTGCCTTATCAAACTCCTTGTCTATAGTTACTGAGACCCTAGGTCTTAGATGAGACTGTGTCTCTGCTCAGTATCACCACTTCCTTCTAGGAGCATCTATCACTACTCTGTCGAGAATGAACTGAGAATAAGAAATAGATCCACTAATATGTTCCACTGTAAATGTATTTAGAAAACTATTTCCTTACTTTCTTCTGGAAGACAAACCTAGCAGAATGAATTAATGTGTACAGTTTACCTTTTCCTGGAGAGGCAAACTTTTCATAAAACCACAAATTCAAATGAACCATCCCTTATGTGTAGTCGTCTTCAACAGGCTGAGAACAAGTACCCTACAGAACATACTTAGTGAATACCAAGAAGAACATACTTTTGTTGCTGCTGTTACGCTGTGTGTGGGCGAGGAACTACTCTAGTTTTGCAGCAATATGCAGCCTAAGGAGCAAATATACTAATATTTCCTTTCAGGTGTGTTTTTCTTTCTTTCAAATAGGAAACTTGCACAGGGACTTAAGTGGTCAAAATACTCTCTTGAGGAAGGTCTGTTTGTTGGCTTGTTTCACTGGCAAAACATTATTCAACTACCAAGGTACACTGCAGAATATAAAACAGTGCAAAAATTCTCAGAACCAAAGGTGTCAATGCTGTGGGACAAGTATAGTGATTATTGGATGCTCAGTTAAGTGATTAATAGTATATTAAAAAGTCATTCTGCCAACAAAAAAAAAAGCCAAATTATAGTTCCTATATTTTGACCGAAAAAAAATTAGAAGCAGCTAAGCATAAAACTTGGAAGGAAGCTTTGCAGTTGCTATGTCCAACATGGTTCTTAATTTTTCCCCTCTTATAGCTGAAGATATAAAAAAATAGTAAACCTAATCCTTTGAATCAGCAAAGTGTGTGTGACTGCTTATCTTGCGGGAAAGGAGGATACAACAATTAGGCAACTCATTTTAATCTTCTAAGCTAAGATCCTTTATGCAAAGCCTGAAATGAATTTTCAAGGCCGACTATTTAAAGATTAGCAGCAGTTTAAAACGACAGAGCTGGCATAGCATTTGCTGCAGTGAGCACGTGAACGATGATACAAATGAAGGTAAAGAAAACTGAGAGCATTCGAGGATGTTTTAAACCAAAACAGAGGAAACTACAGCTTGAAAAGACGGGAACTCTGTTTTAATAGACATTATTTAACATGATTACTTCTTTGTTAACACACTACAGTGCCTGATTCTGTTGACAGCAGAGCACAAAACAATCTCTGAAGTATGGCATAGCTCACAGTGGCCTGACTGCTACCCTACATTTTGTAAGAGCTCAGACTGAATCACAGAATCAGAGAATGGTAGAGGTTGGAAAGGACCTTTGGAGATCATCTAGTCCAGTCTCCCTTCTAAAGCAAGTTCGCGTAGAACTGATGGCACAGGAAAACACCTAGGAAGGTTTTGACTACCTCCAGAAAAGGAGACTCTACAGCCTCTCCAGGTAGCCTGTTCCAGTGCTCTGTTGTCATTCGGTAAATTGAATCAGTAAATTGATCACACTCCTGTGATTTCTTGGCAAGTTCATGTATTTTACGCCAAACAAAGATCTAGAGTCAGAGAAAATATTCTTTTTTCCATTTCTGTTCCAGATGATACAGATAAAGCATTACATCTTGACAATCCCCTGCCCTTTTGTACATATATATTAACATAGAGTTTCTACAGACTGGATTTGATCTTTGTGAGTGTGCCATGGTAGGGATTCTCTGAGATTAATTTTGTCAAATGAAGATTGGGGAAGAACAGTTGTTTCTATAGTTTAGTGGTATGTTCTTACACATTTTAAAGGAGAATTTAACTCAATTCACCTTCAGAACAATCTGAAAATCATTGGTGTATAAAATAGACTCCCTTCAAACACAACAGAATTACTGTTAAAGAAATTTTGAAAGCCAAATTTTTTATCCTTATTTTCATTTATGTAATTTAAAATATATTCTTGAAAGTATTAGAGTTTTAAGATGTGCTCCTGAAAGCATAAGAAAAAAGTTTTGTTCAGTTTGGTTTGGGGTTTTAGATTTTGAAATAGAGAAGTTAAAAGAAGTACTGACTATCCTACTCATGCTGCTTCTGTTTGATCTACTGTAATTACCTGTAGCAAAAAAAAAAAAATTCCCATGAGGAAGATATGCTTGAAAAGAAGAAGTGAAATCTTTGTAATAAAAAAATTAAAAAGGACCATATTTCAGGTTGTAGTAGTGCAAGGAAAATAATTTCTTATATGAACTGCATATAATTTCTTGTGAATGGTAGCTCAAAAAACTGTATGTGTGTTCTCCTTCATAGAAATTATCAAGTAGATACAAATGAAGGCAGTTTTGATAACTGACTTAATCAAATTCCAGAGAGTAGGGGTGGACAGTTCAACCTGTTATTTTAAAATTTTGGAGGGAGGGTGACTGGTGAGAGAAAGAGGAATGTCATTTTTTCTACAGACAGAAGCTTAATTTGTTTACTTTGGGTGAATTCCATGCAGAGCTAAGGCATTTTTACAATCCTTCTGTTTCTTACACAAAGAAATCTGTTTGCTTCTGTTTACTTAAGCACACTGAGACAAGAAAAAAATCCAGAGGCTTACAAGACCACAGCTACCTTCTCTTCAAATACTGGCTCAAACCTTTGATGAGAAATAGTAAAGTTTCATTTCTGTGGATTGTAGGTTAAAATGAAGCAGGTTATCAGTAGGACATCACTTCTCTAGGGATGCTGCTTCCTGGCTGAATTAAAAGATAAATAAAAATGTATAGTTCATTGAAATTATTTTTCCCATTTCCCCAATACTTTCCTATTTCATCCAAGTAAGGTCTTGAGTACAGAGACCTTCTAAATCAGACAATATGATTCTTCAAATTTATATGTAATTACATTTTTTTTTCATGTTAAGTTTGCTCAAACTGCATTGGTTGTGTGTTCTTAAGGCTCCATGCTCTGAATAACTACTTTCATTACTTGTCATCACTCAAGTGTGTAGTCCTGACATAGGTGGTGCCTTAATTCATGGCACCACTTCCAGTATCCTTATTAAGATTACTTGCCCATTTAAGAGCTGCTTACGTGAATAGGGTTTATACAATCAACTTGTGTTGCTCACCTCCCTGTTTCTTCCTTCTGCACTCTTAGTATTCCCTATCCACAAGAAATTCTCTCTCAATCAACATGGAAAAGACTTCAGCAGAGTCTTTTGCAGCACTGTTTATTCACCTCTACAGCCTTGGATATTAGGTATAAGGAGAAGATATGAGTGTGATTGAGGCAGTGAAGCAGGTTGCCCAGAGAAGTTGTGGGTGCTCCGTCCCTGGAAGTGTTTGTTCAAGGGTCAGATTGGATGGGGTTTTGAGCAGCCTGATGTAGTGGAAGATATCCCTGTCCATGGCAAGAGTATTGAACTACAAGATCTTTAAAGGGCCCTTCCAACCAAAGACATTTTATAATTCTATGATTGTATTTGGTTTGTGCAGCTCAGGACCTGTGCTGCAAGACTATCTTGAGTGAGATTGGTCTAGCATTTCCATAGCATGTAATACTTATCCCTCCAGAAATTAGGTGGGAGACAAACTAGTCTGAAGTGGTCCATGTTTCTGATCTTGCAGAAAAGCTTATGTATCTCCAAATGAGTAAATGAAAGTTTGAGGTATGGAAGTATATTTGCAGCTCAAAAAAATTTATTGCCAAGGAGACTAGGCACCCAAGAAACAGATCTAGTTTTTCTTGATTCTCTAGAAAAACATTATTTCCAACAGGGATGTCCATATTCCATACTTCCTTTATTTCCTCAGATTCCATAATAGATTCTTCTCAATTGAGTTGGTGTAGATAATTTGTATCTCAAAGCCCTAGGATGGTATATATTTGGTGTGGAAAGAGTAGGGGGAACAGATAGAGTGAGTTTGTAATGATGCTGTAGAGTTTGGAAGTAGTGTCATTTTGTCTTGATTTGTATAATACTTACACCTGTCATCTTCAAATTTTAAGACATTGTGTTATCAAAAATATACACCTACATATCCACAGGTTACACAGATATTGCTATATATATTGATAGTATAAATTCCAGAAAGGTGCTTGTGATACAGAAGATCCCATAAATAAGAAGTTATATTTAAAATATTGCATTTAGTTCTTTGTACCATTCATCAACAATTAGTTTTTTGTTAGAGAATGGTGAACCTGAACCAGCTATCAACATGCTTAAGGAACCTATATAAATTTGTGCTAGACCTAGGAACTGTACTTTTGGAGAAAATTGACATTGAAGCTCAGAAGACATGCTTTTCTTGCTCACTAAAGTAAAAGAAAAGGTAAACCAAGCTATAGATTCTACAGACTCCTCAGGAAGTCTGTTACTGGTGTCCCCCTTTTGTAGACAAGCAGGTGTGAAGGTCTGGTTATGCAGTTTATTTGTAGAACAACATTTATACCTAAAAATGCTGGGTGGACTGGAATGACGAGAAGGGAAAGACTTTCTGTGCACTTCTAATATCATTATCTCTTCTGATCAAGGTATAATGCAAACAGTATCAAAGACTCAGAGTTAATCTGTACAATTGACATTCCAACACTGATATTCTCAGGTCAATATACTAAAATCATAATACAATTCCTATGAGTTAAGAATAAAATTACAGTATGTTTATACATGAACCCTCAAAAAAAAGATATAAAATATATAGCCCTTCAAATAATCAGTACTTGAAATCTAGTCCTTGGATGTCAGGTATCCTCACACACCTGCCAAGAATCAAGGATATCAAGTTTAGTGAGTACAGAGAAGAAGTCTATGGATGTCTACGAAACTATGAAACTCAAGGAGAAAACGAATTTAAGAGGACTATTTGATGAAGGGAAAATTGGGATACATTTTCTTATTTTATGAGTCATATTGCTTCTGAATTAGTTGGGGGTTTTATTTTTTTTAATACATAACATGTATTAATAACTCTTGATAACGCCTTCCTATCTTCAAAAAGGGAGAGATGAAGAATCCGCAGAACAGTAGGCTGGGAAGTTAGCTTTTGTTCCCAGTGAGATTTTGGAGCAAATACTCTTAGAAGCAATATATAGGCATATGGAAGATATGGTGGTGATTTGGAACATCTAGCAAGGATTAACCAAGGCTAAATGGTGTTTTGTGGAGATGACTATTAACTTTTATGAGATGACTTAAGTATGTGGATGAGGAAAGAGCACAGGCCTTCTGTTAGGGGCATCTAGTCTTACCTTATCGGTACTGCACTGTGTCCCACAACAGAGGAAGAAAATGTGACATATGCAAGATGTTCAGGACAGGTTCATCGGATCTTTGAGTGCACCAATGGGCTCTGCAACATTTTCCTACATTTTGACCTTAGCCATTCACATCAGTAAACCTGTGCTTTCTTGTCTTTTGATATCTTTCACCTAGAAGCAATTCTGGTGTTTCTAGTTCACCATTAGTATCATGTTGTAGTTTCTTACATTATTTCTTACTTACAATTTGGAGTACACTAACTCCTTTCAAATTTGGGGTTTTGCAGTGTCCAATGGTTTCTCACATTAGTATCAGAATTGCTTGATTTTGCCCTATGCCTGTGTACTTTACTTCAATAATTCACTCTAAGAAAGGGTTTCAATATAACCTTCTACAGTGTACTTGCAGGCAATTTTCAACCCATCTTACATCTCACAAAATTTACACTATCTCTGGGCTCACACTATGGTGATCAGCACTAGAAAATTCAACTGACCTTTAGTTACATAATGGTGTTATTTCCAGTAGATACTGAGGCCATTTCTGGGTTTGGGTTTGTTTTTTTTTTTTTTCTTTCTTAATGAATGGATGATGGGATATGGTGCATTCCAAGTGTTTGTAGACAATATCACATTGGCTAGTCATCAGAGGTCAGAAATGACAGGAGGGACCTAAATACGGTGGAAAATAGCCTGATGAGGCCTCATGAGTTTCAAAGGGAAATACCAAGATCTGTATTTGGGAAAGAACAACCCCATGCACTGGCAGAGGGTTGGGGCCAGTAGCTGAAAAGCAGCTTTTTTGAAAGGGCTTAGGGGTACTTAAATCTAAGTCGTGCATAAGCCAGTAATATACTATTGCAACAAAGCAGGACAACCGCATCCTGGACTCATTAGGAATAACAGTTCCAGCAGGTCAAGGAAAGTTATCCTTCCCATCTGCTCAGGGGGAGCATTTGCAAAGCTGTACCCCCTGATGCTCCCAAGCACTAAAGATTTATATAGACATAAAGGGGGTCAGGGGATACTGAGAGTTCTGGGTTTATCCAGCTTGAGGTAGAGAAAAATATCTACCACTGTATAATGGGAAAGCATAGAGGAAACCAAGTGAGAATCTTTTGAGTTGCAGGACAGAAGGATGGTAGGCAATGAACACAGGCAAGAACATGACAAATCTTGAATAAGGACAAGCATGTTTTGGTTTTTTTACTGTGGTGGTTGTTAGATACAGCAAGAGGTGCCAAAAGAAACAGAGACAGATAGATAGATACATATATACATACATACATACATACATACACAGACAGATAGATGGATGCTTGGATATAACCAAACTTTACTGATCATGGTCCTGAACATCTCCTCTCACTGGACCTAATCTGAACAGTAGGGATTGGACCAGATAATCTATAGAGGTTTCTTCCAAACTGTATATTTGCATAAGTTGTGTCTTATTAAAGACTATGAACAGACTTATGCTTTCTAATAACCAACATCTTACCAAGTGAGCCAGAATCATGTGGGAAGTGGACACACTTCTTATGTTTGTTGATTTGAAACACAGAGACGATCATTCTGGTTATCTTAGCAGCATGAATTTTTAAGATAAATATTTATAATGGTATGTGCATAAATGTAAGCATCTGTGATATCTTACTCCATTGCAACAGAGTATTATAACTAAATCATTATGTATTAAAACTTGAGCCTGCAAATATTTATGCACTTGTGCAATTAGTAGCCTTCTAGTTTACTACCTTAATAATAACCTTCAAAAAATATGGTTCTTTCTTTCAGTCTGAAGTTAGTAGTTCCTTAATTGCTGAGTATTTTCAGCAGAACAGTACTTAGGCAGAATTATGGCAACCCATATATTGGCTTATGTGTAGTTCAATACTCTTGCTCAACAGATGTCTGATTTAATTATAAGCACCTCATACACATTTTCATTGGTGTCATGAACCTGTCTCTATGGCCTCAGCATTTTTAAGTAACATTGCAGACAACTAATGCAGCAGAATCTCTTAAAAGACTACTTTCCTTCTACACCTTTCTCTCCTTTCCCCTTCCTCCCTCCCCCTCCAAAGAGCATTAACAGTATCATGTCTTGCCTTGTCGGCTAGTTGGATGTAACCTCAGTTCAAAATGTTTTTGTTGTATGGTTAAAGGTAGGTCATGTTTCCCTGAAACAGAGTTTGCATTTCAATATTGGATAATAATATTGTAGTTAATACATATAATTTTAGCTAAGTCACTTCATAGATGAGACTTCCAATGAGAACCCAATTTTTTTTGTCTTTATTAAGTCCTCAAGATGCTGTACATCCAAAACTGCAGCGAACTGAATTGTCAGTGGGGACTAGTGAAGGCAGGAATGGGGAAACTGAGACAATGTGTTTTCTGTTCTACCTTGAAAAAAAGGATATTAGTGTCTCAGGTTCTCCATTTGTAATATAAACGCTACATACTTGCCTTTCTTCAAAATAGGCTTTGTCCTTAACGGAGTAATGTAATAAGTTTGTTAATAAAATTCAGTTTAACTAATAGCTCTAAATATTTCAGTATTCAATATTCTGAGCTATTAGTAGCCATTGTCCAACTTCAGACTAGGCAATTTTTGATATTCTAAATTGCTTCAGGAGAAGAAGAACAAACTAATGTGTTTCTATAGGCATCAGGTTTAATCATTAAAGCACTAATAAGAGAGTTATCACTACCAGAGAAAAAGAAAATACTCATTATTCAGGAAAAAAACCCAACACTGATACTGCAAAGCTGGTGAAGGCTGAGAGAGGAAGAAGCAAATCCTTTTAAGTCCTTTTTTTTCCCAGTTCTTCCAGACAAGACTGGGAGCCTGAGTGGTATGTAAATCAGTATTTTTCCTGATTCAAAGTGTTTTACTAAAACAGTAGAAAAGAGGGGAAAAAAAGCTGAATAAATATAAGAGAAGTTTATCCTGACTAGAAGACTACTGTTTATTACGTCCGTATTATTTGGGAGCAGGAATTGTGAAGTTCAGAATCTGGGTGGCTGAAGTTCAGAATATGAATGGTTCTTTTCCCTCTCATCCTGTATCCTTTTATTTAATCCTTTCTGTACTCATGTATCAGTTTGCGTAGAAGAGGTGTGTTAATTGGATAAAGTGACTGCAGCTGAGATAATAAAAGGCTGAAGTGCAGTATGGTGCTTTGTGTGAGACTTTCAAAGGGGTTGTCTATTGTCTAATAATGATTTCTGAGGCTATGGTATGTAAGTATTGGAAAATAAAATTTTAATGCTGTAATCTGCAGTTCTACATTGTCAGCCTGATTTTTGGTAGTTTTAGGAGACTTTGCAGCTCCAGTTGATTTCAGCCAAAATTAATGGTATCTGAAAATCCAAATAACAAAAATACATGCAATTTAAAAGCAAAAGGACGGAAAGTCAAGTAGAGGTGGGTGCTGTGTCATGTCTACTACAAATTCTCCTTGTGAATCAGATAAGTTCTTTAACATAGATTAAAATTACAAAAAAAAATTTTCTTCTGCTGTTTGTCTTTTACTATTTGATCACATGAATGTCAGCACTTCTAGTCCAAGACTGTGTCCTGTGGCCATTTAAGGTACTATAAATTAGTTCGTTCTTTTCCTTAAAGCAACTTGGCATATCATTCAAGGAAGACCACAAGTCACTACTCCATGTACCAGCACTTATAGACTGCCGTGATGAAAGGTGTTGTATACTTCGTAATTCTGAGAAGAATTGCACCAAAATGAGGTATTTATTAGAAGTCAGACAAGGATATACATTTAGCCAGAAATATCACAAGAGGTAAAAAGTTGCTTATACCTTATCACTAATTCGCTAACAAACATAATGATTTATTCCTCTTCACTTTAGTGCTCAAAGCTTGTAGAATTGTGCTTATGTGTTTGCTTAGATCATTAGGTTAAAATAAAATAAAATAAAATAAAATGTTATCTTTTACCTGATACAAAACAACTAAGTATTTGCTTAATTGAATTTATAGGTCAGACCTTTCTTCCACTCAAGGCAATTCCCCATTGATCACACTAAAGTGGGGAAGGGAGCAATGGGGAAACTTTTACTTTCAGAGTTATATGGAGATGTTTTTGCTCAGATTAAACTGGGACTCTAAAGTGGCTATTTATATTCATGAGACCAACACAAAGTGTGTATTCTGCCTCAGGATTAAAGCATTTAGTTTTTCAGGAGGGAACAGTTCATTGATCAATGCTTTATGCCCACATTTCTCATTTTGATAGAGCTTTGCCCATGGATTCTCATTAGATACCCTAATTTCAAGTTAAATCTTAAATTTAATTTCAACTCTAGCAGTAAGATACCATGAAGGAAACAAGTTGTTCCATATAGTCATCGAAATACAGGTCAAAGCTTTATATATGTATCAACAGTATTTCATCATCAATAATGTGTGTCACCAAGATGAATTGATGTTGAGAGCTGTAATTTCTAATTACTTGCTATGTTTGCAATTAATTTTACGTATAGCTAAGTGCATCTGAATTTCTTTGCCAAGGCAGTTTTGCTAAACCAAGCAATTTTACTGTTAAACATAAAAACTGGAATAGTTATGCCCATTACCATATCTAGTTTCATATGTATAATATATGGTCTCATAGTTAACCAGTCTGATAATTTAATTTCATGGTACAACTGGTCTCTGTTGAATATTTGATATAAGGCAGATTAAAAGTTCGACGTTAGAAGGTTCTCCCTCACACTACATATTTCACTTTCCCCCCAATCATCTTCCGCCATAGCAATATAAAGTGGCATTTTCCAGTAATTTTTTTCAGCATAGCGCTCCAGTCCAATCTGCTTAAAAAACCACACCACAGCCACAAAGAAACATGGGACTCATTGGTAGCAAACTTCCAAAAGAATTAAAGGGGTTTTCATCAGACAATACTCAGTGATTTAATGGCAATTGTGTGGCTAAATTCTTACACAGGTCTGAATGCACTACCTTCATTATATGCCCTGCCAAATCTTACCTGAATAAATTGTGAAGTTATGGTTCAGAAACTAATTCACACTCATTAGTTTCATGAGTTACAATATATGCCATTTCACCCTTCAGCAGATGTGTATTTAGATTAGTTTCAGAGTACATTCTAGTCTAAATCCCAAACCTCTCACTAATAAACACTAAAATATGCTTAATGTACCAAATATGTATCTTTCTGCAGTTAGAGGCTCCCTGCCATATTCTAAAAGCATTGGACCTGTTCCCAGAGTAATACTCTGAGTTCTACAGTGAATCATTCCTATATGCTACAGCTAACCCATGAAGTACTTTTCGGTTTTCTACCTTAAGATACACAACATTTCACAGAGACCAACCCTGAAATCACTCTGACTCATTAATCTTGATTTGGTTTAATATAAAGCACAATGTCAGAAATACGTTACCATTGAACAATTTTGTAGAAGGTTAAATAGTGTAAACAGATCTGTATTTTTAGGACAACAGCACTACATAATGAGAAACAATTCTGACATAAAAAACTATTAGTCCACCAAAACTGTAATGAGATCATGATTAATAAACACTTCTGAAAGGTCTGCATCAATGTCAAGGCTTTTATGTGATAAATGGAAACATTCAGACCCTTCTTTGCCAAAAGTTGTGTGTTTCAGTTATCCAGCTGTCATGATTGATTTGTTCATTATTCTGATAAATAATTTATCACCTTGAAAAGAACAATTCATTATTCAGATAGCATGAACAAGTAACTTTAAACAGCCAAATCTTTAGAAGAATTAGCAGTGATAACAGTGCCATGAAGTGTGTTCCTGATCTAGAATTCAGATGGACATAAAAACAATTAAATAAGTATAAAATCAGATCATTTCTCATAACTCCTAAGCAACAGCCCATGTGAAATCACAATGCAGATCTATCAGAAATCTAAGATGTCAGAATCTATTTAGGTCCTTTTAATTACACTGTGTTAGAAATTATGATAATCTACAAGCAACCTTCTTAATAACAGAACAGAATTAAATTATAGTTTGCAATATAATTTACTTCCTAAGTCAGGGACAAGGTCTGTAAGGTTTTCAGTGTTTTTATTCTCTCTAAAGTGACTATATGATTTTGCATAGCAACAATTGATGGACAAAAAATCGTACAGAAATAAGGCAGAGTGGGTAATTTCTTTAAGTGTAGGAAACACCACTGCAAACTAAATTGTAAGTCATACCAGAGAATTGTTTCTGTATTAAAAGTTTAAAAAGGTGGAGATAAGGACAGTTGTATCATAGCAACACACTAGGGGATAAAGTAGACACCATTACTCACCAGACTTTTCCCTAATACAAAAACAAGGGTTTATCATTACATGTGCTTTATAGCTTTTTTTTTAAAAAAAAAAAAAATCTTAAAAGCATGCAAGAAACTCTTGGTTAAAGAGAGAAAAAACCCTACAAGTGGGTGTCTTTGTAATTAAATGTGCAACATTTGCCTAAGAAATGGGATTGTTCAACAGCATTCATAAAACTGATAGAGCCACAAGTGAGTCATTTAACCAAGTTTTCTCCTTCAGCAATGCATGAGGAGAGGTTTTAATTTACTTATTTTACACTATTTTATTTTATACTCCCAGGCAATATAAATACATTATACCTTATGCACTCACCTGCAAGAGAGGAAACTGAGACTGTTTAGGGAATGATCTGCTGTGTTTCATTCACAGTGAAAGTCCTTGTTTTCTTGGAAGTTAGTATCTACGATAACAAGCACATACCCAGTCTCTGGATACCAGCGTGCTCCCAGAAACCTAGTTCAGAGTAACAGTCAGCACTTAGACACTGCATTCTTGAGTCTAAGAGAGATTTCCTTGAAACAATGTCTCTATTACAGCATTATATTATATTCTATATTGCAACACCTGTGATTGTGATAATCAGAAATTGCATTAGGATCTGAATCATAGATCAGCCTGGAGAAGCACAGGATGGTGAACATTGCTTTTTCTTCTTTACCTGCTGTTATCCTAGAATTTGATCTCCAGGTTAAAATGCAGTGTATTCCTCTCCTTTGCTGTAGTAGAAGCTGATGACCTAGTAGTTGCACACTTAATACTGTGGCAGGATGAATCACAACTGGAATGCTTCATACAGAGTTGCTACTGCCATTTATATGACTTCCACCTTTATTCAGAGAGCCTCACAATGGTAATGCCTCAAAAGAGGATACTGTAGCAATATAATTTGCACAGGATTGTGAACAACAATGTCAGGAGAAAACCTAGGAGGGTAAATGGTAACACTTAAACTTGTGGTGTCCTTCATATTCTGTGGAAATTGACGTTAGGGAAATGAATCCCTGTCTCCTGGTACTGGATCAGGGAACTTATATCTCATGGAATCAATCCAGAAACTTTATAAGACAGAGAACCAGGTTTTGCCAAAAACAAATATAAGACATTTCTTCTTGTCATATATTTTTACGGAAAATATGGGCTTCTGTATTGATGGATCCCATTTGTTTGTGTGGGTTTTTATTGAGTATGGATTTCAGTAGGCAGGCATGGAATACTATGCTAGAAAAGGAAAATATTTAGTAGTAATGGAAAAAATTAACCTATAATTGTGTGACATAAAGTTATATTTCCTCTGATGTGCATTAATTAATTAAATAGAAGAGTTAACATCTTTCCAATTATGACAAAACACTTTTGAATTTGTGGTAAAAAAATTCAACTGTATTTGCCAGGTGGATCTACCGAATCAGCAACATATGTCTTCCATAAAGTTTTATTCCCATATGCTACTCCTTACTTATTAAACTGAACCAGTGGATGTGACCATGGAATGAGCAAAACAAATTAAAGTCTGAACAAAGGTTTCCTCCAAATAAGCCATACTGCAAGCAATAACCAACAAGAAATAGGATACAGCTGATGAGCAGAAAACTTGCTTTATTGATTTTTTTTCCTCTCTCCCAATTAGGTTAGGTAGATTCTATTCATCTGCTCCCTTAAATAGATATGAATGTGAACTCTCCAAGGTATTCCTAAGATGTTTTCAGTAAAAATGTTTCCATATCACTGCACTAAGAGGGATTGGAGGTAGTTGACAGCTGTGAGTGTATGAATTAAATGGAAGATTATTGATGTATTTCTTAAAAAAATAACCAACCAAAAACCAACACATGTTTGTTTCCCCAAACTTTAGCTTTTGAAAATACTTCAATGTTGTAAAAACAACATCCACTTTCATTTTATATAGTCCCAGATTTATCACAGTGTGCTGTTTTTAACTCCAAAAAAAAAAAAAAAAAAAAAGTAAAAGTTATTTCTCTTTAGAGTGGTCACCATATTGTATTCAAAATACCTTATCCATAGAGCAGGTATCTGAAAATCTATCTCTCCATGTAAGGGACAATGAGAGATAGATGAGTTTTTGGATATAGTGAACTTGTCCCTGAACCCCTGTGGGCAGATATCTAAAAAAAATTATTGTATTCATCTCTAGAGATAGAAAAATCTGTTCAATGAGGCTTTGATTCTAGAAGGGATGGAGCCTGAATGAAAACATTTGCATTTTTTGGAAAGTTTCTACAGAATATGGTTTTACTTTTTTCTTGAGGTAAGGAAGTTCAATAACGGCTACTGCAGTACATTTTTCTCGGTGAAAAGAGCAAAACTTTGTGCCCTGAGAAGTGCCCCTATATCAAATTATTTTACAGTTCTGCATGCAATAAAATAGGCACTTTAGATGTGTCTGAACAGCAGAAAGAGTAGAATGCCACTCTCTGCTCTGCCATTCTAGGCATGATGGCAGCTGTGAGACTTCACTCAGGCTGGCTTGGCTGTAACTCTTAGTGAGATGGTGAGTTGGGGAGGGCAGCCTAGTGAGAGGCAGACATGGTCTGGAAGACAGAGGTTACCAGGTCAGCTAAGATAGCTTTGTGCAGTGAAGCAGACACTAGAGGTTGGAGTAGGGGGAGGGTGTCTCCTGAGCCCTTTGGAGTCATGATATTGGGAATATAACTAATTAGGGAGGAAAAGAGAGGTCTGAATACTGTCCTTGGCTGACATTGAAATGTCACAAAAAGAGTCCTATAGTGAAAGACAATACAAGCCCTTAAAAAAAATCAAAGACAACATTTTAGAAATGTCATCAAGGAAACTTTACGTAAGAGAAATTTCACTATATTAAATTAAATCCTTTTGGTCCACAGGGGAGAGGACAGGCTATGACTGAAGAGCTACTCGTGCACTGAGTTACTCTGGAAAAGAACCTTGGCTTGTAGCTTCACAGACATTTCACGAGACCTAAAGAAAACAGGGAAGATAAGAAAACTCAGTTTAGGGAATTCCTGCCCCAACCTCCTAAACTACCATCTTTCTCTGCTTTACATCACCTGCATGACTTCACTTGAAATGCCCCTAAATTCTGATTTGGTCAGACTGCTGTATGCATGAAATGTTATCAATAACATGCACTGTCATTTCCTTTACTCCATGATGAAGTACTAAATCAAAGCAATGCTTCCTCAGTTCCCCTCTGTAATATCTTTTAATAACCAAATAATAATATGATAACAATCAACATAGCTTTGGCTATTTTCATGGCTAGAACAGCTATCTAAAGTAATCTGATTGTCATTACAAACCACACCAATTTGCAAGAGAAAACTGTAATATTATCATTTAAACTACATCAGTGCATCATACTACTTACATAACATACTTACATAAGTGCATACTTAGTTAATAACCTATTGCACAGGCCAATGCATAGTCTATTTATTTTGCAAGAATTATTACTATTATTAAAAATTAAGGGGATCTGTTTTCCTTTGTTTTGGGTTAGGCTTGGGGGCTTGAAAAGGGTTATGTGTTAATTCTGCACACTTACTAAATTAATTTTGAAAGTGAGAATGTAGCATTATTACAGCATGTTTCCTGGTGAAACATAAGAGGAATGCTGCTCCTGTAGTTATCTATCAAGGACTCTGGACAGCAAGAACATGCCTGATGGGCTGCTGCAGAGGCTTAGCAAAAATAAGCAACAGCTTTGTTTTTAAAAAATATTTATTTTAACTCAATGGTTTACACAGCTTGTGGGAATGAAAACACAGAGATTACATTTCTTGATGTTCTTCCATCTCTCAAATGTGCTCAAAGCTCCTTCCCTGTTCTTTTCTTAGAAGGCATTAATAGACACCCACAGACTGTCTATTATAATCAGAAAACAATACATCTAATTTAACATATTTAGTTTTGTAAGTGCTTTTATTTATTATATTATAATCACGCCTATTATAAATCAATGGCACTGTAATTATATTTGTATTTGCCAACCACTTCCATTGAATGGGATACCATAGAGGACACTGCACTTCAACCTCTGGGTATTGCAGACCTTTCAAATGTCTGGCACTACATTATTAGTATTGTCATAGAGAACTAGGGGGCTTTGAGAATCTATTATCATTTGTGTAGATTGTGACTGCTAAGATGAGATGTGACTGGGTTTAGAGACATGTTTTTCTATTTTTTATTTTATTTTTTCCTGAAAGAATGCAGCACTATAAACCTCCTATGCTTTTTCTGTCAATAAAAATTTGAAATTTGACAGTCATAGAACATAAGATGTTCGATCCCTAACTATAAATAGTATATCATGAGTTATCTGCTGGGCTTTTCTAGGCTCATTCAATAAATACTAAAAGTGCATGATGCAAGAGAATTGAAATCAGCATTTCTGTTTTTACTTGATTGCACAAATTTTAATACTCAAAAACCCCCTCTTTCCTACAGAGTGTATAGTAGCTTTTCTACATGTGTGTGTATTTTTATTCTTTGTGTAGTTTCTTCTTTATATTGCATATAGATCCTTCTTTTTCTCTTATATAACAGTTCCTTCATGGACTCCATGGTGTTAAATGGCTCTTGACTTGAAAACTGCTGCCAGCTTAAGGATCTCTGACTCCGTTTCAGTGAAGTTCTTAAAGATGGGCTTAATTTTGTACTAGACTAGTGATATTAAGCCTACTAATATAACTCAGCAGACCTGTAAATATTCTCTTGAGTTAAAGTTCTAAGAGCAGTTAATGAGAAAAAAACCAAACTTTGGAAAGTGTTTACAGCAATTATAAAGATCATAGATTTCTATACCTAGGAGAAAAAAAATGGATGACAATTAATTACTGAACACAATTTAATTAACGAAGCTTTCATTTAGGTTATTTGTATTCTTTTGTTATGTAGTTGTTAGGGCTAGTTGTTATTCTGAAAGATATTGTACTTACTTACTCAGGTTTTGGGAGTAACACAACACATCTTTGGTCATAGGTTCTAGTCATCATTTCGCAATTTATTTTTCTCTCCAAGGATGTATATTTTTGGAAGTAATGAACAACACAGGGTTTTATCAGAGAATTCTTCATTGTGCCCGAGCAGTAAGAGGAGGTAAAACATGTAAACAGATCAAAAAAAACAGGTAAAACAGATCAAATACAACAAAATAAGAGGAGAAATATGAGATCAAAAAAGTTGAAAAAAGGCATATCCATCTATTTCTGTATGTTTAGGGTTTTGTTTGTTTACTTGTTTGTTTACTTGTTTGTTTAAAAAAAAACCTGTTTGCCGATACTTCCGGCTACTCTGAACCCTTAGCAACTATGGTAGTAAATTATTTAGACACACACCACTGCACAAGAGAACAGAATTCAATTTATGCCACTAAATTTTTGCTGTGTTATATGTTCACTCTTTGAAATCTTTCCATATCCTTATTATAATCAATATGAAATACATCATAGAATATCTGTGAGATTTTTAGGGGGTGCAGTTAAGTTAGGGAAAAGAAAACAAACAAAACCTCTTGTCTATTCTATGCCATTTTCTCCTATTCATTCTGAAATCACAACACAACAGTGTCTGACATTTTCTACACAGAAAAAAGTACCAAAAAAACCCACCAGGTTAGTTTATCTGTAAGTTACAGATATTACAGAACTACCTACCAGAGCACAGTCTGGATTTGTGGATATTGTACATAGTTGGCACAGACTTGTGACAGATTAAGGACCACAAGATCAAGAGCCAACAATTTCTTGCCAAATCCAAAAGAACAAACCAGAGATCAGGGTTATTTGAAAATTTTCTCTTTCTGTAACAAATAATAGGCTATTTGGTCTTATTCCATAGCTCAGTAAAATCACTGGCAAAGGGCTTGAAGTCAACATTGATCTTTCTTAGTAGCTCACAGAATATACTGTACTAAGAGATGAAAGACAGTAAGAGACAGAAGACTGTCCACTAAATATGGCACAAGACTGAGAGGCCAGGAGAAGATTTTTTATTTCACAGAATCACAGAGTCACAGAATGTGCTGAGTTGGAAGGGACCCACAAGCATCACTGATTCCAACTCCTATCCCTGCATACAACAACCCCCAAATTTATACCAGGTACATTGCCCAAATGCTTCTGGAATGTTGTAGGGCTTGGTACCATAACTACTTCCCTACGGAGTTTATTCCAGTCCTCCATCACTTTCTGAGTGAAAAACCTTGTTCTAATATCTAACCTAAACCTCCTCTAGCACATCTTTCTGCCATTCTCTTGGTCCTATCATTGGTCACTTGGCCTTCTTTCTTCCCATGTGAGGAAACCATTAACTGCTATGAGGTCCTCCCTCAGTCTCCTTTTCTTCAGGCTGCATAGGCCAAGTGTCTTCATTTGCCCCTCATACGACTTCCCTTCTAGACCCTTCACCGACTTTGTGGCTCTCCTCTGGACACTCTCCAATAGCTTGATATCCTTTTTATACTGCAGTGCCCAAAACTACACGCAGCATTCAAGGTGAGGCTGCAACTGTATGGAGCAGAGTGGGACAATAACCTCCCTCGACTGGTTAGCAATGCCATGCTTGATACACCCCAGCACATGGTTGACCCTCTTGGTTGTCAGAGCACACTGTTAACTCATGTTCAACTTACCATTGACCAAAACCTGCAGATCCCTTTCTGCAGGGCTGCTCTCCAGCCTCTCACTCACCAGTGTGTATGTATATCCAGGGCTGCTGTATCCCAATTACAAAACCTATCACTTGCCCTTTTTAAATTCACATGGTTGCTGATTGCTGAGCTCTCCAATTTGTCTAGACCCCTCTGCAGAACCAACAGTTCCCCTCATTTATGAAGATATTAAAGAGAACTGGTCCTAAGATGTATCCCTGCAGAAGCCTGGTAGTGACTGGTTGCCAGCCTGCTATAACCCCTTTTACTATGACCCTTAGAGCCCAACCCATCAGCCACTTGTCCACACATTTCATTATGCATGTAGCCAGTTGTATAGGGGACATTTTGTTTAGGAGGATACTGTGAGAGACAGTATCAAAGGCCTTGCTGAAATACAGAAAAATTATGTCAACTTGTTTTCCTTGGTAAACTAGGTAGGTAACCTTGTCATAGAAAGAAATTAAGTCGGTCAGACAGGACCTTCCCTTTATAAATCTGTCCTGGCTGGGTGCATCTTCCACTGTTATCTGATACTGACCCAAAACCTGGGCACACTCTGTAGTCCGGGACCTGGACAGCTGCATATTCCCTAGAGAGTTCAATGTGAGTGGCTGCATCTGTCCTTTCATCTGAGTGGGTTGTGAAGGACACTGAGGGCACAGCCTTTTGCCAAGTGCATACCATGGCTTCTGCTGTTCTCAGCTGCCTGGGACAGAGCCCTGTCTGCACAAACTGATGTGCAAACTGATGCACGACATCCTTCTGATGTGCTGTGCCCTGTTTGCTCATTCTGTTCACTGTGCTCCTGGTTGTGGCATTTTCTAAGGGACGTTTAAATCTCCTTGCCAACTGATTGATTTAAGACTCATTTATGTAAGATTTTGAAAGTCTATTTTCTGTTAGGTGTACCTCTGATAAGATTTCAAAAACCAGATCTCTCAAGCTCACCTGTTTCTCATGAATTAAATGGGTTCATGGAAAGAATAAACACGACCAGGAAGGAATGGACCACCCTGCACAGCTGTGCAAGGTAATCAAGGAATGCAGGGGCAGAAAGGACAAGACAAGAGGGTATAGTGTCCCAGTAAAGGAAGGAAACCCATCATTTGGTATAGGTCATGCTGAAGACTTCTTAACTCACAAAGCAGGGAGAAATTGTCAGGTAAAATGTCTCTCATGAGGGCTGTTAGGAGATAAAGGCTGTTATGTTGCAGTGTCAAAACTATGTGAGGTGGTAGGTGGATGCTCCTGTGGCTTTAAATTGTAAATTACAGAGGCATACTAAACTAGTGTGTGTCTACACAAGTAGTTTCACTTAATTTAGCTGTCAATCTAAATCATTTTTACATCATGCATTTTGTTAAGCCATTTATTCTGGGCAGCCTGCCTTTAAGACTTAATCTTGCAATGAGTCCCTGATGGATCCCAGTTAAAGCTAATGGGGCTGTATGTGGTTGTAGGGTATCAATTGCATTAAATTCATTAAAGGGTTGGGGTTTATTTGGCTAGGACCAGCTCTGATACTTAGGCTTATGGGGAGCTCTTTGCACAAAAATTATTCCTCTTGATTTCAATGGGACTATTCATGGGTTAAAGTATAGCTCAGCAAGAATCTGATAACTGCCAGGTAGAGATGTTTGTTACCTTGCTGATGTACATCCTTTCACTGAAATCAAGATGACTAGTAATGGCTGTGACTTACTTAAATAGTGAAAGTTTTCCAGGAGTGTTATGTTCTTTTGCTACAGGAATACAAGACATTTGGTTTCAAACTAACAGAAAGTCAATGATAGGAAAAAAACCATAGAAATCATAATATTTTTAGATAGTTGCAAGATAAAGAAGAAGAACCCACCCCCCCCCCGAAAAAGCCAAAACGCAAAAAAAACTTCAAGAATTCTCTATCATGTACCTTGGTAACAATCTTAGAAGGACCGGAAGAAGCTCATGCTGCAATCTTTATTTCTGGGTAAGAAGAAACAGTCATTTATCTGCATGTAGAACAAGCTAAAAGTTATCTCCTATCCTAGTTTTCTACACTTGCACACTGGGGATGAGAGTGCCTCTGTGTAGAATTACACACATTTTATGATACAAATGCTATATCATTTTCCTAACATTTGAATCTGAGCACAATGGGAAAGCACAAATGCTTTCCTGTCCAGGTGCAAGACAATACAGCTGAGCTGATTAATTCCAATAACCAACCTACCCCTTTTAAGAGGCTGACAGATTATGCACAGCAGCGCAATTAAATTAATGGAATTACTATGTAAGTGCTCTACCATATAAGGGCTGCAAAATTCAACCTTCCCATGATTTCTTCTCTAGCTCTGCTCTGCAGTGTTAATGAGGGGGTCAGATCTGTCCTTAAGATGCAAGAATATATTCCGATGTGGAAAAACAGAGGACTGCTGTTCATGGAGTAAAACAACATTCTTCTTCAAATAATTTTTTTTTGCCTTTCAGATTTCAGCTCAGTTGCACATTGGTGGGTTATATCGTAATAAGGAGTGATAAAAATGAAAGAAGACAGTAGAAAATTGATATAAATAGTTACAAGAAGAGTCACATAAGAGTTTTATCATATGTACTACAGACCATTAGGCATGGATACATTAAGTCTTTCACCTTTAAATTTTGCATTTCAGCTCTTCTTAGATTTGGAATGCAGGGGTGTCATAATTTACTTAAGTGAGATATATTCTATTCTCGTTCATACTAGAAAGAAAAAAAAAATCAGAGAAATCCCACTGACTTCAGTGGAATTATTTTGTATTTTCCCTAAATAAACCAAATCTCCACACTCTGTAAAGCAACCTGGACATAAGTGGACTTTACTCATAGTGAAAGGTCTAATCCTTGTATCCCATATGGTTTACACTGAAAGCTGACCCAGGGGATGAATAGCTTCAGAATAGACATCTTCTGACTTTGAAAAAGAGGAAGTAGATCCATGTACTGTGATCTCATTGAACTTTATTCTTTGACTTTTTTTCCACCAGTGCATAATCAGGATATCTGTTCTGCATAATACTGAAAAAGATTGCCTCTCACAAAGCCTACTTGATAACATATATGTCTATAAGAGTTCAAATCTTCAGGATTCTATAAGCTTTCATATATATTAAACAAATCTTTCTGTCAAAGGGGATATGTTTTCATTACATAGTGAAAGATTTAAGATATCTGGGCCTCACTAAGGATTTAACTTAACAGGCTAGAAAACTTACCCCTCCATCATGCTGTGAAAATGAATCACAGCATCAATTTTTAAAATCATATCTTGTAGCTCATTGATCACAAAAAAGGCAAAGGAAAGACAAAGGGATGATCTGTGATTCCTGAGTGTGTTTCATGTTACACAGAAAATAAGATGAGATATCACAAACACTTCCAGCTACTAAAACATACTTAGAGGAGAAATTATTAACTGAAGATGTAACAAACCTGCAGTAAGAGTATCAACATAGAAATTATTCACGGGAATTAATTTTATTGTATGAAGAAGCAGAAGGATGAAACATCAAGTTGACTCGCCTACTCCTTTTGCAGTAAGAGAGAGGAAGATGGCAATGCATTAAATTCAGAATTCAAGATATCTCTGTTCTCTGCCTTAGCTTTGCTTCAGACTTTCGGAAAAAAATAAGTAGTTTTGTCACTGGACTTCAGTTCTGCATCTGTAAAATTAAAATAATCACCCATTTCTTGTTTAATTGGGGTACAAGGGTATAAGGAAACATAGCAAGGTTCTTATCTCACCTGGAGTCTTTTAGTATTCCTGTAATAAAAATATGAATAATATTGTCATGCTTCCATTTTATCTTTTGAGAGGAAAACAGTTTCCAACCAGCTGAGTTGGCATTGTTTGCCCTGATCTAAATGCCTATCTTTACTACACAGTGCAGTTAATATTGGCTCTGTATACACCTTCTGGTGTCTGTTTTGCCCATTTGGACATATAACCACCTTTTCTGTGTTTGATGTTAGTATTTCAGTTTGAGTCCATGTTAAGCCTATTTATTCATCTTACATATTCAATGACACAAAGCCAAAAACTTCAGCAGATGGAAGGTTTCCTGGTATATTTTCTGTATTTTCAGGATGTTAATTTCTGAATATAGGATATATACCTTCCCTAGGGCAACCCATAGCCAAAGGGAATTATCTGCAAATGCTCCAGAGGAAAACACCTTGTTAGATATAGCTTTATTGAACTGATCCACGGATTAGTTGGAACAGATTAACAGAGCAGTGCTTGCGATAAAAAAAAAAATAAATCTGGGAGGACAATAGGAGGGAAGGTGAAGGGAAGAGAAAAGGGAAAGAAAGGTGTATGCACACACTTTGAAATACCTGATAGGCTTTATTTCATACTCTGTTGAGCAGGTTGTGGCAGTAAAAACGTAAGAAAGTTTTCTTGTACTGAGAACTTTTTGAAGTTATTTAGCCTTAATTCAGAGGATTACAGTTGCCTTAAGTCTTCATTTCCTCTTTTCAGAGCTATTAGGTTACTTTCTAGAAATTCTGGAGCCTGATTTGTACAGAATGTGGGGAGAATGCTGCATAACTTTCCATATAAAAAGTACTATACACGCTCCCCAAATGTTATTACATACCCCTGGTTTTTGAAAGGGCATTCAGATCCCACTAGCACAGCAACCGCCTTGCCCTTGACGTATATAGGAACCTGGCATTTGCAAGATGCCATGTGTAGCTCCACACACATGCGTGCACACACACACACACACACGCACACGAGGAAGAGCAAATATAAGGTAACAGCTACTTTTCTACCCATTATCTACCTTTGTCATTGCACTCATCTGAGTTTTCTCAATGCTGCATCATTCCCATCTCTTCCTCTTTTCTTTCACAGAACTGTTAGAGTTCGTCACAAAATTGCCACCTACAGATCCCGATGGTTGTTTTAACAAAAGGAAGTTTTTCACGGAAAGGGTCATTGGGCATTGGAATAGGCTGCCCAGGGAGGTGGTTGATTCACCTTCCCTGGAGGTGTTTAAGGGACGGGTAGATGAAGTCCTGAGGGACATGGTTTAGTGTTTGATAGGAATGGTTGGACTAGAAGATCCGATGGATCCCTTCCAACCTGGTTGTTCTATGATTCTATGATTCTATGACTTCCTTCTCAGCCTTCTCATGGACAGGTAATTTCTATTTTTTCCTTTTAAAATTTTGTGGAGTTTTTCATTTCGGAATTTTACCCCAATTTATTCACGTTGTGTTTCATTTTTTTCCTGTTACTGGGGTAGGCAGTAACACAATATACACTTTCCCCATTTGACCCCAGTGAATGCAAGGAAGCCTTGATTTTCATGTGACATTGACTAGACGTAAGTATGTGTTCCCTCGAACTATTCAGGTGACATGCAACACAGAATGGAAATCCCTTCAATCTGCATATGTGCAATGCAATCAATTTAATATTTAATGTTAAATACTTGTGGTGTATCAAGCATGGTCAACAGCAGTAGTTCTTACAGCATTCAGTAAATATAGTATTTCAACCACAGTGAAGAGCCTCACACCCCTCTTTATTTCACCTGTAATTAGATTAAAGAAGAAATCTACTTAAAATGTAATAAAACACGTACAGTTTATAACTGTCTAAAGAATGTGGGACCTATGTAAAGTGCTGAGTTACAAGGTTGTTGAATTGCTACTGTATTAATTGGTGCACATAGTCAATGTTTAAACATTTATTTTATTGGAAATGTTTTGTTACTTGTTCAGCAAGTGTAGGTGAACTTGCTGGTCTGTGCAACTAAAATATTTCCTGTATTGTAAGTCAGCTTAAGTAAATGTTGAATTTTTGGTGTTTATTTTCCCCCTTCTGAGTTCTTCCCCTAATGAGATCTGGTGACACTCACAAGAAAGAATAAGACGAGTAGGAGTACAAAAGGGAGAGAGAGAGAGAATGCTGATCCCAAGCAGTATAATTACAAATGTCTGTGTGGGAGGAACCTGTCTTCTCTTTGATTTCACGGATGGTTGGGATTTTCCATTTGAGGTTATGGGAACAAATGTGCTAGCTTGTCCAGAAATGTCTTTTCCTCCTGACAAGGGCTTTGTCCTAGAATGTGCTAAAAGGACTTAAAAAAACCCCTCAGGATTCTATTTTTGGTTGCTATTTTAAACCATTACAGATGATCTATCTTGCACCTTTTATACTGTATGACTATTATTTATACATGAAAGAAAATTGTACAGAGCTTGCATAGAGAGGGTGGATCTTTCAGTTTCTCTCCTCTTGTGCTTTAGGTCAGTACTCACAGCTCTTTTCTCTAAAGACAATCACTCATGTTGTGCAATCTTATGTCCTGACCCAAAGCCCACTGAAGAAGAGAAGTCCATGCTACCAATACTTAATTTTGTACCTAAGTATGTATTTCAGGTTAGTATTATTCTGTCCTTCCTGCAAATCCTTAATGCTGTGCAGTAAGGGAATGAAATATACCAGCCTCTCCTCTGACAAGGAAACAGTGTGTTCATTAATAACTTACCCTCTTTTTCCTGTATCTAATTAATTGTTTTTACTTAGAGCAAGGGTGGCTTAAATTGATACCTGAACACAAGTTTATTAAAACTTCCAGAGATGGTTAAGTAACAACCAGATCACTTCTAAGGGGAAGCTCTTTGGTAAAAATTTAATAATAGAAAACAGCCACAATAGTCCCTTCTCTTTTCCACCTCTAGTCTTACTTTCCTTAAATTTACAAATTACAGTCAATCTGAAAAAAAATTCAGAACAGATAGTGCTTCTAGAAATTACTAGTGGCTCTAATTAGAGATGATATTGGATGGTTCCCTTTATGCAAAAATTCTCAGCAGTAGGTTTTGAGCACTTAAATACTGACATTTACAAACTCTCCCAGCTTGCAAAGGAAAGGCGTCTGGAAGCCGATTGCAGAGTGTAAAGCATGTCCTATTTCATTTAAATAATTTCCCAGCTAGTGTAATGTAAAGACATACTCATCAAATATATAGAGATTGCTAAGAAATAATTCCCAGTTTTTGGTTGCCTCCTCTGCTTGTTTTTCCCTTGTTTCCAAAGGGTCCCTTCCGCACACACTTAACTTCCATTAAGGTATTTATTGCTGAGAACCTGCTGGCTCTGCAGCTGAACATCTTTACTTGAGTATATCTGCAGGAACCAGGCATTTTCTACTTACTTAAAAAGCAAAGATTCGAATTCTGTCAAGTGTTTGCTGATTTCTCTTTCATCCGTAGAGCCAGCAATATTTTCTTTAGGCAGCATTGCTAATGCCATGCTGAAGTCACTGCTATCACTTCTTCAGTTTCACATAAAAATCAGAACATTTCTTAGAACACTGCAGGCAATGTCCGCAGTTGCTTTTAAGCACCCAGGCACCTTCTAGTCATCAAAATGTTTGCAGGTAGTATAATGACAAACCAACAAGTCCTTATATTCAATTTAAAACCAAACACCTAAAGAAAAAAACAAAACAAAACAAAACAACTCATCAGAAAGAAAACAATTGAAAAACAAAAAACCCTTCAGCCATTTTTTTGAGTAACCATTACCTGGTCTTATCAGGTCAAAACCAAGCAAGAACTGATCATAAAGAAACCTGGGAGAATAAGAAAGTCAAAGAGGAAACAAAGATGAAGAGACATTTAAAGACTTGACCAAGATCATGTAGCAGACTGGTTGCAGAACTGGCAATAGCATCTGGCTTCACATATCCAACCAGTCTGTCTTCTAGACCAGCATAACCAACTACTTACTGAAAAGCTGAGTTAAAATATTTTGTCATACAAGTCAAAGAACCATATCTTTCCTGAGTTAAAAAAAAAAAAAAACACAAAACCAAAACAAACCAAAAAAAAAAAAAACCCAATACAAAAGAACCAAATAAAAGAACCCCAAAAAACCCAAAACCTCCTGTATGCATGTATGTACTATGTTCTCCTACTCCTTATTATGTCTTCTATGATTACATGATTGGAAGTCATCCGTTTGAAAGTGGTATGAATAGAATATGTTTTGTAGCTTTAGTTTTAACTTCTGTTTTGTTTTTAGAACAGGCTGTATGAAAAGTCTCAGTAAGCCTGAGACTGAAAGTCAATTGTGCCAGGAAAACAATGCATCTCACATGTCTTCCTTATAAACCTAGAACTATTATTGGTTTTATTATTGGTATTAATTACATACACTGGTGAACTGGATGTGCAGTCTCTCAACAATTTAATCTACATTTTTTTTTTCAATAACACCACAGAAGCAAGATTCTCATTATTCTCACTGTACTGTATTTCATCTGTGACCAGAAAGGGCTGGGGTTATTTCCTTTCAATTTCATCTTCAATTGGTATTTAATCTGAATCTATCACAACATTGACAGATGTGGCAACAGATTCCACTAAGTGAAGAGTACAAGGAGCAGAGCTTAAGCAGAGTATATCTTGCCCAATGATCTCACTCTTTACAAAAAGTTAATAGGTATATAGCCATAGTGTTTTCCACCGAAGAGTCAAGTATTTTATTAGTCCTTTTTCCTGGAGGTTCTTGTTACGATATAAGTGATTTCCTCTTTCTGGTAGCCACAGTTCATAATGTGGTGCACAACTACAGGTAACATGTGTGACTTTATGCATATTTCTGTAAGGTGTCAGTTACTTTTATCTCATATGTCCAGTGTGTAATTCAGTGTCATCTAACCCCTATACAATTTTAATCCTCTCTTTTATGAAAACAAACCCCAGAAAGGAGCTTCTGCTTGTGATATTTCAAACTGGCTGAACTATTGTCCCTGGATTTTTAATATTATTCCCTTTGCCATGCCTTCTTGCTTTTTGTGTGTCCTTAATAGTTCTGAGTGAAGGGGAAGGAGTCTCTCTGTTACAAAGAAAGAACTGGTCTACCTTTATCTTGTGTGTCTATGTCAGGCAATATCTATAGGTCCTATTTATTCCCAGTTCAGTCCATAACCAATGTTCTCATAATTAGCCTTAAGACTTTTCAACCAGCCTGATCTGAATGAGGTTGCCAGGGTGCAGAATGAGATTACACAGCCTTCTCCAACTTCACAGAGAAGGAATAGGGCACATAGAATTTATTATGTATAAATCAGCAAGACTGATGCACCTGAAATGTGGTTTGAAAAGGGCAGCAGCCTCTTAAAAAGCTTTGGAAGCTAACTTTTAACTTTGAAAAGAGGCTTGAAAGTTGAAATTCAACTTGTGGTATTATTAGGAGGATTACTGTACCCATTATCTCACATTTTTCCCTCTGTATTTATAAAAGGCTCATGACTCACTAGTGATGTGGCCAATGTCAAGAATATTCTCCAGAGCTAAGGAAACGTACATGTTCATTATTATTAAGAGATTTTTATGTAATGGTCAAAAATCTATTTCTTTATACTGTGTGTCCACAGGTTTTATTAGAATTGGCACATACCTTGAAAAATGATCCTGCATATAAAGTTGGAAAATAAACCTGTAGAGCTATTTAAAGTGCAACTGTAGTGTTATATAGCACTGATTTTCCCTCTTGTGACAGCAGTTGGTTCCCACAAAACAAATGCCAAGCATTTCTTTGTAGTACCACAGCACTCACATAATGAATATATAATCACAAACTGTACTACAAGGTGATTACTTAATGGGTTGGATATGACAAAATGTGTTATTTTGCCATATAAAAATCTAGAAGTGTTTATGGCCTGAAGCCAACTGGTTTGTTAACTACATGCAAATTGCATAACAGAGCAGAAATAGGTATTATGTGTTTATTCTAAAAAAGAAGGCTATATTACTTGATGGAAAAGGTTGTCAAGCATTAGAAGACGTTACCGTGAAGTGGCTGAGTCACCATCCTTGGAGGTATTTAAAAGATGTGTAGATGTGGCTCGTAGGGTTTAGTGGTGGACTTGGCAATGTTAGGTTAATTGTTGGATTCCATGATCCTAAAGGTCTTTTCCAGCCTAAATAATTCTGTGATTCTGTGAATTCATTTTCTTAAAAAAAAATTTAAAAAATTTGGAATTGGATGAAATTCTTTGCTATCTACTTATTGATCTAAAGCTATACTAGACTTTTCCATTTAATGTAAAAATACAAGTACAGACTCTAGAACTGACAAAATGCAGTATTTTTTAGAGGGAAAGCATTGGTTTTTTTTGCATTTTAGCAACATGCATAGCCCATTTTTCTGCCCATTTCTTTTGCATTTGGAATAACTTAATTTTTAAATTTTCTGCTTATCAAATCATTTCTGCTAGTCCAAACTTCCTCCAGTTTCTTGAAAGCTTATGAGACCTATATAGCCCTGATGGACTTTGAAGTCTGAACTATGTTCCTTTTACATTGGGAATTAACTGATTTGACTGACCAGTGAAATTGACTATTTTTCCCTCTTTTCTTCTTCTTTATATGGAATTATTATTTAAAAATCAAGAGAGATGAGGATAAAGAATGCTAGTCAGTTTATTAACATGTAAAAATCCATCCCTGGGCTAATTCACCTCTTGAAGGCAATCAAGTTATTGCATTAATTTTCACTGGTTTCAATTCTATTATTTCCTTACTGTTTTTCCCAGAAAGCTAAAGCTAAAGAATTCATAAATCAATAACAAGCTGTTCAAATTATACATATGTGCTCCTGGCACAAAAATTTTCTATCCACCACCTCATTACAACTACTTACATCCATATGTATACACCACTTGCTGCCTGCCTATCTTAGACACAGAAAATGAATAAAGAAACAGGACATTGCATTATTTTGTTACCTACAGCTACAGGAGAAGAGTTTTGAAGACAATAAAGAACTTCAGCATAGTTATTAACTTTTCTGTCAAATCTTGGCCTAGGTTTCATTAAGCAAAGCACAAAAAAGACCTCAGCTTTTATACATTAGCTTAAACCTCTTCTTTTTGTAAACACAGTTAAGCAGAACTCCCAGTTCCACAGGAATCTGTACTGTTTCTTCATACACACTTAAGCATGTACTTGAATAGTCCTGCTAGCCTTGGATCTTAGGAAAGACTGAACAAAACACCTGTAGGTACTCACTGCTTCATGCTCAGCTACAGCTCTGTTCATGTTTCACTACAATGCAAAGGATCTTATACTTTTATTATCTTTTAACTTCAACCATACTGCATAAATAAGTCTAGATAATTACTATAGTTCAAGTGAAATTTTGCAGTCAATCATGATGCAACCTACAACATGTCCCTATCTGCTAGTTAGTCTCCTTGGTAAAAGCATCCAATCAGTTAATCCAAGAAGATTAATTTTACTTTCATTTTAGAATACAAGATTCATTAACAACATAGAAAGAAGTTTGCATTCAGTTAATTAGTTGAATGATGGTCATCCATATCTATCACTAGTGGCAGACAGCTGGAGTTGTTAAGTCCAGGACAATAAATAGACTCTCAGTACCAAAGTATTAATCAGCTCAGGAAGACATATTGAGCTCCTGATATGTACCACAAAGGTATGAAATAAAAATATACTAGAGTTTCCGGTCTAATTGATGGTCAGATTTACAAGGTGGAATTTATTGCTTTCATGATGGACAGTAATCTCATGTGACAATATTATTTCTTGCTTTCTGTGGAATTTACTTATGAGAAAAGGAAACAATGACTTGCATGCTGATACTTTCACACTATTTGCCACATGAAGCAGTAGAAAAAAATCACTTTTCACTGCCTTTGGAAGAATGCTCCCTACAGTAGTACACTCACAAGCAGGGAATGGGGATTTATGCACATAAAAGCTTCTAAGAACAGCAGGGAAGTTGCATGCAGAAACTCTGCAAACTATCTTTTTGAAAATTTTCCTGCTTACATGCAGAGTTCTTATTTTCCTTTCATATATTCTAAAATCTTTTAAAAGCTGCAGACATCTCAAGCCCATGTTTGGCAGACCTGATATCAAACATTCCTAAATAAAAATTTTACTGAGTTACTAAAGCTTGTTAGATTTATGGCTGATCAGAATGACTTAAATTTACTAACTTTTCCATTCTAAGCAAATCTATGTATTGACTGTTTTCACACCTCTCCATAATAGTTTGATTCTTGTAAGCAGAAACTTATCAATGTGGCACTTAAAGTAAATTACATATACGATATATACATATGACAATACAATTCTTTTCGCAAATTCCTCAGAGACCATTAATTTAACATGTCGTATTTATCTATCTTAATCTCCGCTTACAAACTAAGCTTACCTGAGAAACAAGACGTGGGTGAAATGCTTCTTAAAATTAGTTATGCTGATTCTTGTGAAGTGAAGCAAAAAATAAATGGATATCTAGGGAGAATAATGATACCTAAAAATGTATCTGGTGTAAGCCTGTGGCATTTGAACAAGTTAGAATGGTTGAAGCATTAAATGTGTTTTTCTTCTAGCATACATACTATGGTAAGGAGAGTACAATAAATTCCTAAGCAGATTCTGATTCTTCACACACCTTGTCAAATGTCATTGTGATTCCCATAAACATTTTTAATCAGAAATTGAAAAATATTGTCAAATATTTTGTAGAGTGTCAGACAAGCAAGAGTAGATGTATTTGTGCACTCCACCATGCACTATTTAACAGTCCACCTAGGTATTTAAATGGTCTGACTATCAAACACTTTCTATCAGATAGTGTATGTACTCATATTAAAATTTACAATTCCAGATTACCACCTGAAATAAACTTAATTTTTACACAAAGATTCATAAGAACTCATGACTAAGATATACTTTAACCCCTTCAGAAAAGGAAGAAGAAACAAAACAACAAAAAATTCTTATTATCCTCTCAGGAGACGAATATCTTCCATGACTAACTATTCTTAGATAAACTTATTTGAGCCCAAATCCATAAAAATAATACACATTTAACTCTCAGCTCTGTGCCTTAATAATGATTGATAATCTTATACCTTTATGGATCTTGAATTTAGAATCCTACTAAGATAAGTGTTTACTGACCCTTAAACCAGAGGCATTTCTGAAAAATTCACCATACCTGTTTCACTTGTTACTGTAAGACAAGATAATACATAACATTGGAATTGTAAGATAATTAGGATGACGTTAAATGTGATTCTGTCCTGTAGCATATAGCAACTGCATTTAGATGCATTTTAACACTCTGGCTAATCTTAAAATTCATTTGGACCTTTTACATCATCAATTCTAATCCCGTCCTTAATACCATTGACATGTTATGATACACAGGTGATCATAGAGCAGAAAAGGCTTTTTTGAAGGTTTGGGATGTCCTAATAGAGTAAATTATTACACAGTTATTATTTGCATTAAAATAATGAGAACAGTGACAAGTTACATAGATTTGAAACTATTTTAGGACAATCTTCCCCATATTTTTGCAATTACGTGTTTGAATAGAGCTAGAAAAAGAGGTTTAGGGAAATATTTTCAATGCAAACTTTGTCAGCTTGAAGAGAAGGATTCATCATGGTAGGTCTTCAAGCAGAAATTTAAAGCAAATATTTTTTTCATCCAGACAAGTTTACAGAATGACTCTACGTCCTCTGTGAGGACTTTATTATTTGCAACTTAGTGAATCCTAAAGTCTTGTGTAGTATTTCCTTAGTACTGATACAGCTAGATCTTACCACAAAAAATTCTCAAATAAAACAAAACATAATGCAAAAATGGTGACAGGCATGGACAATGGTAGAAATATTGCTCTGAGAGAGTGTTGTGCAATGTATCTTGTAGTTGTTTCCACATGCATTTCTAGTTTCAGCTTTATTCAGTTTTAGTAAGGGATGATTTTCAAGTGAAATCAAAGGGCAGTTGTGGTGAAGGTTTGTATATAATCTGTATGCTTTGCACTAAGATTCAAGAAAGTAATATTATTCAAAGTCTGACCTAAAGCCAATGACGCTCTTAGCTTCAGTGAGCTTCAGCCAAGTTTGGTTTTGAAAATAAAATTATTCCAGGTAAGGGAGAGAAAATTCTTTTTTGCTACAGAATTCCAAATCTGTTAACTGTTGAAAGGTTAAAAGTATCTCTGCATACACCTGGGCTGTCTGAACTTATTGTTTTCAGTTAATTACTGCCATCAGTTATCATATATTCAATATGTACCAGCAACATTTGCCTTTCAATTTCATATCTTCTTACAATCATTATTTATTGCAGGTAAACTTTTTGGCCTTTAGGAAATCTAGAATGTTCACCTACTTCATGATCCTAATTACTTAAACCATTTTACTAATATAGGCAAAACTCAATACGTATGTATATTGTTGCAATTGATAAATTCCCCAATAACTATCAATTTATTCAGTTTCCATTACACAGCTTAGAAATATCTTGAATCTATCTGAAAATCAAATAACTGATTAATCATTACGTCTTTTTTCCCAAAAGATAATAATTTATTATGGGGGTTTATAACAGATTCTTCAAAATAATTGCTTTTTCACCACCATTTCACCAGAAAGCTTCATGGGGATTATGTAAATTCCATTTATCATTAACTAAGCTTATTGAAAACAGTGTCTGTGATAGATAGTCAAAGTAGGCAAATAATTTGTTTATGTTAAACTTATTCCATGTATTTTACAATAACATTGAAGGGATTATTCCCTAATAAATGCACAGCTAATGAGAAAATTTGACTTCTGTAGAGATTCAAAATCAATGATATAAGTATTTCCACTTTTGTCAAAAGAAACAAAGTAGTGCATGTAATCTTTTTATTATTTTTACTTATTTTATAGGAGCAACTAAAGGTATGTTTTAACTATGTACTTTTTTGGCTTTGTTTTACAGACTAGATACCTCAATATTCTGAAGCCTTAAAATGAATGGGACCATGTTTTTTGTCTTGTTGACCTAGGCAAATGTCATGCATGAATCACCTTCCCTCGAGGTGTTTAAAAGATGGGTGGATAAGGTGCTGAGGGGCATGGTTTAGTGATTGATAGGAATGGTTTGACTCGATGATCCTGTGGGTCTTTTCCAACCTAGTAATTCTGTGATTCTGTAAAGAAGTACAGTCCTTTCTTCTGTACAATTCCTGCCTTCCATTCTGACTGTCACCTTCCTGATTGCATTGTATGTGGCCTCCTAAAATGAGAGAAATGGACTACCAAAATGAGGGAAATTTGGGAAATAATGGTTCTTGGATGCTACCTTGCCTGTGGTATTGAGTTCCATGAGAAGAGGGTCCATACCCCAGGAGTTTGGTTCAGAGAGTGTAGAATCAAATTGCAATTTCCAGACAAGTTGTAATGACTTGCTAATAATAGACATTAATTATAAATTAGAAAGACTCCCAAAACAGGCTACAGACATACTGAATGAGTTAAAGAAAAGGGGAAAAGGGAAAAATGAAACAAGAAAGACCTTGAAAATAATAACCTCTATCACTCTGTAAATTTAAATAAAAGACTGAGGGTATGCACTTCTGGATTCCTTCTGGGTATATGACAAAACCTTGCTTTAGCAAAGTGTTTGTGATTTATTTTCACTTAAAAATTTTAAAATAAGATTTTTAAAGGAATTACTCATGCTTAAGTGTAAGCATGCCTTACATTTCTTTGAGTAAATGTGTAATCATACACACAAATTGTGAGCTCTGTTCAGTTTAACAGTTGCAATGGACATACTAAAAAAGCTCAACTAATGTGAAATAATTTATTAACTTTTTGTTTTGTAGGTTTTAGATGGCATATAACACACTATCAATGCCTTACTACATTGTGATTTACAGAATATTTTTTTATTCATCACAGAACACAAGTGACGTTAAATAAATTAAATTACCAGTTGGGTAAAATTTTAGTTACTAAGAACCTGGATTTCAATGTTCTCAAAAAGTCCCAAATTGTTTTTTGTTCTGAATTACATAACAAATACATTTTTCATGGGTGGATTTGTGAATAATTAAAGAACAACTCAGTCAAAGTCCTATTATATGAGTGTTTCTTATAAAACAGTGACAGTGAAAACAATGCTTTGATGGTTAAAAATAGCAATATTGTAACATTTTTTCTGACAAAGATAGATTTTTTTTTCACCACATTCTCCAGTGTGATGCCATATATCATAAGCTATTAAAATCACATTAGGAACTATAGGAGATGATACCTGAATTTTAAATTCCCATTTGATCATCATTAGAAAATGAGGGGGATTAATTGATGTGTGGAAATTGCTTTAAGAATTTCATGGTATGATAATATTAGGGACTTGTCAATATGTGTACTCAAGATTTAAATCACTCCAAAATATATTCAAAATATATTTATTAGTAATAATGTCATGCTGGAAAAGACAACTTAAAAATTGAAATTTTCTGTGAAAATCTTTGATTGGAATTCTTTCTTTAGAAAATCCGTATTAAATGTATTTCAAACAAAACAGACTACAAAACATGGCCTTTCTTTTATATCTTTTCCTGGCCCTTCTTTTATATCTGTTAAATCATTTCACTCCTGGTTTAAATGGGGATTATGACATTGTTCTGTGCTGTAAAATGTTTTGTACTCTGCTGAAGGACTAATGATTTTTTTCGCTTATGAGGTTTCCTATGAGGTGTACTGGAGCTGTATTTCAGGTTCTTCTTATACACTATGTCTTTCTGTTGATGAAATTTCTGGATAGAATTCAGTATCATGGTGTGTTTCTGTAAAGGACTTCTCTTATAGTCTTGTAACCATTCCAAGGTTAATTTTATTAAATATTTTCTTCCATGACATTTAATACTAGATGATTTTTTTCTGCTTGGGATGCATGTAAACCATCATTTGTTATACCACATAAAACTTCAGTCACTGATACTGAAGAAAAAAAAAGAATATAGAGTAAAAGAAATGCTGAAAAAACAATATCACACATACAGTGAAACAGCCAGTTATAAAAAAGACTAATCTTCCAGATGAAATGAGAAGGGTGTTTGTTTTTTTCCTTTATTTAAATCTAACAATATAAATTCTGAAAAAATAAATGACTACTGTCTCCAAGAAGAGCTATTTGAGTAAAATACTGAATTGACAGAATAGCAAATGTGTTTACATGCATGGAAAATATTTGTGAGGAATTTGTAGTGAGGAAAGTAATGTAGTTGATGTTTAAGAAGGTGCCAGGTAAGTTTTAAAAGAAATAATACAGTAACCCTTAATACGAAGGATGTGATTCGAGGAAAGTAGGAAGCTCCTTCCACATGTATGGTATTTGAATTTCAAAGTATAATACTTTCCTTCTGGATGTAAGCTACACTATGTAAGCAATTCTAGTGAAAACTGTTTCAAGATAAGGAGTATTTAAGTGAAGTGGTTTCCCTTTTAATTCCAGAAAGATTTTTTGAAAGAGGTGCACTTATATAAAGGAAAACCTCAAATTTCAAAGTTTTGTGATCTTTTTTCAAAACCCTAAAGTAAAATTTTAGTGACTAATTCTGTAAACAGTCAGTATTGTTCTAGTACCAACTTAGAAATTCTTTGAAAACAATTGCTGAAGAACTGAAATAATAAATTTGTAACAGTACATAAGAAAAGATAGAATACCAAGTTGTGTTTGGTACATAAACATAAGTTAAATTAATCGGGTAAATTATTGACTGTAAATTATTCATTGCATTCTACTGTCTTTAATTCGTTTTGCATTTAATTGCAAAGGCTTACAGGTTACTTAGAGGTCTTGTAATGCATGACTGCCAAGACCTACCAATTCCTACCAATTTCCTACCAAGGATATTGCATGCCATGACTGAGAGAAAAGTATACACTTCAGTAATTACATGTGGTACTTTAACTGCAGATGCAAAAGTAATTATCATAAACTGGTGCTCCGCATATTGGAATACTGTATTGGCTCAATACATTAGCTTTCACTTTCAAAGATCATCAGAACTAGATATGTAGTTAGATCTCTCATGAAATAAGATTAAAAGTCTCTGAGTAGTTTCATTTTGTTCTAATAAAAAACCCAATGTACTGTATGAGTGGCTCTACAGGCAGTACTACATTCATTACACCAGAGAAAAGAATATTATTGTCCAGTACTGAAGTATTTTGGTAGAAATCTGATGGACACTCATATAACACTTGGGTTTAGCTGCTTTTATTTGTCACATTTTCATGACCACTGAAATTTATATAGTAGAGCAAGGAAACTTAAATTCATAAGAGGTTTACTCCTGCTGAGATTTCAGTAACAGTGAAGCCTTGCAACTATGACCTTGCAAATAAATAAAAACTGCAGAAAGGAAAAATTCTTCTATGTGTCAGAGATAGGATCAGTTATTCAGCAGGGCTACAAACTTCAGAGGTGGATGATTCCTTGCTGTAAAATAGTTTTAATTGATGGCCTTTGATGGTGGCAGTGCTCCAAACCTGGCTAAAACATTACAGAACTTCAACATTTCTTTCTCCTATATAAAATGTGACAGTGAAAATTTTTTAATCTTTTTGTCCTCCTGTCTAGTCACACGTGGTTAATGCATTTCCTTGTTTTACATTGGCTAGTACTTTTAGACATTATTGCTGCATAGAGCTAGATTGTCTTCTTTCCATTCATTTTGTTGTTTTATGCTGTCTTGAATCTCAGATTAATCCTCAACTTCTCTCAACACTTCACATGTTTAAAAATCCTTCAGAAAACTATTTCAAATTTATGAAACAATAGTTGGCACTGTTGTCTCATGTTGGGGTTTTTTTTTTAATTCATGAGTTATGTACAGAGAAATGTCCTTGTTTGTTATTTGTGTTTTGCTTATCTTAGTTACACTGCAGAACATGACATACAAGAACATTTAATTTATATGAAATTTCTTCAGGTTCTATACATTTTTCCATTTCATTTTTTTAATGAGAATACAGTGATTAATTTCTGTCTTCATGTGTGTTCCTTTCTTATAGCAACTCCTAAAGGTAATTCCTAGCATATTTAAAATGCAGATTTTGTTGGTTTGGGTTTTTTTGTTTTTTAGTTGTTTGTTTTTTTTTTTTTTAAATCATAATAAACATAGCTATTCTTATTTATCCATTAAAGCAAAATAATATTCCTAGTTAAATGTTTGTTCTCTCATTTTTAGCTGCTTCTTAGTGTTATGGATTCTTTCTTTTTCATGACATTTTCGTTTACAGAAACAGCTAAACACAAGACTTCAGTTTATAATTTGTTAAACCTTCACTAATGAATCATGAAAGTGTTCATTCTCTGTTTTCAGGTTTTCAGTCATTGCATCTATGTAAAATTCTACTATTGATATGTAAAACTTCACTCTTGCTATCTATGCAGCTCTGCTCTTTTTCTTGTAGTTATCTTGTTTGCAGCTCATTGTAAAATATTTTTGTCTTGTGAAAGCTGCTGTTTCAAGACTCTGTGCTTTGCCCAGATCTCTGTTAAGTTGCCACAGTTCATACACTTTTGATTTCTTTCCTTTTTTTCTACATTCCCTTGAAGTTTTTCCTGAAGTCCTCTCTAACTATTTACTGGCTGCCAGTTTCTTCTTCCACTGATCAGCAGTTTACTCTGGTTTGCCCTCCCAGCTTTCCGCCCTGAGCATTTTTTATAACTTGACACATCCTTATAGTTCTAAGTTTAAGCCCTGTGTTTCATCAGTCTACTCAGTCATGATGGATTCTTGGATCACAATCTGATCTCTGATGTCAAAATACTACAGTTGTGTTTCTGAATTATGAATTTCAAGTCAATGACAAAAAAAGGTTAAGGGATTCTATTTTTGCAATTCCATCTAAAACTTCTAGAAGTTCCACTCCTCCTGAGATTATGGCCTTCCTCAATCTCTTTCACTACTTTTTTGTAGGTCATCTTTTCATCTTGACTTATTCACATGTGATTAAAAATATGCTAACGTGGTATGTTACAATAATCAGGAAAATAACATATTTGAGACTCATATTAAATTGAGTTAGTGTCTCTCTCTATATTTCACATTTTTTCTTAAATATTTTCTGATTTCAACCTCTGCCCAAGGACCAAGTTCACAAAAGTGTGTTTGCTTTTCCATCTCTTATGTCTTCTTGTATTCCCAAATGTCCTATTCCTTGTTCTTGCTTTAAACATTTTTTTGAGAACTATAACAATATGCACATGGACTTAATAAATTATGAAAAAGGCTAATCTGTACTCTGTAGTTCCCTAAAAAGTTGCTTATATGCCTGAAATTAGGCAGAAGTCATCTGCAACATGCTTCATCTGAGTGAAAGTCATTGGGGTTCTAATACCGAAATCTTCATAGCATTCCAGAGCCATACATGTTGAGGAAATCTACCTTAAGAAAAGACTTAATGAGAGGGCCCTGAGAGAAGAATCCTAAACAAGCTGCCATACAGGAAAATACAAGCAAGTAGTTGTCCTCATGCCTCAGCAAGCAAACAACAGAGTGCTTGGTGTGTATGTGTGTGTTTGTATAAAGCATCACTTACTTACAGCGGGAACTGTTTAAGTATCCAATTCATGGCAAATATTAAAAACGAAGGTGTTTCTGTAATGTTTGTCATGGTTATTTACAATCTGCTCACAAGCAAATTCATTACCATGAAGATTTAACCAAATAAAATAAGTTAAATTGTTACAAGTGATGAAATACTGTAATTACTTGTGTCTGAAATACAAAAATATAGAAAATATTTAGTTTACCTGATAGCTGCTTAACTGAATGCAAGATTTCTTGGTACATGTAATTAAGAGAAGTTGCATCAAGCTGAGTCAGAGATTAGATATACTGAAGCAATGGATGTGCATAATGTTGACATCAGGCCCAGCACTTTCATGCATAGTACAAAACCTTAATCCCCACAGCTAAATATTTGTTACATAAGTGCATTTGTTTTTTTCTATTTCTGCCAATAAGTATTTTGATCAGGCATATGAAATACATTCAGTTACAAAAAAAAATATTTAGACAAATGAGAGGATAAAGTAAGCAATTTATAAAGAGAAGTTTTTGTTGAAAATTGACAGGCTATGAATGTAAAAAGGAAAAATACATTAGTGTGTATAACAAATATCAACAATGACTATTCACTGCAGTTAGAACTATTAGTGAAATAATTCGTTTTTGCCAAGCATTTCATATTTACATGAATATGAATAGCAATTGCTTTTACATTATAAAACAGTAACAGCAAGTATTAGTTCCTGGTTTTAACCACATAAACAGACTGTCATCTGCATATTCTATAGTTAATATTTTTGGACTGAAGTGTTTCTTCATAATTATTTCATCAGGTTACTTGGTTTTCAATGACATAGAATTAATCCTCAATGACAGTATTTTTAAAAGGATAAGAAGTGTAACACTGAAGAAGGCACAAAATGAAAAAAAGTATCTACTCTGTAGAGCTATGCATTTTTAAAACAAATATGAATCAGAAATACACACATATAAGAAAAGGGATTTGAACAGTAGGGACAGGCTGGACAGACTTAATGTGAACAGCAAGAATATCTTCTCTGTAAGCATTCTCTAAAGCAACATATCTACATTGCAGCTGGAACATCAGACTGCAATTCATAAGTTCTTCTAATTATGGAAAATATTTGGATATCTAAAGTAGAACAGAGAATGAAATAGCTCAAATCACGAAAAAGAGAGAAGCTGAAGGTGAGGATCCATATTTTTATCTTTTCTACCTCCAGATATTAGATAAGCTCTATAAAATCTTAAGTGTCCTATAGGACAGTAGTCACATCCATACGTTGACAGTGATGGAACAGGATGAAATGTGAGATTATTTATAAAGGAGAATCAAACCTTGCAATTAATATGTAAGCTTATGCATGCCAAGAACTGGTCCATCACCTAAAAGATTATCAGTATAACCTGAATAACTTTCACAATGTTCCTCTACAATACAAATGTGAAGCGATTAAGCTCCAATTATGTTTTACAATGTTGACCATGAAAACTGCATTGCAATTGTAGTGTCAGATAATTTCCAAGAATATGATTCTGACTCAGAACAATGTGACCAGCTGCAGAAAACCAGAACTCTGCCAAATCCTATCACTTTTCATCTGGTCACTGTTTCCAATAGAGTTGTTCCTCATCTTATGATTTTTCAGGGTTTTCTGAGCGTGATAGCTCCATACAATATCTACATGTCAGCCAGCCTTGCATGGGATCATGCATTCCCACATTAGCTGTTATGAAATTGGTGTGAATGAGGAACATAAGCAAGCACTTTTCTCTAGAGAGTTTAAAATGGAAGGTTATGAAACCACTACTGGAGGTTAGGGCAACTCCATTTCATCTGGTTCGTATGTCAATTTATTGGTAATTACAGATCAAATTGGCTAGCTGTGCCCTGACTGGAAAAGGACATGTTTCTATGTTCCAGGTTTTGCTCTCTGTTGCTGTAACAGCAGTGATTTCCAACCGGAAGTGGTTATAAGCAGTATGAAAAAGTAGTATCAGAAATCATTTTAGGCATTTAATAAATGAACATATATCTGAACCCCTGGCATTTTTCTATTAAACTCAGAAATGAAGCATATAGTTCACTTTTCCTTTCCCAGTCTTTTTCTCTTGCTTCTGAATTTCTTTTTCCTGCTTGCAGGAGTAAAATCCCAAAGCAGATTAGCCTGATTTTCTTCAGTTTCATTACAGAAGTTTTGCACAGATCTAGCTAAGATCTTTAGTTTATAACTATAATGATTAATACCCAGAGAGGAAATCTGAACCATAAAGAGAAAAGGATAGAAAACTAAGAAACAAAGGGAACACACAAAAACCTCAAACCCTCTGAAAGAGTCTTTTCACAATTTCACGTTTCATATTCCTCCTCCATTTCTTTAAACTGTAGAAACTGAGAGCATTTCATTTTCTCATCAGTGTCAAATTCTTCCCTTATTTGGTATAATATCATATATTTGTTGGTGAAAGAGAGGGTTTTTTTCTTCTTTTATCACTGCATTTTTTCTCACACACTGCTTTAGATTTATAACAAATTGCCAGCCATCATAGAATATTTTAGTGTGCTAAATTAGAGTTAGGAGCCATGCCTCTTATTTCTAAATTAAATTTCTAATTTTAGAATGCATTCTATCACCACATTTTGTCATATATTAGCAGGGGTGTGGGAAAATAAATGGACTTACAGTTGTGTTCACTGCACTGAAAGAGAAATGCAAACAAATACATATTTTTTGATATCTTGCTTGTTTTACAATCAATGTGTTTACTGATTGATAAAATGGTCTCAAGAAACAAGCAAAACTCCAAGATATTTGGTATTTTAGAGGTTACACAAGCCAAGCAGAAGTACCTGGTCTGAACATCTCCATCATTAGTCAGATTAGACTGGACGCCAAAGAAAATGGTATAATGCCTTCTAGTCGTTTTCAGGCTTGGGAAAGAAATTACCTGCATTATATCTAGAATGAAATTAAAATGAGAACTATTTATAGGAGCACTGATCCCCATCTTCTCCAGAGGTAAGTCATATACAGATCTGCAGTGAGTTCATAGGTATGTACTGAAGTTTCTTGTGAAAATGTTGTACTTGTCTATATGTACCGTAAGCTGTTTGGGCACTCTGTGTATTTTCTGCATAGGTATAAGAAATGTTGCAGGAAAGACTGCAAGGACTGGTGAATATATTTATTCTCTAGGCATAAAATTAATAAAAAAACATTTAAATGAAGTAAAAATATATGCTTTTAGTTTACTGATATTGAAAAAAAGTTTCTTTCAGATAAATAACTTTTTTTAAATGTTCATACAAGTCAGTTGGCAACTTGTAATATAGATCAATTAAATAAATTGTGCAAATTTAAGGAAGAGGAGGAATCTTTCCATTTGCTGATTAAAACAGTCACCCAGGTTGTAACAGAATCAGTGAAGTTTTCTCCTCTGCCTGAGGGAACACAAACCCTCCACATTCCTCTTTTACCTTTCCACTTTTTCTGCCTGATATGCCAAACTAGTAGCTGAGCTGAGCAGAGATTGGTCTCCACTCTGCTGAACTTCTATTTGGCAGCAAGTATTTAAAAGTTCAGCAGCTTCCCATAAAAGTGATTAGCTTATTTTCTGGAAGGTAAGAAATCGATTCCCATGCCTGTTCCAAATAAGAGTGAAAGCATATGTGAACCACCTTCTACCACTGAGGGGAGTGCCAACACACCAGGCAATACACTAACAAATAGCCAAGGAATAACTTTAAATAGCACGCAGGGAAGGATTTAGCAACAGAAGTCTCATTACCTATTGATATTAAAGTTAAGAGTATTAAAGAAATGCTAATCTTCCTATCTGGCACAAGGGGTGACCCATGGATGGTGTCTTGAAGCAAGAAAGGATTGTAGGAGAAGGCTGATCAGAAGGAGAAACAAGGCTGCAATTCACTGAAGCATTACTGGAGAGAAAAATGGAAATCTGCCCAGAGTGAGTAGAAAAGGTTATAGAAAACTGAGAACTGCATGTCCATGGCTGGCAAAGTATACCACAGCAATTTTTATTTGGAAGTTTGTATTTATTTACATTTCCTAAGTAAACTAAGTAAGTCAGAGAGCCTAGACAAGGGTCAATCAGACTAACCATATTAATAAAGATGTCACATGCATTGTATGTAAACTATTGCATAAAGGAACTGAAGAAGGAGTATGGAAATAAACTCCGCACATGATCTTTGATAACTGAACCTTCTTGTTTTACAATATCTTGTTAAATTATCATAAACATACATTGTAATACATCTCCAGTCCCATCTGCAACCAAGAGAGCAGAACTGAATAAATATGTTCTTTAAGCTACCTGTGTGACCAATTACAGTACATCCTGCTCAGTTAGCTTTTCAATTACCAACAAGGCCATTTTCCCTTGTTTGCCATGTTGCTTGAATGATTTATTTCCAATACAGTGCATTGATTTCCAATGCATTTTCTGTTTGGACTAATTGGAAACATGAAATAAAGACAATAGTGTTTGCTTCTGTAACTGTTTTGCTACTTTCCTTGTGCACACTTTTATGGTACTTATGTTTAAAGAAAAGGAAACATCAGAAAGAGAAAGACAATTTCAGAATGAAAACAAGTAGGGAGATGGAGAAACTAATGATGAGTCAAGTGTTCATGGATAGGGGGAGAGAAAGAAAAGGAAAGATATTAACATTATGACATGGTAATTCCACGCATAAGGCAAGGTCTACCAGGGCTGTTTGTAGACAGTTCAGAAACAGCAGTCCCCAGAGTATAAGCATAAGCATTCTTGCCCATCTACAAGAAGGGTCACAGGGAGAATCCAGGGAACTACAGGCCTGTCAGTCTGACCTCAGTGCCAGGGAAAGTCATGGAACAGGTGATCTTGAGTGCTATCATGAAGCACATGCAAGAGAACTGGGTGACCAGGCCCAGTCAACACGGGTTCACAAAAGGTAGGTCATGCCAAACTAACCTGATCACCTTTATGATAAAGTGACTCTGCTGCTGGATGAGGGAAAGGCTGTGGATATGGTCTTCCTGGACCTGAGCAAAGCCTTTGACACAGTTTCTCACAGCATTCTGCTACGGAAACTGTCAGCCTCTGGCCTGGACAGGTGCACACTCTCCTGGGTGTGAAACTGCTTGGATGGTCAGGCCCAGAGAGTGGTGGGAAATGGTGTTAAATCCAGCTGGAGGCCAGTGACAAGTGGGGTTCCCCAGGGCTCAGTGCTGGGTCAAACCCAGTTCAATGTCTTCATCAATGACCTGGATGGTTGGACTCAATGATCCGATGGGTCTCTTCCAACCTGGTGATTCTATGATTCTATAGCCTGCTCTGCTTCCTTTCTGTCATTTTTTTTGCATTACTACCTTGCAGTTCTCTGCTGGATTCCACTCTGCAAGCAGCAGGCAGTCCAGCCTGCACCATGGCATGCAAGTCCAACTGGCACGTGTAGGTACTGAGCTTTGCATGCTCTGGAGAGGAAGCCAGCCATACTTAGGCCCCCATGCGCAATTGTGCTATGCACAGTGCACAAAGCCATCTTTAGCAAGTGCTGTGAGGCCACGGAGTTCATTCCTGAATTCTTTAGTGGGGATATTATGGATCTGCAACTGCCTTGGGCTGAATGTAGTTTCCTCCATAGAGGTATTCTCAGAGAGGGCATGTATGGGTTATGTTTCTACTTTTTTTTTTTTTTTTTTCCTTGTCCTTCCTTCCATTATCTTCATACCTTGGTGTTGCAGTGTCTCAGCAGTAGTATACTAGGAGGGTATTATTTGTCTCTTACAGTTTACTCCCTCTTCAGGAAGTAGACCTCCTCCTAAGTTGACCACAATAGCTTTACACCTTTTGATTGCAATCAAGCTCTAAACACTGATAACTGGTCATAGCAGAGCTGGAATATGCAGGAATATTTCTCTTAGGAAATTTTTTGATGCAGAAAAGCAAAACAGATGCAGTTCTATCAACTAAGTTGGATTTTTTAACAGATTTTTTTTTGTAAACCATTCTGAAGTATCTAAATTTGTTACATATTTATTATTCACACAAAAATATTCATAAATGGAGTGATATTGGACATAACATTTTTGCAGTGTAGAAAATACTATAAGATTGTAATACAGTGCAGTTCAGTGAGAAGAATGCAATTACTAATGATTTGGGGATTTTTCTTTCTTCCTTTTATTGCCCCAACTACCCGTCTACTGTGCTGAGGAGTGCAATCTGACTGGATTTTTCTTGCATATATTTTTAATTTTTTTTGTGATCTAGCCTCGTATGAATACCTGCACCATTTATGTAAACACCAATGTTGTTCACAACAGCTGCAGAGTGTGCTCTCATTTGAGAAAGGATTACATATGTTATATATATGCTATCTACAAGGGAGATTTCTGAAACGACCTGGTCCTTAATTCTATTGTTTCCTCATATTGATAATGAGATGCAGAGCATTTTCTTGAAAATTTATTTGAAATTCAGAATTCTATAATTATGCAATTTGTGTCCATTCGTTCAGTTCCCTTACAGAAGCATTATGTCCTGTAGAAATAATAACATGTAATTAGAGATTGCCATGTGGAGTATAGAAAATGTCATAATTGCATGGATTATTTCACTGTTGTCATTTTCTGGAATTTGAGGACTTTGTTTACTATTAGTAAAGAAACACTTTTTTTTCATAAAAAGGGAAAGAAGAGTAAAAGAAAATGAAAATGCATTAGGAAATTGATTCAGTAGAAGACCTAGAAGTTCTCTCTCAAGCCAGACATGGAATGTCTTCACTCAAGTCTTTAAGGGCCAAATGAATATGAAAATTATCCATCATGAGCCTAATGCAAATTTTGATCAAAATATTACTGTAAAGCTGAACCTTAAGAGTTCTGATTAAACCCATACATATATTACTTTGGATATACTAATGCAATAGGACATGGAAGATGTAATCCAGAGACTTCATAGCCTTCTTCTTGTGTCTATCTCAGCCATGAGTTGTTTCATCTTATGGATGTTGAGGCTCTGGAGCAAGTCCAGAGAAGATCAATGAAGCTGGGGAAGGGGCTGGAGAACAGATCCTATGAGGAGCGGCTGAGAGAGCTGGGGTTGTTTAGCCTGGAGAAGAGGAGACTGAGAGGAGACCTCATTACTCTCTACAACTACCTGAAAGGAGGTTGTGGAGAGGAGGGAGCTGGCCTCTTCTCCCAAGTGACAGGGGACAGGACAAGAGGGAATGGCTTCAAGCTCCACCAAGGAAGATTTAGGCTGGAGATTAGGAGGAAGTTTTTCACGGAATGGGTCATTGGGCATTGGAACAGGCTACCCATGGAGGTGGTTGATTCCCCTTCCCTGGAGGTGTTTAAGGCATGGGTGGACGGGGTCCTGAGGGACATGGTTTAGTGTTTGATAGGAATCAATGATCCAATGGGTCTCTTCCAATCTCGTGATTCTATGTTTCTATGATTCTATTCAGAATCGTTAACAACCAAGACTCTCAGATCTGAGAAGAACTTCTCTACCTCTTTTAGTAAGATCCAGGGTGAAAACTGTCCCAATCTAAGTCACCATAGTCTGAACTAGAAACAACTTTTTGTGGACACTGTCTGAGAGGTGGGGTGCCTCTGCAGTTTATGATAAATTAACCTTTGCAAGATACACATTTCCCAGGCATAGATGCTTTCAACATAAACCTAAGTTAGTTTCTAAGAATAAAGAATAAGAATATGCTGTGCAGCCCTAGTGTGGAAATGAAGAGGTCTTTGTATACCCTCTACCACTGTGTTACCTGGGAAAAGACATCTGCTTTTAAGCTCTCATCAACTGCCTGTGCATTTACACTCTGTGTTTCTTTGTATAGAGAAATGATAGGTCATCTGTAAACTACAACCTGCTCAAAGCAAACAGGTCAAATGCTAAGGTCAAACCCCTCATCCTCAGGGTAAATAGCAGAGAGGATTCCCATCAATTTGTCAGTTCTTTTGCTGCCTACCAGCCCAACAACTGCTTCAGCAGTGCAGATAGAGGCTGGTAAATATTTCACAGGAAACAATCAGAAAAATAAGCAATCGCCAGCTCATTCACTACTCACTGTTTACTAGAAGAATGCAATGATGCTAGTGATTTTAAAAGCTCTAATATTCAGTTTACTTCACATTTTTTCCTGTTACTGCCTTTTCTCAGTTTAGATCTGGGTGCATTTTAGGAGATCAAGATTGAACACAGATGGGTTTTGGTTTTGGGTTTTTTATTGATGTTCTGGTCTTGGTTCGATGTAACCCTCAAAGTTCTGTTTTGAGAAGCCACAGCAAAAACAATTCAGGGAAATTTCCTGTTTCCTCTAAGCATTCTGTTCCTGTTTCCCGCACACCCTTATGCTTTTTAAGATGTTACTATTTCCTCTCCTTGTCTCACCTGCCATCAGAAATCTTTATCAACAATTCTGCGAGGGTGTGAAGGGACTTCTGTAACTACAACTTTGACAGCAGATATTAGTTCCTTAAGGGAAACCTGTTGTCAATACAGAGCACCAGGCTGTACCAAGTGACGGAAGAAGGTGATACATGAAAGAAGACTCTGCTTCATTTATAGAAAAAGTCATTTTTCTCTAACCACTACTGGTATAGTATTGCTCTTTCATGTGTTTGTTTTGTAATGATCATATGCAAGATATTGCTTATTAACTGTCTCTCCTGCACAGTTTGTAATATTTAATATAATAAGCTTCTGGCTACTGACATTGATCCATGGTTAACTACACACTTCACTGCTAAATACTTGCTTACAATCAGATATCATGAAAGAAAGAGTGCTAAAAAAAAGCCCAAGCCTCGACTGTGACAGGCAGACAAAATGATGGAGATAGGTTCACATATTAAATAGCAAAATTTCATGCTTTTTGAAATATATACTTTTCTGGGGCATTTTACATCTTCTTTTTTCTTTTCTTATGGAAAAATGCAGACTGAGATTTGAGGTAATAGTCCTGTGAGGCACAGCTATTTATTATTTTATGGTTAGGATTTCATAAATGTCAAACTACAGACACATCCTCAAAGCATTTAAAAGTGACCTCCTCAGAATTCAGAATGAAAGACTGCTTAAGTCCATTATTTCTCTTTCTGCAGAGAGTTAGATGTGTCAACAATTGGAGCAGGAGACTGAGCAGAAGAGCAGGGTCTCTGGGGAAGGTCATGTTGTGTTCAGTATGTAACATGATGGTACATTTTAGAAGATCAGTCAGAGAAAGTTTCTGTCAGAGGAAGAGGTTTATTTTTGTTTTGCTTCCCCCCAGCAAATAACTCTAGATTTACAGTAACATGATAGAAATAAATTTTAAAAATAATAGTAAAAGATAATATTAAATCTTTTTTTTTACTTGAGAATGCTCACCTCAAGGCTTGAAGATTATTTAATTTCCTCTCTTTTTTATATCTGCATTTTTAAAGAAATGATTGTGGGGTCTTCATGTAACGTTGTATGACTTGAACTACAGTTGTCAATGAACTCCTACAATTTTATTTTATATTTTTCCCTTGTACAACAGATGCAGATTAAATGACGTGTCAGATGTTTTATTTAGTCTTTCCCTCTCCATCTTCCTCGCTCTGCATTTTTTTTAAGTACAAAGAGTAAGGTTCATTCAACAATAATTCTTATGATTTGCCTTGCATGTTTTGGGATGTGAATGTCACATTTCTCAGTGTTACATGGTATGAGGAACATCACAAGTCCTTGTCAGCAGTAGATTTTCTTTAAGTTTTAATGATTTCTACTCCTAACATTAACACATGTAGTGCTTAAGTACTTCAGGGTATTTGAAGGTTTCAACTATACTTTTAAAAGTCAAATGTCCACCTGAAGCTTTATCTATACTGATAAGAACTAATGTTGTCTGGAAATTAGGTAAGAATTGTAATAGGTTTATGGTTTACTGGCATAACTGAAGAACTCAAATGTCCTTGAGGGAAAAGGGGATGAAGGATCCAGTTGCAATGAAAGTATCAGGAATTCCTCAGTACGACAAGTGCATATGAAAAGAAGCAATGTTTCATCTTTCCCATTATCATTGTGTAACATTTATCTAATACCTGGACTACATGGAGAAGTTTTGTAGAAATAAACATCTCTTGTTTTTCTTTCATTTACCCACTATTAAGATGGCTTTTGATCCATCAAGGTCTTCGCTGGATAAGTTACTAATAGGTGGAGGAGAGTGAAAGAATGACTGCCACAAGCTTTACTGATTTAATGATCCTGTTAATCTAAGTTATCACTGCTCAGAACAGATTCAACTGTCCAATATGTCATAAATACATTTTAAGATGGGTTATTACTTCATAGTCCTTGATTATTTATATAACATGTTCCAGTGAATACATACCCATATTCTACCTGAAGTAAGACAGCTAGCTCTGCAGACTCACAAGACGACAGCCTCTCGCTCAAAGTTTGCACTAGAAGCATAGTAGATACAAATTCCTGGAGGACCTGGTTGTGGGAACTCAAGTCTGAAGTCCAGTAAAGCTACCAAAGATGTCACAGGCACAGTGGCACAAGTGATCACGCAACTTCCTCCCAAAAAAACCACGTATATAAAATAGCCTTACTTTTTGGATAGGGAAATTGTACATATTCATCTATAGATCTAAAACCAATTATAAAAAGAGAGTATAAAATGTTTAGCTGTATTCGTAAAAGTGCAGTTCTGAAACAATATATCTACAGAAATTTCACTGGTAGAGGTACAAAGATGTTCCCTATCTAGCCATAGTATCTCACCTAATCTACTAGATCTTAAGCAGCTGGAAGTACTGATAATTTGTTACTGAGCATTTGTGCAAAGCATAGCAAAGCAGAGTTTTTGAATTTCTTGCAATCTCTTTGCATTAACTTAATATGTGCATTATCTGTCTATGAATAATTTTTATTATGGCTATTGATCAGAATAAGGACAATGCAATTGTGGAGGAAATGTATGAACAAACTGAAGATATCATAGGCCTAGAAAAAACAAGTAGTAAGTACTTGGCAATTAGACAAAGAAGATTGGCTCTGTGATCTTCAGTATGCAAAGAACTGTACAAAGAAATATCTCTCCTGTCTTGTAAGTGGGAAGGATAAAAGAGGGTGGGCTTTAATTCCAGCCTTTGCGTTCTAGATCACATATCGTAACAGAATAGCCTCAGAGAACAGAAGTACTTCTAGATTTGGAAGTCTCTGCCAAATAATACTATCATATTTCTTAGCGTGAATCTGAGTTCTGGAGTAAAGACTGATGTATCTCTGAAATGCTGAGCAGTGTAACAGGGAGTAGGAACTATTAGCAATACAGTGATGTGAAGAAGCAGTGGCAAGTGAGGAGAAGGAGAAAGGTAAGAAAATGGTTCTTCTTGGGTTGGGAATCTTTGCACTAATGTGTTCTGCGCCTTTTTATCAAAAACAGACAAGGTACAGGTAGGTATCCCTAGAAATCTGTGTGGGTGGTTGGGGAGGTGTTGTTTGTTTGCTGCTGTTTTGGCACCATGTATGTACCTGTACATAAAGGGATGGAGAAAAACTTACAATGCAGTGCAAGAAAATGTCATTCCTAGTAGCCAGCAAAAGCATGAGAGGAGGAGTATAAACTATGTTCACTTTTAACTGGAAGTCCTTTGAGCAAGAAGATACATTTCTAGTGTTTTTAGATGAAAACGTATCATCCAAACATAATATGAAATGCTCCTGACATTTAAGTTGGGAGTGTTAGGAGGTAGACAGCATGAGTCATAGCTGTCAGATATTTCAGTGTAGCTGTATCTATCCTTGCTACAGCTTTCTGCTACTGATCTACAAATTCACCCTTCAGGGGACTTAAGATTCATCTCAGTATTTTGACTTTTTTACATTTTTATCATAAATACCATCATGCTCAGGGATCAAGCACAATCCTTCCTGCAATGGATAAAATTATTTATCATAAATGTTGTGCAAAATTAAACCTGAATTAAAATGAAGGGGGGAAAAAAGGAATTCAAGCAACATTTTATATTTACAACACAGGTGCCATGTTGTAGACTGGCAATTAACCACTAGAATGGACTCTGATGGAGAAAGGAGATTTCCTTGGACCATGGGTTATTGCTAACATAAGAGGTATAGATTCTTAACTAGTGTGTATTAACTTCATTAAAACTGGTGAAACTATGAGTTTCTTCAACTGAGTGTCTAATCTCTCGTATTACCAAGGACACATTTAGAACAAGAGCTTTATGGAATAAAAGCTTGGACATCTAGCAAAGAAGTCTTATTGTTGTCTGAGCCAGTGAGATCTGCATAATGCTTCTCTATGGATGTGTATTTTCTGTTTGTATTTGCTGAATAGAGCTAAAACCCTATAATCTCCTGGACTCAAGGGTCCTTTGAAAAATTCAAGCAATTATATTACATTGTAAGCTAAATAAGTTTATATTTGCCTTTCAAAAAGACAGAAGAACAATATACCCAAATTTTAAGCAATCTTACTTTTGGATAATGAAATAAAATAATTGAGATTAGCATCTATTTCCTTGTTGTGTTTGGTCTACCTGTTTGGTTTTGTTTTGTTTTTTTTATAAAAAGTCTTGCACTTCAGTATTTTTCTCATCTGTTGGATTGCTGATCAATCAGACAGTGAGCATGATTTGCCAGTTCTCTGTTCTATTGTGACAGGGCAACAGAATACTACATCCTTTTCACTACATTTCCTTCATCAGCAATGTACTTTGAACAGTCAAAAAATCATAAACCAATCTTGCATGACTTGGAGTAAGATGGAGGGAAGATAGAATCTGATGATTTAGTTTTTCTGTTGGCATTTTTTATTTCAATGATGTAACATCACTTCATGTTGTTTCATATTGTACTATTTAAGTAGTTTTTTTCAAGGTAACTGTTCTCTCCAATAGTTATTGCTAAAAGAGTAAAATTAAGACATTAGAACTTAACAAAACATTTGTATAACTGCAATTTTTAAATGCAATTTTCTGCTAAATTTAACTGCTTTTAATTCTCTTAATTTGATGAAGTTTCACCTAACCCCCCGAGTGTTTTCACTGAACTGTTGTTTCAATTGTCTATACTTCTCCTATGGATTTAAATATAAGAAATAAATTTTGTTGGAAGTTAGTCATGTTTGTTTAGGATTATGAATGGGTGAAGTTTCCTTGCAGGTAAAAAGAAATAAGTTTTACTAGATCTGAGAATTGCAAAATATTCTGCTTTTTCCATTTTAAGTATATGTATACATACATACCCTTATGTACACACAGAGAATCATTTTACCTAGATGCAAGCACTGTAGTTCTCGTTTTTGAGAAAACTCAAAACTCACTTCCAAACTCACAAGGAATGAATATCATCTATATAGATCTTGCCCACACCCATCACGCCTTCCTCAGGAGCTGCGCCAATAGGGGTACATGGTAATTAATTTCAGAGCAGATATGAGGAAATGAGGCAGATTGGCCAGCAGCCAAATGCTTGTCAAAGGTACCTAAATTGCAGGCAACAACCATGACTTTCTGGGTCACACCATCTGCTCTCTGATGTCACCTTCTGCTGTAAATTCCCAGCAAAAGCACCCATAAGCCCTTCTGACCTTGCTGAGGGCAGCATCCTCCTGGTTCCTTGTATGCAAGAAAAGGTTTTTATCGCATTGTCCATAGTCGCTACTACATTCTGCATCCAGAATTACCTCCTTTCTTCTCACCTTGAGCCTCGCATAGAAAATATAAAAAAATAACTGTTCTCATAAAATGTACTGAGATTGAACTTCACTTGATCTTCTGAAGTGCTGCTTTGCAGAGTAATCTCAGATGACAATCACTAGAATTAAATACCATGAAACATATCAAAATGTAGAAGATGGATATCAAGAAAGACTGGAGCAGTCACTACTGCTCTTCCACCTTTAAAAAAAATTATTGTTGTTCTTCTTTCATCACTTTAATCCTCCTTTGGTTTTTTTCATAGGATGTAAAGAATTTTGACACAGTTTTGAGAGATTTTGAAGGTCCAAACAGTGGACAGCAGAGAACTGGGATGGGAAGCAGTTTGGGTCTGAAAGAGTCAAGGACTGGTCTGCCCCAATACACTGAAAAAATGACTCTTTCTCTCTAATCCGTCAAAGCCACCTGATTACTTCTGAAAAAAAAATGTAGGAATTAATGAAAAAAAATGCTTTGCAAATTTGTATTTTGCTTTCCTTAAACTCAATATTTCTCTTACTGCACACTTACATGTAAAACTTCCTCTTTTCTTTCAATTAATAAACCTATCTAAGGACATAAAAGATTGCTGGTCAGGAAAAGGCCATATGCCTCAGTAAGATTGTATCCTTTAGATTTATTTTAACCTCACCTCTCTGCTTTGTAACTATATCGTTTAACCCCTTTGTCTATAAAAATGTCTTTTCTGGCTCTTAAACACATTTATTCTGTTTGCCATCTTATTTCATATGTTGCCAAGTAACAAAGACCACTGAAGCTAACTAGGTCACCTCAAAGTTTTCCCTTTTCCAAAGAGAATAAATTTAACCTCTTTTTTCATTTTTTCCCCCTTCATAAGAACAAATACTATGAAAACCCAAACCTTTCTTTGGTTGCCTTCCCTTACATATTCTTCAGAGCAATGATATCCTTAGGATGGAAATAAAGTCAGATTTGCTGAAGTCCAATAACTAGCTCTTCATTTCTGTGGAACATCTCTGTCTTCCAGTTTTTCTTTTTTTTTTTTTTTTCACTCATCTATCTGCTTATTTGATATGTTCTTTTGATTTGTGATCTTTTTCAGAAGGCTTTTCTTTTTCAGCTTTGATTTTTTCCCCAATAAACTTTAAATCATGGTCAGTGAAGTACATGAAGATCCATCAATAATGTATATGTTATCTGTTCAGGGTCATTGCTAATTTCAGAACAAAAATGTGGAATTCTCTTTTTTAAATATAATTATTGATGTTGAGTAATGTAATAATATATACATAAGACTACCAACTTATTACTCTTGCCTTGGAATTAGCCTGAGGAAAGAATGTTTGATAATTCTGTAAAGTTTCATTAAAACAGGGAGAAGAGAAAGTGTGACAGTAAACATCTGTAATGATTCACCCATGCCAAAGGTTCCTGGGATCATTAGTGTCAGACCCTTTGGTGATCATGGATGTTTGTGAATCCCTTGTGCCTGTGGAAGGATAGCTACAAGTAATCCTGATAATAAGCAGCAAATTGAATTAATTTTGCTGGAGGTGTTTATTATCCCTTAGGAAGGGGTTCAGGAATGCAAAAGGCAGAATTGACAGTTATGAGGAAGATATAAGGACGGTTCTGGTGGTACTAGTCTAGCCATGACTGCTCACCCATCTGGGGTGCTGGTGAGCAGGCACTCAGTGGCAGGTGCAGAAACTCCAGCATGGCTACAGTACTCCTATCCTGCTCCATGTGCTCAGCCTGACTGCTCCATCCGTGCTGGAGCCCATGCCATAGAAAGGAAAAATTGCTGCACCCTGTGCCCCTCCACTGATGCTGAGAGACCTCAAGAAGACATCCTACCCAGCACAGCAGTGTGGCAGTACTCTGAGGCCAATGTGCATCACCCATATTTTGTTACCTTCTGCTCATCCTGTCCAACCACCCTGGATTCTAGTCTGGAAGGCACTATCATTCTACCTTCGAGGAAAAAAAAAAAAGAAGGAAAAAAAATTTCTTCTCTTGCTACCACTGATCTCAGTCTCCAAAAGTTTTTAGAGACAAAGGGGTACTTATTATTTCACTGAAATGGACATCCCAAATTACCCACCCTGTGTAACTACTTGACAAACTTTGGCATTTTCCCAGTCATTCTAATGATAACAGGCAGTTGCAGTATTTGCAACTTTTAAACTGAGGTTTTGAAAGTTGTCTTTCCTAATACTAGTTGAACTCAGAGTTACCTGAAGCCAGAAATCAAGCGAATATATAGTGGCTGTAAGAAAAGACCCTCTTTATTACCTCTATGTATTTGTTTTCATATTTGTTGGAGTTTTGTTGTGTTCTACTACAATTAAAGATATCATTAATCACTTAAATTATAAATGTGGCTTAGTGAGTAAATAAGTGTTAAGCTCCAAACAAGTTTCTTTGACATGATTTAAAAAAGAATGTCAAACACGGTGCTTATCGAGTGAAAATATGTTTTTGCCACACATTACGTTTTTTAGATGACATGGCAAAACTCACAGTTATGATAAGAAAAAAGGAAAATGCTTCTCTTTTTTTCTAGCTTTTACAAGTAAATAAACAGGAGAATCTTCATTTGGTAATTTTTTATTTTCTAAATTATATATACCTGATTTTCTTTTTTTCTGCTTCCCTTTTTTGTCCCTTGAACTCATCAAAAAACACAGAATATTGTTGGGTAATTCAGAGAAACACCTCCTTTTTATCCTTTGTTTTGCCTTGTTCCTTCTACTGTTCCTGGTGTCTGCTGGTCAAAGAGTATGAGAGGTGGTGACTTAGCATGGAAAACAAAAAGTCTGGAGGATTTGGGGGCCTATAGAGTACCTGAAATTGCATTTAACTAATTTTTTTTTTTTTTTTAACTAACTTGATTTCAGCTTGGCAGTATGTCTTTAAATATATCTAGCTGTTTGGATACTTGAAGCCTAAAGTCTGAGTTGCTCAAGTCTTTGTGATGTGACACGGTGACATGTCTTTTTGGTATGCTAATTGTTTTCTTCCAGCTGTAACAGGAGCAGATGTTGTACACTGTTCACATAAAGAAGCAGTAAAGGAGCAGCCCTTCTCATTATCTTCTGCTGATGTTTCTACTACCTCCAGGTCTAAGGTTCATTTCTGAGACCCCAGTGGGATCTACTAAAAATGGATACAAGAAGGAGAGAAATTCATGAAAGTACAAATGTTATGTTTCACCAGCTTTTCTGTGACATACACCAAAGAGCTTGACAGTATGACAAAACTTTCCTTTGGTATGAAAAGGAAAAAAAGAAATTAATTATTTTAGGTTTATATTGTGCCAACCAGCTTTCTCTGGCTCTGCATACAGGCTACTGTAGAAGTGTAATAGCTATGGGCTGCTCTTGAGAGTAGTCTTCATGACAGCAGCCCAAAGCTGACATGACACAGTCCTGTATTTCACCTGTAAGATCTGTTGCATTCACATTGCACACAAGCTAAGATAATGCCATAGATGGCCAGAATCCCCTCTTTTCTTGCTGCAGGAAAAGCAACCCTTTCTCATATTAATGCCATTACACAGTAGTTCTGTGACCTCCCCAAGCAGCCTGTGTCAGCGTAGTGACTCAATTCTTTAGCATCCTCACCTTTAGCAGCTTTCACTGCCTCATTGACTTAGCTCACATTTTTTGACACAAGGTAAGCGAAACAAAGGTTCATGAAGCTGTTCCAAGGTTTTAAAAGATTCCTTTGGGGTTGGAACCACAACTGATGGGAGTGCTGTTGTGATTTCCTCATATCCACAAGGCATCTGTGAGTTCACCAGCAGGACTAGATCAAGGTTACGGAAACAACTCATCTAGTTGCTCTGGTCATTATTACAGACAACATAGAATCATGGAATCACTGCATTGGAAAAGACCCTTGAGATCATCAAGTTCAACAGTATCTGTCAGCTACTAAATCATATTTCTAAGCCCTTCATTTATCTTTTAAAAACCTCCAAGGATGGTGACACAATAACTGCCCTGGTCAGCCTGTTCCAGTGCTTGATAACTATTCCAGTGCAGAATTTTTTCCTAACGTCCAATCTGATCCTCCCCTGGTGCAGTTTGAATCCATAATGACATGTTTCTATTACATACTTGCAACAACTTCTCCCTAAAGTAAGAGGGCAAGAATCCACGACTCTTAATCATGGGATCATGTGGGCCTTCAGAAAACAGACAAAAGAGCAAAAAAAGAAAATATAGAACATATATAACAGTTTATGGCCTTGTCATAACTTTAGAGACAATTTTATGTATCTAATAAAATATCAGTCCTGGTAGAGAAAAAAAAAACAACAGAAAAACAGGGGTATCAAATGACCATAGCTGACTCTTCCCAATGAGTGACCCAATCTTTTGAAAAGGGTCATTTTACTATAGCTGTTATTGTAGACCTGTCATTGTCTATGAGGCCACTCACTGTTGGCGTGTTTCTTTGAAAACATCTCAATCACACTATAATAGGATTCATCTCAATCACCTGGTAAAAGACCTGACTTAATTGTGTTGAAGAGAGGGAATGTGTGATTGTACTGGGAGTAGTTATCTGGGAAGGCATCACACTGGTTTTAGTGCAAGTCAGCAGTGGTATAAAAGATAGCCATGCAATGTGGCTGAAATGCCCATGCAGGAACACCTACCTTTCAGTGTCCCAAAACCTAGTGACAGTATTTGCAAGCTGGATTACCCACTGAATTTTTAAACTGCTTGCAAATGCACTTGGAAAATACTCACCTCACATTTCTGTCTTCTTTGTAGATGGGAGAGTAATAAGTTTTAGAATATTTATCTCATAACCTCAATGGTGCATTGTAGGCACTGCATGGACATCAACTCAGCGAGTAATCAAGCACATGAAGACTGGAACACTGGTGGTGGATGGATTTTTTATGCCCTCTTCTCTCATTGTTTTACGTGAGAAGAATTCTTTTATATTCTTTTCAGCTACACAAAATCTTTCAATCCCAGCTCTGAAAGCCTTTTAACAGGATGGGATATTCTGATTATCTTTTACTGTAGAATAAGGAAATTATATGTACAGAGGTTAAGTAACTTATCTGATAGGTTTAGAGGTAATGCTGGCAATAAAAGCCACGTCTTCCAGCAGCACTTCCTAATTGAATTTTGAGTGACTGTACAAGTGTCAGTTACAGAAAAGTTTCATTTAGGGCTTAACTATTAATCCCAAGTGAATCTCTTAAGTTTCAACACTTCATATGGATCAGGTCTACAGTTGTGCTACACTATCAGCATTAAAAATTTCACTTGTAACCAAGTTATCACTTATGAGCTTTATCACTCTTGACATGCTCAAGCATCTGAAAGCAGACTGAGCATGAGTTTTATCACGAAGTCCCGAGTGACACAAGTTTAAATCTTATAATGTTAAACAATTTCTGTTTAAATTAAGCCCCCATAATTCCTACACCACCTCACTGTTTGCTATAAGTGGACTGTGGTATCTGTCTGCAGTAATCTGTCTGTGGTGTAGCAAGAAAACCACTTCTTTTGTGCTGATATGTTCCGTTCACTTCTACAGGATAGAATCAGAGGTACTGAACTGTATCTATAATCTCTGTATTAACAGTTAGAAAAAATCCTTTTTACTTCAACAGTCTGGGAGATCTAACAAGGCTATTGCATGATATTCTGCTCTATGCAATACTCTGAAGCTTAAAGGAACCACAATATATATTGTTATGACAAGTGAAACTAGCATTGTTTCCTGAAATATATTGACTTGCTTTGATAACTGTAATACGTTATAAGTAGGTTAAACACTCCTATCAATGATGAGGATAACAATTTAAAAATCAGATTAAATTTGTGCAAATTTATATTTTAGAGGCTTTTTTTGCTAATAGACTCAAATAGATATTTTCAGTTTGTGGTTCATTTGCAGAATCGCTCCTTTTATCATGCATGAGAAGTGATGAAGGTGTAAATATTGCCTCTCGATCCTGATAAGCATTCCACAACATATCAGAGAATAGCTTTAAATTATGTGAGCAGTGTCCATTCTTCACTGGACAATTTTCAGTAATATCAGCAATGTCATAGACTTTTCAACAGTTAATGAAAATCTATGTTCTACAATTTTTACATAAATTTTCTTTTATTCTGAGGTTTTGCAATATTCATAAGTTGGGGCATATATTTGTGAAGTTCCTGTTAACACTCATTTTTACCGCCCATTTTTGACCAGTTGATGAGTTATTTTTTTGCATATGTGACTTCATATTTATTACATAGCATACTCTGTTTTTAGTAAAAATTCTATAAACTAATAAGTCAGCACACAAATAGTCAGCACCAATATTGTATTCCTGTCTGCAGTGCAGTCTTCCAGAGTTTGCTGTTGGATACTCTGTCTGTTTTCACAAAGATGAAGGCTGAGTGACAGAGATGACTCATCTTGACAAGAAATACTGTTGCTTTGCAGAGAACCACAAGGAGGAAAACCAAGGGAATCGAGAGATTTCATTTGTGTTTTGTTGTACATACAGTGCATCTGAATGATATTTTCCTTTGAAATCTGATTCTATACTGCCACCTGCACAGAAGTGGCAACGAGGTATAAATTACCTGCAAAAGAAATGGCAAGCTTAGCATTTCAAAGTGAAATTTAGCGTGTTAAGCATATGTAACAGTAACTGTGCTAGTCACTCATCTGTCTTACCATTTTAGTACAGCACACACAATCTACCTACACTTATATATTCTCTACTTAGTGTCTAGTCTCTACATTTTATATTCTGTTTCCCTGTCCTTTGTACTTGCTTTTTTTTTTTCCCAATTCACAAACAGTTTTGGATATTTTGCCACTCTGTACTTGGAGTGAGACTGCATAATAAGACACAATAAAATCCCCACCATAGTGACTATTTCCTCAGTCAGGTGATCACACAGAAGTGAATAGATTTGTTTAATAAAGTAAGGCCCAATCTAGGCAGGGGGAAGATTATTTCTCTACAGAAATTACACCTATAATGAGTGCTTGAGTTCTATTGTCTTTATTTCCAATAAAATTCTGCACACTTTGTTGTACATATTCAGCAGTTCTACTTCTCTTATATAAAACTTCTGAGTTAGGCCCCTTCCTAGGCCAGGGCAAGGTTCTACAGAGCGGTGTTAAGAAAGTAAGAAGAGACATATTATTCTTTAGACTGTGGGATTCTTTTCATTGGTTGAAGAAAAGGGAAAAAATCCTTCTGGTATAAAAAAAGCAAGTCTAAACTGAACTACCTCAGAACTCAAAGTTTAGAAGTAATTTGTTGCTAAATATGAGTAAAACTGTGTAATCTAGTGGATTAGCTTTGAGTCCAGCACTGTAGATTAACAATAAAAATGTATCAATTTGAGCTTCTTTAAAAGATTTCTTCCAGATTTTAAAAGGTAAGCACAGGTCCACTTAACATATAAAAGGTAAATAGTTTTAATTCTACATATGATGCAGAAGAATCAATTAAGCAACAGAGAAATCATAATATGGCTACGGTCAAATAAAAAAAAAAGAGAGTGACAGAATAAGGAATAGAATTCTTTTTTCCTTCTGCAGCTACTATATATAAATGAGATGGAAATTAAAAAGTAATTAGGAGAAATGTATTGAATTTATATTGCTAATGGACTACACAGTTTTGGCTTTCTCTTCTGTTCTCTGGAAGGGCACAACCGACTGATACACATTTGCTGGTAGGAAGTAGCTCAGCTGTAATGCATCTGTCTGTGTACCACAGGTTGCAATTGTTTGTAATTACGTGTTTTATTCTGAAAGCATGGCTCATCATACCTTGGCATACTGAGACTCACATTTGAAATTTGCTAGGAGCAACTATGCTCTAACGTACACAACATGTATGCAAAAAAGCAACAATTTTATGAGTGGTAAACATTACACAGCTCTAAAACTAGACTGTAGTTTGCCTTGCCTTATTCTTGACTAATATTTTATTACTTAAATAAAACCCAGCATTTAACATCACACTTCTTTACAAATAAGAAGTGAAAGCTTTCTAAATTAGCGGACAGAATTTTCAATGAGTATGTGTTATATTCTTCTGTGTTCAATATAACACACTACTTTTACCTGTGTCTGCCTTGTGTACTCATAACAAGAGTACTTTATACATAGTTTATTACACATACGTATAATTTGGCAGAATATCATAGTCACATGCTTGACTACAGATAACTTCAAAGAAGCTTGTGAAAACTACCAACTATCATTTGCCATACATACTTTAATTATCAGGTGGATATTGTGCCCAGAAAAGACAATAAGCTCTGTGCACTCTCATGCTTCCTGTTCTTTCTCGGTTTAAAATGTTGTCATAAAGGATTCTGGGCCACACTAGGACTATTCACATTAATGATAACACACACACACCCCCTTCTTTAATTCTTTTGGAAAAGTCAATTTCCATCAATCAAAAGTATTGAAGGGAACGAGGCAAAAGGAACAATATGAAACAAGCTACTTTTGTGCTTTTTGGATTTCAACTAGAAAATCCAGGAAATATTTTATATATATATATATATATATAAATATAAATATTGTATGACAAAACTATATATTACCCTCTGGGTTTTTTTCCTCACAGAAATGAAGAAAAAGAGGGTAGAATGTAAAACCAACTGTAGAAATACAAAATAGAGGGATCTTTTAATTTGCAGTTGAAAAGAACTGCCTTACATTCTAAAATTTATATTTCTAAATTAAAAGTTCATTTCAAACAGTCTAAATAGAAATGTGTAAAACTTCATAAATAAGTATAGTACACAGAAAACTTCACTGCTTATTATGGATTGGCATTTAAGTCTCTGGTCTGGATGTGACTGGGACTCGAGATCTTCTAGAAAATTCATTAAAATATTGTTTTTCTTAAGTTGGACCTGTTGCTTTTTTGTGCATGTGGAACATCAAATGCATTTGCATGTTTCCAGGAGAGTGGAAAAATCTTCCCATTCCATATGCAGCTATTTGACAAACAGAGCTTTGCAGTTCCAACTACAATGCAGTTATGAACAAGTACTAAAAGACATGATTTAACCATATTTTCCCCAGAAGTTTTTAAGAAAGAAGCGAGTGCACTTGCAGTAAACTGCAACTCTGAACTGCAAGTTCACAGAGAATTTCCAAAAGAAAAAAAAAATGAATTTTTTTATAATTGAACTGGTAACAAAGTTCATGTTTTTTATTACATGAAAGGTCTCTTTTTGGAGGCACTGCAATATGCCACTGCATGGAAAAACACAATATCATGTGGTATGACACAACTGCGACATCACCTTGGCCTAGACAGAGCAGATCATCAACAATTATACTATGTTGTAGTCTTCTGAAGGTTTTTTTAATTAAAATGTATTAATCTTTTAATTTAGAGGATTCTAGTGTCAAAGACCCTAGGAAGATAAAGATTGTAACAGACATAAAATTTTCTTCTAGAAGAGGAGATAATCCTAACAGACAAAATTTTTAATGCTAAAATATTCACACATTATTGAATATGATTATTGTAATGTTTGAAAAGAGAAGGATAGGTTGAGAAATTACAGCATTAATGATAATATTTTAGAACTGTTTCCTTTGCTAGCATCTGATTAAATAAAATTATCTATTGCTTTTTTTGTCACAAAAGACTATGAAATGCCCCAAAATGTGGAAAGTTTCTGCTCAGACAAAGCAGACCAAACTAGGCACAAAGGTTTTTCTGTGTTCAGTACAGGAACTAATTTTCTTTCCTATCTTTTTCTTGAGGATAATGTTTTGCAACAGCCAGGTGCTGATAATAGATTTCTTTGAGTTCTTCTTTAACAGGGAAAAGGTCCAATTTTGGTAAACTAGATTTTGATTTCACAAGCAGAGCAGTATACAGACTGGTTTGCATCAATTTTTACTGCATTTGCATGTGGAAGTAGTAGGCAGGTGCTCTTAACAGTCTAATGTTTTGTTCCGTTTAAGAGGACTAGGTTGGTAAAGTCAGTAGCTAAAAAAGGCAGAGAAAAAAAAGCAATATTGAAAAAATAGTGTTAACTAGAAGATACAAAGGAATTTGTGAATGTATAGTATTTCTTTAATGGATCTTCTTGCACCAAGTGTCTTTCCTCATTTTAGTCAAAATCTATAGAGAAAAATTAAAATTAAGTTTTATGATTAGCAAAAGAGTTATTTTCAAAAAGTTAATGGTGCTGTAAGAGAAAAAAGAAACATCACAAAGAAAGGAAATAGACACATGCAGTCATAACTCTTAGGTGTTAGTTCTCATTCCACAGCATTTGGCAGCTCCAAAGGAGACTGGTATGGATCTAAAAGCTATTTAAATTAACCAGAACGTTTCTAGCTACTCAATGGAAATTAAGACAAGCTGTAGGAATACGAACAAGCAGAGATATATATGTTTTCATGTGTGTTGCAGGCTCCCACTGAAATCTCCAGAAATTTCTACCACTTGAGAGAAATAATCAGTTATGTTTAATGCAATATTTGCAGTGTAGTTTGTGAAAGACTGATCAATTGTTGTTTAGATACAGGGCACAGGAAAGAATCTGTTTTCTCAGAAATGAAATAGATTAAAATCCATGTAACACCCATGGTGTCTATAACACTGTTATTGACACAGGTATATATGGAAGTAGCAGGTCTGTGATTGTGCTTTGAAGGATTTATTCATTTCCTTAACAAAATTTATTAAACTTCATCACCAGAAATGTGGCCAAATGTGACAGTTCCATATCAACTGAATTACATCACGTAAGGTGAGCTCTGCTGTGAGTCCTACACCACGGACCTTGGTGCCACGTGATCCAGACACTATGACCACTACTGACATGATGTTTTCAGGTGTCAACTCAGAAGATTTAAGGATACAGAATCAAGGGAAAGCTGTCCACAGGTCAATATAAGCCACCCTTTGTATCAATAGCACTTCCTACCTTTCACTTCTGCCACAGTTTTATGGGTGGCTTCTTCAACAGTGTGAGAACTCTAAGGATACAAAATAACTCCTATAGGAAAACATACATAACATGTCACTCTGGAAGAGAGTTTAGTCTGATTCCTGTCACTTCACTGCCTCTATAAATAAAAATATCTGTCCTTATGAGAGAGAATGATTACATGGTTATGTTTATATTGGTAGGGTGCAGCCAAGAGAAATACTGTGAAGAACAGCCTAAGCAGTGTGCGGTCCATATTTTGTCCTCAGCATTGATAAACTATAACCTGCTTTCCAGAGACCAAGCACTAGGCCACTGCTTGGATGAGAACTTCCGTGGTCAAGACATTGACAGATTTTTTGTAAAAAGCATACCCACAGTATACAGCTCACACATAATCCTTCACAGCAATATATACAACTCCATGTTATGCCAAACTTATATCTTCTGTGTGATCTTAATGCTTTTTGTGTATCTTCAGGTGAATTCTTTGCTGTGCTCTGAATTTATATGAGCAGGTTTTTTTGCTCTGTGTCCATAATTATTCACTTGTTTTCTTATATCACACAGCAATGTGAATTTAATTACTCCTTGTCTTGAAGTAATTTCTGATTTATCCTGTTAGCTTTGCTCCAGGGTAGTCCCTCATGAGCTTAGGAGTGCAAGTGTTCAGCTATCTCAACATCATCACTCTAATATAAAGCCACATAAAGTAATTCAGATACTACTGAATGGCTTGGGCTCGACTATAGAACACAGTTGCATATTTAAAGGGTAATATTAATTCAAGAGTTTTTGTTTCTGTGTGAGGGAGTTGTGGGTTTTTTCTCTATCTCAATGAGTTCAGAGGATTTTTTATTATTATTTTAGTTTAATGGGAAAAAAACCAAAACACGTAAACATAGAAATTATGCTCAGTCCTCAGGGTATGCAATGGTCTACTCAGTGAGGCAGAAATATTTTTTTTCATTCATTTTATTCTTAGTAGCCCTCTTGTTATCCTCTCAAATGGAGTAATTTCTGGACTAAATTTTTAGTAACTGGGGACAGACTGTATTCACAATGGGTACTGTTTTGTCAAAACCAAGAAACAGAAAAACTTGTTCTAAAAATAGTAGAATGCCTGAAAAAAAGAACAATATGATATCTGAAAACAGTGTGAAAGAACCTATTTTTTTTCTGTAGTAGTATGACTCCGGAAGTTGTGTCATCATTATACACAGAACCAGTGACTAGTATAACTATAAAGAATCTCACAATTAAATCATAAAATTTTATATTCCTCTCCCTTTTGGGGTTGGAACTGGAGGTGTCATAAGCAGTCTCCCAAACTACTAAAGTTTGTCTGGGATTTCAGGTTACAGCCTAGATTGGCATTTTCCTGTCCTCACGCTTGTGGTTGCTTAAGCAGCCTGAGAGTCTCTGTTTTATGAAGCATGAAACTCCATTTGTAAGCATTAAAGTCCAGAGGGGAAAAGTAAAAGCTAACTTAAAATGCTGTGTGTAGTCTGGTGGAAAAAAACACCTATACAGCAATTTTTTAAAGAAATTAATTTTTATTAGAACAGGACTACGCAGTGCATGCAATTTTCCATGAAGCCAGCAAAACAGCTTTAAAATTGTTCCAAAATTATCCTAACTGGCCACGACTAATGGTTTGGTGGGGTTTGGTTTTTTTTTGGTTTCTCATTGTTGGTTTTGTTCTTTTAAAAATAATTTTGCAGAAGGAAGACCATAGTCAATTTAGGTTTGGAGATAAAATACATAATATGAATTTTGAAAATGTAGATTTTTCTTCTTTGTCTTCTTTTCTTCTTTGGATTATTTCAAATCTGTCCTATGCAGCTGAAACAAATCTGGCTCTCTGGGGGACATCAGAGAAGGACAGCAGGAAAATTAAAAATGAGAATTATACACAAGCATTTGTCCTATAACCATGAGCTTCCAAGTGCTATAGTTACCTCTGAAAGTGGCTTTCTTTGCAGTCTGAAGCATGTCCAGCTTCAGCTGTCTTTATAATTATATTCCTGATTTCATCTGTCCACATAATTTCCAACTTTTATTTAGACTTCGAGTAAGTGGGGATCCTGCAAATGAAGCTTAATATTTATTTCCTACATTTAAATATTTGTCCCTCACTGTTTTGGTTAGGGAGGGAGAACTTTTATTTCTTTTTTTTTTCCATTTTTTTTCTTTTTTCTTTTTTTTTTTTTTTCCACAGAGATAATATTACCCCTGCTTTCAAGTGAGGATTTTGACAGAGTCCAGAGAAACTTGAAGAGCTGGATGGGTCATTGCTACTCTGTTTTTTTCAAGGGTCAGGTATGGTTTTCAACCCGATAAAGGAAGTCAGCTAGAGGTTTTTAGGCTGGAACCTGCCATGATTCAGTAGTTTTCATTTTTATTCTTTGCTATAGCAGAGGTCTTAATTCAGGGATTATCTTAGAAAAACCTCACAGATTAGTTCCACCATGTGCCCAACCTACATTGGTAGTCTGTTCAGAAACCTGGCAACAAACTCAAATCTGTAGCCAAAGCATTGCATATTGACAAAAAATAGCAAGAAATTGGCAGGAGGCTTCAAGGGTTTGGGTAAAGCAGTGTCTATCTCCAAATATGCATAGGGTACACCCCCTTCTCTGTATCAAATCCTTGACTATACTGCAAAATTGCTCATATCCTCTGACAAAGTACCATAGTCAAGGTTTTTGTTTCCCTTGCCCTGAACACACATGATTGTCTTTCAGTTTCAGAGCTATATGTTAATCTTGTATGCAAAGTTTGATTATGCCATTTTGAAAATCATTTAATTATTGGCATCTTTTCTCCAGCCTACGCATCTTGGTTACATAAGAATTCACCCACCTTAAAGAGATTCCTTACTTGTTCTTGAAACAGAAAACTTTGGAAATCTAATTAGAAAAAAAAAAATGCAGGGGGAAGAAAAAGGATCAAAAATAAGGCCTTGCAGAAGTGTTAGGTCAGGAAGCAATTTCACGGAATGTTACGAGACAAATATATCTTCTGTGAGACATGAAGCCTTATGAAACATCCAGTTCAGCCATTCAGATGATTGGTTAATGGAAATACATTTCTCTGTGCTCTTGTGTATTTTCTCCATCTGCAAAAATGGAAAGATGCTCTAGAAAGCATCTCTCTGAGATCAGTCTGACTTCTTCCTTACGCTGCTTTTCAAATAAATAACCATTGACTCCAGGGCAAAGACATATATTATTATAAGAAATGAACAAATGAAATCCAGATAATATAAATATTTGATTATTCCTTCTTGATGATTTCACAATGTGTCATATTTTTTACTAATGTCATAGGCTTTTTGATAAAGATTTATTATCAATAACTTTACATACTATCTCATCTTCATCAGTATACTATTCTTATACTCTTCTTCTTATCATACTTCTTTTCAAACTTCAAAAACTAATTTTTAAATAAGGGGAAGGAAAAAAACGAGTATGTCAGAAAAAGAAGGTTAAAGAGAATGCAGCCCCACTTCTGTATGAAAATGGCGACATTTTATCAAGAGATGAGGAGAAGCCTAAGGTACTCAACAATTTTTTTGCTTCAGTCTTCAGTAACAGCTGCTCTCCTCACCCCTCCTGGGTCACGGGACAAATAGATGGGGACCTTGGGGGTAAATTCCCTCCCACTGTAGGGGAGGATGTTTGTGACCACCTGAGGAACCTGAACATATGGGATGTGATGAGACGCCTCCCAGAATCCTAAGAGAATTGGCTGATGTTATTACCAAGACACTCTCCGTGATATTTGAAAAGTCATGGCAAATGGAAGTCCCTGCTGACTGGAAGAAGGGTAGCATTGTCTCAATTTTTAAAAAGGATAGAAAAGATGACCCTGGGAACTACTGACCTGCCAGCCTCACCTCTGTGCCTGGGAAGAGCATGGAACATATCCTCCTAGAAACTATAAAGAACATGGAGGATATGTAGTGGCAGTCAGCTTGGCTGCACCAAGGACTAGTCCTGTCTGACCTATCAAGTGGCCTTGTCTGATGGGGTAACCACATCAGTGGACATGGAAAAAACAACAGATGTGATCTATCTGGACTTCTGTAAAGCTTTTGACATGGTCCTCCACATCTTTCTGTCTTAATTGGAGAGAAATGGATTTGATGAGTTGACTGTTTGGTGGATAAGAAATTGGTTGGACGGTTGTATTCAGAGTGTAGAGGCCAATGGCTTGAAGTGCAGATGGAGATCCATGACAAGTGGTGTCCCTCAAGGGTCTGTACTGGGACCAGTGCTATTCAATATCTTCACTAATTATATTGCAAGCAAGCTTGAGTGCACCGTCAGCAAGTTTTCAGATAACACCAAGCTGAGTGTTGCAGTCATTCCGAGGGACCTGGACAAGTTGAAGAAGTTGGCCTGTGTGAATCTCATGAGGTTCAACAGGGCCAAGTGCAAGGGGTCAGGGCAATATGCAGTTTCAGTACAAGATGGCAGTGATGTGATTCAGAGTGACCCTGTGGAGAAGGACTTGGGGGTTCAAATTGATGAGAAGTTTGGCATGAGTCAGCAATGTATGCTAGCAACTCGGAAGGCCAACAGTACCCTGCATCAAAAGAAGCGTGGCCAGCTGGTCTAAGGAGGTGATTCTGCCCCTTTATTCCACTCTTGTGAGACTCTGCCTGGAGTCTTGTGTCCAGTTCTGGAATCCTCAACATAAGAAGGATATGGAACTGTTGGAATGGGTCCAGAGAAGGGCTACAAACATGACTAGAGTGCTAGAGCACCTCACATATTAGAACAGACTGAGAGAGTTGGGCCTTGTTCTGCCTGGAGAAGAGAAGGCTCTGAGGAGACCTTATAGCAACCTTCCAGTACCTGAAGGAGGCATAGGAGAAAGCTAGAGAGAAGCTTTTTACAAAGGCTTGTAGTGGTAGGGCTAGGAGAGATGGCTATAAATTGAAGAGGGAAAGATTTAAACTAGACATTAGAAGGAAATTCGTCACAATGAGAATGGTGAAGCACTGGAACTGGTTGCCCAGAGAACTCGTGGCTGCTACACCCCTGGAAGTTCTCTAGGACAGGTTCATGGGGCCTTGAGCAGTCTGATCTAATGGGGGTTGGAATGAGATGATCTTTAAGGTGCCTTCCAATTCAACCATTCTATGATTCTATGTATTCAGAAAAAAATAGAATAAGAAAATTTAAATAGGCTATTATTGAACATCTTCAGTTAATTTGAAGATTTTGAAATTCATGTAATTTGGCTTTTGAAATACCTCTGAAACTGTTACCAGAATGGTACAAATATTTGTATTTATATTTTCTGAAAGTGGTTAGATTAAGAACAGCAAAGTTCAGTCGATTTTAAGCAAGAAATATAAGATATTTGTATAAATTTCTGGATCAGTTATTGTTACATCAGAATGCTGGGCAAATATTCAAAAGAGACTTATCTGCCCCAGTCAACTCTTCTGAACAGGTCCATTGGAGCCAAATCAGAACAGTATTTTAGTAAAACTATAACATCTTAAATGAATACCTAGGAAACAGAAAATATGGTGTAGGGATGTTAAGAACTAATTTTCACCTTCAACAACAAGCTAACATGCCATTATAATCTAATCTATAATTTTTTATCTCATATTTTTACACAGCAAAACATTTCTTCTTTTTTCTCTAATTTTTTTTGTAAGAGCAGTTGATATGGCATTGTGAAGAATATCTATAGATCCATTTCAGTCAGCATAGTACTGAAAACCTGAGAAAAACACTTAAAATATGGATTCATACTATGGCACTCAGGCATACAGCTCCAAGTTTGAGACAGATATTAAGCTTCCTTTTCTGAAGTAAAAGTACACTGATGCTCAAATGAGTTTTAGAGAAATGTGTGATTATAATCAGCAGTATACTGGGTTCTGTGGATTTTTAAGATAAATCTGTCCCCCAGTCACAGCATTTCATAACCATACCTTAATAGCTTTACAAAAAAAAATCTATGCAGACCATTTATCAAGCTTTTTGAAATAATAGAAGTAAAATAACTGATCTTGTAAACTGGGATTGATATCCACATTTATAAACAGTCATAGTTTAATAATATACCAGTTTTGCGTTTTCAATTTATATTTTCTATGATAGAAAGAGTAAATTACACCAATTTTCTTTGCTAAAGCGTTTGCTATTTTTTCCAAAAAAAGCCCTCTCCCCTCAAAAAATAGATTTTAAACTAAAGTATATATTAATGAAGAAGACTCCCTTAATATGGAACTCTTCCATCCATGAATTTTTTTTTAATTAAAAATTCAGTAAAGATGTAGAAAATTTTAAGAATGAACATTTATGACATGTCAGGAATATACGTGCATACATGTCCAGTCATTTGTAATATTTTAAGGTGAACACATAGATATAAAGCTTTGTACATTCATAATGTAATATTGTTTCCATTTGTTTAAGAGACCATAGTAAATTGTTTAAGAAAAAATAAATATGTGGTGTTTAATGACTCTCAAAGAGGAAGTATAAAACCTGGATCAAATCAAAACACTGAAAATTAGGTTGCATGTGATCTTTAACTTGTTGCTCTGCTGGACTCAGTGTAAAATATAACACTGGCTTTATGAAATAAATATTTTATATATATGAAATATATATGCAGCATAAGAGGTTTTAACATCTGGGAACTATTCTAATAAAAATGAATGTCTTACAATCTATTTTCATTTCACAGATAGGAGAAAATTAAAACTGTGCAGTCATATAAAGAACAAAACTGTTGGAAACATCTGAAATCTTTAATACATTTCAATGCACTTATTGATAAATATGTTTAACAACTTACACAGAAGAACAGTAGAAGTTATTTGCACGAGCAACATCTGCTCTCCACTGCTCAGATCAGGCCAGACAAGTGTTGTTTTCTCAGAAGTGGAATTGACAGTTGAATTGTTCAATAAACTATCAAATATCAGATATCAGAGGTGGATAGTTTGTCTGTTTCTACAAGCCTTCATTGTCAGACTTAGATTGCAGTGGTATCATGACAGAGTGCATCCCTTTTGTATGTTAGATTCCAAAGAATTGTGGTGAAATCCAGGTCTGTCTTGGTTGAATTTTACTTTAGTCTTGCTTCTTTGAGAACATGCCAAAATTAGCAGTATTACAGCATTTATTATATCTTCAAATGTAATAGACACAATTCATACCTCAATCCAACCCCCATGACTTTTGTACGTTTCTATTCTTAACAGGTTTTATACACTCATTTGGGAAGAAACAAAAAAGAAAAAAATACACATCTAAACCTTCTGATGTTGACATGCTTTTAACAGAAATATATTTCTATCTCTATTAAAGTACTAAATACTTTTTTGAAATAATTTCTCTGTAAGAATGAAATAAGAAACAATCATGTGATTCTTTTTTCAATCAATGCTTATTAATTGGCATTAATAGAAATCGTGGGCATGTTAATAGTGAACAAATCCCTAGGCAAAGTAACGGCAGCAAAGCTTAAAGAATAAAAGCAGTTTTGAATGAAAAATTAGTCCTCCATGAAATAGGTATTAAAAGCATGTTGAAAAAAATATCTGTATATTTTTTGGCACATTTAGTAAAACAATAAAATAATGATAAATTGAATCTGAAGCAACAGATTTTTCTTTAAGTCAAACAACTATATTTAAAATAATTAACAGTAAGCTGTAAATCTAAAGACCAATAAAAATTTCTTCAGTTGTAGAAGAGCCTCAGAGGCCTATGAGACTTCACTGCTCCATCTTTAGACTGTTCTTCGCTAATATTTTTCTCCTTTATTTTACAGTTGCTTTGGTCAACTTCTGCAGGTTTATGGGTCATGCTTGCTTTTCCCTTTGCTTTTCAAAACTAAGAATAAAATTAGAAAAGAATGATATGCTCTTTTCTTCTGTCACAGTTCAATAAATTACTGATTTTCTATCTGTATCATTTGTACTTTATTATTAGTGTGATGGGCGCTCATTAAAAATGTCATTTTCAAGGCCAGATCTGACACACATGTAATTTTTGTTCTTAGGCCTGTTTATAGTAAAACTTAGAGAAAAAGGAAACTGGTGATTTACAGTAGTGTGGAGTGTATAATTTCTAAATAATTTTGGTGGTACTACTGTGTAAAACACATTGCACACTCATAGAATCCTTGCTTCTAAGTCATGTAAAATCTTTGAAAACATATATGTCACAGGTAAATCTTGATAAAGGAAAAATAAAGATACATTCACTGCAGAGTAATAAAAAATAATTTAAAAAAGAGTATGCCCAAGGTTGTGTACTGATATAGAGGACCAGATTCCTCAAGAGTGACATTCATGCTCTTGACAATTATTGCTATAAATCACATGGGAACCACTTACTAATTCTCAGTTGGAAGGCAATTCCTGCTCAATGTGCAGTGACAAATGTATAATATGGGGCAATCTTGCAATTCCTTTGGGGAAGGTAAGACAACATAACTTATCTTCTCAAAAAATTACTGCTGCACCTTGGAAGAGACACAATTAATGATTTTATGAATACTTCTTTTAACCCACTACACAATGAGTAGCATTATGGTTGGTTTTTCTAAGATCTAAAAATACCCTAAACTCTGAAAAACATTAACTTTTCAGGAAGGGTTTAATGGAAGCAGTGGAAAACATCATATACTAAGCAATATGTTATTCTACAGGTCATTAGATTTTCTTTTGTGGTTGTGTAGGATGTGTAGCACTTTCCATCCTTGAAAGACTGAAAACATACAGACAATAATTTATCTTCCATGAACTGCTATTAGTTAACTAACTACTGTTAATCTTACCTGATGAAAGAGAATACAGCATAGCTGGCTATTCCTGGTCAAATTAAAGTTCGTGAGTCATAATTTCATCTATGGAATTAAGGACGTTTGTTTACATGTGATGTTTGCACCACTTTAACTGTATCAGCTTGAACTTGGTAAGATTCAAAAAGGTGCAAGCTCTAGGGCAGATAGAGGTGAATTGGTATAAGAGCGTTTCTATAAGAATAGCTTATTCGCATTTGATTATTGTGGTAGATGAACTGTCATAGCAATACAGTAGCATCTACTTTACTACTTGCACTGATTGCACTATCTTGGTTAAAGAAAAATTGTACTCAACACTAATAATTTTGGAAGCTAGAAACAACTTTAGACCTGCCTCTTAACAAAAACAAACAAACAAAAATCACCCAAATCCCACAACATAGTGAGCTTTCTCACTTTCATGTCTTTACAACTTTTTTTTTCTTGAATTCTAGCATCATTTTATTGTAATGCTAAGTGTGCTGTGCCTCACTGTATCTGCGCTTTTACACATTTTAGAATAAGAAGGAGAGAACACAAACAACTGAGTCAGTTTCATGCGAGTACTTTAACTCCCATTGTTATATTTAGATGAGCAATCTGTGCTGGTGGGGTTGAAAACACATTTGAGGATTCTTCTTCTCCAATCTCACAGAATCACAGAACAACCAGGTTGGGTGGCCATGAACTATCTCCAAGTTGCAAGCCATAGTTCCACTTGCAAATACAGTATTTCTGGGAATTACAGGTAGCTCTACAGTGATGGTACAGGTATTACACTAGAGTTAGGAGAAAGACTAATGTAATGTATGCTTTGATTCAGGCTGCAAGGACAAAACAGCCCTGACAGTATAATGTAGAAGAGTTCTCCTGCTTGCTTATCACAGAATCACAGAACAACCAGGTTGGAAGGGACCCATAGAATCTTCTAGTCCAACCATTCCATTGCTTATATTAATCCTAAGCAAAGGAAAAGAGTAGCCTGCTGTATAGAAGATGGCTTTGCTATCAGTTAAGCATAATTTTTCCTGATAAGGTGAAGGTGGGAGATTTTTATATTCTATCTAGTTAGCAGATCAGGTGGGTGCCCTGGTAAGGTGATGGACTTTTCAAGACCTGTTCAATGGAAGCCCAGCTTCCTACTAGCCTGTGCCTCTAGACTGCCTTTTGATGGGAATCAAATCATGGAAGAGAGGACAGACATTTGAGGCACATCCAGACCTTGCCCTGATATGGAGCTAGGTAGGACATACACCCAGGTTCCACAGTTTGAGTATAAACCTAGTGGCCTAGGATCCAATAAAATGTCCAAACTCTTCACCTCAGAAAGTCACATTTCTATATGGCTTCACAGTTGTCATACAATTTCAAATGCCTCAGTGCTGGGGGTGAACTCCTTCTTATTGAGACCATTTACCTACTACACCTACAGAGTTCTTCCATTAGCCATCTTGTCATATATTAGTGCTACTGCCATTTTAGTAATAGAACAGGAAGAAAAAGTAAAATTTAGATTCAACATTAAAAGGATTATGAAAATGTTTCTAAGCACATATTTTTAACTCTGAATACATATGAACTGAAGAATCATGTCTGGTTTCCTCAACTTCATTTGAAAACTTAATTCTACTTGGATTTGCATATTGAGAGAGTTCTTTTTCCATTGTGGTTCGAATAGAGACTATCAAAAACGAGCACTACTTTTTTCTTATTCTTAAGCATTGCCATTAATCATTACAGTTCTCTAGTTGCATGAATATTTAGTGACCTGAAGCATTTTTTAAGAGACTGACATGTCTGAAAATCATTATAAATTTTAACTTTCTAACTGTAATGATGTTCAAGATCAAGATTGCTCATGACAAGAAGATGAAGAACATTCATGACAAGCTCTGCTTGAAGAACAACCACTACTGATAGAACAAATTTCTCTGCCCTTTTCTGATATTTGAATTACATGTTGCTTTCACTTTTTATCATAGCTTGATGTCAACCAGTTGGCTGCCTCTCAGATTCTGTTAGCAGCTTTCTCTATTTCGATAAGACATTTCCTCATCAAAATTTCCTGGATGATTGAATCCTCATCAGAGAGGCGGAAAAAAAAGATATATGTTTCAAGTAACCCAGCCCTCACTTTAGATAAGTAAAGTAGCCATATGTTCTGTTTATCAGGAGAGCAGACTGTAATAACAGATGCTTCTCTACCACCTTGCTTCCTGAACATCAGCTATTGCCTAGAGCTACGTGTCAAAGAGACAAACAGAGAATGAGAAACTTCAAAAGCAAGGCTGTAAGAAGACAAGATTGGTTTAACTTTGTCAGAAGGGGACTGGGAGGAAAAAGAAGGCCTTTAACCTCTATTTTCTACTAAAATAGGTCATGAGTCACTCACGTACGCATGGAACTTATGGAGAGATGAAAAAGTTAAGATTAGTCAATAACAGCAGCTTTTGGTATTTATGCTTTCAAATCCCAGAAAGAGGTAAATTAACCCTTTTAATTCTTTTAGATTATACTCTTCTCCTGCTCTTTTCTACAGTTATGGACAGACTTGACACTGTTGTGTAGTTAGAAACAGTGCAGGTAAATATTTAATTATAAATCTTATAACTATTTTGTATTTTAGAAAACAAAGAATAAAATTATGAGAACAATATACAATTCAAATAACTTGGATTGTACACATAAAAAGAAAGAAAAAGAAGAAAAAAATACAACACATCTTCATGAAACAATACTCTTAAATTTCTGTGTTGTAGAAAGAGTCCAAGGTCTAGCTTGCTATCTATGTTCCCCTTAGTCCTAGCATATGGAATATTTTATGTGACAGAAGTTCTCCTGAGATTTCTCTGGAGAAGCAGTGATTCTCTGTCTTTCTTCTTCTGTCCCCATGATAAACTGTGGTAGAACTTGCTCCGAAAATGAATTAGGCTTTTCCTGACTTATCATAGAATCATAGAATCACCAGGTTGGAAGAGACCCATCATATCATTGAGTCCAACCATTCCTATCAAACATTAAACCATGCCCTTCAGGACCTCGTCTACCTATGCCTTAAACACCTCCAGGGAAGGGGAATCAACCACCTCCATGGGCAGCCTATTCCAATGCCCAATGACCCTTTCTGTGAAAAACTTCCTCCTAATCTCTAGCCTAAATCTTCCCTGGTGGAGCTTGAGGTCGTTCCCTCTTGTCCTGTCCCCTGTCACCTGGGAGAAGAGCCCAGCTCCCTCCTCTCTACAATCTCGTTTCAGGAAGTTGTAGAGAGCAATGAGGTCTCCTCTCAGCCTCCTCTTCTCCAGGCTAAATAAATCCAGCTCTCTCAGCAGCTCCTCATAAGGCCAGTTCTCCAGCCCCTTCACCAGCCTTGTTGAAGTTTTTGGACTTATCCAGTTTCCAGGAAGCTACTTTAGATCTACAGTCTGTGTATAACTGGTATCTCCATGCAAGACCACTGCAGTCATCTTCATTTTTTGTTTTCCTTTTTGCAGTGGATTTTTTTCTCCTAGTTGTTTCTGTACGTGCACCGAGGTAGCTCAGTTTACTTGAACTTTTAGAGAGTTGTTAAACTAAATATAGGATGTACCCCTTCCTATGCAATAGCAGTAGTTAAAAGAAACAAATACATTTAAATAATCATAGTAATATCAGACTGCAGATTGAAGGATTTTGAGATGGCTTTTTCATCCTCCTCTGAGTTTTCCCTAGAATAATAAAGTACGCTGCTTTCAAAGAACAGTACCAAAGAACTGCCTTTTAAAAAGGGAACCCTAATTTCTCATCAGCACCAATAGTGAGGAAGTCAATGAGATTTTCAGCACTCTATACTTCTGAAATTCAAAAGGAGTTTAATTATGAGAGTTTAAGGGAGCAATGCATTGACTACAAGAATTTATATAGCAATGAAATGTTTTCTCTTATCTACTTCAAAATTTGGCTTCCAAACCCATTTGAAAAGTTTTCCATGCTTCACCTGAGAGTAACTCAGAAATAGAGAGAGACATCTGTTGAGTTGTTTTGGCTGTTATTATTTTTTGCAGGGTGAGGTTGATTTTAAGGGAATATAAAACTACTCACAAAACAAGTAGAATAAATTCCTAGATATCTACACACTTCTATGGAATAGATACTATCAAAGAGGTAGCATTGCAGATCAGACAGGAAGATATTTTTTGAGTGAAAGACCTGACGTGAAGTAAAAAATACAAGCAGCAGTTCCACAGAACGTCAAATACTTACCAGTTATGCATACAGAAACAAGACTATGTAACTGATATCCTTCTAATGGAGGGGGAAAACATCTTGTAAAGATTTAGCATTGACCTCATGCTGCTCTTACATCTGTAAGTCCATTGTGTAATTACTATGAAGTATAAAACACGTATAATTATACTTTCGTAAATTTTAAGATATAGAATTCTTCAAAGACAGATAATAAGAATCAGTATTTCCCTCTACACATGAGACATACATGGGATTGGGTTTTTTTTCATTTGATTTGATCTTTCCATGTTTTCTTCAATGAGAAGAACCAACTAATTTCCTAGAGAGTGATATTTTGAAGTGGTGAAATTTTATAATATCTTGGTTATTTATGCGCCTTTTTTCTAAGCCAAGTCTTTTTTTTTTTTTTTTTTTGGAGATCAAAGGAGCCGTCATTCTTGGCTTAATATTATTTATTATTTTCCTTCAAGAAATCTATTTCAGAATTAAAGCAATTTTAGCTGCTTGTACATTTGTGGTAGGCAAGAAAGAATCATCATGGTCAGAAAATCTGAGACATCAGATGACATCCAGAAAGGGATATGTATTTCTCTCTATGTAGTGTATGCAGAGCTAGTGGATATTCTTATATTTCTGTCTTGTAGAAAGAATCCAAGGTCTAGCTCACTATATAAGTTCCCCTTAGTCCTATCACATGGAATATTTTATGTGGCACAAGTTTTCCTGAGATTTATCTGGAGTAGCAGTGATTCTTGTTCTGTTTCCATGATAAACTGTGATAGAACTTGCACATATATGATATCTCTCTTGAACGAAAATATAAATATCCTTATCTGATTAAATATTCTGATTTGTTTTACTCTGTGGTTTAGACAAACAATTAGACCTGTCTGAAGTCTGTCATTATGATAGATAGTGAGCGCAAATTGTATTATCTTGTGTTAACACGTCTCTTGGAACCATACCTTGCCATAAGTTCATTTGTGATATGAGAATTGGACACCTGGGGGTAAACAGAGGACTTAGTTACCATTTACATTACTCATTGGAGAACTTCATTGTTGAGATGATTTATCCATTGGATAGCGGATTGCAGTTTTGCAATATCTGCTGCATACAAGACTAGTAAGGTATGAACGACATACTTACAGTGAATGGATGATGTCTTATAGGAAAGAGTTTAAGACATTCAGTAACAATATGTAGAATCAAATATGTATTTTCTCAATTAATCTACTCTAAAAAAGCTCAGCAACTGAAGTTGTGTGTGTGTCGTGCTGGTATTTCTGTATAGTGTGAACCACATTACAGGATTCAGGATGGTTCTTCAATGAATTTTTGCACTATTTCATTTAGAATTTACTTTGTTCTCACTACACAGCATAAGTTGCTGTGCTTTCTCTCTTTTTGCATATGGATAACAAGATAGAAGTGCACACAAAGTGACAGACAAGCATTTTTGAAATTTAATCTAAAGAGAAAGAGAAACAATTTAGAATCCTCAACCAAAATAATGCATATTACTTTCAATAAGACAGCTTCATATGAGCACAGCAGTAGGAATGCTAATTCCCAGCTGTGGCAATGTTAATTTTCCACCCTCCAGTGAAGAGAAGATTAAAACAAGGGTCTGACCCTAGAGGTACACTTATGCTTTGATATCATGAGATTACATGAAAAACTCAGGCTGCAAGTCTAGCCTCCATGTAGAGAAAAGCTTAACAATGTGACTTGTGGTGCCTGTTCAGACACTGTACACTTAACACTAGAATATACAGAACCCCTCAAACTTTCAGAAAGGCCATGGACTCCACAAAAGACATATGGCAACACAAAGGTTGACTTCTATGGCCATTATAATAGATACACACGTTTAAATATTACTGAATGATAAAAAAAATTACTTTCCTGTATTGTTAATAGGGCCCATTTTCCTTTTTAATATGATCATCTTTAGCATGCTAGTCCTGTCCCTTTCCTCTTAAGTTAAATCATGAACAGTTAAACAGTAAGCCCAATGTTTACTCTCATGTAAAGTCATTGCTGTACTGGCAGGAGATGTTTTTGTGTGGTTGGAGATTTATTTCCCCCAAAATCATATTCAGTTCAGTATGCTATGGTCTATACAAGTGTCTTCATCTCCAGCATAAAACTCAGGGCTCTAATCAGATTGCACTGGCATGGTGCTACTCCACTCCTTGAAGACAGTAGAGGTGTTCTGATGCTTGAAAGAACAGACGTCTCTCTAGGGGACTTATTTTTTTCCACATGCAAAGAAGACTGAGGTGAGGGCAAAAAGACTGCAAAGAAAAATAATCAGTCTTTGCATTCTGTATCATCAGAAGGATCGCACTGATAAAAAATTGCGAGGAAGCAGAGATAGGTCGTAAAAAAGCGGTAATGCCAAAAGCTTATTCCAGACTTACACACAAACTCAAGATAAACATTATCAGGAGACATGGGGACATGACTTTACAGTAGTTTACGAGGAAGGAATATGAACAAGCCAAAAATAGTCCTGTAACAGTACAGTGATTCAATTTCAATTAAGGTAAGTGCTATCAGAAACTTCCTTATAGCTTGACCTTTGGGACAGGAGGCAGGGAGAACAATACGTATCCTCTCACTGCTATTCTTACCGGGTTCCTCTGAGAGTTTTAGCACAGTTAGAAATTATAAGGAACGATTACTCTGGAAAGATTAAAAGCCCCCTTTTTCTGCTATGTATCATAGCAGATTGCTAAAACAAAATAAAAGATAAACCAAAACAAAATATTAACAAATTAAATTAATTTTACAGCCTTAAAATACTTGCAGTAAACCACATTGTAAATTCTCATCAGAATATATTATCCTATGGTTTTTCTGACATGTAATTTGTATTTCAGTTAGAAATTAAATTAAATAAAAAAGTGCCCACACAGAGAGTAGTGGGTCAGGACATAATTATGAAACACATTTTACTAATTTTGGATCCTTTCCTTTGTATATTTTCTATGAACTTTAAGAAATCATATGTCTTAATTAAACCCACAATAGTGCAGAATCCTTCTTCTCTTGTGTCCAGAGTGTGTTTGTAGGATGTGCTAGGAAAATATTACACTCCAAGTCATGATAACATCATGGTATTAAAATAATTGGAACTTCAGATGGGATTCTTGTCCACTGACTTTAGCCATTCTAAAATGAGAAAGCTACACTATTTTAGTTTTCTGAGCTTCTAGGCTCAGGACAGGCTCAGGAGACTTCACATCTGAGGGAATCTTAGCAACTCAGGTAAGAAAACTAAATTTTAAGCAGTTAAAGTTGGTGGAATAAAACTGGATCTATTTCTACAAGAAATCTGAGACAAAAAAATTTATATCATTTTTTGGGAAATAGTCTTTGATTTCAGACTCTATTCTAGTAATATAGAAATGATAAAAGTACCCAGATGAATGACCTAATGAATTAAGACAGAATTAGCCACTAGAAAACTTAAAAAAAAAAAGTCTATGATGCAGTCTGTTGGCTTTTTTTTTCATGGTGCTGCTGTACTCTGTTGGAAGGAGATGGTAAAGAGGGAACATTAATTCTTCATTTCAAAGAGCAACATAAGTAATAAAATCAAGGTAAAATTTTACGGTAAAATCTTTATGATCAATGAATAAAAACCAAAAATTACCTATTAAAAAAACCCCAACAAACTAAGCACAGATTTCAATTGACTGATTGTTATAAAGCAGATTTTCAAGGACAAACCCATTTTATAATTACTGGACTCTGTGACATTTAGAATCATCAAAACTACCCTAGACTAGACCACTCCAGGAAAACTCGTGTTCCGTTGTGAATTACAAAATTAATTACAAATTGAGAAATACATTATGCTCTTATGCTTATATTATATGTGGTGCTAATAATGCTGAACATCTGATTGTAAAATATTCCGAATCTTTACAGATCTTCAATACAAAGCTCTTACTAATTACTTGAATTAACTGTTGAGTTCCATTTCTATAAAGAAAAGTTCAATTCTGACTGCAAATAAAGTAATGTTACAATTCTGAAATTTACATAATTTGTGGCACAAATTTATTTTTCATCTATGTATATTTTGAAGAATTATACAAGTAAGGACCCTTTGCAAATGGCATTTAAGCTTTTATGTTGACAGGAATTATTAACTTAATTTTACCAGCTCAGACTACTGGGAGTTGAAAATATAAAGCATATGCCAGGTGTTTTTTGAGAGTAAAGCATATCAAGCTTCCCACTACTTTGGCAGAAGGAAATTACTTCATTTTTGTTTTATATAACTTCATTCCCTTTAAAAAAAAAAAAAAAATCTATTTTATTTTAAAGTTACCTGCAATCAAGTTTAATGTTGAGCTCTGATGAAAAATCAATCATTCTAAAATGGACTGGCTCAGAATGTAGGAAAGGGTGAAAGTGCCTATCCATTTTGCAGCTGAGCCTGGATTACCATCTGAGTTAGAAACATAATTTTCTGTTTCAGCATAGACACACTCGGAGAAAACAACAAAAGGCTCAAGCTTCAATAAAGACTGAGAACTCATCAAAGATGCTGGGCATCTTCTCAGGCACATAACTCCTTTCCTGTGACCTGAAGAATGCAGTAGTGTTCCTTCCCATTTCTCATTTTAAGGTGTTTTACAACTACAGAATACCAAGCTTTCTCCCCCTCTGCAGCCAACTGTAACACAGCAAAAGGTGACTCAGTTAGGTGTAAACCTAGGTTGATAGGTTTAATCTCAGTTCCATTAGTTTTGCTACCTGTTTAATTTCAATAATACAAGGTTCTGACAGATGGAGATTCTGCTCTTGAGTTCATGCTGTTAAACACTGAGCCATGAACAAATAAACTTACTGCCATTCATGAACAAATTAACAGAAAGGTCTTTCTACTCCCCAGCTAGATACCTAGGTCCTACATAGTAAGATCTATGTCATCTATCTCCTTTCTATGGCTCAACACAAGAAAGGAAAGAGGTGAGTTTTCTGCATATCTAGCCATAAATACTGGAGGACTGCCTACTTCAGAGGTGGTCATAAATAAATAGTAATTCATATATGGAATTATACCCTGGATAAGAGTTTTGATTGGGTCCATTTAAAAGACACGCATCCTTTTGCTGAATTCAGGAGTCTTAGACTGAGCAAAGAACATTTATTTTGATTTTACTTTCTTATTGACAATGCTATAGATGTGTGAGCTGAATGATTAGAAGTAAAGCACTGCTAAACTAGTTTGTGCCTTACGGTTAATCTGACTAATGGGCTCATCTCAGGTGATCTGCACCTCAGCACATGAAGCTGACCGCCTCAGAGATCTGAGATTCATTTATTCAAGTATAATATTTGTTGTCTGGAATTCTACATTGGAATCACCCTATATTTCTTTCCTGTAGTCAGTAAAGAAATAAACGCTTCCAGGAAATAATTAATTTCACGCAGAAGCAGATGTCTAGGAATAGGTAAATCACAGTATTTCTCCTCCTTGATATCAAAACAGCTCTATTTCAGTAAATATAATAGCACATCTTACATTAAAAGTTCCAGTGTTTTTCATATTATTGATAACATTCTAAAACAGTTTAAGACCAGTGTGCAATTCCATGTTCACACTGCATAAATTACTTGACCTGTGTTACTCCAGTTGTGGAATCTGAAAAAGACACTCATGGAAAGTTTTCTATGTTCAGAAGATAGAGGAAGAGAGCTGATGCTATCCAGGGCATAGGTGCCAGGCACTGAGTCAAGGGCAGGGGCCGTAGCCCTCTGCTCTTCCTGGGAAATCTCTTCTCTAGTTAGATATTCTTTGTAGATGGAGCCAGGATCAGGGGAACTTGCCATGTTTCATTACAAAGCTGACTGTCATCGATCCCCAGTTATAAAGGGCTTATAGATTGTGTCTGAAACCATCTATGCACTGGTCTTGGAAAAAAAGTGTGCAATAGGCAACAGTCTTGCCTAGTATGCAAATCAACAGCTGTGGACTCCTAGAAAAAGAGGGTTTCCTTCCTCTTAGGATAGCAATTCATTTTAATTTCTAGATTTGAACAAAGATAATAGGGAGGCTTAAAACCAAAAAGATATTAAATTGCCCAACTGCCGGTTTCTTTAAAATAGAAAAACAGCAAAACCAATCATAACCTTACACAATGTGAAGCACCAGAAAACCTCAGACTGAATCTGTTCAGACTTTTTAGGAAAAGAATCCTATTGATAGAATAGAGCAGAAAAGAATATAGACACTCTTATGAGGAAAGTAGATAACATTTGCACAGTTTAATGCACTTCTCTACCTAACAGGGATCCATGGATGGCATACAAAGGAAGAGGAAACCTGTCTCACTGTGACAGGAATCTGATAAAAATAACCTCTCAGGTACTTCACTAGCTCATTGCCGTGAGAGCTGTAAATTATGTCACTGCTAATTACTGTGGTTGCAGTTCTAATTTTTTTTTTTCCAGACTATTTGCTACAGATACTAGTATTTACTACAAATGTCAGGTGCACTTCTCTCTCCTTTATTTGCTTCAACATGAAGTCAATAATTTTCTCTCAGATCTGAAAAACAAATAACCCCCCCACATTTTAAATGACTTTTTAATGATTCCTTTTCTCAGAGACTATATTTATACTGGAGGAAAGGAGTGCACTACAATATGCTCTTATCACATATAATTTTTGTCAAAAAGATTTCTTGGAAAGGTATAATGCATTATTAACTGTAAGTCCTTACAAACAAGAGTATTTTTGAAGGTGATCTTTCCGTGTCAACTCTTCTAGATGTGATGGAAATATTTTGGTATGCATTTTTTCAATTGTGTAAGTTTATACAATGTTTCCACAGTAACAGGTTTGAAATATTGCTTCTAGCTGTAGATTTAGTTGGACTCAGTTCTAATCTATTTCCAGAAATCTGTAGATAGGTTGATTTCTTTTTTCAGTATTGTTGATTGGTCTTTTCTTCCCCATATAAAAAAGGTGGGATGGTATTTTCAACTTTTCATACAAATCTCCCCCTTCCTTAGCAATTTGTTTTACTTCATTCCCTTCTGTGGGACATAGTGCAGTATTCCTCACCCACATAATGTGCCCATAAACATTCATGTCCATAAGCAGTTACTTACTTGTAAGAATTGTATCTCAGAATTCTCCAGTAAAAAGTTCCATTAACTTCCAGTTCTATTCCGAAATCCAGACATAGGAGTGTTCATTCACATTTCCCTTTTGTGACTCCAGTTCCTTGTGATAACATGGTAGTAAATCACCCATGTAATAAATCTGAAGCCTTGACTTTACTTTTAGAAATCTATATTAAATCTATATTCTAATGAAAAAAATTCTAATACTTGAAAAAATTAGAAATATTTACAGACTTTTCCTGGAACAATGCTCCAGTAGAAGCAGTAATTTTTGGAGACAGTTCATGAAGAGGCAAGAATATTGCCATGGACCAGGAACTTATTGACGTAAAAAAAAATGGAAAGACCATCTTGACTTCAAAGAGCTTATAGTATGTAACAAGAAGTACAACCGGTGGCAATGAATTGGAAGGGGACAAGAAAATGAAAGATAGTGGTCTTGGTATAGCAGAAGTATAAAATTTTCATATTCATTAAAGATGTCACTAAAAAGAAGGAATTTGAAGATGTATTTAAAGGACAATAAAGCCAGATGTTCATAGGCTCTTCCAATAAAAAAAAAGTAATAGAAAATTAAACTTCATAAGGAGGAGACAAAGCTTTCCTTTTAAATATGTCAATGGACAGGTATTTGAGGATTGCTGGGAATGAAAACAACTAGTGTATGTTTGATATAATGAAGAAGACATAAATAGTAGAAAAATGGTTGAAAGGGAAGCCAAGATGAAGTTCCTTAAACAGTATTCTGAAGCAGGACGGTTTAAAATTTTTCTTTTCTTAAACCTAGGGAAGGTGCCACAAATAGATGGCAAGCTGCTATCTTATCAGCGGATAAAGTTGAAAACAGCATATAAAAAATCTGTAAGTACTTACATAACCATGATTTGTGGATGATTGGATTTGTCAAAAATGGGTGATGCTAAGATAAGCATTGAGGTGTGAAGTAAGGTGAAGGATTGGAAAATGAGATGGGCAAAAGATCGAAAGCTGAAGTGCTAGTTATTTATGCTACAAAGACATACTGAGTATTTAAGATATACTTTTGGAATATGAAATTAAAGCAGTACATTGCCTGCAAAAAAAATTGGGTTAAATCTGAATCTGTGATTCAAGCTAACCTAAGAAGGTACAGAGAATAAAGAGGTATGACTGAACCCTATAAAACAGGAATTTTGAGAAGAAAGAACTCATTAAAGGATATAAGTAACAACTTTCTAAAAAACTAGGAGGAGACACGAGGAAGGGCTCAGACTTAGTAGGCAATGTAACAGAGAATACCTTGTGGAGAAGAATATGATTAGCTGTCAAAGATGGCTTAAAGGGAGAACAAGCAGGGTGGATAGAGTACAATTCTTGAAATTTGTCTAGGAAATGACAACTTAAAGTTCTGGAGACAGAGGTTTAAACTGAGAGCAAGATATGAGAGCTGAGAAAGGGATGAGTGCGGGTGTAAAGGAGGTGTGACTGCCACAGGGTCAGAAGAACACATGGAGGACACCTGGTGCCATGTCCCTGCTCCTGCACCCAACTTCTGGAGCAGCAACTGGCAGAATATGGATGACCCAGGGACATATGGAGCATCACAGAATTTTCTCTACAGCTGCCTTAAGCAGCTTTTTCTCTCACACCACTGCCAAACGTGTTTACATTTGAGAGAAGAGATGATACCTCCTACTGGCTGCCAGGCAGTGAGAGGTGCATATTGTCGCACTGTTGAACTTTACAGAGGGTGGTCTAGACGTTGACAATGATCTCCTTTCCGGAGCTCTCTAAAAGAGGTGCAGAGGTAGTGTATTCTGAGACAAAAGCCAAAGGGAAGAGCAGATAGTCAAGGATATGAAGAAGGCGATTACAGCCAAGTCAAAAGTAGATAATAGGTATCTGCTTATTGTGATGTATTCCCAGTGCACTACTCTGAACTCCTGGGGTTTCAGCCCTGTCATTTGCAGAGCACTTCACCATCTGCACAGCGAATGGTGTGAAAAGGTGTTTAATTCAAAGTGGCAATCATATAGAACAGTGAGTAAACAATAAACTCAACAAGAGAGACTAGTTAGTTAAAATCATATACTTTTTACACTTCCAAAAAGTTTTAAGACAGTAATGTTAAAATTTTTCTTGAAATATTATTTGGTGCCAACCTCTGTAAATCATTTGTAATCTCTCTCAACAAAGCTTCATCATCTGACAATATAAGTGTTGAGAGGTTTCCTTTGATTTTAACTCAAAACGGGGAAGTAAATGGAATTGTAACTCTCTTCATCCACATGTAACCCTGTATACAGCTGGTTTCTTTCTGTAAATTTATTTTGTCATTTACCACTAAAAGTTAAAGAGAAGTACTGAATTCTATCCATGGGATATAATATTTGGATACAGTATGTGTTTGCCTATGCAGCACATTTAATCACTGAGGTATAACAGACAATACTGGATATATATAACTTGCTGTATTTGCCACAGATTCCTATATGGCATCACTCAGGATTAAATCTAGCATAAAAAAAATTTAAAAAAAATTTGCTGTTTAGGAATTACTTAGGTATCTATAACCTGATTTTTAAAATGCTTTATCTACTGCGATGAAAATTTTAATGATGCATTAATATGTCTATTTTTCTTCATATTTTTCACATTCTTTTTCATTATGCTTCCTCTGTACAATATCTTCACCTTTTGGGCATCATTTCACAATTTTAAATCAATTATTCTTATGATTAACTGAACTTACTGTTAGCAAATGCATTATTTACACACAGTCTGACTTTTATTTAATATCCCGATTTTTTGAGCACTAATAACCTTTATTGTGTTAATTACAATTCCACTGTAGCTCTATGCTAAACTGAACAGAAACTTAACAACAAAAAAAATTAATTTCTGATGAAATGCTGGTGTATAAAAATGTCCACATACTACGAATTGGAAAAAACTATACTTTTCTGACACTTTCTTCAGAATCTAATTAGCAAAGAATTGATTCAATCCCCTTGTGATTATTGTGCAAAAGAACCCATTTGAGTTCATAAGCTTGGATTTACCCTGAAGAGAAGCAAAATTAAACATTCTCTTTTTTCAAGTTTGCTGCTGAAAATGTTACGGTAAGTGAAAAACTGAAATACTTTTTTTAGACATATAATTTTTTTGAAAAATACCTACAAGTCCCCTCCAATAACAGAATGCTACACATCTCATAATCTTTAAACTGATTTTATTAAATGCCTAAACAGTCATTTAGGAACTTGAATTCAGACTCCTACTCTTTGAAATGTTGATTTTGTGGTCAGCAGCACCATGAAGCAACTTCTTATAAAATTCAAATGCCTGATGTTCTGTCAGCTTTGATTACACAGGACATACTGCATATTGGATATAATGTAGTAGTCCTCACCTACTTTTTCATATTACAGGAAGAGATGTGATAGGATAAATTTTGATAATGAGTAAAATATGTACATAGTCTTTAATCTAATCTTTCCCTATTTTCATATGGACCCATAGGTTAGCCATGAAAGTAATAACACCAGACCAGTAGACCACTACAGTGCAAAATTTTCCTTGGGAGTCCTGCTGATGAGTCCCTTTAGACTTCTCACCTCATAGTTATTGTTGCCACCTGTCCATGGACTCAACAGAAAACTCATACTTTTGTTTTTCACACTGTATGCCAAATTGTGACTCCTTTGATACGTATCTCAAAATGTAAAAGAATGATAGTTCTCTTCAAACCAGAACTAGGCAAACATTTCTATTCTGTCACATGCAGCACAGATCATCTTCCAAGTGACTTACACAACCTTGCATCTAGAGCACAGTGATTTTTTGCAGAAAGTGGACCAAGTCTGGAACAAGGTTAAGCTTATCAATCACATATTCCCTCTGCGCTAATTTTTTGAGGAAATTAAAAACAACATCAAAAAACTTTTATCTTCTGTGTTCAGAAAACACTCACTATTCTGATCAAGCTTTTGGTCCCTGGCAATGAACAGATTTAAATCTGTGACTAGATCACTTGATGACGTCTATACTTACAAAAAAAATGCTTGAGACATACTTCAGCATCATACAAACCAACTTATATTTCATCCAATGTATATACTTGATCCTGCAGGTGCATTTGGATGTATGAGATCATTTTCTGCTTCTTGAAGAAATTGTCTTGTAAAACATAATGCTTTGTTTTGAGAGCTTTTATAGGTCCTTTGTGGGTCAGAATGAGGAGCCAATAAATAGTGCAGCTACTTATCTGATGTGTGGTAGGGCAAATAGATTGAAAGCTTTAGACTTATGTAAAAAGACATAAAGTGCATAAATATACTGCTGGTAGGTCTTGAAAATAAACTACATTATTAAAAGTAATGGAAAACAAGACAATGACAGTTAATTTAGCCAGTTGTGTGCATTCCTATTTCTGCAAACAGTCCAAATGAAAAGATAAATTGAACTGCAGATCACAGCACAGATCAGCCTCCTAAGTTCAAAAATCTAAATTAGAAGTGCAGCTTTACCTACCCTGAGCTCTCCTCCTTTGATTTGTTCATCTTAGAATTAGAACCTAGGCCTCAAATACTTCAGCAATATGCATTTGTACTTTCATTGAGTAACTAGACTGGAAGTTGTATAAGGCAGATGTTTTCTTTCTTCTTTGGTCTTCATTTCCAGAATGGCTACTGATAGAATCATGGAATAGTTAGGGTTGGAAAGGAGCTTTAAGATCATCTAGTTCCAACTTCCTTGCCATGGGCAGAGACATTGCACTAGATCAGGTTACCCAAGGCCCCATCCAACCTGACCTTGAATGCCTCCAGGGATGGGGAATCCACAACCTCTCTTGGAAACCTGTTCCAATGTCTCATCACTCTCATGGTGAAGAAATTCTTCCTAATGTCTAGTTGTCACAGTCCACTCATAAGCAGGTGCATGATGATTCATTTCATTTATGATTTCAGAGTGCAAATAATTCAAAGAGAGTCAAGGGAGTAAAATTTTGATCTAAACTGGCACTTCAATAATTATGCCCATAAAGTCACTTACGATAGAAAGAGACAGAGAACAAGGAAAGAGATGGAGAGAAGTGGGAAGAAAAAGGGGTTCATAGCTACCACCATGGGTCCACAGATGTCCAGCGTATCTGGGAGCCCAGGCCAGAAGGCGTTCTGTAGTTTCGGTCTTTGCTGGAGGCGATCCCACGGTAGAGGGGGTCTTCTGTCTTGGTCTTCCATTGCCCCTAATTCAGCTGCTCCAGAGCTGTCTTTTATGCTAGTCAATACACCTGTGACACGCCTTTGCCTGTGGAGATGTGCCAATCTCCACCTAGCAGGACACACATGCCAGGAGAGGAGTGTCTGTGGGTCTCCTCCCATTGTGCATGTTCTCCTTCTGGTGACAGTGGTCAACCTGGGTTCTCCCGATGAAGGCCAGTAGTCATCATCACCTTGCACACATGCTCTGTTGTCTATGGGTCTGTGGTAAGTCCCGTCATTAATCTTCCTGCCTCTTCCTCCTTGCTTCATGGATCTCTCACAATGGTAGGGAGCAGGGAGGCTTCGTTCCATACCAGCTCTGGCTGTTTTCTGAGGCCTGCATTTCTGTTTTATACAGTCAAGATCTGAGGCTAAAAATGAGAAAATGTTGAAACAGAAATCGATCCTTTGACTGACTCTTACACTAGTCTAAATCTGCCCTTTTCCAGTTAATATCCATTCCCCCTCACTCTATCACCTTTATGAATAGTCCCTCTCCAGTTTTCCTGTACGCCCTTTCAGGTACTGGAAGGTCACTATAATGTCTCCTCTGAGCCTTCTGTTCCCCAGGCTGAACAATCCCAACTCTCTCAGCCTGTCCTCATATGGAAGGTGCTCCAGCCCTCAGATCACCTTTGTATCCCTCCTCTGGACCCATTCCAACAGCTCCATATCCTTCTTCTGCTGGGGACTCCCTAACTGGACACAGTACTCCAGGTGAGGTCTCACAAGAGTGGAATAAAGTGGCAGAATCATGATGATGCTTCCTTTTAACTTATCTTAAATATTAAATTATCTACAATATTGTAGCAGAGAAAGTTAAAGGTTTCAAATAATCTACAAATCACATACTCGTTACAGAAACAGGTGCTGAGGACTGGATAATTCCTCAGTATTCTTGAAAGCATCTTGCTCAGTGGAGCAGGTTTTTTTCAGCTAAGTTTTCTACTTATTTGAAAGTATTCATTTTCTCCAAAGGAAAATCAAGGATTTTTAATGCATTTATACTTCTTTTCAAGATATGCAATAAATTTTCTTCATATAAGCTACGAAGTTTCATTTTTGGAAAATGTTTTCTATTTACACTTTGTAAAAAAAAATGCAGTGGGTTACATTATACCTGATTTTCATTTATGGCTACAGATATCAAGTAGAATAGGTCTGTGTCCTGAAATAGCATTTCTAGTTTTTTTATGAAACACGTTTTTGGTTTTTGAAGATAATCTTGATGGAATGTCCTTTTCTTGAGAAAAACAAAATAACTAATTTAGAATATATTCAGGCTTTAATGATTATGTCCTTGTCTTAAGATATGACCTCAGAGCATGGAGTGAAAATATCCTCATGAGGAAGTAGAACAATCTTAATCATGCAGACCAAGAATAGTATCTTCACTTTTCATAAGTGTGCTGACTTTACTTTCTTCTACCTTTGGATATACTTTTCCCTGGACTACGTCAGGTAGTTGTCTTGTACTGTTAGAATGAGGTAATGAATAGCCTTCCATATTGTGCTACAGTAGACTATGTTAATCACAGCAGTACAGCTGACTGCTTAGACACAATGACTTAGAGAGAAGAGTCCTAGCCATCAAATGCAGCAAGGGGGTCATATTCTCTTTCTTTCAAGTAGGACTTAGATGGACTTCTAAACATATGTGAAAATACGTTCAAACATTTATTCCCAGTTGAGTGGTTTTCAACCTTATTCCTCCAATGCAAAACATGAGCAGAGCAGCTTATCTTGAGGTTCATAGCCAAGCATCCAATGTAGAAAATGTTGCTTACACAGGACTTGTCATCCATTCAGTCAGAGCAGTTGTAGACTGAAAGAAATATTTTAGGGTTTTTACTGTTCTTTTGGTTTTGTTTTCTTTTTTTTGGCTATTTTAAATGCCAACTGGATAGATGTGAGCGTGCTGGATTTTTGTTTTCTTTGTTGTTGTTTACATTATCTAACATGCACTTGATCAGCTTCCAAAAGAACTTTAACACCTGCTCAGAGCCTTCCGGATCTTAGAAATCATAGTGGATTTGTACTAGGCTCTTGAAAAGAAGCAGCATACATGAAGGAGCCCAGAGCTTAAGCAGAATTAGATGTATGCTCTGATCTGTTTTTTATGTACCCCTAACACTACCCCTAACATGCTATGTTAATATCTGGGCCTGGTGATGAAAATAGAACAATAGATCCATATGTTTGCATGATCAGGGTCTAACCTATGCTACAGCATGATGTATCTTTTTCAAGCAGTCCACAATTACTTGGCTCACTTATGTCTCTGACTCTTTTTTTGGTATGTATTTTGTCATCTAAGCGGTATGGTATTGCTGCTGTTCAACGACTGGATGACAACATTTATAAACAAGATGAAAAACATCAAAGAGTTTTCTAAAGAGTTATAAGAACATCTTCCCCTGCAATGTCATAAATAACAGGTGTTGGAAGCATTTTTGAAACCTTTCCTTCTTAAGAACTAACCAGCATAGCTCATGGAAAAATAAAATAAGTTTATATGATTCAAAATAATGTTATCTACTGTTATTTGAGCAAATAATTGTTGGTTTTAATAAGAAGAATTCAACACTGAAAAGCAATAAAAAAATCTGAACTTGTCTGCAAGTCACAATTGAAACTGCAGGGATATAAAAGTATAAAATTATGATAAATGATTTTGTTCAGTTTTATTTCCAATATCTAACACCAGCATCATCTAAGCAAGTATTTTCTCAATAAGAGCATTAAAGGATATCACAGATAAGTTAGTGCAGAATTAGATAATTTTATATGTCTACTGTTTTGGTTTTTTCATTAAGGTATTCAGTTGATCAAAATTATTTTTATACCTCTTTAAAATATTGTATATTTTTGCACCATATGGAGTTGATAGTGTGTCTTAGAAGACAGACTCAACCTTTTAAATAAATGTAAACTGACTGCTCACCTTAGCAAGCAATAGTAATAAGTATCACATCTACTCAGAATTATCTTTTCTCTGCCAAGTACTATTATTCTAGACTTTTACATTATTTTTTGTTTCATTCCCTTTTGTTGTTTGTTTTGTTGGGTTTTTTTTTAATCGATGGTACTTCTCTGACTCTTGATTCCATTATGACCCATTATCTGTCATACAGTGTCCTCGTGATGTCCATGAAACTAAAAATGTAATGACAAGATTCAGTATCATTATTACCTTTTTTATCCCTCTTGTTCCATAGAGTTGTCTTTTGCTTTTTTATACTTATGGATGACACTATCACACTTAATCCTGGAGGCCAGCCAGAAGGGATCAAGGAGCATGGTGGCTGCCCAGCAGAAGATTAAAGCTGCTCTGGGTGCTGCAGCAGGCAGAATGGATGTGGCCACATCATAGCCTCAGTGGGCTCATGCAGCTACACAGACCCTGGGCTGCAGGCAGTGCCCCTCTCCCACACTGACTCACGCAATCGGTACAGACTTCACTTTAGGGAGCTGTGCTCATGTGGGAGAACTCCTTCACTTGGTGGCATTGCTGAGGTAGAAGGTAGCTAGACTAAGGACTATCAGGGAGTGTGAGAGGGAGATAGATCAGTGGAGCAGAGCCCTCTCACAAGCTTAATGCACTGCTGCAGTTAGAGTAGCTGTGCACCACCCACCTGCCAACTGCAAGGCTTGGGGAAGAAGGGAAGGGGAATGACAGCAAGTTCCTGGGCCAGTGCAGGAAACCTGCTGTCCCCTCTCAGACAACAAACCCCCAGATTCCCCTGAAGAATAAATATGAAGCACTGCAAGCGGAATCCGTCCTCAAGGATGAAGAGGATGGCTCCCACAGCCTAGAAACATTCCCTAGGCTGCACCATCCTCAAACAAACATAAAGACACCCTCAAAAAAAAAAAAAAAAAAAGAAGAGGCAAGTGATTTTCTTAGGGGATTCCCTTCTAAAAGGATCAGAGGGACCTATCTGCAGACCAGACCTGCTCCACAGGGAGGTCTTCTGCTTACCTGGGGCACCAGTGAAGGATGTAACTAGAAAACTTCCTTCCTTGGTGAAAGAGACAGATTCTTACCCTCTAGTAGTATTTCAAATCAGCAATGATGAGGCACAGCACAGAAAGCTGAAAGCCAGTAAAAGAGACTTTAGGGGTACTAAAGTTCTTACTAAAAATCTAGTTGGGCTCATAAATAGAGCATTAAACTAGATGTGAAGGGTGTGGGGGGGAACAAGGCAAGCTAGTCGGGAGTGAGCCTGAAAGTGGAACTCCAGTGCCTGAGAGATGGTGCGCTGGCAAGGACTGCCAGTATGTCATCACAGAGTGAGTCAGGGTGAGTACATCTGGTGACAATAAGAATGAAACTGGCACTGAGAGGTTAGATGTTCCAAGGATAAGTCAATTGGGAATGAACACTATTCCCTTTACGAGGGCTGAAGTTTCACCATCCCAGCTGAAGTGCATTTACATCAGTGCATGCAGCAGGGGCAATAAGCAGGAAGAGCTGGAAGCTGTTGCAGGACAAGGAGACTACAATGTCATTGCCATCACGGAAACATGGTGGGACAGGAAGAGTAGGAGTGGAGGCGAGGCAGCTCTTTATCTTAGAGAGTGTTTTGATACCTTGGAGCTAGATTATAGTGATGATGGGATTGAATACCTGTGGGTTAAAAGCAGAGAAACCCAAAGGAAGACAGATATTGTGTTGGGAGTCTGTTACAGACCACCCAGCCAAGAAGAAGCAGCTGATGAGCTCTGGGAGTAGTCTCAAGATTGCTAGCTCTTGTCCTTTTGGGAGACTTCAGTCTTCCAGATATCTGCTGGAAGTACAATACAGCAGAAAGGAAGTAGTCTAGGAGGTTCCTGGAGTGTGTGGAAGATGATATCCTCACACAACTGGTGAGTGAACTGACAAGAGAAGGCACCCTCCTCAACCTGCTGTACACGAACAAAGAAGACCTTGTGGGAGATGTGATAATTGGAAGACGCCTGGGACAAAGTGATCATGAGATCATAGGTTTCTCAGTTCTAGGTGAGATGAAGAGGGGAATTAGCAGAAAAGTCACATTAAACATCCAAACAGCAGACTTTGGACTGTTCAGAAGGCTGGTTGATGAAGTCCCATGGGAGACAGTCCTTAAGGGCAAGGGAGCCCATGAGGGCTGTGTGCTCTTCAAAAAGGAAATCCTAGTAGCTCAGGAGCAAGCCATCCCCATGTTCAAGAAAAGGAACTGGTGGGGAAAAAACAGCTTGGTTGCGTAGGGAGATCTCGAGAGACATCAAAAAGAAGAGGAATGTCTATGAGCTTTGGAAGAAGGGACACACATCTTGGGTGGACTACAGGGAGGAAGTGAGATCATGCAGAGAAAAATCAGGAAGGCTAAGGCCAAGCTAGAAATTAGGTTGGCCAAGTCTGTGAAAGATAACAAAAAAATCTTTCTATAAATACACTAATAATGAAAGGAGGACTAGGGAGAGTATTCTGTCCCTGCTGAATTAAAAAGGAACAGCAGTGACAGGGGGATGAGGACAAGGTTGAGGTGCTTAATGCCTTCTTTGTCTCAGTCTTGAATATTAAGGAAGGTTGTTCCCTCTGGGTACACACCCAGGAGTTAAAAGAGCAGAACAAGGCTCCCATGATGCAAGTAGAGGTGGTTAGAGACTTTCTTGCCCAGATAGTTACCCACAAGTCTATGGGGCTGGTTTTTTTTCTTGCAAGAATCAGGAGGTGTAAACTTTGAGACTGAAAAATGTCAGAAGGTCAGACTAGTTAATTCTTACAGCACATAAATCTATGGTAGTATGAGCTTTGGACCTGAACTTTGCATATCAAAGTATTTGTTCTCCTACGTATAAAATAGAGATACTTTATGTAAGAGACTTTACATACCAGAATAAAGTACATCAGACTGCTTTCTGTAATACTATCTTTCAGTTCCATTGTGGTAAAATTACCCTTTACATATCTGGCTGTACACACATTTTATAAATTGCCAGGTTTTGCAGAAAGTTCTCTACTGTTCTTTACTGTGATGTAAGGTGCTGTTTTAAAAGACACTGTACTATTTCATCTATAAAGCAGTAAACTTTAATGTGTATTTGATAAGATTGGGACTGAAATAGTGTTTAACACTTCTGTGCTTTACAGTTATTGTTCCTGAATTTGTACTTGCATATTTTATTAGTTACTGGTTTTGTTGTTTGGTGCTTGCAAGCTGCTTACAACAGACAGTTTATACTGCATCTAGCAAAACAGTTTAGCACAATATAATGTAATCAGAACTACTTGAGAAATCAACTTAGCTTTGACCTTACAAAATCACAAGTGTTCTAAATGTACAACTTGCCCTTTCCAAGAAGATATTCTGTACCAGGAATGTTCATGAACTTTTATTTTATTCTTTCCTTGTGTGAAAAATGAGCAAACTGAAATTGCAAGATCAGTCCTGTATGAGTGTTCCCTGTTGGACTTTTGAGAAAAGTAAAAAGAAATCTGATTCATTTCTGATCCAGAGCATGAAAAATGCTAGTAAGCTGTAATGCAAAGTTAGAGGGATGGACTGGAGACAACTAGATCAGTAGAACTTGAAAAAGCTGAAGTAGAGCTTTGTTTGGAGTTTTAATTTACAGATTTTTTTTCTTATCCTCATCAGAAGACACCACTTCTGTAAGAGTCAGATGTCTCTATGAAGATACTTTGGGGATATTTATCAAAATCATGTATAATCTTTGGGACTAGGATAAACCTGTTAGGCTTTGAAATCTGTTTCTTTCCTAGTCCTTGTTTATAGCTGAAAGATCAGAGCATCTGATTATATTGCAAGGAATACAAAACTCAGCTAGGATGGTAAAAAAAAAAAATAGCAAATATTTAATTATTTTAAAGAGGTTGTACAAGGACTGAACAATCCTGGCCCATAATAGTAAACCACCAGATAGTTTCAGTTCTTGTGGTGAAATACCCAAGACTGAGTCTCCCTCATCCTTAGTGAAGACCCTCTTTATTAGGGATTTTGGTGCTGTCACTTCTTCATAGTAAATCTCTAAAGCCTGCAAAACTAATGTCTCCTGAAGAGCTGGTAAAGCTTTCTAAGCATATAATATAAACAGAAATAAAGAAAACCAAAAACATTTCCAATACAGCTCTGAAGACCTGGAAAAGAAAGGGACATGATTGTCTCAATATCTAAAAACTTTATCTTAATTTTGAAGTTCCAACAAAATTTCAACCTCACAATATTTTTTGCTCCTTTTACAAATTCTTCAACGTGTGTTCACATCTTGAAGGCTGCTATCAGGGCTACCTTTCTACTAGGCTTGTTACTAACACCAATTAAAACTCTATTATATTAAAATCCTTTTAATTTTCCCTTCTCCTGCATGAGGAAGATCACAGGATGGAAGAAAAAGCTAGTTATTTTGAAAAATACAGATTAAAGCAATTCCTACATTTCATTGCCACTAATGGCAATTTATGCTCCTGTTCCTCAAGTTTAGAAAATCGCTAAGAAAGTACATGACAAAAAATCACTAAGAAAGTACATGACAATACTTACTCTTGTCTTAAGTGGGAATGTTATGCAAAGTACGTATTGTTTGAGTTTCAGCTGGTTAGTGCTTTACCAACAAGAAGTACGAAATCAGAAAATGAAAAGTTTTACCTGAAGTTCGATTCATGAACTCCAGTAAACTGAGTCCTCACAGAAGGTGTTTCTCATTAATGTAGAGGCAGAAATTTTACAGAACTGTACATTTTACATACAAGTGTTTATGACATTTTCAATCTCCCTCTAACCTAAAGTTATAAATAAAGATTTCTGTGAGAAACTACCACCTTTTTCTCTACTTATATTGGCATAACTATGATAGTTATAGGCTGTACAATAGCAGAAAGAATTTCTCCCTCAGTAGCTTTGATACCTCCCAGGAAAATGTTATAATCTGGCAAACTCTCTTCTGCTAGGAAAGGGTTTTGCCCATGGCAAAATGATTTCAGCTGGGGCATGGTTTTCTCACAATATATGTTGACAAAACTAGACTGCAAAACTTGTGGATCAAACTTAGGTATATACCCTTGCTTTCTTGGTCCATTTCCATCTATCTGCCACTTTCCTGGCAGCCAATTCTGTCTAGCGTATCTCAGTATAAAGAGCATGATTTATACAGGGAAAAGAAAAGTCTGTAGGCATAGTTAGGCTTTAAAGTAGCTGAATGCTATGACTTTCCTAATTAGCATCTCCACGAAAATGATTTCTCTTCTTCCCATTCATTAAGCTCTGTCTATCAATGTTTTCAGATATGATTCCTAAACAGTGTGTAGTCAAAACCACATCACCCTCCCAAACTGTAGTTACTAAATCAGTAAAGCCATGTGGTTTTACTTTTTTTTTTAAAGGGGATCCTACCTTTGCATTTTTTACAACTTCTATGAACTCTGTCTTCACTACAAAGTTCTATATCAGCAGTAAAAACAGAACACATACAATAGTGTGTTTGGTGAAATGTGACTCTTATCTGGGTTCCTCCAGCAAAAAGCACTGAAATACAGTCTTTGCTCTGTTCTCTTGATATTTGTGTACAGAAGAACAGGATTTCACTCAACCCAGTCATGGAAAAATCTTCATGCCTTTAAAGAGCTTTACTTACTTTAAATATCTAAATGTATTCTAAACAATGAATGTAGCTGGTTAGTTTGCACATCACACTAATAAGAGATTTTCTGTGTTTATTGCAATATTCTAACTGTATTATATTGACATTTTTGTTAATGTACCCGCCTTCCAGGCAGTTACTCCCTGGTACAAACCTTCTTAGAATGGCCTAATTCATCAAATGTGAGAAGCTTATGCAATTCCAACTTCAAGTGTTTTTCAGCTATCTTGTATTTTGTCTTTGATACATTATTGGAGTGCTCTCATTTGATGGTATTAAACCATTGCCTCAGGCACAGGATGCCTTTTCCCCCAGACTTGTTCCTTTGAGATCAGGGAGTAAATTTGGGTTTAAGCTACTTCCATCTTCATTGCAGTTTTACTGGAAGCAGCTGTTACCTTTTCTTTAACAGTTTACTTGCTGTCAGGCAGCCTGAGGGACCCACCATATGACATCCGTCCTTGGTTCTAAATATACACCTGCACAAAATATTTTCTTGGGGCAAAAGCAGAGCAAAGGGACTCTTGCTTCCTTTTGCACAACTGTACTTTCATTTCTTGACTGGAAAACTTTATTTATTCCCTGTAGTTATACTTAGAAACTTTTCATGTTTTGAATAGAAGGGTTAATTCAACTTCTAGTCAGTCTGAGAATGTATTACAGCTTCATTGACTGTTTTCACAGAATCACTGGGTTGGAAAAGACCCACTGGATTATCCAGTCCAACCATTCCTACCAAACACTAAATCATACCCCTCAGCACCTCATTAACCCGTGTTTTGAACACCACCAGGGAAGGGGACTCACTCACATTCCTGGGCAGCCTGCTCCAGTGCCCAGTGACACTTTCTGTGAAAAGTTTTTTCTTGATGTCAAGCCTGAACCTCCCCTGGCGGACCTTGAGGCCATTCCCTCTTGTCCTGTCCCCTGACACTTGGGAGAAGAGGCCAGCTCCCTCCTCTCCACAACCTCCTTTCAGGTAGTTGTAGAGAGCAATGAGGACTCCTCTCAGCCTCCTCTTCTCCACGATAAACACCACCAGCTCTCTCAGCCATTCCTCATAGGGACTGTTCTCCAGCCCCTTCACCAGTTTTGTCGCTTTTCTCTGGACTTGCTCCAGGGTCTCAACATCCTTCTTGTGGTGAGGGGCCCAGAATTGAACACAGTATTCAAGGAGTGATCTCACCAGTGCTGAGTACAGAGGAAGAATAACCTTCCTGGACCTGCTGGTCACAACATTTCTGACACAAGCCATTATGCCATTGCTCTTCTGGGCTACCTGGGCACACTGCTGGCTTATGTCCAGTCAGCTGTCAACCAACACTAGCACTCAAGATCACCTGTTCCATGACTTTCCTCAGCACTGAGGTCAGACTCACAGGCCTGTATTTTCCTGGGTCCTCCCTCCGATGCTAAGAAGATTCTTTCTTCCTTTTCCTTCAGGATGAACAGTTTGAGGAGACTTACAGCATGGTCACTTACAGCATGGCCACTTTCAACTCCTATATCCTTTCTGCTGGGTGCTTAATGGGTTCACACACTCGGCCCTGCAGGAGCATATGCTTCACTCAGGAGAACATAAAGGACAATAAGGTGAAGGAAGGATGTTCAGTCCAAGAGGTCAGTGGTAGTGCAAGTTACTTAACATGTGGGAGATGGGAAATAGACACCTATATTTTAGCTTTGCTGTAACAGATTAATTCTATAAATTTTAAGTATATTACCAACTTTTTACATAAGCTGAGTTTAATTGGAATGAGAAAGTGTGGACAAGTGAGGTAGACATCCTTTTCTTATATTGTTACATTTAAACATATACAGAACAGCAGTCTATTTTCTTAGGAGTTAATTGAATACAGGAGGTGCAGAAAAAGACCTTAAATAATGTAGTATAGTAAGGTAGTATGTTTGGTCTGTCATTAAGACAGACTTAAAAAAAAAAAGCAGATAGTCAATAAACTTCTGGATTACACTTTGCTGATGTTCTGCAACCAACAACTCAAGTAAACTCTCCTGAGTTCAATGGATGTGGTGGGTTGACCTTGGCTAGCTGCCGGTTGCCCACACCCCCACCCCCCCCGCCACAATACTCTCTCAGTCCCACTGTTCAACAGGACAGGAGAGTTAAATAAGAAGAAAAAACTCATGGCTGAGATAGACACAAGGAGATCCCTTACCAATTACCATCATGGGCAAACCAGACTCAGTCTGGCAAATACTAATTTAATTCATTGCCAGTTAAAATATAGTAGGACAGTGGGAAACAAAGACAAAACCTAAAACAACATCCTACCATTCCTTCCTTTTCGCAGGACCAAATTCACTTCTTCATCCCTGACTCCCCTATCTCCTCCCCCTCTAGCAGCACAGGGGGATGAGGAATCAGGGACTGTGGTCAGCCCATAACAGCTCCTCTCTGCCACTCCCTCCTCCTCACACTTCCCCCTGTTCCAGTATTCCCAGGGGCTGCAGGGAACCCCATACCCCATGGGGGTCTTTCCCGGGGCTCAATTGTGCCTGGGTGGGGCAACCCTGGCTGCTCCTGCAGCTTGAATATCTCCCCATGTGAAGAGCAGACCATGGATTTCAATGCTTTTGGTTATCTCTCCTCCTGAAGACATAGTAAAATATTGTTCAGGCATTAAAGTTAACTATCTGTAGCTTTGCTGATGCGTTTTTTTCTTGACACATGGGTTTTATGTAGCCAGGTTTTTAAAACCCAAAGTGTTTCCAGAAGTTTAGTAGCTTAGTGAACAAAATAGTTTAAAAAAAAGAAAAACAAACAAACCCACCAACAAACAAACCCGCCAACATATTTACTGCTTCTGATTAGAGACATATTATTAATCAGACTCCTCTTTAATTTGAATCATGTCTATAAAATATTGGGTAGCTCTTTGTTCCTTAGCTTTTTCCCCTTGCCTTGCACTGATGGTTACCCATAAAGAGACCTATCTCAGAATCTGTTTGCACTCCAAGCCTCAGTAGATTTTTCTTTATTAAAATTGGAGTTGGAAGTGGATTACTGGTTTTGCTCTTTACTTTGTTGAGGGCTGAGATTTCACTGTCAAACCTTGTCAGTATTTAGAAGATAACTCCTAGTCAGAGTGAAGAACATCTCCAATATTCATATGTGGGGGAGCTGACTTTTTCTGAGCAGAAAATACACTTAGAATTCTGTTTCCTTTACAGCAGACAGGCATCAAATTGAATGAAGAGGACCTGAGCCCTTCTGTTGATCCAGACTGGATCAACACTGGAGAAGATTCCCTACTTCTGTTTTTCTGTCTCTTCTTTGCCATGTCCATTTGGATGGCGACTTCTTCTTACTGTGTATTTGAACAGTATCTCACAGGCTGTTCTAATTGACTTCTGGTTGTTACTGTAATAATAAATAGAAAGAATAAATAAAATCAATATAAAAATACAACAATTTGGATATCTAGGCTAGCTTTATATTTTGGATGCTAATTCAGGATGCATCTTCAAGAGAGATTAAGTTAGTCTAAATGTCACTGCACTCTTTGCTCTTGCATGTTCCTTTACCTTGGCTCTCTGATGTGTCAGTTCACTTGCAAAGTCAGCAGAAAATTAACCCAAGAAAGAATTATCCTGCAAGCTCAGTAATTTTAATTGATTCATTGGAAGGCCAAATGAATGCTGGAACTGCTACAAAGAGAAGTGGGCAACTGTCATAGCCCAATTTAAATCAGTTTATGCTTTTCTAGAACTTTTTCTGATTTACCAAGGGAAGTAAACAATTTAGAATGCGTCGTGGAAAATGTATGTCAGTCATGTTACCGTATTTTCTGTAATTTTTAAAAAATTTATGAGTATTTGATAAGTAATACTTTCTGGAGCAACATTTTTGTAGAATGCAGTCTTCATATTAATGAAGACAGCTGGTTGGGTATTTGCTGGTTTCTTAACATCAGCAACCTAGGAAAATATAATTTTTGTACAGTTCTGCTTCCAAAATGGAGTTGAGGTAAACATATTTTCCCTTTGTCTTGTAAAGAAACAAAACGACAGAAAATTATTTGTTACCACTTCCTCTTAGTGGATGCCTACTTCTATAAGCACAACATCAAAAAGACTAAGGAAGTGGTGGATTTACTGTTCAGTGAGGTGGAGAACCTTATGACACAGGACACAGAAAAGGCCAAAGTATGCTATGCCTTTTTTAATTTCTTTTCTTTTTATTATAAACTGTCTAAATTTAAGTCTACCCTTAGATGAGTCAGCTCCTTGAGATAGTTAGCAGAGTCTTTGGAGGTGAAATAGCAACCACAGTAGAGGAAGACGTAGTTATGGAGCACCTGAGCCATCTAGACATACAGAAGTCAATGAGCTGAGATGGAATGCATGTAAGGGTACTGAAGTTGTTGAATGATGTCATTGCAAGCCTTTTACCACATTTGAAAGACTATACCAATCAGGGGAATTACTGGTATCTGGAAAAAGACAAATATCACAGTGATCTTCAAGAAAAGCAAGAGGAAGGAACTAGGGAACTGCAGACTAGTTTAGGTTCACTTTGACCTTTGAGGATGTTATGGAGCACATCCAATGGAAGTCATTTGGAAGTCATTTACAAATTCATGAAGACAAGATCAGGAACAACTATCAGGAATTAATCAGAGACAAATGGTCTCTTAGTAAATCATGATGAGAGGGCCAGCTCAGTGAATAAGGAGAGAGCAGAAGTTGTTTTCTCTGACTTTAGCAAGGATCCTGATCCCATCTGCTATTGTGTCATGATAAGCAAATTAGTACTATATTAACTGCATAAGAGTACTATGAAGTGAATGGAAATTTGGAAGGACCTCTAGCATCTAACCTCTTATTAATAATCCTCAAGGACTGATCCTGGCACCAAAACTGTTGAATGACTTTATTATTGACATGGAATATGAAATGAATTCTGTTCTCAGGAAGTTCACAGTAAATACTGAATTGTGGGTCATAGTCAATGTGTTGGAGGGCAAGACTTGTAATGGGATCTACATAAACTGGGAAAGACAGGTTGTCAGGGACTTGTTGGAATTTATTAAAGGTAAATGCAATTTCATATACCTAAGGCAGAATAATCTCATGCAACAGTACAAGATGGGGGTTGACTGATTACAAAATAGCTTTACAGAGAACTGAAGTGGCATAATGAGCAGCAAATTGAAGAGGAGTCAGCAATGCACCTTGTAGTAAAAAAAAAAAAAAAAGGAATAACATTGTGGGCTGTATTGGCAGGAGTGTAGCAAGCAGGCCATGGGAAGGTTATCCTTCCCATCTACTCAACATTTGTGCAGCTGCATCTGGAGTATCACAACCCTGCTTTGGACAGGGATGTGGAGTAGACGACCTCAGGGGGTTCTCCTCCAACCTTAAGCATTCTGTGATTCTAAAAACATAATTCCATACACATAATACCTAGTTATTAAGACCAACTATATGCTACATTATCTTTTCAGGTTCCTAGATGATGTATCCTTTCTGGATGCTCAGAAGTTTGGAAAATTTGATTCACTATTAATGAGAATACTACAATCTAGGCAGCAAAAATCAGTGCAGAAGCTCAATGATATTGGTGTTACTAATTATATCTTTCCAACATGAGTATTCCTGAACCACTAATCAGATTCTCCAAATCCTGTCCTAGGTGGCTTCATTTAAAATATGGAATGGATTCTGTAAATGCTATTTCAAGTTTTATTTTTTGCAACCCTGCTGAGTAATTGGAATGGACACTTAGGAACAATACATACACTTTCCCACTTCAAACATGGCTGAAAGAGAAAATTTTCTTTGTCATTCCATAAATTAGGAATCTGTGACTATTTGTCATGTCTAATGGAGATTTGTCAAGTATGTAACTATCATTAATTTATAGCATGCACTGCTGCAGTCTTGGAGAGATCGATTATTCTGAAATACTGATTGCAAAATTAGGAGTAAAATTTTTCATATTAATGTACTGGCGAATTATAATTTATTACCTTTCTGTATAGCTTTTTGAGATACCACAAAACTCTTGAAAAATCTGGCAACTTCTTGTGACTGGGAATGCATTGCTTTACACATTTCATAGAACATGACTTTGTATGAAATGTTATATATTAAAAGCATGAAGTGTAATTATTATCTTTATAGTGAAAGTTGTACATAGTTCCCACAATAGGAGTGTGTTTCATACAGATTTAATACTGAAAGGAAACTGCCCTTCACCAACTAGAACTGTGTCATATGCACCACACATAAAAATGAAAAAAAAATCAGTTTTGTTATGAAAAGCTGAATCTACAGAGAATTATTAAAAAATGGAGTCACAGCATAATGACATAATAACTTGCATGCTGACTTTTCTGAGACAAGATGTATGTTACAATTGTGCTATATTAATAAAAGATTAGCTAAATATGCCAATTATCTGTTCAGTGTAAAATTTCTCCCTCATTCAGTATCACTAGGAAGTTGGGAACTATCTTAACAATTTGTTCCAATTTAATAACCTTTATACAAGACAAAAGCTTACATTAAAAAAAAAAAAAAGGAGTTTGATTAAAAATAACACCTTTCTCTTTTTAATTTCTACCACATTATTTTTCTTCAGATGTTTTCAGAATAATTATTAAAAGTTCTGGCCAAATTCTGTCATGTGCAATTTCATTGTTTTCACTGTAACTGTTTGGTCCAATGCCTACATAAAGAGAAAGTAATTTTTTTTTTAATTCTTAATGTAGTAGGGGCTATGATAGTTTCATAACTCTGTGTCTGTGTCCATATACAAAAAGTATTCAGTGAAAACAGAGTGGGCTGGGATTTTTTTTCATGAAGAATGTATGTTTCATATGGATCAGTGGTTTTTTTAAAAAAATTATTTACTTTATTGTGTTTACTTCTATGCAGTTAGCAGTGACACCAAGAGCAGTTCATTTATCTAGGCTGATCTAATCTAGTTGATATAAACTATTGATTTTAGTGAGGGAGGACAGTAACAATCCCAATCTGACAAGACTTGTCTTGATTTGAGGGCACATTTTTGGATCAAATCCCAGGATAAAAATGCCAAATACTTCTACAAGAGCTTGAAAACTGGTATAATCAGAGCTCCTTGGAGGGTATTAAGTGAGAAGAAACAAAAAGCAAAGAGATTCTATTAAAAATAACAAAGCATTTCTGTGTGCTTTTTTATTAGAAATGTGCTCTTGTCTCCTTAAAGCAGCAGAGGTTATCCCTGTTTTATCCATTTTTATCTGTTATGTAAATATACTTTTGGCACAATTGTGACAATTTAAATTTCCATTATTTGTTGCTGAGCCCTTCATTGTCATTTTAAAGCGAGAAAATCACATTAGAAATGTTAGAAACTTCACAAAAATAACAACTTTATTTACTATATAACTGAAAGCCAAGTATTTCAGTGCATTGGGGGCAGACATTTCCTATTAATTTCTGCTTAATCACATTACGTGAACTGCATATACAGAAGGGTACATCAGGGATTTCAAAACCCTGTTTCAATTAATTTGTAATGATAATTGGGAATCAAACCCCTTTGCATGGCTTTGATAACAGAACAGAAATATTTCAAGAAGTCCTACAAACGATTCAGGAAGACCTCTACTTCAAGCATTTGAATTGACATTAGGAAAACTACTTGCATTTTTTGAGTTAAACATATAGCCACCGTTTTCATCATTTGCATCCAGCTTGGGATATAACTTTCAATCCCGGAATAAAATAAGAATCTTTCAAAAAACTTCAGAAGTCAGTGATCAACAGGGGAAATGGGAATTTTGTGTCTTGGTGGTTTAGATCTTCACACTTCACCCTCTTGTGACCCACAATCCATTTTAAAGGAATAGGGTAACAGCAAGAGTCACAACCCAGTATCACATGTCTTTTCTGCTAATCCCAGCTCAATAAACAGCATTCCAGTTATTCCCACAGTTAAATTGCATACAGCATTAACAGCAGAGGAACACAACTAAGAGTAAAAAAAGTGATAATTTAAGTTTGGGAAAAGGAAGTATTGCAGTAGTGAAAAGATGTAGAGAGGTTGTTCCAAATGCTAATTCTATATCATAAAGGATCTAATAATGGTATAGCTGCAGGCCAGTGACAAGAGGACAGAGGGAGCTGTTAATGGAATAATGGAACAATAAATCTCTACATTATCCTGCAAATTTTTCTTGATTTTAGAAAAAGGACTATTTTCTAGATATCCATACTTAACCTTAACATGCTTTTGAAGATGTTATTGTATTCAATTGATGACCTAGAAGGAAAGAACTTTCAGTTCCCATGTTGAAATGGTGAAATTATCTTCCCTCTTTTATTAAACCTAGTTTCTTTCTGTTACATAAATAATGGTGAAACAAATTTAGTTTTCATATTTCATGTGCTAGCCTCTTTGCTCTTTTTTATTCCTTTATTTAAACTGATGCTCTGAAGTGCTGTGCAAGGAAAGCTCTGAAATGAAAATTAAATGATGCGCTAAAAAGAAAAAAGTTTTAAAGTACATTATGCTGTGGTGCAGTGTTATTAATATACATAGACAAGTTAAACTGAATCTATATATTAGATTGGAATTGCTATATAATACTATTTCCAAAAAGTTCCTAAGAAGTAGAATTTCTTTTTCCAGATAAGTTCTTTCTCACTGTGATTTTTACTGCCCAAACATACACATGCACAAACAAGCACACGAACAGACACATATGTTTTTCTGTAACAGGAGGAGTTTCTACACATCTGAGAAACAGCTGGAAATCTTCTATAGGACTAAGGTAGGATTATAGTTACATTTTTATGTTTATGGTTAGAGATAAAAGCTATCGCTCATGCAGCAGGGGAGATAAGATGGCTGGCAGCACTAAGCTGTCTTCACTAAGCAATGCTGATGTCTGGCTTTTTGGCAGCCTGGGGCAGTATGCATGATTAAAGAGGGAAACTTAAGCTAAACCAGACACTTGAAAAACAAATACACTTTGGAATAACGTTAACTCTACTTAACACCTAGGATTTCAGTGTATACATCTTAATAGTCTTAAGCAGCTCCCTTTGTAAGCCATGAGTTAATGCGTCAAGTTTAATATGCATCAAGAAATGCTCATTTGTAACTAAAAGGTTCATAATGCATAGAGGCTTTTCATCTTGGACATGTAATCACCAGCCTGCAAGCAGAACGCATGAGAATGTACATCCTGTTCTTGCGCTCTAGGACAGCCACAAGAAATGGTTGGCATGAATTTTCTTGTTATTATTTCCCTTCTCAGCCTTCTGGATTCCAAAGAAATCTGGACATGTCAGACTGATGCTGAAAATGTGAAATAAATCAAAAACTATTCTCACTGGAAATTGTATACATAAAATTTAAAATGTGCCTTAGCTATAGACAGGAAACAACTGGCGAGCCAGGAGTGCTTTTAATATTTCCAGCTTTGCCTGTAGTAAGCCTGGTCCCAAACAGAACTTATTAAGAATGTTTACCTATTTAAAGTCCTTGAAAGATAAAGAACTGTTTAGGGTAACGAGGTATGCTTTGGCTTTCAAGTGAATCAATTTTCATTACCTAAATGTGTAACCTTGATGCAAAAGAGAAATAGAGTAGATATTTCCAAACCAGAGCTTAATTGTTTAATGTAATATTTTATGAAAGATTACTTAGACTTACCACCTTAATGAAGTATTTATGGGGGAGCCACAGGCATACTCTAAAAACCACCATGTCCGTGTATGAACTTTATAAATAACACGTGAAATACTACATCCTCTCTTTCTACTGGTAGAGACTTCAGAGCAAGAGAGTTAATATAAATATTTAACTTAAACACATAATTAGAAAAATATAGATTAACAAATATCAAGTGATTACTATCTTTGTAACAGCTAGACAATTTTTACGTAGGACTGTGGAGGTGAATACAGTGAAGACATATTATATCTACATGTTATCTAAATGTTTTATCAGTGCTACAGACTGGGAGAAGCCTGGTTGGAAAGCTGCAAGGAGGAGAAGGACCTGGGAGTGTTGGTTGATAGCCGACTGAACATGAACCAGCAGTATGTCCAGGTGGCCAAGAAGGCCAATGGCATCTTGGCTTGTATCAGAAACGGTGTGACCAGAGACCTCATTACTCTCTACAACTACCTGAAGGGAGGTTGTGGAGAGGAGGGAGCTGGCCTCTTCTCCTAAGTGACAGTGGACAGGACAAGAGGGAATGACCTCAAGCTCCGCCAGGGGAGGTTCAGGTTTGACATAAGGAAAACATTTTTCACAGAAAGTGTCACTGGGCACTGGAACAGTCTGCCCAGGGAGGTGGTTGACTCACCTTCCCTGAAGGTGTTTAAGGCACGGGTGAATGAGATACTGAGGGGAATGGTTTAGAGATTTGTGAGAATAGTTGGACTCGATGATCCGGTGCGTCTCTTCCAACCTGGTGATTCTATGATTCTGTGATCTAAGACACTTTGCAGAAGTAATTTGGATTAGAATTTATGTCAACTTAATTTCTGTAGAGTGTATTGCATTCTTCTTTAATGCCTTGATGTATTATTTTCTCATATACTTTCTTGGTGGAGTTCAGCAGATAAAGTAGTCTACTCTTTACAAAACTGCAAGACTTTGCAGGGAAATTTTACTAGGCAAGCTGCCAACCAAGTGGGTAAGGAAGGTTGAAGAACATAATACCTGAAATCCTAGAAGCTGGAATATTCAAAACTTCTTCATTTATCTTAACGCTACTTTGAGAAGTACTTAATCTAATGTTTGTCCAAGTATAAGATAGCCTTGACACTTTTTACAAAAGAAGAAAAATTGCAATTTATCTTTTTATCTTTAATTACATTAAGGAATAATAATATACTGTCTTTGGTAGCTGGTCTTAAGAACATCTGTTGTGATTTTTCTGTCTTCTAGAGAAATCCATGATTTTTCTGGTCCATACTGGTTATCTAAATCAAAATGTTGTCATGAGAACAGTGTGTGAACATTTTACATCTGAGGTTTACATTCATAAAGCCCAGTGCCTGCAGAAGAAGTTTATTGTTTTTCTGCATGCGAATTTATGTCATACATTGAATGACAAAGCTCCTTAATGATATTCCAAACAAATGCAATTGATTAACAGATTGTCTCCTAACACTTATTTTATAGAATCAGGATGGGTATTTTTTTCAGAAGTTCATCATTCATCTAAGTCAAAGCTTTATAAATTAATATACTGATGCAAATAAAGAATCAGTTGGTCAAAGTGTAGACATTTGGCTAAGAAAGCACAATACCAGTTTGGATCCTCAGAAATTTAAGTTTAAATCCTTAGTGTAATTTGTTCATTGTAATTTGTTGGAACAGCCACAATAAAAGAGCAGAACACCCTCAAATAGTCAGTTTTTGTGCACTTAGAACACTACCCTTGCTTGGGGGAAAGAGGAAAAAGAGCATTTTGAATAAATGTTTAACATTTTTGTAGTAATCAGTTGTGTAGTATTCCCTGTTATTTGTTATGAATTATTTGTAATGTTTTTACTTGTAGAATTATTAGTTTTATTCTTCTTGGAATACTGTGGATGATAGGGAAACAGATTTTTGCTTAGCTCTAATTCTACAGAATTATCTAAATAACAAAATATAAAGTTTTGATTCTTATAAAGCCTCTGGCATTTCACTATTTATTGTTATTTAAAAAAATCTAGCTAAATTCATATAGCAATGAAGACCTTCTACTTCAGGGAATGAAAAAACTAAAGGAACAATGGCATTCCATCAATATCAAGTACTAGAATCAATCCAAGCTTTATATTTGAGAAGAAAAAAAAACCAACAAAAATAACAGTAGGATTTAAGTGCCCTTCCTAATATCACATATTAAATCTGTGACACAGTCAGGGACTACTTAGAATTTCTTAATACGCTACTTTACCATTCTTCTGACAGGATTTGCTCAAGAATTCTAATTTTGTTGAAGAATTCTATCAGAGAGCTGAGAAAAAGAATAGAAATTATTTAACACAAAACCTTAATCTGTAGGTGTGGCTAGAATCTCTCCCTGCCATCACAAATGGAATATTCCTATTGACTGTGATAAGGCTAGAATTTCATGCCAAGTTTTAAACACGTAATTTTCACAGAAAACTTGGAAAATGGTAACATCCATCAAGTATGTAATTTATTCTAAATATGCAAAATAGAATATTAAAAATAAGAGCTTACTATTGCAGCCTCTGGGGATATACAAGCACTATTTTTCTTTAACTATAAGAATCTCTTTCAAAATTTCTTATAACAGAGAATAACTATCAAATTTATTTTCAGAGGCATAGGTAGCATATATGTATCCTGTATATCTGGAGACCCCGGAAAATATGATGTTGTGTCAGTTTGCAAGCAGTCCTTACTCCCCCCTACCATGAATTTGGGAACTTGAAAACTCTGATTCCAGCAAAGACTATCATGAGGGGGAAAAAAAAAGCAATCCATGAATAAGACAACATATGCAATTACATGACCAAGTAAGTGATAGACACCTCTGATCTGAAGTGAAATGATAGATGCAATAGCCAAGGCTGTGCATGAGTGTAGGAATAAAAGCAACTGGATGACAACAAATTGGGAATTGGTAGTATCTAGAAGGAGAATGGAGCTGACAGGAAAATTTTAAGGACATATTGAAAACGGGTATGTCATTGATTCTAGAATTTTTGGGACAAAACATTAAATACCAATATTTAAAAAAAATGTATCTTCTCTCTTGCTTCTCTTCAACAGCTGTGAAAGCAATGATGAAAAGTAAAGTATCAAGATGTCCCTTGACCTCACTTACTGGTAAATTTGATAATGTGATACTGTCATGGATGTAACATTTTTGTGTTTATCTGTGTTGCCAAGAGCAGACCAAATCAAAGAAATTGAAAACAGTTCAGCAGAGAAAGAATATATATATATATGACAAAAATCATCCCAGCTTTAGTCTTAGATGCTAATATTTTTGGAGGCAGAACTGTGTAGTTCATGTCACATTCATAATGGCTAATTCTATGGATTTCTTTGCTTATTTAATTCCTAGTAAGTTTTGATAAAAAGCACCTTTTGGGAAAAGAAAATTCTTGAACTGTAAATATTGCTGGTTTTTTCTCACAGAAAAAAAAATGGTGAAAAGAAAAAAAAATGGTGAAAAGACAAAAAATGGTGAAAAACACTGAAATGACAATAAGACAGTTTAATCTTTGTCAAAATAATGATTTTCTTTTAGTATTAGGACTGCTTAGAAAAATCATGTCATTATCTTTCTAAACATAGAATTGAAATGCAAATGCAATTAAAAGGCTTGTTTAACTAAAACCTTTTAAAAATCCAACATTAAGAGGTGTCACAAATAATGGCCATGTTCATTCAGTTTTGACTGAAGACTTTACTGGTATTTTCGATAATGGCTTTACATAAAACTTAGAGTCATAGAATCATGGAAACTTTGGGTTAGAAAAGATCTTCAAGGTCATCAAGTTCAACCATAAATCTAACACTTCTAAGTTTACCTCTAAACTGTCTCCCTAATGACCACATCTAGATGTCTTTTAAATACCTCCAGGAATGGTAACTCAACCACTTCCCTGGACACCCTCTTCCAATTTTCATAACGCTTGTGGTAAAGAATTTTTTCCTAATATCTAGTCTAATCCTAATCTGGCACAATTTGAGGCCATTTTCTTCTGTCCATCACTTGTTACCTGGGAGAAGAGACAAGCACCCACCTCACTACAATCTCCTTTTAGGCAGTTGTAAAGAGCAATAAGGTCTCCCCTCATCCTCCTCTTCTCCAGGCTAAACAACCCCAACTCTCTTAGCTGCTCCTCATAAACCTTGTTGTTTAGACCCTAACTTCACAGTGTGTTATTTGCCTCTCCAGCTCTCTGCTGCTTATGATTTTTGCTTTCTGTTATACTGTAAAGAGAAAGATTTTTTTTACAAAAGAACTGGGATTTCATAATGCCAACTACAGCAAAAGAAAAATTAAGGGAAAAAAAAAGTCAGACCACCATCTAGTAAGTGATCACTTGACACTGATAAATTATGACCACAACTGTAGCCAGTATCATTTAAGTACTCTTTGATTTCTGATGATAAAGCACCAGCTAATCACAGTGTTGACAACCGCCAGCCCTATAGACCTAGGTTATAGCTTGTCCAATTTTTACCCAGCCATCCACAGTGAATTTAATACAATGCAATAAACATTCACTGTAATCAGAAGCAGAAACAGACTGAAACTTAACCCAACACAAAAGACTGCCAACCAGGCAGAGCAAGGTAATGAGAAAAATTGATGTGAAGCCTTCTGCTCATGCATCATGTTGCTACTACACATGTCAATAGTTGACTTCAGTGGAGAGAAGGACTAATGTGAAGACTAAGAGAGGAGCCTGTGTGTAATGAAAAACATTATGAAAATCTCTAAATGTTGTACATCAGTTCATAAAGATGACAATAAGACCAATTCAGATAATTAAGTTTTGTGACAGTTTTAATTCATGGAACTATGTGCCTTGTGCTATTTTTCCATTGTCGTAGACTTTTCTAGTGGAGGAAGATTTGGTCAGTACATTTTAAATCATGCAATCTTGTAATATAATACATCATATAATGAAAAAAGACAATTCAATATGATCTCTTGCACAGATTCATAGAATCATAGAATCATAGAATAACCAGATTGGAAGAGACCCACTGGATCATCGAGTCCAACCATTCCTATCAAACACTAAATCATGCCCCTTAGCATAATTCAGATCATAAAATGACATACTTTTCCTCATGGAACCCATAGCTTCTGATCAAATTATTGGTTATCTTTCAAGAGGGTAACCAGCTAGGTCTGCATAGGCAGTTGCCAAACCGTATCAGTTTTATCTTGGAAGAACATTCAGAAGGTGCATTAGGTACAAATTTATATGTGGTTAGATATTTTAATATTTCTTCCTGTAATTGTACCCCCATGATGTTAAATATGAAAGGTTAGCAGCTTATGAGTAGGAGATTCAAGTGTTTGTATATATTTTTCTCTAGCCTTTGAAAGACTTACTGGTAAGATGATGAAACACACACATTTCATGATACAATTGTGAATTAGTGTAATAAGGGCTGGATGACCAAAATTCAGATCTCTATTACCCATCCAAACCAAGAATGTAATCCTTGCTCAGCTGATGTGTGTTCTGGATGTGAGAAGGAAGCAAAGAGAGAAGTTTCTTATCCACATTTTTCTCCAATTTCAGGAAGACTAAAAGATAAAGCATCCAAACACTAACATCTCTGATTCTTTTCTTTCCAGTCAGCTACCATTATATTAGAATAAATTGTACTAACAGTATGAATTAGTATGGAAATGGATAAATGTATGTGTGTATATGTATATTTATGTACTTATAAACAACTATAACTGAAACTACTCTATCTGCAAAGTTTCTTGAGTAGTGAATGTATCATGGCCTGCTGTTTGAGGCATTGATTAAAATTCAAACAACAGTTGATAAAGAAATTTCTTTCTAAGATTCTTGCAGAAAGATTCCTCAAAATATTTCTTTTGAGATGGCTCTCAGGTTCATTCTTTTGTCCTAAACATAATCAGCAATTCCTGTCTGCTGCACTGAGCACGCTGTATCAGCACACTAGCCAAAGGGACTCAGGAATGAATGTGTTTTCACTTATGGAGGGCTTCAAAATTTCAGATTTAATTTCAGTAATTACATCTGGATTCTATGACAAAAAAAAAATGAAGCTGTCATCACATTTCACATTTCAGAACCATGAAGGAAGACATGATGTAAACTACAAACATTAGATTGGACATTAGGAAAAACTTCTTCACTGAAATGAATATAAAACAACGACACAGGCTGCCCAGGATGGTAATTGAGTCACCATGCTTGGAGATATTTAAAAGATAGGTAGATGAAGTGCTTGGGGATATGATTTAGTGGTGGACAGGTACAGTTGTACTTGATGATCTCAAAGGTCTTTTCCAACCTAGTGATTTTATGACTCTATGATAAAACCCAACCAACTATACTCCAGAAAACATGTGATCTAGTAATAGGTGTTATTTAATGTCAGAGCTCAAAAGCCTGACCATGCTAGAAATTCTGAGTCTCTGCAGTGTAAGAACTTCCCTGCTGGATTAGGCCAGTAGTATGTTTGGACTGGTCCACTTGACTTCACCTTTAGCTCCTTCCTTCTTGCACCTACTATTGCAGTAGATAATAAATCTACTAAGTGAGAGAGAAAAAACTTACAAAAACCCTAAAGTCAAGCAGAGATATAAAACCTCTCTATGTTCATAGCCTTTCAATTTAAATTCAGAATTTATTCAATAAGCGTGCAGTTTTCAAACTGAGAAAAGCAACTGGAGTATCAGATGACCTAGAGTTTTTTATTTTCCTGAGTTGTTCCCAGGTAATATCAAGGTTTCATTTAAGACTACAATGTTATCAACAAAAACTGTAGCATCTAAAATGAGATACAATGGAAGTCTACAAACTTTTTGTGATGCTACATTGGTGTTTGAGGTCATGTAGAGCTCTCTTTTTTCAGATGTTAGTGAAATATTTTTGGGCTAAATTGTATCAGTTTCAGACAATTAATTGAATGGAATCATTGTTTTAGTCATGTTTCTTTGGAGAAGAAACAAATCATATGAAAAGATTTTATTCTGTATGTATTCAGAGCAAGTGATTTTAGTCTTTCAGGGTTTGGCATTCATCTATCTATCTGTGGGAAATAAAAATGGAATTTATCAGTCAATCACTATTTTTTTTTCTCAATTACCTATCAATTTATCTCCAATTACTGATCTGCAAAGGTATAATTTCTCTCTCTCTCTCCAATTTCTGTGACAAAATTATATAACATTTATTTTCCTTAGGCTCTTTCTCTGCCTTATGAGTTGTTTAAATTGCTGGGAAGCTTTTATTGGCAGCAGTCACTAATGGCAGTTAAAATTTTATAACCTTTATCTATAATTACAAAACATGTTACAAAGGTAGTAATTGAGAAAAGTGTTTAAATTCATCCTGTAAACTACAGTGTTGCTATCCCTCCAGAAGGAAATATGAGGATTCCTGATTTATTATAATTACAATCCATTAGAAAATTTGGATTTTTTAAATCCATTTGTTCATTGCTATTTTAAGGTGTAAAAGAACTCTTTCTAAAGCATTTTTATTTATCAACTTTGCTAAGTTAATTCATCATTTCTTTTGTTTAACATTTAGCAGTTAGCAATTTGATCATAGGAGTGATATTAGGAACTAATGAATGACAAAAAATATTTTAAAATAAGAATCTTCTCTTAGAAAAGTGTGTAAATATATATGTTTACAATTACTTTTGTGTTGTAGTACAGTTGAGTAATCATAAAACTGGAATTTTATGAAAGGTAGAAATGGGGTGGGGGGAAGTTTTGAGTTTCTTCCCTGCTCCGTTGTGGATTTCAGTCTTTCCTTAAAATTGATTGTAAGACCTATTGAAATTGACACCTTTCAAGATTTTGGAATTACAATAAAATCTATAGTACTTTTCTACCAGAACTTTTCAGTACCCAAGAAAAATCTGTCCAAGGATTTGCTTCTGGGAGTTGTTCCCAAAATTTAGCTTATTTTACATTGTACATAGTAAAAGAAGTTCATCTTTTTAACTGTGTGAAACTCAAAGAAAATAAGGAAATTTAACATTGTAATTTACTTCCACATTGTAGATTTTATTCTTGATTTTTTAGTATAAAAGTACACTGAAAACCTGTAATTTCATTCAGGGTGATAAATGTCTGTGCTTGGGGAAGAATGTCGGTAATGCATATAAGGGAGAATATTTCTAGTACATCATCTGTGCTACTTTCTCTCATTGGATATGTTGGAGGGTGTTCTCCAAAGTCATTACCTGATGAACTGCTTTCAGAGTTTTGAAAGATTCTCAAAGAAGCTGTTCAAATAAATTGGATTTCAGTTCTGTTATCAAACACACAAAAAAAAATCCAAGTCATGTGCTTAAATTTCCATATTTATATTGCTGATAAAGTTCTACAGTAGTTCATATCTTATACTAATTCATTATGCAATACTGCAATGTTTTCTCAGACAGTTTTTTTTCCAAGCTTGCATTAGTGATGAGTGAAACACTTCTCACTGTATCTCACATTTTGTCCACCAATATGTTGCGGAAACTTAGTGTTAGTAAATTGCTACAGACAGGCTGAGGCCGAGTGCAAGAATGTCCTCTATACTATGATACGCAAGAAACCAGGCAGCAATCTCTTTTCTCTAGGAGATTTGAATCTGTCAAATGCTTTAAACAAGTAGAAACTAATGCTTCTTTGTTGTTTAACCATCCTGAGACACTCTTGCACTTGTAATACTTTCACAAGGTTTTTTTCTTGTCTGCTATTATTGTCTAGATTATGACGAACAACTAGCGTATGCACAGTAATGATATTTGCATGCCAATAATATAATAGCCATACTGCATCTTTATCTCAGTATTCAGTGGTCTGGTTTCCACCCTTAGAATCAACAACTGAACAGGTAATTATATTACCAAAATTCTCATTTTAAGCCTCAAATGCAAGTTTCACTTCTGCTAATGTAGTGCACATGAATTACGTAAGTGGTAGAAGCCTGCAGTTTGGGCATGGTAACATGAAATCACTCATTTTCCTATTCCTATTCAACTAATGAGCTCCATCCTGCTAGGAAAAAAAAAAAAAAAAAGAAAGAGAGAGAGAGAAAGTTAGTTTTATTGCCTTTATACCATTAATTGGCTGGGTTTTTTTCTTGAGTCATTAGGATTTGGTCTGCTTTTTGTCTGAAATGCTTGACAAGCTGTGAAGTCTTCAGACAGTTAAAAGAAATAATTTTGGAACTAATCCATGACTTTTTTGAAGCCAGTGATAGTTTTTCTAGTATACTTCACTGATGCTAGAACAAATAGCCGTAAGTGATGGTTTGTCTGTTTTCTTACTAGAAATTGAAAATGTGAATTAACACTTGGTTGTACTGAAATTAATTCTTTTTTTTTCCCCACTTTACTTAGTCCAGCATTTCTCCCTTTACATTTGATATGGAATCAAACCCACTGGCTTCCATGGCCTGAAGTCAATGCAGTCTAAGTTAGGAGCAAAGGTATTCAGAATCCTGGATGATTAAATATTACTGTATTTCTAAATGTGATCAGATGTTTCAAACAAAAGTTTATGCAGAAGTACAGAAAATAGGTCGTCACATAACTGAGGCATAATAGGCTTACTACAGATTTGAGTCAATAGCAATGAGTTTGATAAGGTGACCTTTTAAATTAACCTGCTTTAAATATGGAATCATTCTAAATAGACAGATACAATGAACTTATGAGCAATAGGTAAGATAAAAATACAAACCATCAATCAGGTTTGATGATTACTAGATTAAAAAAAGGTCAATTTCCAAATAGCCTAAGCAACCACTAAGGCCTTTTTTTCTTAATCGGGAACAATTGCTTAATCAACTACACTCAGCTTTAAGAGTTAAGTTCTTTTCTATCAGAATGTGGCCATCTTGCTTGTTCAACAAAAGTTCATATTGAAAGAAGAGATTACAGATAGTTTTCTGGTGGCCCTTTAGCTTGTTTTAAAAAATTATTCTAAAACCCAAATTTCATAATTTTAGTTTATTTGATAGAACAACAATCCAATGCAGCCAAAATGACTGCAAAGCAGTATCTCAGAGCTTTAAGGAAAGTGTACATTGTTAATTACCTAGTCAACCAATTAATTTTATAAAATCTCTGAGACAGAGGTTGACACTGTTAAGATAACAAACTGCTTGGTCTTCCTTCCATTGGGAAGCAAAAAGAGAAAAAAATGAAAAAAAAAAGGAAAGAAAGAAAAAATTAAAAAAGAAGACGATAATTTGTCAGGTTTTATGTGAAACATTGCTTTTTACTCACTGCTGGCCTCTAAATATGAAAGATCTTTTTTTGTCCCCAGTTAAATATAGGAGATCAAAGAAACACTGACACATAACGTGCTGTCTGTCTAGTAGAATTTCAAAAGACAGAACAACTGAAAATGTGCCATAAGTGGCTAGAACATAGCTTCTTTTGTTTTGTTTTTTTTCCGTTTTGAGAGAAATCTGAGTGAAATTGTAGGTGATCTTTCCTAACTGTTTTCTGTTATCAAACAGTTACGTAAACATCAGATGGAACATTAAATGACATGAGGCAGAAACATCACGAATGCAATTGCTCAGAAAGTATTTGTGACAGAAATACCAAATTATTTGTCTCAACTAGCATTCACAACCACAACTGTGTACTGTATGTGGTCTGCTTGTCCTTATTCCTGAAAACTTTTACTTAGAGTAGTAAGAAAAATTTAAATCTCAGGCCATATTTTAAATTAAAAAAAAAGAAAAATCAGTATGATATATTTTTATTTGCCTTTCTTTTTCTTGTATCTTTTCCTGTCAGCCTCCTATTGTCTGATTTTTCTTTTATAAAAGGCTGAGGAAAGAGATAAAGAAAGAAAAACTGAAGAAAAAAGATAACTATGAAGGTGAGGTTTGCTCCTTCTGACAAACTGCCTCTGCAAGCAAAAGTTGATTGGAACAATTTTTGCTATAAATTTTTTGTTAAGATTTTCCATTGCTAAAACTTCTGATTTTTTTTTTCCTTTTAATTTCCTTTTCTTCCTTTGTCAGTCCACATTAAAAAAAACCAGGCTATATGTAAAGATAATAATTCAGTTGGCTTACTCTTTTCCTGATTCTTTCACATGGAAGGGTCAGAACTGATGCGATTTAAGTCCTAGTGCCATTCTTGATCCCCCATTGGAGGTGTGGAGACACCTATGTGACTGAAATCCAAAGCATTGTGAGACATGCTTTACCAATCTAGAGTTCAGTGTCTGCTGTTTGGTGGGTGTCTGGATGCTAACCCTCAAATCTTCAGTTTCACCTATCTTCTCAGCTTCTGCACTGCAATTCTCTTTGGTTTTGACTGTTGCAAAAATAAACTCCATTTATAACACTAATGCAAGATTTAGCTGTAACTTCGCCTATGGGATGAACATATTATTCAGACTTCGTGTTCTTTACACTCATCAAATGGATGATGTGTGAGTTTGAAAGGCTCTTTGATAACAGAGCTGCTCTACTATCCCTCTTGTGTAAGCTGCTTTGAGATTTCCAGATGAAAAGTGCTATAAAAGTTCTAAATGGTATTGCTGTTATTATTTATTATACATTAAGCTAGAGTAAACTGCACATTACTTTTTTATGTTTATGCTTGGAAAGGGTAATGTATAGATAACTCATATTTAAAACTGTAGGTATTTGGAAAATTTCTCTCAGCCCTACCATCTATTTCCATTATTAAAGCCAAGGGAGAGTTTTGCACTGCCAGAAACAGAGCGAAGAGGGCAAGTTAATTTCACTGTTATATATATTGAATCAGGAGTGTTTCTCAGTTTACCTTCTAGTTTTCATACCTCTCCAGTTATAATTGTCTGCTATTTTCTCATGCTACCTTTGTGCCAGTCAAAGTTTCTCACTGGGCTGTGAGAAACTTAATAGTTCCACATACCTTATTACACCAAGCTGTCTCTATAAACATTTCAGAATCTAAAATTACAAATAATTACTTCTCATTAGCAATGGCTTATGAACAGTTTATTGGTTCACCAATACCGAATCTCTATAAATAATGGTTCATCTGTTTACAAGACCAGAGGAAACAACCTACACACTGTTGTGGTTTAACCCCAGCTGGCAACTAAACACCACACAGCCGCTTGCTCACTCTCCCCTCGGTGGGATGGGGGAGATAATCGGAAGAGTAAAAGTGAGGAAAATCATGAGTTGAAGTAAAGATAACTATAATAAATAAAGCAAAAGCTGAGCACACAGGCAAAGCAAAATAAGGTATTCGGTCACAACTTCCCAGACAACCATCTCCCAGGAAGCAGGGCTCCAGCATTTCTAACATTTACTTGAAAAGACAACCACCGAAAATCTGAATATCTCCCCTTTTCTTCGTGTTACCCCAAGCTTCACGTGCTGAACATGACATCATACGGTATGGAATATCCCCTTGGACATCTGAGGACATGTGTCTCAACTGTGTCCACTCTCAGCTTCTTGTGCACCCTGGTAGGGTGGTGTGAGAGACAGAAAAGTCTATTACTCTGTGTAAGCACTGCTCAGCAGTGCTTAAGTGATATCAACACCATTTCCAGCACAAATCTCAAACATAGCCCCATACTAGGTACTATGAAGAAAACTAACTCTACCCCATCCAGAACCAAAGAGTCAGGCCAGAAAAAAAAAAAAAAAAAAAAAAAAAAAGGGAACAAACCACCGAATCCAAACATGATATTTCATAATTTCTTGCTTTTAAGTAGAACTCTCATAGAATTAACTGAAAGATTTAGCATAAATCTCTCATTGGTACAATGAAACTCAATGATAGCAATAGATTAGATTTCAGGAAGATGTGCTATTTGCTCTTTTAATTTTCTCTATCTTTTTTTTGTTCATGTGTCATGGCTACATTTACCTGTAGTTTTAATTTCAATAACAAATCCTTCAAGGATAATTGTAGAAAATGTTGTTGCCTTCTACAAAATGAATCTTTACCTTCAGTATGGTTCCTGGTCACTAAAATAATATTAATTGAGATATTAATTGCAGTATTAATTGTTGTTGTGTTAGCAACCTGATGGATAATTGCAATTATATTGAATTCAAAGGCGGAATTTTCTAAAATGATAAGTTATCTCAGGTTCTGTAAATTAGTTGTAGTCACTGCCAAGCATGACACACATTACATATGGAAGTGATACTCAAAGAAAGTCCAAGACTGTCATGAAATAATGTGTTGTAAGGTGTTTCTTGTAAGGGAATTCAAAGCACTAGCTGCATACAGAAACTTGGCAGAAATACTGGTTTTAAGGGCTTCAAATTCAGACATGTACCATATGAAAAAGGATCAGAGAGTAACAAACAGTAAAAGCCATATCTGAAAGGAAGACACCTTGAGTTAGTCTCTTAAATTTAGAAGGAGGCGTCTAAGTGATATGTTTTTCAAAACTTCAGAACCTCAAGATGCCTCCCAGAAGGCAAAATGAATAGGCTGTTTTAGTTAACAGGTTTTAAACTTTGCTTTCTTTGATGACAAAAACACAATATTATGGGATCTTTGCTGATTGCAGGCAGAATGACTCAAGTGCAATTTTTAAATGTCTTATATAATAAGTCTATGAAATTGTTCTACACATGAATTGTTTCAAACATCTGCAGTAACTCCCTGAAATTATTTCATCTAGCAAAATGCCATTTTAAGTACTTTTTCAAATTTAGAAAAATATATGCAATTAAAGTGCAATTATAGAAGAACGAAAGTGCCAGTGTAATTAAAATACATAAAATATATAAATCTGTCCACAAGTTCTTCTGATTTATTTGTCTGCTACTACACTCTGAAGTCTTTTGTCTATATGTATTTTTCTCATATATATTTTAGGAAGCTTAGCAGGAGGAAAACATCAGAATCATTTAGTATCTTTCCCATAACTGTTAAATTAAGACTTATTTTAAAATAAAATTAAACACAACATCAAAAGAAGCTATTTGTATACCAGCATGTAAAAGTAGCAGTCCTGCTACCTAATGTTCAATTAAACCAAGAATAAACCCTCTTAACACTACTTCTTGTAGAAAGAAAAGGCACTCAAAATTCAGTCTTGATATGACTGAAAAGGGTTGAACTGTTCAATTTAGAAAAAGGAGAAATTGGACTAAAAAGGGTAGAAGTGGCCAAGATAATGTAGTGCAGATAAAAATTAAAGCAGGCATGTCCCTTCACCTTTGCTTGCAGTAACAGACATTCAGTGAAATTGAAATGCAACTTTATATAATGTTGTGAGCTGGAAGGCACCCACGAAGATTATCGAGTCCACCTCCTTTTCCCGCACAAGACAGCCCCAACATTGAAACCATGTGTCTCAGGGTGATGATCAGATGCTTCTGGAATGTTGTCAGACCTGGCACCATGACTGCTTCCCCAAGGAACTCTTCCCATGCTCCACCACCCTCTGGGGGAACAGCTTTCTCATAGTAATCAGCCTAAACCTAGAACATCTTCCTGCCATTCCCTTGGGTACTGTCATTAGTCACCAGAGAGAAGAGATCAGTGCTTGCTCCTTCTCCCCTCATGAGGAACAGGAATTATGACTGATAAATGGAAGTAGCCTTGGGAACTCAGCACCCCAAGGTATTGCTGAGGCCAAGAGCTTATCAGGACTGAAAACAGGATTTCACATATACACGTATAACAAGAATATACAAATGTATAATAACAAGGATTTGGTGTTTGACCCTGCACTGATTGATTTGAATGGGTTTCCTGTGACTTCAGTGGTGTGAGATCCAGACTAGAAAGGAGAGAATTTTGAAAAGGATACTCCTCTTGCATCAGTGTATAACAAAGACTTTAACAATCAGAGATTAGAAAAATATTTTTCTAATAGTGAATCCCATAACTTCATGACACAGGTTTCTTCTCTGTCTTGTATTAGTTTAATTAATCTTTGTCTTTGTTTAGCTTCAAAGCTCTATCAACATCTTCATTAATAAAATATAATAGTCAGAAGTATGATGAATGCAGCTCAGTTAGACTAGAAGTATAGTTAGAAATGGTAACCAGTATACACTGAGAAAAATTAAAATATGTGGGTTGTCTTATTGTATTTGAGAGATTATTGTAAGTCAACTCAAATCCAGCTGAGAGAAATTAATTTATGCAAGGAGCTTTTCTGTATCATCTTGCAGTCAACACACTATATACTACATATATTTCTGTGGTTGTTATAGTAATTATCCTCATTTTTTTTTACTGAATAGAAGAATACAGCAGGTTCAGATGAGACTTGCACAGATGACCAAAGCCAGTTTTAAAGATACTTTCTAGAATCTCACCTGTTCTTTCAGTGGGGAGTCAACTAATATTGGGATGCCAATAATTAAATATCCCAATATGAATTTAACTTCAGAGAACTTCAAAATGCTTTTGGTTTTGTTTCCACTGTGAAATATTGCCATAGTGACACTTCTAAGTCTCTTCAAATCTAACCTATAATAGGAAAATAACCATTAAATCATGTTCTTAAATAAAAGTAAATTTCATATTACTCTTTATGATGTTATGATTTCTTAAAAGTCTGGAGGTTTGATGTTACAACACTTGTGTGTCCAAAATGTCAATTTCACAGCAGAAATTATTCCTTACAGATTAATCTGAAAATAAATTTGAAAAGAATTGTCTGACAGTTACTGTTCGTAGATACTCTGAATTATGACATTAAGAACTATGTAAGAAAATGTGCATTTCTGCATTGGAAGCAAAAAAAAGACAAAATACTTAAAGTTATAAGTGAATTTTTTAAAGAGCAAGTACATCATTGAATGTATTTATATTTTCTAACATTAGTTTATAATGAACACTTCCTAAACATGTACTCATATTTGAGTACTGACAGTTTGCATGTTATCTTGAAGTCAGTTAGTGATAAACACAAAGGACCAAGGCTGAAATACTAAGAACAAAAAAATGTAGTCTAAAATGATGACTCTCTCTAAACTCTGGAAGCAAGTTATATGGAAAAAAAGTTTTGAATTAAAACGAATGTAGTCCTTAAACTTGGTCAGTACTGCAGAAATGCAAAATTTGCCTAGGAACATAGCTGAATCATTGAGTTAATTTAAAAAAATAATTTATTGAAAAAAATATATGCATGTTTATATAAGAAGCAAAACTCAGAAAGTGTTTTTATATATAAAGATAAACTTCTATTAATTGTATACCAGCTTCTTTGCTAGAAAGGCTGGAGACAATTACTCTTTGAATTAATCACAAACAATTATATGTTAAAGAGTAAATTTTTTTCCTGTTTCTTCACAAAAATTGTGTAACAATTTACTATTCAATCTAGGAGAGTAATTGCTAGTCATACTTTCAGGTTTATGACTGGATCCTAAGACTACAGAAGATTGTTCCTGGATATCCATATGAGAGAGTTGGTGTGAAATGATTTAATAATTTTTTTGTATTGTTACTGATTGTTGTGACCACACATCCTTTGAAATTTATTGAACTCAGTTTGATCCACGTGAAAACTTTTGGAGAAAAAGATATCATATTTTCATTATATTTGTGTAGATGTAGTCAGGCAGACTTTATCTGGAAGCATTCTGGATATTGTAGTTGATACTAAGGATTTTCTCATTTCATCCTAGAAGTTGTTACTTATATACCAGGGTTAAAAATCAGATATCATTGTATAGCGTTCAATACTGCACAAACAGATCATTGGCATGTGTGTCCCAGTTCGAAAGAGTGTAACTTGTCCTAACAAGAAACTTATTCAGTTACAGAAACTTTCACTTTCATTTTTTTTCTAGGTGAGATGAGAAGCAGTGTGGTGGTGGTCGCAAAACCAGTAGAATTGTAATTTTCCTTGGTTTCTCTGCTTTGTCTGGAATCACTTAAATGAGATGACCATCAACATTTTTTTCAAAGCAGTTTCTCCTGGGAATAGAAAGCTTCACAGTATTTCCCTTGAACTTCAGATGCAACTACTTTCAATTCCAGGCTCTCGTTAATATTCCAGACAATTGACAAAACTTTCAGACAAAATCCATTTGTTACTTTATCTGTTTTTGAGTAGATGTAATCCTTAATATTAAAAAAAAATGAAATTTACATTAATTTACTATATTTTTACTGAAATCTGATTGCTATCATAGCATTTGTGGCAATAATACTACAGTGATCTTTACCCTTGTCATAAAAATATGCCTTATTACATCACAAATAACACATAATAATGAGTCATATAAGAGATAACAACAAATGGATGGTTCATTGTCAGGTTCACCACAGAACAGTGAGCATACAATTGCAGAGCCAAAAAGCAAACCCACCCCCCAAAAAAAGGAGAAAATACTAAAAATATACATTGGAGGTTATCAGTTCATCGTGCTTAGAGTGGCAAGAGTCACAGCAATGAATGAGCAACAGTAGACTTTGACGACTGGCATGTTCGCAATGAAAATTACACAAAGGATCACTGGGTATTACTTAGCAAAACAGGCAATATGAGGCAAAAAGATCATTCTGCTTCCATATGATTACTGCTACCAGCAATGGAAGCAGCAAAATTAGAAATGTTTCATGAAAATTACATGCTGTTTCTGTAATTTTTTTCATTTTCAAACTCTTGATCACCTAAATTTTCCATAAAATTTTATTTGTAGAAATCTTTTCTCATGAGTACAAGAGTACATGCTTTATTCTAAGGAATGATATTTATATCAGGGAGATCAACAGTACAGTTCAATATTGTGGAGTATTCTCATCCATTAATATATTTTGATTCTGTCTAAGAGACAGACCACATGAGCCTGGTTGGTTTGAAGAATGGAAAGAGTAATATTTTAACTGATGCTTTTCAAAATGTTAGTCCCGTGGATTTCTTATCCTGTTAAGCCATCAAATCTACTTTATATAATAAAACTTTATTCTTAGTGGTATCTTAGTGTCTATCAAGCAAAATATGAGATTCAGGCATACTACTTAACCTTATTTTACATTTCCATTCCTTGAACCTTCTTGACTTTACTCAAGGGTTTGACTAATCTGTCTTTTTTAATGCATGACCTTTTGTATGTGGTTCCCAGCCTTTCTATCAACTATTTCTGCCAGAAAAAAAAGAGGTCAAATTTTTTCACACTGCCCAGCTTCTAGTCAATCCCTGAAGTTTGTGTAATTGAAAGCAGACGAGACTTCAGGCTGCCCTGGATTATACAGAAAGATATTTACAAGCCTTCGATACCACAAGGTTAGAGCAGTAGATATATGACTTAAAGATTTCATTCTCTTTCACTCTTTTTCGGCTGTGCTGAGAATTAACTGAGTGCACCCAAGACTTATACTGACTGTAAATTGAAAAATACCCAGTCAGTTTTATATTCAAAATGTGACAATATAGAACATCTCATAAGACTTCGAGGTTGAGATTCTCTAGATCTATTATCATATCTAATACAGTGGTTCATAGACCAGAAATCAATACTGATCTTCACCCAGATGCCACTGTATGTGACAAAAGTTTCTGAGTAAATATTTACAAATGAAACTCTGTATTGGAGAATAAGGCTCCTCAAATTCAAGCTTTTTTATTTCATCTTTATATATAGAATTGATTTTATTTTTGCATTTAAACCAAGTATTCCACAAAAAAAAAAAAAAGCCTTTCATCAGTTTAGTCACAAGGGAGAGTCTTTTCAGTGTTATGTTGTTTATTGGAGAATGCCAAAGGAAAGAAAACTAAAAAGTTAGCCAAAACCTTTGAAGGACTGTCATTTTTTCTGAGTGCAAATGCAAAGCAGCATCACAGAAACAGCAGAGCTTTGCTTTCTCCATATAGACTAAAGATTTTGTCCTGGAGTGCTTCCCTGAGATCTGATCTTTGTGCTTCCTCCTTCCTAAAAGAATAATTTAACTGTCTGTTCTTGTGCATTTCAGTTGGTCGAGTATGTCAAATGTTACATTAAGGGAGTGATGTATTCTGCAACTAGAAAATATAAGGTCGCTTTCTCGTTTACACTCAGGGTTATTTGTCTATCATGTTGAATGTGGGTATGAAAATGAAAATTAATTTCTATAGATGTATACAATGCATAGCTATTCAATATCTTTATCAATGACCTGAATAAAGACATTGAGTGCACCCTTAGTAAGTTTGCAGATGACACTAAGCTGGGTGGAAGTGTGGATCTGATGGAGGGTAGGGAGGTTCTGCAAAGGGATCTGAATTGACTGAACCACTAGGTCGAGTCCAATGGCATGAGGTTTAAAAAAGGTGAAATGCCAGGACCTGCACTTGGGGCACAACAACCCTGTGCAGCTATGGACTTGGAGAAGTCTACTTAGAAAGCTGCCTGGAGGAGAAGGACCTGGGGATGCTGTTTGAGAGCACCTTGACATGTATCAGAAATGGTGTAACCAGCAGGTCCAGGAAGGTTATCCTCCCTATGTACTCGGCACTGGCGAAGCCGCTCCTTGAATCCTGTGTTCAATTCTGGGCCCCTCACCACAAGAGGGATGTTGAGGCTCTGGAGTGAGTCCAGAGAAGAGCAGCAAAGCTGGTGAAGAGGCTGGAGAACAGGTCTTATGAGGAACGGTTGAGAGAGCTGGGGTTGTTTAGAGAAGGAGGAGACCGAGAGGAGATCTCATTGCTCTCTACAACTACCTAAAAGGAGATTGTAGAGAGGAGGGTGCTGGCCTCTTCTCCCAAGTGGCAGGAGACAGGACAAGAGGCAATGGCCTCAAGGTCCGCCAGGGGAGATTTAGGCTAGACATTAGGAGAAAAATATTCACAGAAAGGGGCATTGGGCATTGGAACACGCTACCCAGGGAGGTGGTTGATTCACCTTCCCTGGAGGTATTTAAGGCACAGGTGGACGAGGTCCTGAGGGTCATGGTTTAGTGTTTGATAGGAGTGGTTGGACTCGATGATCTGATGGGTCTCTTCTAACCTGGTTATTCTATGATATATATTCATGGATATGGATCCACAGGTACACCTACTTGAATACTTTCAATGTAAATATTTGATGGATTTTAAGTTAATATTTTTGCAATACAAAACATTAAAAATAAAAAGTTGTGATTTCTACGTATTTAAAGCAAAGACAACTTCATGTTTCTTTTATTTCCCCTTGAAAATGTATTTTTAACTTTCAGTCAACCTAAGTCTTGACCAAAATATCTGACAGTGTTTCCAGCTAAATTTTTTCTTGCTATAAAATACTGGACATGCATATACACTGAGGATAGTTGTCATATATTGTTTGATATCTTATAGATGGAACATTTGAAAATAGAAAATACAAAGGCTTAACAAACCAGACAAGTTTGGTTGTGGTTTTTTTTTTCACTGAGATCTTTATCTTTGTCAGTGCAAACACAGATAGAAAACATTGTAAGTGGAATACAAATATTTCTTTGCATTTGAGTTTCTGACTCTGGTCTCAAGTTTTCGATTCAAATAACCATCTTCCAAGTTTTTCTCAGAAACATTTTAATAGCCCACTTCCAGACCACTTCTTTGAGTTTGTTATTATTATCATTTTTTCATTCCTTTGTTAGGTACATAATGTAAATTTCTGAATCTTAACATGTTTCTTTGCTGAATTCAGTGTTACATAACATGTTACATCATATTAGTTATCTGTATATTTCAGTATTGTTTGTAGGAAAGAAAGCTTTTCCTCTTGCTGAAGCTGAAAGCAAAGAGCATTATTAGCTGAGGGTGGAGAATTTAATAAGGTTTTCAGATATTTTAAACACTTCACTTCCTGAAGGTTTTTTTTCAATAGATCATTATATTAAAAATTCTTCATTATTTTGAATGTTACCAAGTATAGAAGGCCTCATAGAGGCCAAAACTTAATACTGATCTCTGCATCAGAAAATTAGCAAATATTTTCTGTTCTCTGATTTCTGTTCTACTTATACAGTATTGTTTATTCTTTACCTGTAGTAAGTCAATGGGTAAGGCTTTGGTAATGCTGCTTTTAACTATAGGGATGAAAATCTGTTCCTGTTCCTTCTTAATTGGTAAGAGGTATGGGGCTCAACATTCATTACCTAGTCTTTCTGGTTTCAGTGGATTTTGAAATGTGCTTTACATGAGCGATGCATTCCTCATTCACTCAGGAAATTAACCTCAAAACTCCATCGCAAGACATGACCTCATCCTTATAATGAGGATTGCACAATTTGTTTCCGTAATGGGTATCATGGCAAAAAGCCAAGGAGGGCAGGGGAGAATCTTGTCTGTTATTTTTGTCAGCTTTGCACAATGTAAGCTTTGTACAATGTACAAGTCACCACTTAAGAGCTGTGCCTAAGTTACTAAAGCCACACTCTTCTTTCTACACTGGGCAGATAACTCTCACTGATAATAGCGAGTATTGTCTATTCATGTCCGAGTTTAAAATTTCTTCTAGGCGATACTGGTTTGCAACTTTTTTTCAGTGAACCCTCTCTTAAAGTCTTTCCCTTTCAGCTGATTGAATGAGATAATTTTTTGTTAGCGCTTCAGTATCTTTTCTTCAGTTTCTCAACCAAAGTTTTTTGATCATGAGCCCTTTCAGTTTGTTAACACTCTGGGGCAAGCATTGTGTTTTACTGTTCATTCAGTGCTCTTTCTTAGACTACGAAATTCTAAATGTTGAGTAATATGCCAAAGATTTATAAAGGGAATATAGCTTGGGTAAGATTTGGATATCTGACTCTAATTCACTTGTAAGTCTTCACTACACTCTGTAGTACTCAGCACAAAGAAGGCACAGACTTCTCACATTTATGGTTACTGGCCATAAAAGTAAACAATTACAGTTAATTTATGTTTTCATAAAATTCTCAGTAGTCTTAGGGTTATTTTTATCTAGAAAAGATAGCTAAATGTAATACTGAAAAACAAGAAACACAAATTCAATGTTATTGCTGGAATCAATTCACATTAGGAACAATGGACATGAAAACTGAGAATTTTTTATATATATATATTTTTTGTACTCACTGTTTGACACATTTTTACCTAAAAATGGGATAAACATTTTTTGAGAAGCTAGGCATTAAGACTAACAATGGTAATTCCTAAAAGTAATTTAAAATTATCTTAATGATAAAGAAAACTGTTTTCTATTTAATTAAATAGAGTAAGTTCCTTGTTTTTTGAATGTTATGCAGATGACAAGGGTCATCTACTCTTGGTTTGCACATTATACCTTCTTCTATATATACACTTAAAAAAACCCAGTATATAAAGAGAAAAAAAAAATATGAGATTAGAGAAAAGACAATGAAAAAGAGAAGTACAGATGTGTCCAAAATAAATTATGATGTAGGGATAGCAAACAAAATCAGTACCTATAATAGCTTGATGTGTCATTCTATAAAATGGAAAGGTAACCTCTTTCAAATTAATATAAAGGAAATAAATTTACACAAAATTCATCATTGGCTTGAAATAATTTGTTTGACAAATTATTATCTTTTAGGTCAGGGCTCAGTAGGATTCAAAACTAAAATGTTCATGGACAACATGAATAGCTGTGCTTACAATAGAAAAGTCCCCAAAGTCAATGTAAATTAAGACTATAAACACTAGGCTGCACTCCAGCAATTAGATACTTAGGATAAAGAAAATCTTCCTCACTTAGTCCATAATTGAACGGTATTGTTTCTTCCATATATGGTGTTGGATATTGTCAGAAAAACGGGTAACTGGACTCAACAGTTTCCCCATTGGCCTGGATTATTAATTATTCCAGAAGTGACCTCTCATGAATGAAAATTATCTTAGCTTCACTGGTATCACTAGAGTTACGAAAATGATCTATTTAGGGGTGCTTAATGTGTAAAATTCTTCTTGTCTCAAAATCCACACAAATACCTCTCAGTCCTCCTACACACATGTTGGTTTTATTGGATCATTCAGTACAAGACTATTGAAAACATTACACGATAAATTACATAATAAGCCCTTTATTTTCTTTGAAATATTATTTATATTAATCTTAAATATGAATAAATCATCTTTGTATTAATAAATACTATTTATATTTAATGGGAATATCTAGGCTTAAAACATGGCCGAGAGAGAAGAGAAACAAAATCTTCAGAGTTCAGGGAGGGTGGACAAAATGTGTATCCCTTCTTATCAATAGCACTGACAAGTTTTACTTTTTTTCTCTTCATTTATCTAGTCTGCGTGAACTCAGGTCAGGTCACTCGGAAACTTGCGAAACGCTCAGCCAATTAGGGCAATTCTGATGGTGGGAACACATGGCAACTGCTGGTGTAAAATACTGTGTAAGTCAGCATGCCAATCAATATGTAATTGGTGGCAGTATTCCAGAAAGAATTAAATTCACTGAATAGCTATTAATAAGGTTTCTACTCAGGGGTACTTCTCTCTCTTTCCTTGTGTTAGGAACCTCCTAATAACAGAATTCTCCCTCATGAATTAGTGAAATATACTAGATAAAACAATATAAATGGAACATATAAAGATTTCTATTAAATGATACTAAGATTAAAGACTCTCTAATGCTCTCATCCATTATACTAAAGAATTATAGATACTCAAAGGATGCAGAGCTTTTACTGAGTAATATAAGAGATACATATGTGTCTATATTTTCACGTGTATATACACGCACACATGAAAGAAGGAAACTACTTTTCTCTCTGTTAACACAGTCAGAGAAAGAATCCATATATTGAGGAAGCAATCATGTACAAAATAGTAGTAGGCAATTACCAAAGACCTTATTCTCCAACTGCAGTGTGGGCAAAGAAGCCAGTTGTATTATAGGGAATAGCATGTAGTTTACAGGAAGAGTATGGATTTTAGAAATTTTGGAAATCCTCTGTAGTTCAGACTTCTTTCCACACTGAAAATTGTCCATCTGCATTTGTAATTATCTCCTGTATCCTCACGTCAACGTCATATTCACCTAACAATAATCCTGAGCCTTCATTGCTTCAAATAAATAAAAAGGGATGAAAATCCCTTATTTAAAAATCTTCATTTGTGAAAGCATTATACTTTCCCGACTTGAATAGTCATAAAACACATAGAGACAGAGTAAACTACTACATGTGGTAGCTTTGGTTTATCTTGCTCTGATAATATACTTTTACATTAACTATAAGTCCTCTGAAAACACCTTTTTTGTAAAGCTTGAGTGTGTTCCCAGTGAAACTGTGCCAAAAGATATTTGGGAGGGACATGTCAGCAAGTACTTAGAAGTAATCCTCACATCTTTCATCCAGTAATTCATTTTGTGGTACCCTTTTCTGTCAAACTGGAGATGAAAAAATTTCCCCCTCTGAATTGATGAGATTGATTTCTTTTACAGGCAATGTTGTAACTAGTTTACGTAAAATGAAATGTGTGTCACAAAAAATAAACCACACAGTGACACTGAATAAAGAAGCAATGTCAGTCTTTATACTGACGACAAGATTTTTGAGCAGGACAGAAATATAATAAGAATGTTTTCTAATCTGACTTTTAACAAATTCTTGGCTGTTTGGCAATGTAAACAGTATGTTGTGATAGAGCTAAGTGGCTTAAATTATTAAAGTTTACTCTAAGCTAATCTAAACATATTACAAAATATATCTATGCTCTGAGCCATTTAGGTATAGCTATTCCTTTTTTTTTTACTTGAAGATGCATCACATTGCTATTCCTTTTTTTTTTTTTACTTGAAGATGCATCACATTGCAAGAAAAGTTCCACAGACCAAACAATCTTTTTGGACTGTTTGGAGAAACAAAGAAAACAGAACAAAAAGTGTCAGCAAATTTACATGTGCATACTTCTGTTTATGAAAACACCATTTTACAATAACAACTGCATAAAATCAAGAGGGTAGGGGGAAAAATTGTTCACTAAGTTATGGTATGCTTGTAGCATAGTATTTGTATTTAGTCTGATTTTTATTTGAATGAACTTCCCTTGTGTCTTTGTGGAAAGAAATATGAGGAAGAAAAAGGGTGCCTCAGATTTACTTCAATCACTTTGGCATTCTGCTTTGCCACAGAATGATACTTCAGCTTCTCTCTTCAACTTGTACTACAACAGCTGTTCCACTTTATTTGATAATGTAGTTTATTGGACTCTATTATTTGGTGAATGGGATGTAAATGAAACTGGGTATGTTTGCATGGCCTTGTGCTCTGTCTGTGCTAGAAAAATATTTGAATAATAATAATAAAAGCCTGAACTTGAGTATGGATCTCACAAATTACACTCTTGAGGACAACAATAATGACTATACAGTCTTATATTTCTTGCATTTTGACTAAAATGTCTGTCTGAATATGTTTTAAAAGATGGAATAGTTAAAATAAAATAATTCATTTTGAAATTTTATTCAAAACTGCATGTTTCTCAGGAAAGCTATAGTTCCAATATGACACTTTTTCAGAAGAGCAAATAATATCTAAGCTGTTTTGGTAAGATCTATGAAATGTTCCTCTTGTGTTAGTGGTCTTTAAAAACATTTGATTAAGTCCCAAAGGTGTGGGACATACTCTAACAGAAGACAAAGATGAGTTCCTAACAAATGAAAAACTGTGAAAAATAGCAGGCCCTTCATGAATGTAAAATACCTCCATGGATTTGGGTGTCCTAAGTTCCAAGCAAATGCAAACTGAGTTAAATTAATTTTTAATAAAAGCAGCAACCTATAATATCTGGTTCCTGTTTGGGCCATGGGTGACTATATAGCTCTGCTTTTTACTAAGGTTTCGTATCAACCCTGTCATCTACTAATAAAAATTAAACATATTATTCTTTCAGCATATGTTAATGAAGCATTTGAACCTTGAAGAAATTCAGTGACCTTTTCTAGTCTTACTAATAGCAACTGGAGTATGACTGTACAGGTTAGCCTCAGTTTCTGATTCTGCAGAATTCTGGTTTCAACTTTCTGCAGGTCACTCCTTTGCCCTTTGTCGTCAGTGGTTCTAATTTGATATGGCTAGTCCTTCATTTCGTTGGCTTTTGTTACAAGTGTGTGAAAAACAAATCTTTCAGAAGAATTGGAAAAAACTTTCACTACTTCTGCCACATTTTGTTCATTTTGGCTAAGCATTGCTGGATAGTTTAACTTTATACACAGGAATTCTTGAAGCCCTCTGTTTTGGCTGATGCATTTCTGGTAAACAAGTGATTGCCTGAAAGAGATTATTCAGTTCCATTCTGATTTGCTTCTATTCAATCCAAAATCCAGTAACAGAACAAGAGACTGTCTTGGGGGTTATCTGATACAAACTGGGAAATACTGCAAGTCTTGTGGGAAAATTATTTTTGTGAGATTTAAAAAAAAAAAAACGAACAACAAACAAACCCAGTCTGGGTACTGGTAGAAGATCCAATGCTAACTGAATATTAGCTTTTTTTTTTTTTTTATTGCAAAGAATTGAATATCAAGTCCTGAAGAATCATAGAATCATAGAACAACCAGGTTGGAAGAGACCCACCAGATCATCTAGTCCAACCATTCCTATCAAACACTAAACCATGCCCTTTAGCACCTCGTCCACCCATGCCTTAAACACCTTCAGGGAAGGTGACTCAACCACATCCCTGGCTAGTGTGTTCCAGTGCCCAGTGACCCTTTTTGTGATTGATTTTTTTCCTAATGTCCAGCCTAAACCTCCCCTGGCAGAGTTTGATGTCATTCCCTATTGTCCTGTGCCCTGTCACTTGGGAGAAGAGGCCAGCACCCTCCTCTCCACAACTTCTTTTTAGGTAGATGTAGAGAGCAATGAGGTCTCCCCTCAGAAGCCTCTTCTTCTCCAGGCTAAACAACCCCAGCTCACTCAGCTGTTCCTCACGACCAAAGTTGTTGATATTGGCTGACCTACAGGTGTATTTACAAACTGTTTGGCTTTACAAATACTTTATATGCTATCTATTTATTATTTCAAATGTAGAGATTCTCTATTTGATACTCTTACTTAACTTTAGCAGCAGCTGAGAAGCTCTGCAATTCATCTGACAAAAACTCAACAACCCTTCACTGCTTTTTATGAAAGGATGCTTACAATGACGGTTGGTAACACCTCATTCTTTTTCTTTCCAGTTGTAAAATTTTATTTACTATTATGCTTTATACTCATTTAGTTTGATATTATATTTGCTTACTCAGTCTTGAAAATATCATTGGAGTTTAATCAGTGGAAATGAAATCCAACCTGTGAATGAATCTCTATTTTCATAATATGTATCATCCACTTTATGGGAAAACATTCTGAAAAGAAGTTACATGGTACAAATACACTTCCGGACAAATTGCATGTATCAAATACTATTCCTTATATTTCTTTTTTGTAATCATAAAGTAAGGTAAGATGCAAGGAGGACACAATCATTCTGAAAAAAAACCCAAATCATCATGTCCAGATTGAGCTGCTTTTTGCCCTAAATTTTCCATCGATCCTGGAAGTTTCCTATAAGAAAGTATACATAAATTGCCTCCATGAGGGGTAGTATGGTTTTCAGTCATATTCTATCAGTTTTTACCAAATTATAAGGACCAGCAGATGGTGCTATTGCAGGTGGCTATCTTGGTCTTTTTTTTTTTTTTAATCTGTGACCAAAGCCAGCAATAAACTCTTAAAAAAAAATATATTTATTTTCAGCCACAGTATGGTACTTCTCAAGAATTGTAGATGTTTCTATATAAAGCTTTATCTCCAATGATGTTGCTTACATTTTTTTACTGGTTTTAGTCATACAAGCAACCTGATATTACATGGTAACAGGAAATTGCAGTATTTGTCTTGCTGGAATGGAGGGAATACACTCAGGTATGAATTAACAATGTGCTCCGACAAAGACACAACACTCTGGTTCCATATGGTCTGAACAGAGCAACTTGAAATTTTTGTAAATGGAAGTGCTTAGTTTGACTTTCACAAGGTAAAGAAAGGTAAAAATACATTGTGCTTCCAAGCATATAAGTATTCTCTAGATAAGCAAAACAGAAGGGAAGTGTCTCAAGACAGGGCACTAATGGTTTAAAGCAATGACAGTTTTTGACAAATGCTGCAATTTATCAAGGGTACAATGCTATTTGTAAGTTTGAGCAGAATTTGATGATCCAGTAAAATAATGGGGAAGAAAAGAGAAAGTAGACAGAGACTTAAATTTAAGAAATATAATAAAAGTTAAAAAAAAATCAAGTCTGTCACCTTTCTTGACTGATAACTAGGAAAATACAATTTTAATTTAATTTTCTGAAGCAGTTTTTTCATTGAACAGAGATCTGTCAGTATCTTCATGATCAGACTGTTGGTACTCAGATATAGCGCCCATGGCGCTTTCACTTTCAGTGAAAGAAAGTAAGTAGGATTGTTATATGAGCTTTATATTCTCTACAACATAAAATTAAACTGAAAAAAATTTAAAGAAACAAAAATATACATAATCCTGCCCAAACTCTCAGATTCTCCAGTCTCAGACACCCTACTCAGCTTCCTATTCTTGCTGTCTCTGCACTAGACTTCCTTTGTTAGGAAAAAAAACATAACCCCAAACTAACCATCTATAAAAATGATGGGCCAAAATAAAGAAAGGAAAATAATATATTCATTTTCAATATTGCAAGAAAGTTTTTTAAAAAAAGTTTTTTTCAAACTAGACAATTTGCTAGATAAGATATAGTACTAATAAAATTAATTTGAAAGTAGTAATCTGAAATATGTCAAGATATTAAAGGCAGTTTTCCAATTTTTAGAAAAAAACTCCAAAACTGGCTCATTTTTTTAACCTCTGATCTCTCTCCTTAGACAGGCAAGAAAGTTCTTCTTTAATAGTACAATGAGAAAGGAGGTCAAATAGTGCACAAGGAATTAAGCATATCAAAACTGCAACATATGATAGCTATGAGCAGGGATCCTTCAATGTAACATAGGAAGGAAAGTCTCACTGTTCACTTTCAAAGGATGTTGGCCAGTCATCTCTTATTCCATCCCTTACTGGCAAACATCCATGCAAGAGTTTTGAGGGAACTGGCAGATGTATTGGCCAAGCCCCTTTCCATCATCTTGCAGCAGTCCTGGAAGACTGGGGAGGTACCACTGGACTGGAGGCTGGCTGATGTCGTGCCCATATCAAGAAGGAGCACAAGGTGGATCAAGGGAACTATAAGCCCATCAGTCTGACCTCAGTACCATGGAATGTCATGGAGCAGGTGATCTTGAGTGCTATCATAAAGCACTTACAAGAGAACCAGGTGATCAGGCCCAGTCAACATGGGTTCACAAAAGGCAAGTCCTGCCAAACTAACCTGATCACCTTCTATGACCAAGTGACTAGTCTCTTGGGTGAGGAAAAGGCTGTGGATGTAGTCTTCTTGGACTCCAGTAAAGCCTTTGATAAAATTTCTTATAGTATTCTGCTTTGGAAACTGTCAGCCTCTGACCTGGACAGGTACATACTCTCTGGGTAGAAAACTGGCTGGATGGCCGGGCCCAGAGAGTGGTAGTAAATGGTGTTAAATCCAGTTGGAGGCCAGTCACAAGTGGGGTTCCCCAGGGCTCAGTGCTGCTTCCAACCCTGTTCAATGTCTTCATCAATGACCTGGATGAAGGCATTGAGTGTACCCTTAGCAAGTTTGCAGATAACACTAAGCTGGGTGGAAGTGTTGATCTGCTGGAGGGTAGGAAGGCTCTGCAAAGGGATCTGAATAGGCTGGACTGCTGGGCTGAGTCCAATGGCATGAGGTTTAATAAGGCCAAATGCTGGGTCCTGTACTTGAGGCACAACAACCCTATGCAAAGCTACGGACTAGGAGAAGCCTGGCTGGAAATCTGCCTGGAGGAGAAGGACCTGGGAGTGTTGGTTGACAGCCGACTGAACATGAGCTAGCAGTGTGCCCAGGTGGCCAAGAAGGCCAATGGCATCTTGGCTTGTATCAGAAACGGTGTGACCAGCAGGTGCAGGGAGGTGATTCTCCCTCTGTACTCAGCACTGGTGAGGCCGCTCCTTGAATTCTGTGTTGAGTTCTGGGTCCCTCACCGCAAGAAGGATGTTGAGGCTCTGGAGCGAGTCCAGAGAAGAGTAACAAAGCTGGTGAAGGGGCTGGAGAACAGATCCTATGAGGAACAACTGAGAGAGCTGGGGTTGTTTAGCCCGGAGAAAAGGAGCCTGAGAGGAGAACTTATTGCTCTCTACAACTACCTGAAGGGAGGTTGTGGAGAGGAGGGAGCTGGCCTCTTCTCCCAAGTGACAGCAGACAGGACAAGAGGGAATGACCTCAAGGTCCACCAGGGGAGGTTCAGGCTCGACATAAGGAGAAAAGTCTTCACTTAAAGGTTCATTAGGCAATGGAACAGGCTGCCCAGGGAGGTGGTTGACTTGCCTTCCCTGGAGATTTTTAAGGCATGGGTGGATGAGGTACTGAGAGGCATGGTTTAGAGATTTGTAGGAATGGTTGGACTTGATGATCTGGTATGTCTCTTCCAACCTGGTGATTCTATGATTCTGTGATCATAACATTCATAAGTTTGGGGTTTTTTTTCATATTGACCTTTAAAGTCATCCAGAGTATTTCAAAGACAATGTTATCTAACACAGATCTGCAGTGTCATGATCATTCCAGAGGGAACAGATTTAGAGAGAAGTATGAAAAATTAGACTCTGCTGGACTTTGCTGAACTACTTCAACATTTGAACAAGCTTGTGAAAAACTCCTTTGCATCTTTCAATACAATGCTACAAGTCACATGTAAAGACATTGTTGGAAAGAATATTAACACCATCCCATCCACTCAAAAAACCCTTCATGTTTGTGTGCTGAAGAATAACACCTACACAGTGTACACTGCCTAAGCCTGTTTCACCAACAGCAAGTTTTGCCATCTTATACTTCCTACGTTATATATCTCTGCATGCTGCATAGTCCAGACCTAGCTATTGTGCTTAAATTCTTGCTTGCTGGTTTCCTGAAAAATATATTTTCTGGATGGTGAGGTTTTGATAGGAATATAATGTCCAAATAGCCACACTTCGCAAAGATCTTGTGGTAGTGTTCACCTCATGAAGGAAAATATTCTTGGCATTTCTGCATGCTCCAGTGTCTTTAGGGGGTGCCTTTTCAAGGCTACAACAATTGGACATAGAGAGAGTGATCTTCAATCCAAGATAAACTTTAAAAATATCACTAAGTGTTGTGCTATAAGAAAGTACTTTTATTGTTTGTGCACCCTGAATAGTAAATGTTAGTCATTTATGCAGTACAGTTGACATTTCTTTGAAAGCAAAACCTGGATAATACTTTAATAAATTCACTTACACATTGTATGCATTTGTATTATTAACTTATTTATTGCATGCAAAAAGGCAAGTGAAAGGAATGAAACTCAATCATTGTATGAAAAATAAATATGTAACTATACAACCTCTCAGTCAGGTGACAAAACTATTTCAAAAATGTTTTATTAGCATACTAAACGACTTGTGAAAAGCAACAAGATGATTTATCATTGTGTTAAAAAAGTTCAGTTGATAACATAAAAATTATGAAAAACATTGTACAATCTTTTACTGGAGTTTTTAGCCCTTTTGCTACCAAACTGCACACAGAAATTGTCTCTATGGACTTTATTGCATGTTGGCATTGAGGAGTACCTTTAGCAAAAGAAACTCATGTATACTTTTCTGAAAATCCTGAGAGTACCTTCTAGACTGTCCAGGACATTTATCTATAAACCAACAGGCTCCCTGACTCAAGATTTGGAGATGTTTCTGCTGCTTAGCAACACAAGCCAAAAAAAAGCAATTCCCTTTCCCTGTCCTTGCCACTATGCCACCAATGTTACTTTTAACTCATGAATGATTTATCTGCAACCAGTATACTGTATTTTAATGTGATATACACGTGTATTTCTTTTTAGAAGTCCAGAACTGACAAACCTTGTGCTTTAGTTCATAGTGATGAGGAACAGCTTTGCTGGCAGGGATGCAACTGGCTTATTACTGTCTATAGTACCAACAAAAAACAGTGACTCCAAAGTTACCTGGAGCTGCATGCAAAACATCTCTAAATACTAAATAAAATAATAAATACTAAATATGAACAATATAAATAGGAAAGTTTTGTAAAAGAAAATGACTCTTGTAAGAGTCTCTGAAGAAGTCCTTCTGCCCCTAAAAAATGGTGGAATATTGGTTTCAGACCGAACAAAATGTCTCTGACATGAAAATGCATGTCCTACTACATCTACCAGAAAATATTTCTCCGTCTTTCCTATGATCATTTTGTTGCTGTTTCTTTTGATTTTGTACATAATGACAGGACCATTTCAGATTTTCTCCATTTCCTTTATCCTTAATGTACGTTGATATAGATGCTCTTTTATGTTAAAAATAAGACATACAGAGCAGAAGTTAAGGTTACTTTGACCTTCTGTGTCATGTAAATCTCTTAAAATTTTAAGTCCCTGAATCAGTTCCAGATTTTCTTTTCTAAGTAGTCACCTTATGGAAGGTTTGGCATGTTTCTTTATCTTTGCTATTTATTAATCATGTTTTTCTCAGCTTTATCATAATCCTAATTTACACAATTTTTTGCAGCTGCTGCTGTACTGCAGTTGACCTATGGTTAATCTTACCAGCCAATAAACTCTTTCTTGGTTTTGGGAGCAATAAAAGGATTAGTTGATTTCTTTTTCTTAGACAATGCTACATGCACTTAGTTAGGACATGATACTGTAAAAAGGAAAAAAAAAAATGTTTCCCTGATATTGAAGATGAAGAAAATAGGAAAAATGAGAATGAAACTCATGGTTGTTGTGACCTTTAGGCAGTCAGTGTGCAGAGGTAGACTCTGAATAGCCATTCAGCAACAATTGTTACGTGATTGTAAGAAAAGCAGAAACCAGCAAACACAACGTATCAACAATGAAGCATTTGTCCTTATTGTTTGCATCCTTGTCTATAGAGGAGGCAGTTTTATTTTGTGACTGAAGGGCTTGGTTGCACCTTGAGAGAATTGCATTATGTGGAGCCACATTCAAGACTACAGCAACAAAAGTCAAGTTTATAAAATATCTTGAGGCATAGAGCAGGACTGCAACAGACATAGTCACAATATCGGTTAAAACTGTAGTTATTGTTTGTGCACAGAGTAGCTTCCCAGGCTGTTGGTCTCACTCCCCTTGAAGTCATTCTCAAGATTTTCGCTGGAGTTGAATTGGGCCCTACAAGTTAGAGGACTTTGTAAGTCAGTCTTGAAAATCAGAGGCATTCCTTTAGCAGTCTTACACTATGTATGGTTGTTTCTTTTCTTAATAGTTCTGAATTACTCCTGAATAGTATTCACTGAAGCCACCGGGAATAAGAAAAATAATAAAAAAATGAAACTACAGCTGTTTTCAAAAACTTGTTTATTGAATGCCAAACTGAGAGCAGTTATTGACCCAGGAGGATTACAGTTTATTCAGGGTGCCAAGTAATTATAGAAATGACACCAGATCATCATTTACGCTCACAATGTAGTCATGAATGACAATGTGAACTAAAACAAGGACAAATGAAAAAGAACCCACAGTTTATAGTATTCATGAGCAGCACTGCACAGGGTGTAAGTAAATTAGAGTTGTTTGGTCTAGTAGCTACTCGTTTCCATTGGAAATTACCACCCACTGTTCTCAGTGGCAGTTAACACTAATAGGAGAATCCCTGAGCCAAAGCAATAAACTAACAGTGAATGTAGTTTTCTATTTTCTGTCTTTTCAGTTAGGTAACATAGAGGAAATTACAGAAGAGACCTCTTAAGCTGAAAGTACTCAGCAAATGTACTCCCTTATTGGGAAATTGTGTAATAGAGCTTTGCAAAACTTATAGCACTTGCTTAAAATTGTACCAGGTATTCATTTACAGGTCAGGTATCTGTCCTCTTTGCATGTTTTCCACACGTTGTTTCCAGATTAGATTCCAACATATGCAAACTTACTTTCTGGAAAGAAGAAAACTCCTCAAACTGGAAATACTAGCCTCTGGCATCAATGCGATCTCATTACCTTATACAGATCTGCAAGTAAAACTGAATATCCAACCCAGAAATACTCAGCAGAAAAGATCTCTCTAAAAATGTTCTTGTTAGGACAAACAATGGAGCTTTTGACATAACATATCAGCTTTGCAAACAGGAACACTGAAGGAAATTCTTGGAGGTCATTAGGAGACAATACTCAATATAGTCTTCCTCTATATAAAACTTCTCTAGACAAGACTGTTTTACAAAAATATTACTAAGAACTCATACCAGTGGTTTACTGGACAGCTGAAAGATCAATGAACACAGGACACAAGAGTATAGGAATTTGCACATTAACCCATTTACTGCAACTTGGACAGAGATCTATCTGTTTAACAAACCAATCTCTTGAAGAAAAGAACAAAGCACTCCACTAACTAAAAAATCAAAACAGCGCAAGAAGAGAGAATCTCACTTGTTAATTTTTCAGCTTTCTTTTTTATCTTTATCCAAACTATAAATATCTCACTTTACTCAGCTTAGGAAAAGAGTACACCTACCTAAACAAAGAGTACGAATTTCATCTCCTTACTCATTCAAACTAATGTTATAATCAACTTTCCAAAGCAAAGGGATTTTTGTCTAGATGTTCTGGAAAACAGAAACCCCTTCTGCTCTTCTGTTTTGTCTACTGCAAGCTCTCCTTCTGTCTTGTGCAAGCTGTGGAAGATGGGTACCAACAACAAAGGAAAGACGTAAGCAGGAAAAAATGACAGAAGGCATAAGACAAATCTCTGATTTGATCAATAAGTACCTTTTTAGATGTGTATTTATTATGCTCATGCCAATTAACCATTTCTTCAGGCAAAGAAACAGCTAAACAGCAGTTTGAAATTCTGAGTCTGCAAATTTCTTATATCCATTTTTATGTGTGTATTCTCTAAACACACAAATGTCTGTACACAATCACACTCACATAATTGCTAAACGGTTCTACACTATGTATTTTATATGCTATGTTCCAGTCATATATTTCAAGATATGCACTAGAGATTTCCAGACATGAGTAAAAATGATGGCTAGCAACCATTGGAACTTCACCTGAAACAGAAGATATGAATAAATATCTACTAGACAAGAGTGACTGCATTTATTGGAAATAGTGTTCTTTTTTCTCTTATAGCTTCTTTTTTTTGTTACTTATAACTAAAAATAATAAAAACTACTGTTTGCAGATGTATCTGCTCTTTCTGAAAATGTCTAATCCTCTGGTTTTGAAAAACAATATGACATTTAAAAATAAGGTTTTTTAAAAAAGAACAAATTATTTTTAAGCTACTTTTGTTGCTGTAATTGCTAGTCATTTTAGTTTGTTGACCATACAGATACTTGATAGCCACACCTGGTATACTGTGTCCAATTTTGATCATCCCATTTCAAAAGAGGCACTGAAAAAATTGAAGCTGGTCCAGCAGAGGACTAACAAAGTGTCAAGAAAATTAGAAACTTGACATGAAAAAAGGCTGAAGAATTAGAGTTTTTTAAGAGAAAACTTATGATGAACATGAAATTTCATCATAGTTTTCCATTATCCTAAAGATAATTATAGAGAAGACAGAGATATCTTCTTCTTGAGGATGCAGGACAGCACGAGAAAAGAAAATGGACATAAGTTGCATCAGGGCAAATTCAGTTTATATATAAGCAAAAGTTCTTCACAATGAGAACAACTGAGAATTTGGATAGATTGCCCAAAGGATTCTCCCTATAGCAAGTATTCAAGACTCAGTTTGATAAGACACTGAATAAGACCTTCTTTCAACAGAAGATTGCAGCAGGTAATCTCCAGAGGTCCTTTCCAACCTAGATTTTTCCATGAACCACTGTAGTTGTGATTCTCTTATTATACATGGATAACAGTAAATTCTTAAGTCAATTAAACCAGCAAGTCAAAGTTTACAGTGTATGCTTCTGTATGTATACTCGTTCTGTAACAGGAGCCATATGCTCTATAGTATCACAAGCACAACTGCAGTTATCTGCAAGGAAGTACGTAAAGAAAGTACTTAAGGGAAGGGAAACAGCAGCAGAAGCACTAATGAAAACTGGCATGTGAAATAACAAAGTGTCTGCATCACAGTGATGGAAGGGAAGAAAATATAGGATAGTTTCCTGGTGTTTTCATGCAGCTAATGTTTCCCTAAAATCTCTGTATACCCTCAAGCGAAATATAAAAAGAAGATGTTGTATGCATTTTAAAAGAATGGAATGTGGAGAGACATGGCAAAGGAAAGGAGAAGGAACAAAAATTGCAGTGTGTGTGTGGAGTTGAAATGTTTTTTCTGCTTTCAAGCTGATCATCACACACCTGCATGCCTTCTTAAATACATTATTGTCAGGCCTGTTGGATCAGTAGAAGCACATTACAGGGCAGCAACAGCTTTTATAGTCCAACGGAACATCTAAAAATGCTAGATCATTATCTGGCCAACACTTATGCATAAGTCTACACCTAGCCAGTGTATTTCAGCCTAAATAGCTTTTATCTGTCATTGATATGCCTTTTTTTTTCATTAGCAGAATATCTAAGACTGTAAAATGTTACAAGAATGCAACATGCTAATTTTGCCCAATGGCTATGTTTTGTTTAAAAGGGGACATCAGTATTCTTCTTATACTTTAAGCCAACATTGTTTCTTTGGCTCCAAATGTTGATCATAATAATAAACTGAAGGAGAGAATAAGATCTTACAATGAAGCAATTTGGGGGATTTGACAGTTAAAAATCTGATTTTAATTCATCTTCAATGATCATCTGATCTGTGCATCTAATCTCATGGAAGAATCAATGTTAGATACAAAATTACCCCAACACACTAACAGTGAAAACAGTATTGTAGCAGACTTTGAAATGACTGTTTATAACAATTCAAGTATTCAAGAATCTAGGCATTCATACTTTGAGATGTAAACTCTCTTATACTCCAAACACTTTGCCTAACTCCTTGGAAAATAAATACAGCATTTCTGCTGCAATGTAACTGTGGAAAATAGGTTAGGAAGCAAAATATTCACATATTGGTATAATTCTGACAACTAATAGTTCATCTGCCACACCCATCTGCCACACTTAAATCATCATTTGCAATTGTGTTTTGTGTTTTACAGTGTTAGTTAGATGATATGCCCTCAATGAAAAATATCTAAAGTTTCAAAATCTCTTTTTTTCTGATCTATGCAGGTTAGGAAGGAAATCCATTATTTTCAGCAATGTTAAGGAATATTAAAATGCTTCTCTTACAAGATTTTTTTCTCTAAGAACAAAAGCAATAAAATCACGACATTGTTTTCTGTTTGGAATAAGAATAAGATTATGTTCTGGAGCAGGCTGGTCTCTAAAATATGAATGCATGTCTAGTTTCTGACAAGCACTGCTAACATGAAGAAATCACGATTTATTCTAGAAACAGAGATAATTTTTGCAAATAGACTTCATATCTGAGCATTAATATTTTAATATGGGAATTATTTCATACAAATAGTCCTATAGGAGGAAATACAGGTGAACTTTCAAGGGGTTTTCTCCAAATTCAATATTTCTGTTAACAGTAAATCAAATGGACTTAAATAATGAAGTAGCTATATCAAAATGAGTGAAGGAACTAATTCTGTCTCTTATTTCTGATTCTCAGGTAAGTTCCACAATCTACTTGATAAGTATAAATAGAAAACGTATATTTTTAAATGAATTGAATGCAAAGAGAAGTTTTTAGCCTACAATGTTCAAGGTTGATGGATTCCTACAAAGCCCAAGAAAAGGAACAAAGAAAGCAATTTCAGAGATGTCAGTTTTGATGCTATTGCAATGGATATCCTAAATTTCTAAAGAAGTCTGCCTTCCTATGGGAAAATTAATACTGTAAAAACAGTTGAACACTATTGACTCAGGTTCTTTTGCAGAGTATCTGATCACAGTGTTATGACCTGGCCCCAGTGGACCAGCTCAGCAGGATGAGGCTAAAGGGTGGTTGTGGTGTAGATTTCTTTTGTATGTTTGCACAGCAATCCAGAATGGCAACAAATCACTCCAGAGATCTGCTATTCCAGTCTCTGCTTTGAACCCAGTCAAAGCTAGGGCTTTTTACTTTGAACTCAGTCAAAATTTCAACTCTGACTCCAATCTATACTTTGAACACAGTCAAATTGACAAATTGACGCATAGTTCACAACAAGAATTTGGATACAATCAAATTCACCTGAAAGTGCCAAGGCAAAAAAAAAAAAAAAAAAAGTATGGTAGAATGAGAGAATAAAGCAGAAAGATAGAAAGAAGAGAAGCAGCAGAAAAAGAGGAATAAAAGAAAAACAACTACTACTCCAATGAAGTTCAATGCATGTTTCCTCAGGAAACGTGGTCCACAGGGCAGAGGACACATACATGTCCTTCTTCCTAGAGGTCCTCCATCCTTTAGTAGCATGCAGGGTGTGGTTGCGCTGCTTATGCACCATTTCTCTCCACAGAAATTTCTCAGACTGGGGCATGTTCAGAAGCTGCTTCAGGAAAGATCTTGAATTGGGGCTGGAGGCTCCAGAGGTCACTGGCAGTTCAAAAGACTTTTACCGGAAATAACAACCACTTGAACCCTTTGGGCACACATGTGCAGTCAGGGGCACTCCTGCCTCTTCAGAGTTCACGAACCCCTCAACCGCAGTAGCCCAGAACAGCTCATTGTGCACAAGGAACCCAACCACAGATTTGGGGGGCAGCACCTGCTCCTGCACCTTCCCCTCTCTCCTCTGCTGCTGCCAAACTGCACATATCCCTAAGCACACACAACCCTGCACCCAGATGGTGTTTAAGACATGCAGACAAAAGTTGATCTTTACACACAGCTTCTTTCTCCATCACCCTGTAGAAAATCTTGTAATAAACGTTCAGAGTGCAAGAGGTAAAATGGTGCTTCTGTATACTTCCATTTAAAGTAAGCAATTGCCAGAAAAATTGTTGCACAAGTAACAATAGTTTCATGACCACTTGCATACTATGCAGCTGTGGGTTATGTGAATATTGTTTCAGGTCACATGTTCTGTACCAATCATATTTTACCTCGTCTAGGGCAGATATATAATTAGACACATTTCCCAATAGTTTGGCATACAGATCACATCTACCAGTGTACTGGCAGGTAATTAAATTATTCAGTCTTAAAGGTAAGCTACCTTGCAGAAATCCTACGTTCTGATATGTTTGCAGGGCTACATTGTGGTAGAAAAATCTTTCTTCCCCCCTGTCAACCCCCCCCCCCCAAAAAAAAAAAAAAAAAAAGGTGATGTGTTGGAGTACTCTTATGTTTTGCTTAGGGTGGAGGATGTGTTTACTTTCTTGCAATCTGAAGGCTGAATGTTTTTGAACTTGTAGGTAAAAAATGGCAGTTAAAAGGTTCTGGGATTTTTTATTCCATGACAGAGAATGCCATTACTAATTTAATTAAAACTCACTCATACATGCTGTCATAACTCTACAGAGTTATCCAAAGCTCTCAAAGCTCCAAGGACTTGACAGACTTTTTATAGTTGAGCATATTGCATTGTCAAGATTCATTGCAAATTAAATATATTTTAAAAAAATGTCCCTTCCTAGTCTATCTTTAAGTGCACAGAATGGTAAAATAAATAAATTCTTTTTTCTTAAGAAACAGTATTTATTGTTATTCTGTGTTTTACCTTACTTTTGGACATACAGAAACACAGAGAAGTAACAAATGGAGGAAATTATTTCAGTATGAAATGCGAGGCTTTGCAAATAACAGTTTATGAAATAAAGCTTATCTGAAGAACGGACGAGATTTTGTACTAATCTGTAACTTCATAATGGTGAATAGTCATGGACATTGTCCTAATACATTTATACTTGTACCAGTTATCCTATTGGGTGTCTGAACCGGCTTCTGACATCTTCTTTGAAGTTTGGCTGCTACATTTCATCAGTCTTGCCTTAAAAATATTGGTATAGTCAGACCTGTTAGGTCAGTAGAAATGTCCCAAAGACACCCATACAAATGTAATATGTCATCAAGTGTGGCATTGTTTTAGGTGTGATAATGCATACCAAAATAAAGTATTCCATTTCAGTCATATATGTTTTCTATGTCCAGCATTGAGCCTCTGGAGGGAAATAGATTGCATATATCTCTTTAGAGATGTCAAAAAACTATTCATTTTTCTCTTCCTATATAAACAAGAAAATCATGAGTTCAGTGTTCGTACAAGTATTCTTTTGTATTACAGAGAATGAGATCCTAAAGCCTGGAATTAATTTTCACTGTCTTTTTTTGTTCTTTTATTTTTTTATTTAAAACCTGACCACCTGCAAGATTAGTCGTTAATGAATTTTTATATGCAAGGACTAGAAGAAACTTTATGGAAATTTTTAAAAAAATACAACTAAACAAATTCTGGCAACTTTGTTCTTACACTCAAGAAAAGATGAACTTTAAAGGTTTTTTGTATTGCCAATTTTATTTTTATTCTCTTTTATCCAAACTATTTTCCTCCTCTCTAGCCATATTCCTAATTCCTTTTTTAAGATGTATCACAGCCACCAAATATGTGCTTTGACATATCAATTTCTGTCTTAATTATCTGCTTTCAATGTCTGCAGATAAGTAGTTCTGTTTTTCTTGAGATTTTGTAAAAGGCCTTTGAGAAATGGCATTTTAGTGCTAATGAGTCAACAAAGAGAAAAATGCCTGGGGCTCTCAAAAAACCTTGTTCAAACAAACTGAAAGCACTGAAAACACCCTTATCAGATAATTATTAAACATACATTAGGAGACAGATAAAATGATGGGTTTTACTTGTCTTTTAGAGAAGTTCTTCTAAATACATAAGAGAAAAACCGTATCAGCTGGCTCTCATTGTACATGCAAGACAAGAGGAAAAACCACTCCTCTATGTTGCACTATATAGACAGGAAAATAAGTTTTTCATTTATAGTTCCGTCTTATACATACAAAGCCACAACTTGCAAGAAGAAGCTTCTTGAATACATTTTGGTCTTCTGGAGCACAGAGCAGGACTGCCAATCTCAATTTTTTACTTTAAAAATAAATGAATATATCAGTCTTCCTTGTCCTTAATTCTTCCCTCTCCCTTCGTCCCTACCCAACCCCCAATAAAACCCAAACCCATGACATTTAAACATAGTGCTGCTTTACTTTTTAAAAATTGCCTTGTTTACTGAACAATCAGGGCTTATGTCTTCCAATTTTTCTCCACACCAAGAGTTGTGGAACCTTACTGATGTTTTCTTCTTTTAAATAGATGTTCGCTTAACTGCAGGAATCACAATCTAGAGGGAGCTGCAGGTGCTTGTCCCTGTGTCAGCAGTGGAGTGAGCAGCAGGGCAACAGCTCCCCATGGAGAGGGTAAAGGGATTTCCCTGTCACCTCACCTCACCATTCAGTTGGCAGCAAGCTCTGCTTTCTACTCATGGGTGGGGAATGAGGCCTCAGACACCTGTGTCATCTTACCTTCAGGGGACTTCAAATTCTGGGGAATACAATTACACTGGAGTCAAAATGCCAAGTCGGATTTAAGACTTTGGGAACAGAGTGTCAGCATCACCATTCCTAATGTGCAGGTACCACCCAACCTCACTGTTTCCTTCTGCACAGTGAGAACCAACCAGTAAATGTCATGATCTTTGTGGGTAGATTTTACCAGATCTCCTTTTTTGTTCTCTGTCAGCACAAGATATTATCAACATGACATGTCAAAATATAATAAGCCACCCATCTACTTTTCTGGTTTCCTTAGCAGAGAAAAGAGTGCTGGATGTGCTGTATATGTTTTAATACTATTTTAACCTGTCTCACAAACCCAAAGAAAAAATATTTATAATAATGGCAATGATAATAGTAATAATAATAATAATAACAACTATAATACCTTTCTTACAGCAAGAGAAATAAGTACCTAGTTTCCAAATAACTTTCACAAAGAATGCTATACATAAACAGATCTATAAAAATATGTTTAGTTTTTTGATTTGAAAGCAACAAGCCACTAGAAAATAGAAGAGTCTTGTAGAGAGAGAACAGATTTGGTCTGAGAGAATTGGAATACAATGCAGCTTCTGCAAAAAGAGTCATGACATTTGTTAGTCCTAGTTGAAAGATTTCACCTTAAAAGCATTCTTGAAATTTACTTAAGCTCAGAAAGGTGTAAAGAGCAGGTGGAATTTACAGGGATTTGAAAATGGGACGTTAGAAAGTCTGGCCATCTCAAAAAAAAAGCATGAATTGATGTCACTAATGATGCCCTGTGGACCAGGATTGTTCTTATATAGCTTAAAAAATTGTCTTCAACAATCACTGAAGTCAGTGGGTTATCAGAACTAAGCAGTTCAGGAGAAATGAATGCTGTGAGGGACTACATCTTTAACAAAACAGAAAGTGGACAAAAGAAGACAAAGGTTTCACCAACTCTGTCAGGGATCTCACTAATGCCAGATATTATAGTGGATTTTATCACTTCCTTGCTGAGCCTCTTTCCACAAACTCCAAAGTGATGCAGATAGTACCGGGGAGTTGCTGGAGAAAATTGAGTGAAATGATCCTCACAGGAAGTTATGGTGAGTAGTTGGTTCATTAACTCCCCATGAAGAATGCCATGTCTTAGCCAAATAGAGCTGGAAAATGTTGTTTGGATTATCAAGGCCAATTCCCCACAATCATAGGCATCCACTTTGCTTAATTCTTTTCATAAACCTATTTTCCCTCCTGAGCATCTTCATTTTATATCTTTAGTTCTAATTAATATATTGTCCTTCCTATGAAGTGGTCTGTTTTTCACCTTATGGATATAAATTAAAAAAAAAAGAATCATGAAAAAAATCTACCAAGAAAGACCTAGTAAAATATATCACTAAGAATCTATTCCTGATTCTATGCCATTTTTCATTACTTCCATCTTCTTAATTATGGTTTACTTCAGAGTTTGTACTCATACGTTCACAGAATCACAGAATGGTCAGTGTTGGAAGTGATTTCTGAAGACCATATAGTCCCATCCCTTGTTGAAGAAGGTGTACCTACAGCAGGTTTCTGCACAAGAAAATGCCCAGGAGGGATTTGAGTATCTCCAGAGAAGGAGAAACCACAACTTCTCTTGGCAGCCTGTTCCAGTGCTGCGTCACCCTCACAATAAAGAAGTTTTTCACTGATGTTCGAAGTGGAACTTCCTGTGTTCTAGTTTGTGCCTGTTGCCTTTTGCTCTGTCACTGGGCACCACTGAGAAGAGTCTGGCCCCTTCCTTTTGACACCCACCCTTTAGATATTTATAAGCATTGATAAGATAACCCTTCAGTCTTCTCTTCTACAGGCTAAACAGACCCAGGTCTCAGCCCTTTCTCATAAGAGTTATTCTTCCATTCCTGAATCATCTTCATGCCCCTCCAATAGTTCCTTGTCTTTCTTGAGTCAGGGAGGCCAGAACTACACAGAGGACTCCAGATACGGCCTCACTGGGGCAGAGTAGAGGGGGAGTATGACTTCCCATGACCTGCTAGTCATATTCTTCTTAGAGTTCCCCAAGACCTTCTTGGCCACAAGGGTGCATTGTTGGCTCATAGTTCACTTGTTGTCCACTAGGGCTTCCAGGTCCTTCTCTGCAGAGCTACTTTTCAGCAGGTCAGACCTAACCTGAGTTTGTAGAGTTATTCCTCACAAGATGCAGGACTCTTCACTTGCCTTTGTTGAATTTCATGAGGTTCCACTCTATCCAACTCTCCAGTCTGTCCAGACCTCACAGAATGGCAGCACAGCCTTCTCTTGTATCAACCCCTCTGAATAGTTTTGCCTCATCATCAAACCTGCTGAGGATGCACTGTTTCTTCACTGATGAACATGTTAAGCAAGACTGAGCTCAGTACTGACTGTGGGGAGCATTGTTAGCTAAAACTTTCCAAATAGTCTCTGCACTGTTATGTCTTTTGTTATGATAGAATGTAGGGTAAAAATGCAGTACTTCACTTTTCTCCAATGATAGATTGGGGAAAAAGAAACACTCCTTCCTTGATGAGTGATAGCACATGCCATTTTCCTCACAATTTAGAAATAGAGATAACTAGTTCTTCCTTAAACATCCAATAACTATTCAGAAAGTAAAAATGCTCTCTGGCTTCTGTTTTGACATTGGACTGGTAATTTCTGTATCCAAACTGAAAGAACCTTGAAACAAAGTGGCAAGGATCTAGTTTAATCTTATAAATCCAGACGCTAGTAGACTATGTAACATGTATGGATAGTGTACACTGACTATCTGTATGGATATTTGTGTCTTCACTTGGCATATTAACTGCTGTACTATAATCACTCCTTTGTTTTAGGTTTGGGTTTCTTTCCTGAAGACCCTATAATAGTTACAAGAATAGCTAATAACCTCTCCTAATTCAATATGATCTAGGGTTTTTTTTGGTAAAAGGAGGTATACACTTGAGAAAGTAGGCTCCAGCTCTCAGGAGGCTTTGCTTTTATATTGCTGAGCACAAATATGCCAAGCACAAGGAGAAGGATCTATCCTCACACATACCTTCTCATGCCCCTATGGGGGAAAGAGAAAAGTTTCAAATCACCAATTTAGCAGCCTACTTGGTCTTCTCTTAACTGGACTTTTTAAGGGGCCAGGAAACAAAGGAATTCAAATTCATTCAGTTGGAAAAGCTGATTAATACTTTCACTGATTTAGAATTGAGGAATAATTCACTCAAAAGAAATCAGGTGAATTTGGAGATTCTTACCACCAAGAAAAAGCACCAAGGGAGATATGAATTCTCAACAGCCGCAGTAATCCTTGGTTATTAACAATGGATGAAACTGAATTTGCTTGAATATAAATTACCTTAATGTGTTGCCATAAATAGATATAACTTTGAATAAGCAACTCTGATATAATTACTACATTCATTTTTCTTACTTACTGAAGGAAAGAAAGACTTTTGTGTCAGTGGGGGCAATCTCTGTGGGACAGACATTGCCAAATACCATTATTCTATTGAAAACTGAAGAAAAATGCTTATTTATTTGTGGACAATTCCCAGGTCAGTTTTCATCTCCAACATATCCCCATTGTACACTGACCCCACTTCTGCTTTTCTTGCTCTTTTCCTCTTTATGTAACTGAAGAATCTTTTACTTGTTAAAACATCTTTTGTAAGATCTATCACCTCCCTGATGGAGTTTTCTTTGTTGATCCCTCTCTTTTTACAGTCTTTGAAGGCTCTCTATTTATTCTTATTGTATTTTTGAAGGAATTATTTGTCTAGGTAAATGTCTGGAATTCTTTCCTCGATGCTTTTCTGTCTTACTTGGAGTAAAATTGTTTGATCTTTTGAAGACAATACCAATAATTTCAACTATTCTTTCAAAGTTTGTCTGAATAAAAAGAATATTAGTTTTCTACTTCTCTGAATTTTTTTTCTTAATTTGACACAATCCAAGTTCAATTTCCATAGTAACTTCCTTACTTTTCAGAAAACACTACCCCTTGTTTTTAGTAACAGAGATAATCTGTTTGTTTCTCATTTCCAGGAGTACTAAGCTAGATGTATTCATTCTCAAACCCCTCTAAGGAGACATAGAGTTTCCAATGAAAACACCTTAGCCAGAGTGTTTATTTCAAATTCTTTTAATCCTACTCAAGTCCACCTTTAACTTTAGACTTTAGTCATATCTAAAGGTCTATACAGGGCTAATGAATCTCACTGGTTCATGAAAACATGTTCCTTGCATGTATTTTATTATGTTAACTGTCTTCAAATATTTATATTTGTAGAATTATGGGATAATAAAAAGACAGGGTTGATAGCAGAATCTTACAGTTGCTGACCTCTGGGATAGTTATATACACAAATGATGAGAAAGATTGGACCAGTACATGCAAGTACAAAATGATCTGTGCTATGTGTCAGTGACACAGAAATTAAAAACTCTAATATAGTCTAATTCTTGCAGCACAGCATACTGACCAAAAATTCTTGTTCAGAATGAAGGGAAAGTTCAAGTAACTGAAATTAAAAATCTGGTACAGCCTTTGTCTCTAGATTTTCATTATGGCATGAACACATTAATTTATCTCTTTAAGAAATAATGATTCTTAATTTTCCTCAAGAGCATTGATTCAAAGATTTAACAAGATCAATGGCCACGGTGAATATCAGCAACAGGTCCTATCCAACAGAGGCATATTCTGCCTCTCATAGACATGTAAATAAATAAGAGCATCAGATTATTAAGCAGTAAATTCATACTAATACAAACTTTCTCATAAATGACCGAGATGAAGGCATTGAGTGTATCCTTAGCAAGTTTGCAGAAGACACTAAGCTGGGTGGAAGTGTTGATCTGCTGGAGGGTAGGGAGGCTCTGCAAAGGGACCTAAACAGGCTGGACTGCTGGGCTGAGTCCAATGGCATGAGGTTTAACAAGGTCAAATGTTGGGTCCTGCATTTGGGGCACAACAACCCTATGCAGAGCTACAGACTAGGAGAAACCTGGCTGGAAATCTGCCTGAAGGAGAAGGACCTGGGGGTGTTGGTCAACAGCAACTGAATGTGAGCCAGCAGTGTGCCCAGGTGGTCAATAAGGCCAATGGCATCTTGGCTTGGATCAGAAACGGCGTGACAAACAGGTCCAGGGAGGTTATTCTCCCTCTCTACCCAGCACTGGTGAGGCTGCTCCTTGAATCCTGTGTTGAGTTCTGGGTCCCTCACCACAAGAAGGATGTTGAGGCTCTGAAGCAAGTCCAGAGAAGAGCAACAAAGTTTGTGAAGGGTCTGGAGAACAGACCTTATGAGGAACGACTGAGAGAGCTGGGGTTGTTTAGTCTGGAGAAGAGGAGGCTGAGAGCAGACCTCATTGTTTCCTACAACTACCTGAAGGGAGGTTTTAGAGAGGAGGGAGCTGACCTCTTCTCCCAAGTGGCAGGGGACAGGACAATGGCCTCAAGCTCTACCAGGGGAGATTTAGGCTAGACATTAGGAGAAAAATATTCACAGAAAGCATCATTGGGCACTGAAACAGGCTACCCAGGGAAGTGGTTGATTCACCTTCCCTGGAGGTGTTTAAGGCACAGGTGGACAAGGCTCTGAGGGGTATGGTTTAGTGTTTGATAGGAGTGGTTGGACTCGATGATCCAGTGGGTCTCTTCCAACCTGGTTATTCTATAATTCTATGATTCTATGAAATATACGTTTAGAACTCATAAACAGATGTAATCTATATCTGAGAATCAATGTCTCTCAAGTCTTATTTCATGCATTTTGCCAGGCAACATCACAAGTACTCATTTTAGAACAGTAAATGCCTGTTCCTAAAAACATTTGCAGTGCTGTCAATTAGCTTTTTTGGAAGAACAAGGTAACTTCATGTTTTCACTTCCCTCACCCTGGAATAATATCTTTTTTCCTTTATATATTTGGGTTATATATCTATTTACGACATAAATGCAACAGGGGTACAAAAATGTGCAAATATTTTTGCTTTTACCTATATTTTCCACCTAAATGATGACTTGTTTGCACAAGTCATATAAATAATCAATCGTAACTGCTTCATCTCTGGTAACGTTGTTCCTTCTGTCAAGGTACTGTCCCTCTTTGTGTTTATAACTTGGCCTTGAATATTTCACAGCTACTAGGTAGCATCCTTAAGCATTTGACCATTACAATAATTCCTTCTGGAAAACAACAAAAAATGACTCATGTAGTCATCTCTCTCTATATATTTTTAATTATATAATCCTTACACCTGTCTCTTTCTGGCATTCTTAGTCACAAATGTATTTAAATCTTCAGAGCTAAACTATTTTCTCACATCTGGTATTTCTTTTTTCATAAAACATTTGATTACTTCTTTTTTCCCCCCCCAAATAATTAGCAATAATTCAGTGTGTGCTTTCTAAATGTAGGCAGTTTTTAAATTTTTTCAAGCCAGTGTTAGATGGTGATGGATTAATTTAGAATCATCTTCCCTCTCACTTGTATTGTACTGGGGAAAAAGGTGCTACTGGGCACAGGTTTGCGTGTCTGAATCTTGCCTGCAAAAGTGTGCAGATTTCTCTAATACACGATGGCCAAAATACTGAGAGAAAGTATTCATCTGAAGCCAAGTGGACAGGAAATATTACTGCAGAAAATACAAACTGGAGCCAATACAGAGTTGTTAATCCTCAGAGAAACCTCTGAAAAACTAATAGATACCTAAGTCTCTCTGACACTCACATTAAAAAAATAGTCACTTACTTTGAATCTATATTGTTGAAACCTGTGCATTTGATAGCTGAACTACATGATGCACTCAGTAGAATAAAAAAATTAATAAATGAACAAATAAGAATCTTTGGGTGGTTGGGATGGCTGCCTATGGAGCTACCACCCTTGGTTAATGAATCCAGATAATTTGATATTTCTAGACTGAAGAGTGAAAAACTGAAATTAAAGAGAAATGGGGACAAAGCAGAAGTCATCCATGCAGCAGCATGCTCAGTAATTGATTTTGTCTCATCAGAAAGTCACCAATTTTGTGTATAATTCTGAAGTAATTTGAATAGTCATCTTCATATACAAATGTACCCAGTTTAGGAGAGTTCTCTTTCTTTCTGTTATGTGTCACTATTTGGAGAAGAGAGTAACACATGTGACTTTTGTCTTGATGAAAGTTTATCCTATTAGAAGCAATTACTTTGTCACCATCATTTAAAAGAAGTACTTTTGTGTCCTATGAAAGGTTAGGCCCAGAGATCAATTATTAATCGTTGCCCAGTTTAGATCTGATTTTCCATTCTTACCTAAATAATATTTTTATTGCTTTTAAAGCTGCCCTTGCATTTTGCTTCAGTGAAATGTATTCACTAGGGGCTGAGCTCTGTGGTCTAAAATGCCCTCTTTTATCAAAACTGGGAGAAATTTATAACTTTTCTTATTATTATTTTTAAGACGTTATCTACAGAAGTTAGCATATTTATATTTTAAGAGTGTGTATGTGTATGACATTAGACTATGGATACACTTTGTCTTCCCTTATGACAGGTAAAATGGAAGGCTTAGTTTTCATGGTTCCTGGAGGTTTTTAAGAAGACCTGTAGATGTGGCATTTAGGGACATGGTTTAGTGGTGGTCTTGGCGATGTAAGGTTTATGGCTGGATTTGATGATCATGAAGGTCTTCTCCAAGCTAAAAGAAGTATTTCCCCAGAGGCTTTGTCTTTCAACTTGAAGAACAGAATCAGACATTAACTTTCATATTGAAATAGAAGTATTTCAATCACAAAGTATTATTTGACTGCTAGATGAAATCTATTAGATTTCATGTATTGCTGTATGCTCCAGAGAATGAACCATCTGTGGTGGGTTGACCTTGGCCAGCTGCCAGACACCCACTCAGCCGCTCTCTCAATCCCCTGGGTTGAGATAAAGACAGGGATATCACTTACCAGCTACTTTCATATGCAAAACAGATTTAATATGGGAAAAATTAACCTAATTAGTTGTCAATTATAATAGAATTAGGTGGTAAGAAACAGGCAAGAATTAAAGTCCCACTGCCAGCCCTTCCCAGACTCAACACCTCTCGTTCATCCCTGTAAGAATGATTCAGGAACTCAAATAGTATGCCTTAAAGTACTTGTTCTCTATATCACAGATTTAGCTGCAGCAGGGAAGAGTCAAGCCACGTGAGGGTTGGTATCTTCCTGTGCCATCTTGCTGTGCTTGCAAGCAGTCCAGCTGCACAGGCAAGCCAGGAGCAGTCATGCTGCAATCCTGCTAGTAGGGGGAGCAAGGGAAGAATGACGCTTCTGACTCACCATGGACTTCAGAGCACCCTTAAAAGCCTCAAACTCAGTTCTAGAGCTTTCTAGAAGTAATATTGTACAAGTATACAGAAATATTCCTCCCCTCCTCAGATTCTAATCTATAAATAACACTGAATATAGGACTGACATGCCTGCCATTCTCAAAACCTGCAGACAGCACAGGAGCCTTAGTGTTGATACACTTTTCTCTCTCCTCCTTCTTTTTCTTTCTTCCTTACTATCTTTCTTCTTTCCTTTCTTCCTTACTTTCTTTCTTCTTTCCTTTCCTTCTTCCTTTATCTTTCTTCTGAGGAAGAAAGATAAATAGATTCTCTATTACATGTTTGAATATTATTTATAGTTTTGGTGATTTTAGAACTAAAATATAGGATTAGCTTGAATAATAGATTTTAGTTAGCCTGTGCCTAGATGCTTACACTTGCATAAGGAATTTTAATGAAGAGCAGTTAGAAAGAGTGGGAAAGGATGTGTCTGTCTCTATTTAAACCAGATAACAAGAACTAGTGTAACAATAAGAGAAAGAAGAACCAGCTAGGACCAGATGCAACCTTGAAGAGGTGCTTAAGGAGTCTAAGAGCATGCGCAAGAAGGAATGTTGAAAATTTCACTGTGAAGAAGACTGCAAGTCTTCCTCCAGAAACCCCCAACCCCAGACCTCCAGAGGGCAGAGTGCATGCACCAAGGAAGGAAACTTATGTAAATAAATTCCAGGAATTGATTATAATAGACACACCTGTTCCAGTAAAAGCGATGATTTGACTGTATATAGCCTATGTGAATTGTACTAGAAGTTGCATGAACATCAGGTGGAGCTATCCCCTGCATGCCTGACATGGCTTAATAAGCAAATTGGCATTGATTATTGAGTTTGGCTTTTCATGGCATCACTTCCTTTTTTTTTCCTTTTTCTTCCTTTTTCTTTTTCGCTTTCCTCTTTCTCCTTTTTCTCTTATTACAGGTTCGTCAAGCTAATGCCTATCTTATTCCTCAGAACATTTGTAGAAATAAAGTCTTTTTAAATTGATTGCTTGGTATCCTTTCATCTTTATTAGCATAAAAGGGAACAGAACTTGGACATTTTATAGGGATACCCAGGGTCTACCTTGGTGACCCCTGATTGTAACAATCCCTGACTCCCCCATTTCCTCTGCCCAGAGCAGCAGAGGGGGTTGGGGAATGGGGGGGCTGCAGTCAGTCCATAACAGCTCCTCTCTGATGCTCCTTACCCTTCACACTTTCCCCCTGCTCCTGTGTGTGGTCTTCCCACGAGATGCAGTCCTTCAGGATTAACCTCTTTCAGCATAGGATTTCGATGCTTTGCAGTTCCTTTGGGGAATATCCACCTGTTGTGGAGTAGGCTGAGCAAATTAAAAAGAAAAAGAGCTAGGCAGAAAAAAAAAAGGGAAGTCAATTATTCAGGTATGGGGAAAGAATCAAAGAAAATTGTTTTCATTTAAAGTGACCAGAGGGTGTTCGGTGATAGACTCGGTTAATTCACTTTTTCATGTTTAAAAAATCACTTATATATTTTCCAAAGGCATTTCTCTAATAACACATTACAAATTGCTAAGTAATTCTCACATTTTTTTCCCCTAGAATCTTCTATTAACTGGCTATATGGTAATTTTTTTCTAATAAATATTCTTATACTTCTTCACCTTTTCATAATGTACTGTATATTGAATGCTTATTTCAGTATCACTATTTTATAATCGTTTTGAACTCTTTTTCTATCATTTCTCTATAAAATGGTATAACTAGAAAATAATATTGGATGCACTTACCAAAAATACATATATAAAGGCAAAAGTGCAATCTTTAGATTCAGTTATTACCTTTGAATATAACAGTGATCTCACAGATTTATGGGGATGATACAAAATATTTTGCAACTTCCTCATAGTCCTGTGCTTTTGTTCAGTCTATTTAAAAAGATCAGAGTGATTTCTAAATATCTCCTGCCATCATATTCTTACAAGGGAAGAGCTGAACCAGGACATGTGTTGCATATATTTATGCTCTGTGATGGTATCTAGAGAGAATGCATACAATTTAATTTATCTTACAGCCTTTATTTTTTAAAAATTACAAATATCTTACATAAATCTCTAGGTGTCAAAAGTAACTTTATTCAAAGGCGCCTGTGTAAAAAATATACTTGCATCCTGTGTTAGATATAAAGCTGAGCTACTGGAGGAAATTAGGGAAAATACTTCGCTTCTTTACTTTCTCCAATAGTTTTTTTTTGATGTCCATTGCATTGAAGTCAAAAGGAAAAATTAGCATGTGCAATTTAAAGGCATGGATTTCCTGGGTGCTGAACTGCCTATCCCTATCAAAACCAAGCTGCTTATGAGTAAGCAGCAAGCAACAGCAAGCAAGTGACACCAAGCTTGGATGTCAGCCAAAATCTCCTCTAATCAAATCCTTAGCTATCTTCCATAAGAGACAAGTTGCCATAAGAGACAAGGAGGAAAGTAAAGGTGCCAGCTCAGGAGGTTCCCTTCTCCTAGCATTATTTCAGCATCTTCTCCATTTAATGTCAAATGCATTCATAGTCTTTGGAACAGAGAACAAAATATCAATTTGTTTCTTTTAATTTCTTAAAAGCCTGTTCCTTAGTAGTGGGCTATGAAGCATTAAACCATTTCGTGTAAGAAGAACCTATCTTACTTGGCAATTGGTGCCAACTGGGAGCCATTATGCAAAAATGTGGGGTAGAACAAGTGTTTCTTTGAGCTAAATTTGGACACTAAAGTTCATAAAATACTAAACGGAGTGAACCATGGGACTCAAAGTGGAGCTTCATTATTTACCTTCTCATCAGCTGGATGCTTAGTAGCTCATTTCTGGGATTAGTCTGTTCTTAATTAACTGGAGAGCACTGCATTCAAAAGTAGAGATAATGACTCAGACTACAGTTACAGCTACAACTACAACTGCAACTACAAAGTAGAGTTGACAACTCTGGAGCAGGCAGCTCTAAGGAGTCTGACTAAGTTTTAGAATCATAGAATCATAGAATAACCAGGTTGGAAGAGACCCACTGGATCATCGAGTCCAACCATTCCTATCAAACACTAAACCATGTCCCTCAGCACCTCGTCCACCTGTGCCTTAAACACCTCCAGGGACAGTGAATCAACCACCTCCCTGGGCAGCCTGTTCCGATGCCCAATGATCCTTTCTGTGAAAGCCTGAGCCTGAGCCTGTCCATCACTGTAAGCAATCAGTACATAATCCACAGTACACGGGATACTACTGTAACCTAACATGGTTTCATATAAATACGTAGTAAAAAGATAGACACAGGATCTTACAATCAAAGCTGTAACACCCAAAACATATGTAAGCCTCAGTCCTGCCAGAAGGGATTTGTCATGTGTATCCTTTTGAGGGAGAAGACTAATTTCTTCTGATAGAAAGCTGTGAATTGTTTGCTACTAAGAAAACAAAAAATATATGAAGACAGTAAAAGAGAAAAAAAAAAAAAGATCTATGCTTTCATTGTGTTCATAGAATCAATCATAGAATGACCCACGATGGAAGGGAGCTTGAAAGATCATCTTGTCCAGCCTTTTGTGGGAAAAGGAGACTAGATGAGATTATCTATTACCTTTGCCTAATTATATCTTGAAAATCTCTTGTGATGGGGACTTTAACATAGCACTGGGGAAGTTGTTCAAGTGAATGATTGTTCTCATGTAAAAAATGTCTTTCTTATGTCCAGATGAAACCTCTCCCTGTGCAACTTTTACTCATTAGCCCTTGTCTTCTTTGTATGGCTCATTTTGAAGAGAGAGCTTTAATCCTCTTTGTAGTCACCCTTTCTATACTAGAATACTGTACTGAGGTCCTCCCTGAGTCTTCTCTTCTCTAGAATCCGGGGGTTCTGATCTACATCAAGTTGAACATGAGCCAACAGCCTTGACAGCCAAGAGGGCCAACTGTGTCCTGGGGTGCATCAAGCTTGTCACTGCTAGCCAATCAATGGAGGCGTTTGCCCCATTTTACTCTGCACTGCTGCAGTCCCACCTTGAGTACTGTGTGCAGTATTGAGTGCCATGGTATAAGCAGTATATAAAGCTACTGGAGCATGTGCAGAGGAGGGCACAAAGTTGCTGAAAGGTTTAGAGGGGAAGCTGCACAAGGAACAGCCAAAGTCACTTGGTCTGCTCAGCCAGGAAAAGAGGAAGCTGAGGGGAGAAAGATTTCATTGCAGTTTACTGCTTCATTACAAGGGAAGGAGTAGAAACAGATGCTGATCTCTTCTCCTTTGCACCCTCTCCAGTCTGCCTGCATCTTTTTTGAGTTGTGGGGATCAGAACTGGGCACATTACTTCCAGGTTCAGACCAACAAGCACTGTATTAAACTACTTTACATAGCAGACATGACTACAAGATCTTTTCTAGCCCTTTGAGTGTCTGTGTTGCTGTGAACCTGAAGTTCTACCATCCTCGTTCACTCCGATGAGGAGTTTGGTGCTTTTGTTTTATTTTGTGCTCCATGACTAAAATAATTAGATTTCAAATCCCACTGGGATTATCGCATTTTACCTCTGTACTTTAAACATGCAATATTGGGAAATTACTAGACCATAAGAGAAGATGAGACTCTCAAGAGGTTCTATTTGCAATTGTATTAACTTTGGTGATGCACTGGAAATTAAGAAAGTTTGCTTGATGCAGAGCTGAATGCCTTTGATTCCTTCAGACCCTGTAATGTGTTCACTGTGAGAAGCTCAACCACACAAGCACTTCACTGGCTTTTATTAATACTACTTGGGGTTTTTTTTCACAGTTAGAGGACAGTCTTTTAAAAAACCCACAGAGTAGCCATATGCTAGTGGTGTCTAGCAATTGCCATCAGCAATTGAATAGCTCTAGAATGGAGAATAGATGGAATATTTTTTTTTTGTCCTCTACTAAAATGGAATTCACCTGGCTCTATTTCATAGTTAGCTAATATCACATGCTCTAATGAATAACTGTGTTTGCACAAAGATGTGCATACATACATACTCACAAGTTAATGTATGATGTCTCTTTATCAGACATCTGCCATAGTGATCCCTTGTCCCTGATATCTTTTGTAGTTTGTTTCAGTTCAGGTAGGTGTTCAGGTTACTGAATACAAAAACACAGTTTGAACTTTCCAAGACTCTGGAGCATGAAAGAGATGACTGCAGCTTTCTCGATATCCCTTACAAGATGTTCAGTACTTCCTGCTATAGGTCCTGGTTCCCTCCTGAGAGCTGTAAATGAAAAAGAAGTGACCTTTTGCACACAATTCTTTCTTCTACAAGGAAAGGAACAATAGGATCAGCCTTAGGGATGGAACATAGCGCTTTTGAATGGAAAGATACTCATGCAGAAAAACAATGCAACAATAGCAGAGATGAGGGTAATGCCTGTAACTTACCCTGCTCCCTGGACCCTCAAATCTCACTGTGATTATATAGAATTCTTACTATTTCTGAAAGCCATATTCTTGCTGTCAGAGACCTCATTTCACACATTTCTAAGAGCAAGGATATGAGTGAGTGATTTTGAGGTTATACTGTTAAGAGAATCTTTGTACTATTCCATTGAAAGTCAAATTGATCTACAGACTTCAAAGTTGTCCTCTGTGATAAGTGAAGTGTTGAGGAGTTAGCCCAGATTAATCTCTCTTGACTTAGGCAGATAACCCAGGCCCAGTACTTCACCTTTATCATTCCTACTTTGAGAACTGTTGTGCTTGAATGAGGGACTTGGCCCTTCTAGGTTCCCAATATAGTCAGAAGGGAGTATAACAAATTTTCTGAATCTTTCACTTACTGAGTTGAAAAACAGGGAGATAAGGATAGCTTAGTCTTATTTTATGTGCCTTAGCTAAATGCTTTAAGTAAGGAGGATTAAATCAAAGACTTGGAATACAGCAAGCACAGAGGACATCCTCATTCTTCAGTGTCCGGTGTCAGCCAATAACTTCTGTTTTGTATAATACAATGCTTTTGGAGGCTTTCTTCAGACTTCTGCTCCTAACAATCCCTTTCCTAAAGCAACCTCAAATGCCAAGCCTAAGTCCCTGTCTTGGCCCCTAAGGCCAAGTCTGTGTGAGAATCTATACTCTGTCATAACATCCTTGTCAGTACTGCTAGATAGACCTTCTGTGTGTCTTCTCATATGCTGTGGGCAAACCTAATGGTACTTCTGGACACTGGGGACAGCAGGAATGTATTCCAGAGGATTGTCAGGGCACAAATTATTTAGCTTGAGTCTTCATTCTGGACAATTTTTGAGATAGTAAGCTGAAAGTTCTGCTATAACTAGGACACTACATTTTTCCTCCAATATAAATGGTGGGTAGCCCAAAATGCAAGTAGCTAAATATACTGTGAAACATAACTATATCCAGCTGACAGGATGGAGGCAGAAATTCATATTGTAGCTGTGTCTTCATTTGGGCATTCCCCATCCTTCTGATTTTGTTAAAACAATGAAAATGTCTAACTCCAACATGTAAAATGTCTTTGTCTTAAGTATAGATATTTTTTTCTTAAATTAGTTTGTATAAGTTTCTAGACATTAACTGAATTTGAGTCAATAGCATTATGTTTACATGGGAATCACAGAAATTACAGTAAATTGGGTCCCAAGAGGTCATCTAATCCATCTAGTTGCCCAAAGGCAAGATCAGCTATGACTAAATAATTCCTGACAGATTTATGTCTTACCAGTTCTTGAAAACTTCTAGTAGCATAAGTTCGCATGTTCTCCCTTGGCACTGTACATTAGTGCTCTGCTGTGCCTATGGTTGGAAAGATTTCTCCAACTGCCAACCCAAATCTTTGTTGCTGTCGTTTAGGCCCATTGCTTCCTGACCTATCTACAAGAAAAAAGTAGAAGAGTTTATTCCAAACAAATATTTTGGGTGTTTTAAAATTGTGGTTTCACTCTGTCTGAGTACCCTTCAGATTTCAGTTTTTTAACATCATTATTTCTATATGAATATCTATATCATCTTATTACATCATCTTATCAGTTCTATCTATATCTATATCATCTATATCTATCTCTTTCTAGGAATTCTGAGAGCCTGATCTATAATTTTCTAGTTCTGGTGTTCTCCTGCCTCCCCCTTTGAGGCTTCTAGAAACAGATATGTTCTCCACAAGTTCTTAGAGATAACCAAAATACCATTTAAAAATGTCTCAGATACTCCTTAGGTATTCTTGACTAAATTTTTCTTAGTTTAATTTAGTTTCAGGAAATTTTTTTCAGGGAGTTTCTCTGCTATTTTTCTATTTTGAATTGAGTTCTTACCTTGTTGTAAATGATGCTATATCAGCCATCTTGTCGCAGATAGTGCTTTTTTAGTGAAACCATAGAATCATAGAATCACTAGGTTGGAAAGTACCAATTGGATCAAGTCCAACCATTCCCATCAATCACTAATTCACGCCCCAGAGCACCTCATCTACTCATCTTTTAAAGACCTCCAGGGATGGTGACTCAACCATCTCCCTGGTCATCCTGTTCCACTGTTCAATGACCCTTTCCGTGAAATATTTTTTCCTGATGTCTAGCCTGAACCTTTCCTGGAGGAACCTGAGGTCATTCCCTCTTGTCCTGTCAATTGACAGTTGAAAACCTCATAAAACAGATCTTTCATCATTCTCACTTTCATCAGTCAATAATGTTTTCTTCTCATAAAAAGTGTGTACTATCTTCCTTCTAATAAGGTGTTAACTGTCTTATCTAAGAACCCATGTTTTCCTCATTGGGCAGAGCAATCTCTATGCTGATCGTTAAGACATATGACTTTAATAAGCTTGTAACAAAAACCCAAGCTGCCTGTCATACCTTGCTGACTGCCAAATGTTCCAAATGTCCCCAGCCAAAATGCCCAGCTTTCTTCTGACAGGTTCTATAATACACAAAATATTGGCCATGGAAAACACCACATGATCTCAAAAGTTATTTAGCCATGAAGAAATGAACCAAATTTAAATTCAAGTTAAAGAAGGGATACTTGAACTTCATGTGTTCATTTTTACATTTGTATGGTTATCCACCTGTATTTTCTGAGGTGCTTGTAGCTGTGAAAGTCTCTCTGTTCTGTTGCATTGGTATACAATGCAAAGTAATCAACTGCTATTCTGACCAACTCACATAGAAAATGAGTGATAGTGCCCAAGAGTCTGTCATACCATGGGAACCCAGCTGACTAGAGGACTAGGCTGACTAGAGTTGTCTTCTTTTTTCAAAATGAATAATGGAGTCAGCCCTTTGCTAAGAGAAAAAAAAGGGAAATGAAGCAGTTAGCTCTTTGTGAGAATGGGGGGGAAATAACCTTTCATTGGACTAAAACATTAAATTCATCTTCTCTAACACTACCTTTTCATTCTTTCTTAAAGGGCTGTCTGGACTCTGTTCAACCCAGAGCTGGAGAAAACCTACCTGGTGTTATTGAAGATAATTTTGTAATACTTCTTTTACCATTCTAATTATATTTCTTCCTGATCTTACCAGAAAATTACATGAAAAAGAACCAGTTGTTCATTCTGTCTAGTTCTCAAAAGGGGTTTAGATTATGTTTGCTTTGACAGAAGAGAAAATAGTTTGCCCATTTTTGTCTTAACCATGCTACATTTTTTTACCCTAAGACTCTCATAGAGCAGAAGTCATTGATTCTTATATTTTGGTAGTGGGGAGGGGCTACAGAACTGACTTATGCGAGAAGTTTCTAGAAGCTTGTCCTATGTCCAATAGACCCAATGACAACTGGGTCCAAGATGGACCCATGGCTGGCCAAGGCTGAACCCATCAGCAGTGGTGCCAGAGCCTCTCTGATAACACATTTAAGAAGAGGAAAAAGTTGCTACACAACTATTTCCAGGAGAGAGGATTGAGAATAAATGTGAGAAACAACTCTGCAGACACCATGGTCACTTAAGAAGTAGGGAGAGGAGTTGCTCCAGGTAGCAAAGCAGCAATTCCTCTGCAGCATGTAGAGAATACCATGAGGAGATAGGCAGCTCAAGGAGGTCCACAGTGGAGCAGATATTCAGCTGGCAGATCTCATGATGGAACAGGTGAATGCCTGAGGGAGACTGTGACCCCATGGAGAGCTCACTCTTGAAGAGTGTCCTGGCAGAATCCATGGACCCATGGAGAGAGGAGCTAACCTGGAGAAGGCTTCCTCAAGGGGACAGTGTGAAGGGTTGCCTCCTCTGGAATGGACCCATGCTGTAGCATTTAATCAACTGTAGTACACGGGGAGGACTCACTTTGGAGAAGTTCATGGAGAAATGTCTCCTACGGAAGGATCCCATGCTGGAGTAGGGGAAGAGTGTAGGGAGGCTTTCTGAGCAGAAAGTCACGGAGTTGCTAACTCCCATTCCTCGTTCCTGGGAAAAAGGGAGAGATAGGAAGCAGGTACTTTTAAGATTTGTTTTTATTTCTCATTGCTCTTGTCTGATTTGATTGGTAGTATATTAAATTAATTTTCCCCAAGACGAATCTGTCTTGCCTTTGACGGTAATTTCTGAATTATCTCCTTGTCCTTATACTGATCCGTGAGTCTTTCATTATATTGTCTTTCCCCTGTCCAGCTGAAGAGGGGGAGTGATAGAGCAGCTTTGGTGAGCACCTGGTATCCAGCCAGGGTCAACCCACCATGGGCTTATAGAAAAAAAACTTCTTTGAAATTTGACAGTGTTTATGAAAAGTAAACTTGCTTACCCTGCTGGATGTGTCCTATCCTAAATATTTAACTTTTCTCTACTTTGTATAATTCAGGATAAATATAGTATGTAGTATAAGTCTCTTAGTTTCATTTTTTATTTTCTGTGTTCAAAGAACCTGAAGAATCCACTGAAGATTTATTCTCTAGGGGGAAAGACCTGGTTTTCATCATCTTGTTACTCAAGTCCCATAAAAATGTTCAGTGTCTGGCAGAGCCTCAGCTCTTAATTTTTGTTGGATAGGTAGTGTCCAAATAATGTGAAACCTTGACTTTTTGGTGTTCTGCACTGAAAATCTAAGTGGTCTATATGGATTATAAATAAACTTGCATGCTAGGACTTGAATGATACTGAAAATTTGTCCAGAAGGAAAGAGATCAGAGAGATACTGGGGCAGTGAAAATTCACTGCCAGAATTTAGTGCTCCGGAATAGATTGGAGAGTGTGGACAGACTGTCTCAGTATATAGTGGAGGGCAGATATGTGGGATTATTTTTCCAAATCCAATTAAAAACAGTGAGTCTGAGATTTCCTGACAAGTGTTGAAGTTTGACTGCCTCCCTTTTTTTTTTTTTTTTTGCACTTTAAAGAGTTGGCCATGAAAACATATAAATAGAAACTTATGCAGTCTGATCTGTCCCAAGCCAGTCAATCAAATTTCAGATGGTAGCCAAGCAGTGAAACAGGAATTAGATACTGTGAAGTATCAGCAAAATGAAGATGGAACTGATAATGTTATAAGGACATGAAGAAATAGAGTACTTAGATTTTGGGAATAAAAGCGGACAAGAAAGGAAATAGAAAATATGGTAGAAAGGCAAAGTACCAATGATGAAATAAAAGAGAGGCTGAAAGAGTGAGAAATAGAAAATATAGAAAGGCCATTTGTGATGAAAACAAGCAGAGGGAACAACAGAGAAAGTTCTGGTACAAGCAGGAAAAGACACAGTAGAACCATCCAAACTATAGTAATCTTGATAAATATGGAGAGATTATAGTCTCCTAAAACACATTCTATAAGGTAAATTAACTATTGAATTCTTACAATGTGCCTGTTAATATTGGTTTGTCCTCAAGATATTTACAGTTGTAAGAACCATCTAACTATTTTTCTTTCATTAAACACATTACCCATCATGAAAGTGTAATATTTGCAAAGATCAGGGAAAATGAAATTTCAAATGTATGAATTCCTCAATTTAAACTAAAAACAGAATTCTAGTTCAGTTTCTGAGTTATCAAGTCCAAAGGGCAGCTGCAACAGGTCCTGAAGACTAAGGAAAAGATCATTTAAACAATTGGAAGTAGGAAACTAGAGTAAGGAGTAAGGTTATGATGATGGCTTGTGGTGTATGTCTGTTTGTGCACATATTCATGTAAAAGTTTATACACAAGCAGTCAAATTAAAATCAACTTGAACACACAAAGTACAACACTTGTTTTCTGATGTGAACCTAGGGGAATACTGCTGTCACTGATATGTAAAATTAGTCTTAATTAATTAACATTGCTTCCTTTTTTAGATTAGTAACAATATGAGGCTTAAAATCAATAGCTTTAACTGCACTTTTACATATCTAGTATTTTTATCTAAAACAGGTGCAATTCAGTTATCCCCTTACTGACTTGAGTCTTGTTTTTGTTTGGAGCTGTACAGAGTTCAATGCCTGCATCAAAGCACTTCCAATTTCACTGTAAGATACAGGAATAGAGAAAGATGAAGTAAAAACATTGTGTGTTTCAGACAGAAGCTGAAATAAAGCCCAATATCCTGTTTTCACAATTGCAAACTGATGTTGTCCGTGTTCCTGTGTGCAAATCTTAGCATCAGGCATGTTCTGTTCTTTCAAATGTTCAGTGTAAAAACACAGAATCATGGAATCATAGGATGATTTGAGTTGGAAGGGATCGTAAAGATCGTGTAGTTCCAACCCCCCCCTGCCATGGCCAGGGACACCTCCCACTAGCTCAGGCTGCCCAAGGCCCTATCCAACCTGGCCTTAAACACTTCCAGGGAGGGGGCATCCACAACTTCCCTGGGTAACCTGTGCCAGTACCTCGCCATTCTCATTGTGAAGAAATTCTGCCTGATGTCTAGTCTAAATCTACCCTTCTGCAATTTATAGCCATTGCCCCTAGTCCTATCACTACATGCCTTTGTAAAAAGTCCCTCCCCAGCTTTTTTTTATGTCCTCTATCCTCTTGCACTAGTGATCCTTTAAAGGTTTTCTCCTTTCTTTACAAGATGTTTCCTGGATATCAGGAAAGGAAATTGAAACACCAAAAATTGGTTCTGCACACATCATTGCTGCTCGAACCCTTTAGTTTCTGATCTAACCCTCGTCAATTAAGAAATCCTTGGAGCCTCGAGATAGCATCTGACTTGTGGAGTACTGGATGCTTTCTGCTTCATTTGTTGTTCACAGTGCCTTAACAGGAAAGTATGCTCCACAAATTAAGAAGAGAACACAGATGCACACACACACATACACACACTCTCATATATGCATGCACATGTGCATATACATATATATAAACATATATTATAGCTGAATAGAGTATATATCTCTTAGGCATTGTGATTTGATAACAGGCACAAAGTTTGTCATGTGTTTTATGTCATTTATTACAAATAAATATAGAAACACAAGGTGTTCTCTGGTTATACACCGATGTGCAAAAATATATTTTAATACACATTTATACATCTGAATGTATAAATGTGTATTTTCATGTGTATGTATGTATCTAAAAGCATGATTATGCACTCTATATGCACAACTGGTGGGATGTGGGTCCAGCAGATACCTTAAGCTTTGAAATTATGTGACTAAGCACAGAAATTATGTAAATGTATGTTTCATTTGGGTGGAAGATGGATATATATATTTTTTAATAGAAAAGAACACTATGAATGCAGTGATGCTGTGAATAAGGAAGTCATACAGCTGAATGTAATTCCAAGCATCATGGCAGACAATAGTCATCCCACAGAGGAAAACAGTTTTTAGGGAAGGGCTAAGGCCTTTTTGTCCTACGTAACAACTATCTGCTTGTGGGCTTCATGGCGCTAATTTATTTCTCCACCTCTCACTTCTAGTACCATACAATGGATAAGACTTCTAAGCAAATACTTTCTCTCCTTTGACCGCATAATTTTCGTCAACAGCCTCATAAAGTATAGTATAAATAAAGAGTTCATCAAAAATAATATCAGAAGACTGAAAGCAGAAACCCCATTTTGAGGTTTTCTTCCTCAAATAGTCTGGCAGAGACTGCACGTACAGTTGCAGCAGGAGGCAAGGAGGGAATGCATGTCTGTGTGCAGCATGCTAGCCTCTTGCTGGATATGTGACCTGCCGAAGATTGATCACAGAGCACAGAAGTGCAAATGAATGCTGAATTACAATCCTATAGCACTAATAAGAACCCAAAAGGTACCTCTCCTGGAAAGCTGCAATTATTATTGCTGGATCAGGCCCCAGAAATGCTGCTGACATGGTATACTTTAAATTACATATTTATGTTCCGGGAAATGGCCACTTTATAGAATGCATTGAATTGTCCTTAAGACAATAAACTTATGTCCTCTCCTCCTTTACAAATTATGAAACTGATCCCAAGAGGCCTTTTAATGTTACTCTTTGTCATTTTATTTGTTCTCCTTCTGAGGGTTATGGGTAGGGTGGAGGTGAGGGTCCTGTTCAGCATCTGAGTTTTAGAAAACTAACTCTGAAGAAAAGAAAAATTCTAGTGAAATGGGATAACTCTCATTTTCGGCTTTCTCCTTTACTGAAGGAAAACCATATGTGTCTCAGCCTTGGAAAAACACACCCCGAACTGGTATGAATCAGTCTCGCTCTACTAAGTGCCATGCGGCTTCACTACAGCCATCAGTTTTTCCTAGGCCCTAGAGTAAGCCAAAGCTTTTCTTACCCTTTTCTTCATTTTCCTCATACATGTTAATGAAACTACTTTTCTGATTATTTTTGCATTATACCTCACTGTTCTGCAATACTTAAGTCACCAATATCAATTTTGCTTATTGTGCATAATCACAGAATCACAGAACAACCAGGTTGGAAGGGACCTATCGGATCTTCTAGTCCAACCATTCCTATCTAACACTAAACCAAGTCCCTCAATACCTCATCCACCCGTGCCTTAAACACCTCCAGGGAAGGTGACTCAACCACCTCCCGGGGCAGCCTATTCCAATGCCCAATGACCCTTTCTGTGAAAAACCTCCTCCTAATCTCCAGCCTAAATCTCCCCTGGAGGAGTTTGAGGCCATTCCCTCTCGTCCTGTCCCCTGTCACTTGGGAGAAGAGGCCACCTCCCTCCTCTCTACAACCTCCTTTCAGGTACTTGTAGAGAGTAATGAGGTCTCCTCTCAGCCTCCTCTTCTCCAGGCTAAACAACCCCAGCTCTCTCAGCCGCTCCTCATAGGGTCTGTTCTCCAACTCCTTCACCAGCCTCGTTGCTCTTCTCTGGACTTGCTCCAGAGCCTCAACATGTTTATTTTGTGTTATTTTCAGACACATCCTATGTTTCTGTTCCTAGATGTGGGACAGGCAAAATAAGTTGTTTATTCTTTTTAATCATGAAGAATTTGAAATCTACTTGACTCTTTTCTTTCTGCAACCTCCTATTATTTTTGAAATTATGAATTAGTGATGTCTCTCATCCTAATTGCGAGAATAAATAATTATGCTAATAGCCATTTAGATGTGATAAGCCAAGCAGAGAAAGAAAAGACTCCTGTATTCACAGAATATAATTTTAGTAGAACTAAAAAAAAAAACGACTTATGAAAGTTTTTTTCTTTGCCCCTGTCCCTAAACCCAAGCCCTAAGTAGTATTCACTATGGACAAGGGTAGGTTAAACCTGAAAACCATGAACAGCAGTCATCTACATGGAATCACTATAAGAAAAAAGCTCTATATGCATTCATGGACTTTATTTGTCAAGTAAAATTATGTAGAATTCAGGTTTTAATATCTGAATATCAGGATCATTAGTTCCAAATAGCATGTTTATTTTGAAGAATTTTCTTAGCTTTTTACAAACAACTTGTATAATACCTTAGATCTAAATAAAAGAAGAGTTATTTCAGCCAGTATTTTTAATAGTGTGACCTGATGACTTTGGAGATTGTTCCTTCACGAACTATCTTGGTGTATGACAGTAAAATGCTTCAGTGATTAGTTTATTATTTTTAAATGTCAACTTTTGCACCCATGTATGGCCATAACCATAAACCAAATTCATTGTACAGTGAAGGTAAATGAAACTTGTAGGTCTATGCTGGAAATGAACGTGGCTACAAGCAAAGTTTCCTTGGTCTTCAACTGAGAATCTCTTGCTTTTTCAGAAGAACTATTCCTGTCTAGGCCAGCCCTATGAGAAGACTTGTCTTCAGAGCTGGTCCCTGAATCTACCAGCTTTTCTGATGTTATATTTGGATCTCAAGGACTCTAGATGTTAGGTGAAGTCTAATGTGTTGCAGGGATGAAACAATTTTGACCATGACTGCTCGTAGAAGTTCTTTTTGCAAAGGGGATGAAGTTAAACTGGAGCTGTATGGGATCCAGGCAAGAGGACAAGACAGTAAGTGACTCACAGTCTATCTACAGAACACCATTCTGTTCTGGGTTAGCACTGAATGACCTTATTTGCTCACAGTGTGCTGCCTCTGATGCCCTGGGATCAGACTGGTTCTTCAAAGCACAGAAGCATACTTGTGGTGCTTGGGTTAGAACCAGAACTCTTGGGGAATGGGAGAAATAAAAGACAAAGTAGTATACTAGTGGACTCTGGATAGTACAATATGGTTGTAGAGTCACAGCCTGACTGTTTCCCCTTCTCCTTACTCCTGCCCATTCTCATCTCTCTGCTGTCCAACAAGAGTATAACAGGATCTTGTCCTGGGCAGTGCTAGTATGGATTGGCGTCCTAGATACTTAGGCTTCCCTCTCATTAAGGATAATTAGTCTGGGCACTAAATAGATGTACCTAAGCTATTTGGAATTTTAGATCTTCACTTTTCAAGGAAGTGCAGTGAATTCTGTCCCTGATACACTGCATAGCATAAGTAGTGTTATAATACCAAGATATACGACTAGAGAGGAACTTCTTTCTCTTTTTATTTTGGACATTGGCATACAGTCTTTGTGGGCTGTTTACAAACCTTTTCTTGGAAATGCTGCAGGAAAATGGTGGAAGTGTCTGTCTGTCTCTGTGGACAGAGCCTTACACAGTGCATGTTACTGAAATATAAATAATAAATAAGTTTTTTTCCTTGTGGACTCTGTTGTATGATCTACTAATGTAGAAGTGGGTTGAAGGATGACTTTGTTGTATGTGTTGTTTAAAAATTAAGAAATATAGGTGACATATTTAAAGATTATATTGAAAAGCAAAGTTGTAATGCAAATTTAATCTTAGTCAGTATTTGAAATGTTTTTATTTTGGACCTGGGTTTAACTTTGTCATTAACTTAATGGGTATTTTTACAATGCTCAAGTAAGGGAAGAATTGGACCAAAGAGGAGACAAAGGCATACTGGACTAAGTAGATATAAGTGACTTTCAATACAAATATGTATGCTTGAGTGTATATAGTGTATATATTCATATATATGTGTATATAAAATGTAAGTAGTATCTATTTGACTCTACTGCAATTTGTAAACTTGGCCTGTGAGACTTCCATTAAGAGCAGTCTGTCCTGTAGAATGAATGGTGTAGCAATAAAATTAGTCTTATAACTCTCCCATCACTTCTCTGAGGCCTACTTTACTTAAAATCCTGAGGGAACTGAAATCTTTGCAGACTTCCTGTACAAGTAAAGAAGAGTTTACATGTTGCTAAGTTCTACCTTTTTATGTAGAAAATATTATTTGAACTTCTTGACAAAGTGCAGAGAGGTAAAGGGGAAGATTCATTTGGGCCAAGAAAAATTGATTTCAACAAGAAAGGGAAGATTCATAAGGGCTAAGAAAAATTGGTCTAAAGAAGACATATATTAAATTCCTCTAGCACAAAAAGAAAGCATCAACAAAAAAAAATCTTTAAAAAATACAGAAGCAGAAGCACACTCAAAAAAAACCCCAGTTATTCTGTTACTGGAGAATAACTTTCTCCTAAAAAGTTACAATTGAAAGGCTCTTGAAGCTTTGACTGGATTTTAGTATTTTTATTTCCTTCCCCTGTATCAGTTGCTAAGGTTTATCAAAAAAGAGAGTAAACTGGTCTTGACTTCGAAGGGGTGAAATTCAGCTCTTAAACTTTTCCCTAAATTCCAGTGAGATCTTTAGCAGTGGGAAGTGCATTCAACTCATAGGACATAAACCATATAAAACAGGTTAACTTTCAAATGTATTTATAGGGTCTTTTTACATTCTTGTGTTCTACTATTGTTCTTTAAAATACCAGGTAATGTTGTGGAAACTAATATCACTCTTTCACTGAAGCTCTAAACAAAGTTTTATTTCTTGCCTTGTGGTTTTAATGAGAGTGTGCTGTTTGCTGCTACTAGAGCTGAGTAAACAATCTATGTACATTTTATTTAATTACTTTAGTTCTTTTTCTTCTTCTGGTAATTACCTATGAGAGGACAATGATCACTACCGTTTGTTTGTTTGTTCCTCCCAACTGCTTACTCTACACAAACAGCTTCTAGTTTGCGTTATTGCAAACTGACTGCTTGTTATTATACCAAGTACTTGTTTCTTTTCCATGATTGGATCATCCACTTTGTTACAAAACCTATTCTGTTTAAAAAAATTCATAGCTTCATCTTGCAAGATCCTCTCCAGACCAAAAATCCGAAGGTACACTACACTGATGGGAATCTACGTATTAAATACAATACTTGTAATGAAAAATAAATCCTGATAAATACAGTCATTCCAAACCTGGCACATCGTTGCATAGGCGGGCATTTATTTAGTTTTGTTGGTGGTGCTATCAATTAGAAGTGTTTCTTTCAGGTTCCTGTCAAAACTGTTTCAGCTGTCATTTGAAATGGCAAATAAACTCATAAGAACTCTAACACTGGGCATTGTTTCTTTACCAGATTGAAATGTATATATTTAGTCTCAGGGTTCACTTACATGGAAAGTGCAATGAACAAACTACTATGGTTTGCATAAAAGCAAGTACCTTTCTGAAAGTCTTTTCAGGTCTACTACCATAGCAGACCTCTTTCCAAGCTTCTGCTTTTCTAAAACAACTTAGATTTTTGCATATTTACATATATAATAATTGTACAGGACCTTTCATGAAACAGCATTCCGAACTATTGGGAACAAAAATATTTCAAAATTATTAACTCATTTTGAAATAACTTTTAGATTGAGTCATATCACAAAGAAATGTGAAATATATTGAAGACAATCTGGAATATTTGAATCCTCAGGAGAGCCTCTTATGAAGTTTGGTTTGACCTTTGTATCAGTTGCTGCAACCAAGGTCAATTCTTTATAATCAGAACCATTTGAAACAGGTTTTCTGGTAAAGCATCATATAACACCTTATAGATTTTTTTTATCTACTCAAGCATAAAAATGCAACAGAGATTAAGCCATATACTTCAATCTTTTTCTCACAGATCATTTATGCCTGTCAAGACTGGTTGTTGGCTGAAGGAACCTATTTCTGTTCACCTCTGTTTCTTGTGTTTCTCATTATTTCATTAGCCTGGTACCTCGTATTGAGGGTCTCATTTTGTTTCACAGTAGATTAACAGGTCCATCCTCTTAGTAATGTCTGTCAAACAATAGGGCATGAAGGGAGTTTCTGAGGAGTGATTTGTGAGTCTGTGATTTGTCCCTGCACCCACTCTATAGAGGGTGTGATAGAAGCAAATTGAAAAGCTGTAGTAGATTAAAAACTCCACAAACCAACTGTGATGCTAGACCACGTTAACTAAAAATTCTTTTACAAAAGCTTGTAGACTAAATGAGGTCATTTGAAATTATCTTTCCTAACATGTAATTTAAGCATAAAGATCTCACAATTTTTTGTCATTTTTTCTTACTTTCCACTTCAGGACTAAGAAATTACTTAAAACCAGCTCTGGTTTTTGTTTCCAGGCCTGCACCTCTCCAATAGTGTAAGAAAGACCAGGGCATTTACCATTAGATTTTACACTCTCCAGCTATAAAATGATGGCAATGATGTTTGTACACTCATGAACGAAGGGAACTATTCATAAGCCAGTGACTTTTGTCTACTATTTGACATCCATCTGTATATTTTGCCTGTAGGGAAAACCTGCATCTGGAGATTGAACAGATTGTCCTAGTTCATGTAACTAATTTAAAGGGATTTGGTCAGAACTTGATATTAATTTTTAGCTGTGATATCCTAAGGTACAAGGCATGCATTTGAATTTTTATGACACGGGAATTTAAATATTCAAATTATCCATAAAAGTAGGAAGAGTTTTCACAGGGGTCATTTAAATAAAACCAGAAAATAACATGAACACAAAGCCCACTTTGACAAATTTTATTGTATGTTTAAAAGTTAAACCAAGTTTTCCCCCTCAAAAAAGATATACATCAAACACCAATAACAGTCCAATTAGAATGTCCTTTAGGTGATGGATACTAATGAAAGAGAATGAAAGGTTAAAGTTGAGCCCTGCAGTGCTGTCATTGAAAGAAACAGATATGAATAGCAGCAGCATTTATGAAGTAACTTCTAAGTTATGGTCCCGTAAGATTTTAGACAGAAACTTGCCATGACTTGGATTTCATTTTCTCTATTACTACAGATTTCAGTAGCCAGATGGTCAGGGAAAATCTAAAGTTGCATGCACACTTTTTAAAGGTTAGTGATATGTGGGAAAAGATACTGTTACTTACACATTAACGTTGAAGTGAAGAAAATGCCTAATGACACAAGACCAAAACGTGTCTTATTATGCATTATGCATCACTGTTATGCTCATTATTGCTATGCTAATTCTTCCCATGAAGGTTTTGATTTTCTTTCCAGATGCTGCAAATTTAACTGGATTGTTGCAGTCAAGATCTGATTCTTGAAGTTTGTTATTTTTTTTAACTCTGTAAAGCTCTAGCTTGCCAGAAATGTTTAAAGTTTCCCAAAACAATTCAGCAGACCTATGAAGTAAACCTGGGTTATAAATTTTTAAATGAAAATGATATGTTTTAAATGATAATCTCCTAAAAATATTAAAAGGATAAAGCCTAGTAAGCAAATTGTGCGTGTTTCAATAACAATAAATATTGACTTAAACTACTTCAGTAATATCTCCCACTTTTTGATCTTTTAGAACAATTAAAATCAAATAGACTGACTGTGCCTGTTGATTATGTTCAGGTATTTTCTGTCCTGAGACAAGTACAATGAAAATCCTCAACAACTGACTGCTTCTAATGCATTTACACTAAGGAAGTTAGCCAAACAATTTTTTTAATGAGTCTCAGAGCTCTTTACTGCTTAATTGCCTTCATTAGTTTTAATTGAACTTAATTTTTCAAAAATATTTATCCATAGAAGTTTGGAATTTTTTTATTGTCTGTTTGTATGGTATGCATGTGCGAAAATGATCTACTTTTGTGTGAAAAGAAGAGTTGATTAGGTAAGCAACAAGTTTGTTTATTTTTCAATTAGAACAGTAAAAACAATTTGTTATGAAGTGTTTAAACTTCTCACGTGAGTTACACTTCAAATACATTACTCATTTCAAGACATAGAATACTCACTAGACTAGACCATTTATGATTCCCTTGTGATAATTACAAATTATGCCCTTTGCCTCCAAGGAAGAGGAGAAATAGTATTATAGAATGGGAAGTGATGTGCAACTAAGGAACATTCTACAAAGAAAGCACTCAGCTAATTTTATTTATACTTTGCCAAGACATGTGAAGCAGAACTCCTCTGAAGTTCTACAATTCTTCATAATTTAGAATACAATAGTTTCTATGCAGGGCAAATAATGTACAGAAAGTTCAAGGTTGTGGAAGAGCTGCCTTTGAAAATACTTACAAAGAGATGTCAATATGTATAGTGTTGAAGCAAGAAAAACATTATTCTTTGCTTTGTCACCTGAAGGAGTCATGTTATTTCATTTTAACTCAAGTCTGATGGCTGAATATAACCTGAAACCAGGGAGCACCATCTAAAGTATATTAAAATCAGAAAAAAATTCTCTAGAGATCCTAGTTGTGCTCCCATTGGTCAGTGGTAAAGGTCCCAGTGGTACAGACTTGTTGTCAAGTCACTTAGCTGCAAAACAAATGTGATGCACATTAAAAAACATATTAAAAATTTTAAAAAAGGACAAAAAATGTGACAGGTGTTTTAAAAACTGAATGGGGCAGCATCGTACTGTCAGTTAAAAAGACACTGAACAGGAAGAGAACCTAGCCACTAATTCCTCTGTTCTGGGTGACTGTAAGCATGGTGAGTTAACAAACAGTCAACAATAAAATGTTTTCCTATGAACAAGACAAGTAAAGTTTTTTTTAAAGGAATGTTATTGATCCAAATATTGATCCTTAATACTTCAAAACAACTTATACCTTGCAAGCCCTCAAGCAAACTGTTGTTAAAATTATAAAGCACAAACCCCCCTGCTTTTAAGCTATAAAGTCTTGATGTACAGCAGTTATAGCATAGTTCTGACTCTGTTTAAGTACGGCCAAAATACTCACAGGGCAAATCTGCAGTACATTGTGGATGTCAACTGAGCTACCATTGCTTATAAATTCAGCCAATTCCCTCATGAGATACATTTTCTTCACATAATTATGATTATTACACACATTCTGTTGCCATTGCTTCTCTTAGCATGATGGCTTGCAGTACAGCCACGCTGGGGAATCTATCTGGGACAAATAAAACAAAAAATTCACATGAGCAGTTTAATGTGGCCTCATTCGGTAATGCATTAAAAGGCTTAGTGAGCATGTCTCACTTTTATTTCAGCAGGCCACTACTTCAGGGAAAATTGAGACAACCTTCCTAATCTTGTATTCAGAATGTTTTTTGCTATTCTACATAGATTTTAATGAGAAAAGGGTCTACTTGTTGCCATCTCTATGCTATTACATGTTGTTACATGTCTTCTATGTCAGACTGGAATCCCATTGTATTCTAAGTTATGTTACTGGATGTTTAAAAAAAAAATCTTGGCTGGTTTGTTTGTTTGCTTGTTTCCACATATCAGGGGTAGAACTAACATTGTATTACTTAGTTGCCTACAAAGTAATCATAAAGTCTAATCCTAGTGTCTTAACCCTGTGGATCCGTTTGTCTGTGTGGCGATCTGGAAGCCAATAAGGTTACTCCCAGGGTGAATATCAAAACAGTATTTATTTCTGGCTCCAGCAAACTTAAACACACCAAGATGCCGGAGTGCACAACAATGAATTCCCGGTAATGACCCAAGCCCCTACGATCCAAGCAAATACACACGCCGTGAGGTCAGGGAGAGAGGGGAGAGGTAGAGAGAAAGAGAGAAAGAGAAAGGGAAGAACTAAGAAGGTACTGTATCACCACATGGTCCAGTCGCGTGGTCCAGGCTGCTCCGATCCAAGTGTGTGAGTCAGCGCTGGCATGGAGGAGGAAGAAGGAGTGCCCCCATGGCCTGGCGCCATATGGTGGACCACTCCCCTGGGAGTCCTGACTGCATGGCCCCTGCCTGGTGTGGCTGCATGGCCCAAGTCCCCCTGCCCCTCCGCTTCCCAGTCCTTTGTGTCCCCCAGCCCTCTTTCTGGCCGGCTCCGTGAAATGGGAGAGCAGGATGGCAGGGGAAAGCCGTGCCTGGTCCTAGTGCCTGGTTCTTCACTGTTGCCTGCTAGACAAAATGTTTAAGGCAAAAATATCCAGTCTGATTCAACACCTAGTAGGCAGGAGTAAGGGCAATCACAAGACAAAAGGCAGGAACATAGCACATGAAGGCTGTAAGAGGCAGTAATTTGAAGAGGCTGAGCTCTGCCTACTTGTCAGTTTGATTAGCTCTCCTGACAGCAGCAACAACAGTGGCTACCAAAGACATAATACATACAAAACTCCAATCTCCTTTGAATGGATGCAAGCATAAACACCCTCACCCAGATGAGAGAGAAAAGTTGCCAAGTGGGCCAATGCCAGGGGAGAAAACGCAGTTCCGTTTCTGAAAATATTCCAGATTTCAATGGTCAGCGAAAACAAAAATGGGCATGGCAGGAACATCTAGACAGTGTCTGCACTCAGCAAACACCGAGTGGGTGGTCAGCAGCTGTCAATCCAGATACAAGAATGAAGAAGAGCTTGCTTTGCCTAGTGCCTCACCATGATATCAGTCTTTTTGAGGTCTGAGTCTCATTTGGTTTCTGGCCCAGTAACGGTGCCAGCTCCTGTGAACACTGTGACTTGAGTGGTTGCATCTTTGCCATACAACAGTATCCTCTTTAAGTGCATCCACAGGGCCTTAAGGACAATGCTTCTTCATCCACAAGCAGACCCATTCAAGGTGAGACAAGAACAAAGGATGTGAGTGCTCAACAGGCAGTAGCTCAAAGATGTTGACCTCTGCTTATTTACCAGTTTTGTTAGCTTTCTTGACAAACACAACAACAACAATGGGTACCAAAGGCAATATTTACAGAACACCATCTCATTTGAAGTGATAAGAGCATAAGTTTGACACCCTACAATGCATCTCTAAGACATGTGGGTTGAACAACCTTCAGAAATGAATCACAACAAACCCATGTCCACATAAATACAGGCAATAGGCAAAGGGAAATTTCTCTGATTTTCTAGGAAAACACAGTTCTTGGGTTCATTCAGTATTCTGAATGAATTGCTAAAAACTTTCTTGGAGTTATTAGTTAGAGTTCTTGGTTCTTGTGTGGCTTTTAGTGGATACAGAGAGACCTTTGGCTAGTATAAGCTGCAAAGCTTCACTAAAATCGATGAAATTGCAATGCTTAATATGAACTAAGTGTCTGATAACTGTATGCTATAAAATAAATTTTAGTTCTCTAAAAACTGTCTTCATACTTAGACTCTAATTTCTGCAGAGAAAATAGCATGAATTCAAGTTTAGCTCACAGCATATAATTTATATTGCTCACTTAAATATGCAATTCCAATTAACGTCTTCTAGGAAGCTCATTTGATGACAAATCCGTGCCCATTTTCACCTGTATCCATAAACTAATGATTAAAAAAAAACCACAATACACTTTTTTCCTGCCACAAACAACAGGCATTTTGTATCCTTGTATAGTCGAAAAAGTCTTAGGTAACCTTGAGGTGTGTGATGAAATGGAAAACACACAAATATGTTTCTAAATTCAAGGAAGCTGACTTAATCCCATTTTTAACACAAGTGACCTGTGAGGCTTAAGAGAAAGAATCTTTGCTTTCCTTTCTTTTTTTTTTCTTATTTGTTATTTTTTTCCTTTAAAAAATGTGAGAGATTAATCTAAAGTCTGTTGAAGTGAAAGAAAAGACTCCCATTGAGTATGAGTCCCACTACAGTATGATTTGGTTTGTTCCTTAAAATCTAAAGCACTTACGTTTGAAAATGAGGCATATATGTCTTTAAGTAAATTGTCTATGCAAGTTTTGATGCAAAAACCAGTAAACTTGTTGCAAAATGAGTCTGTCAATGTGCTGGGGTTACCAGTTCTGCATAGCATAAGTGCTCTTTAGCTAAACAGTTCAGAGAAGTATGAAATGCATTTCACTGTCTGTCCCACCAAACTCATACTGCTACTCATACAATTTCATTGTCTTTAGTTTTATGTCATTATAAATTGTAATCACTATGATCGCTAAGAAGAAATATGTTTTTTCCTTTCTTTTGTTGATTGCCAGTTAATTACGACCCTCATGAGAGAATCTTCTAGGCAATGTAATTTCTAATCTTATTCTAGTCAATCTGAAAGAGAAGGAAGACAGGCAAGTCCTTTAGTTATTGTTTTTTCCCATCTGTATCCTTGTCCTATTACTGGAACAAAGACTTGAGTAAAAATCCTTCATCTACCAAGCTAAGTGGATGTGATTTTAAGTTATTTAAATATGTAATAGTTAGTAGTCTAAAAATTATTTGGTACTGGAAGGAACAAAGTGGGCCCATTGTTTCCATTTGAGGGCTTCATTCCCAACAAAGTAAAATCACAAACAAGTTTAGCCTTCCACTAACATCAGTATGCCTGCCAAATTTGTCTGGAATCAGAAGATAATGTTGTTGTTTTTCCCAAACTCCTAGAACATGCTAAAGTCCCTCCCTCCGCTAAAACTTCTCTGTGGCATTCTTGGCATTTTGGAACTTTTTACTAAGAATATGGTGTACAGCTGAAATCTAAATAACGATAATTTCATGGTAGTTAGAAGGTTAACTACATCACTCTAGGAAGGTAGAAAAAGATGTTCTGAGGGCAATGAAGGAGTGTAAGTGATAAGTCAGAATTATAATACATGGATCTCAGAAGGAGACAGGTAACTTGCTCACACTACCAAAATCTGAGAAGGTCAGATACATTCATAAGTATTTTAAAAACCTGGTAACAATTTACCACACTTTAAGAAATATGTATAACAATCTGTACCTATTCATGTATAAACATCCCTCCCACAGTTCTCTAAAAAATCATATATCATCTTTACATTTCTCCAGTGCTTTGACATAGAGTTGTGAAAATTATTGCAAGTGATGGGCAAGAAGTCAATGATCAGATCTGTTCAGATCTCTGGCAAGGAAGTTTGACATTCTCTCTGAGATATTTATTGCCTCTAAGAGGATTTTAAAAGGTGAATTCTTCAAGGGATTCTGAGAGGTTTTGGCACTCATGTCCTTTTAAACTTAAAATAGATAACCATAGTCTGTAAGGACTTTTAATTTTTAATACAGATTTGCTTTCAGTAAGTCTAAGTATGGACTCATTTTTCTCTTTACTGAGTTCAATTCCAAATCTCTCTAGAGAGCTTAAAGAAATTATGTAAAGTATAAAAATCCATATGGAAAAAAATTAAGTGCATCATTAAATTTTGACATATAGGAGAGTTCAAGCCTAAAACTGGAACTCTTAAAACATTTATGCTGATTATAAATATAATAATAGGGACAACGGCCAATGAGTTGATATCTTCCAGGGTAATCTTTGACCATCCCAGAGTAAACTGAAAACTTTTTACCCCTCCACAAGATAATTGATTTCCTTGGTATTTGGAGACACGGAATTGAAAAGAAATACACCTGATATCACCTATTTTCCAATTATTCATTCTCACTTTTAGACAAAAATGTATCCTCTGCAACCTTCATAAATTAAACAGCTATTCATTTTCTTTGTTCTTAGTCCACTCAAAGACATCAGTGAAAACCACCCTGATTTATAGCATAGGCCAGACCTGCACAGATTAAGTTAAGCAGAAACTGGAGGAGAACAGGAGAATAAAACTAGAGATGTATACTCTAGTCACCCATTCCATTAACAAGTCAAAACACTGCTCAAAGCTTACATTGTGAATGAACTTCACATTTGCCACAGATTCTTTGTGTGCTGTGATAATACTGTGATATTACTCAGCTGGACATTGAGATTTACACTAAGCTTAAACAAAGTCTTTTCCTTTCCAAAATTAGCTTGTTTATCAGCCTTCTCTCTTTCATCTACCCACCATTTGGGGTTTTTTTCTGCTCTATGTTTATCTGTGTTTTTTTCTTTCTGTCTACCTATATCTCTGCAAACATTTGACATTAAGACATCTTAATCACCGACTTTTCTTTATACAAACCTATTGAACATTACCTAATCCGGCAATGTATCCTTTAAAGGTGACTAAACTGAAGTCTAAGTGTATTAAATCTCACAGAGTATTGTGAAGTTAAACAAACTTATGATTTATAAATTCTTTTCTTCATTCTTTACTCCTTATGCAATGGAAAAAGTTCATATTGCTGCACATTGTAGCAACATATTCTTTACACTGCCATATGTCTAAATTTCATAATGTTATACATTTTAATTAATACCCGCAGACGTAAACTTATGAAATGAATTTACCAGCTGTCGGTTTATTGGTCCATCCCTCTTACTATTTAATCAAGTTTGCGCTGTAAGAAGGATCTTTCAGGACTGATGTCATCTTTCTTCATTGGAAACCAGAGATTTTCTCCATCTATCTTGAGAATGAAACATCTAAATTTTGCAACTTTATTTAGTTGCATCATAAGGACTGAATTCTATTAGGTTTCTTCATCTTACCCAACTTATTATAACTGTAACATGTTGGGATTTTTTCATTTGTGGTGAAATTTACATGTAGTTGGAATTGCTGTATTAATGCTAAAACAATGCAAACAATCAGCCAGTTGTGTTCTTTCTTGTTTAACTTACTAGTAATGTATCATTTAAATATAAACATTAAACATTTAATTGGCCATAATTTTGTATAATTACTACAGACATTCAGATTTGAAACTGGCAAATCTGGAGATCCTGTTTAGGAGGTTGGGTTAGAGTCAGTCAAGTATCTTCTTCTCTTCCTGTACAAGAATTTCATCAACTTATTATGGGCTGTATGTATTTCATTTTTCCTGAGGAAAAAGAATTCCTAAAGATCTCTTTTTCTTTGACTAGGAAAGATATGATTGAAGATTGTTTGTTTGCATTTTGTTAGCAAAAGATTTTCTCCTTCTTTTTGTAATAATAGTGGGGATTTGTGCTTGTTGTTGCCTTCATCATAGATATTCATAATGCTTCATATCTCTTCAGTATGGTTTATAACAGCCAAGCTAATGGCATGAATTTAATGGGCTGGAGTCACAATTACTCTGTAACTCATAAGAACATAGGTACTAGTAAAGCATGTAAATCACTACTTTTTTGAATTGTTAGCATTTGGTAGACTTTGTATCATATTTAGTCTGCCACAACTAACTGCTACATGAAATAAAAAGCAGCAGTGAACTAAGTCCTGCATCTCCAGGTAGATATAGTTGGACACTCCCTCTTCTTTCCCTCCATCTCTCTCTCTTTCTCTCTCTCTGACACATACAGGTACATACATATAAAAAGCAAGTCCTCTTAAAAACTCTTATGTTTTAAATTCATCTACCCTTAGGGAATTCCCAAGATACTGTACATCTTAGATACTTCTCATACTAGTATAAAACATATTTATCTAGAACAAAATGTTAAGCAAGCGAAAAAATTTTAATGATGAAGCATTTGGTTCAAACCTACCACAACAACTACCTTTTTCAGATGTGATAGAGTATAAAGCAGGATGCTGTCATGTGAGAAAGCTGTTGTCTTATTTTCACTCAAAGCTTTCCTGAGCTTTCATGTGGATAGCATGCTGCTTTTAAAAAGTTCCTATTTTTCATCAATGTAAGTAAAATACTCATCTAACCTGGCTCCTATAGACAGTCTGAAGCTTCTAAGTGGTTTAAGGTAAAGATTTCATGGCAAGTCATAGCTTTTCTGGAAAATTACCTTCCAAACTTGGGTCAATAGGTGTCAATAACAACTGACTCTTTAATATCATTCTGTATAAATTAGAAGGTAGCTGTTTTTAGAATGTATGGATGATCCCATCAGAATAAATTGAGGAGTGAAAAAAAGGAGAGGGGAAGAAAAGGTGAAACTGTAAGGAACTACCCCTCAGGGGAAGCTGTATAATGTCTCAGTTAGAGTTCTCTATCAGCCTCAACTACAAACTGGAGAGTGAAATGTACTTCCCCAACTTTGTAGGTAAAATTTGTACTGATTTCCTCTGAAGTAAATTTCTTTGAGTGATATTTCTTTCCCTCCATCTTCCTACCCTTGAGTTAAGGATTTAAGGAAAAACATAAATCGTAGTTCTTGTTCACACAAATCCCAGTCAGGCTTTGTACCCTGAAGTCCTGTGCCAGCAGGAGTTCTATGACAGAAGAACAAATTCCCACTTGCATTTTCATATTTACTGTTAAAACCCTCCTGTACCACATCCTAGTATATACCATGAAGTAAAGCATTTGTCTTTTCCATAGGACACTTGCCTTGTTGATGGTTTGAAGACATTACAAAGCACAAGGTGTCTCAAACTGATTGTAAAGAAAATACTATCAAGTTCTTCCTCTGTAAGAAAAAAAACCAGACTGCAAACTTATTAAAGAAATAGCAGTGATAGTAAAATTGAGTAGGTCAGATTTGCAGGTTATTAACGTCAAGAGTGCTTTATTAAACAGGCAAACATTTTAGTAATTTTAATAGCTGGATTAATTCTTGAGTAGGTCAAAATTAGAGTCTCTGTTAATAGGCTTTAGAGAAGGTGTTTTGAAGAGGAATTCTGGATAAAAACATTATTGTCATACTTTAGGCCTCTACATGTGGGCTTGGGAATTTACACAAGAAAAAAACATAAAACCCAGAGTCCCACTCTGCAATGGGAGTACAGTGCTTTTAGAACTTGCAGGCCTGAAATTAGAGAGCTAAATCTTTATTGCAAAAAATGAGCAATATCATATGCTTATACTTCAAATTTATTCTCAATCAGTTATTTGTATACATACTAATAAATTTGGTCATTAGTATTTATACAAATTGACTCATCACATCAGGCAAATCGAAAAAATACATAATTTATGTGAATAGTCATAATCAACCTACATCTAAGTGTTGAATACTGCAGACTGAATATCAGCTTTTTTTTTTTTTTTTCATTAAATCCAATGGTAGCAAAAAAAACAAAACAGGAAAAAACTGTGTTGGGCAAATCCTGATAACAAACACATGAACACTTGCCTTGGGTATGCAGTAAGTAAAACCAGCTGATAGATTTGTTGGCTAAGTATTTAGCACGTTCTTTTCACAGTACATTTTGCTTCAGCTTTCAAGAAAAGCATAGGAAGACCTTCTCAGCTGCAAGACATTTGAGGCACATTAGAGAAAGATTACATTGAAATTTGTTTTCATGCAGAATTTAACTATTTTCTAAAGAAAACTGCAAAAATTGTGACCTGTTATCACCACAGGTTTAACAAGAAATGAAAGTGAATAAGGACTGTGTGGCATGCACAAAGGTCTGGAAAAAAAAGAAAATATTTGGTATGAAATTCTTTTTCTTGTTTTTTTTTGTCTTAAACTTTAATCACACTGCCGTGACACACTTGAAAATGTCTGCCTAGGCACATGTTTATAGTTTATTTTCTTAGCATTACAGTGCCGCTTGCATTACCATGATGTCTTCATCCTAATACTTCTAATACATATGAGTCATAGATCATAATTATTTGTGGAAAATCCTCTAATTCTTTTAGTCATACCATGTAGTCCTTCCATATTAAGTATCAAAAGTCATACTAAGTTTCATACACTTAATCACTGAGCCTTATCTCCATGAATTTTTGAAACTATTAATAAAATAAAATTTTATTTACAATAGAATCATGTCTATTTTCTGTAATATCTTAGATTAGTCCGCCAACATAGTGAAAGGTTTCCACTAATTTGGAGCACATGCTACTTTTTTATTTTCAACAGAAGTTTTCTCTACTACACAAGGTTGATAACCTGTATACTAAAGATAGCCAAGTTGCAGTTTATCAGGAAAATTTTCACATTTAGTGCAACTACAAAGAGATTATTTAGAATATCCTTTGTTGTTGATTTTGGGGTTGTGAGGGAGCACAGAGGCTAAACATTAATAGTCAGTTAGGCCAACCATTAAAATAATGTGCCGATGGATTTGTTCACCTGAAAGAAGTACAACTCAGCAAGATGGGTCCTCCTAATTAGTTGCTCAAATAGCTGCTGCTTATTCATGGATTAATCTCTATCAGTACCAGTAGAAATCAGAATTATTTTAATTTATTTTGAAGCCGTTGAACCAAAGAGATATGAGCTGTGGGGCTGTTCTTGCAAATTGCTGAGCACCTCTGGGAGAAGTTCTGTGTTTCAAACTCTCATCATATCACTGGGAACTAAGAATGCTGCATAGAGGAGAAAAATAATGCAAAACACATTCTGCAAGTGTTTGCCCACATTTTAAATAAAATGAGTCTTGCTTTGTTTGTATCTTATTTTATATTCAAGTTTGATAAGTGGCTGGCAGTATATTGGCAAAAGTGGACTGCTTTGTTTATGCTTGTAACAGTAGCATGATCATTCAGTCAGAGGAAAAAAAATATCATGACGCACATAACACCCTAGATCTGTTGCCATAGATGACTTAGTAACCATGCTACTGGTAAGTGTTCAAACTCTGTACTGGATCCTTGCTGGAGACAGACCTGAGATGTTATTCTGTGTTAAATACTGCTGGAATTCACAGACAGATGATCGTATATGGGTAGTAATGCAAAAATCATAATCAGTCCTCACTTATATATTATTTATCAGCCTGATTTAGTATGCAAACAATTTGAACTTAGAAAACCAGGTGTTTTAACTACTGTAACATCACTGTTTTGTATTGCACTTTAATTTCTGAATCTAAAAAAACCCCACGATTCTGTTTTGCAGTGAAGCTCTTTTGAGGCCACAACTCAAATACTGTGTTCAGTTTTGGGTCCTTCACTACAAGAAAGACACTGAGGTCCTAGAACATGTCCAGAGAAGAGCAACAAAACTTGTGAAGGAACTGGAGAACAAGTCTTATAAGGGGAGGCTGAGGGACCTGAGGTTGTTTAGCCTGGAGAAGAGGAGGCTGAGGGGAGACTTTATTACTGTCTACAACCTGAAAAGAGGTTGTAGAGATGTGGATGTTAGTCTCTTCACCCAAGTCATAGATGATAGGATGAGAGGGGATGACCTCAAGCTGCACCAGGGGAGGTTCAGTTTGGATATTAGGAAAAACTTCTTCACAGAAGGAGTTATTGGGCACTGGAACAGGCTACCCAGGTAGATGATTGAGTCACCATCCCTGGAGGTATTTAAAAGACAAGTCGATAAAGTGTTTAGGGATATGATTTAATAGTGACAGGTACGGTTGGACTCAATGATCTCAAGGATCTTTTCCAACCTAGATATTGTATGATTTGTAGTCCAGAAGTATCTCCCTGTGCACAAAAAAAATTATTTTTAATGTAAATTTCAGTGTTCTGCAGCTTGGTCAGGTCCAAACCATTCTTTTGTTATACACCTAAGTATTATATGACATGAAGAGTAAAACATGAAAAGAAAAAAGGGGAAAAGAGGAAGGGGAAGGGGAAAGGGAAGGGGAAGGGGAAGGGGAAGGGGAAGGGGAAGGGGAAGGGGAAGGGGAAGGGGAAGGGGAAGGGGAAGGGGAAGGGGAAGGGGAAGGGGAAGGGGAAGGGGAAGGGGAAGGGGAAGGGGAAGGGGAAGGGGAAGGGGAAGGGGAAGGGGAAGGGGAAGGGAAGGGAAGGGAAGGGAAGGGAAGGGAAGGGAAGGGAAGGGAAGGGAAGGGAAGGGAAGGGAAGGGAAGGGAAGGGAAGGGAAGGGAAGGGAAGGGAAGGGAAGGGAAGGGAAGGGAAGGGAAGGGAAGGGAAGGGAAACTGTTGATAGGAATGGTTGGACTAGAAGATCCGATGGATCCCTTCCAACCTGGTTGTTCTATGATTCTGTGATTCTATGATTTAAAATACATATTCTTTGATCCTTTAGAGAAAAAGCAGAGAAATCACAAATTTTGCATTCTTTCTAGAACCACTAACCATAAATCCAGAGTGTTAACATAGTTTGAGGGCTATTCTCTCTATGCATTTCCTGGGTTTATATATTTCTAATTCCACGTGCAGGAACGATTTTGCTCTTGATTTACGTTGGTGGAAGTTAATTGTAATAAAGCTTTCTTGGTTTTCACCTTTAATTTTTCCTCCTTTTTTCAAACAATTGGCTAGTTAAGCCAGTTACACTCAATTACACTTCTGTCATGTTTCACATCTCGCTCAAACATGAATATGACTGCAGAACTGGCTTTTACTAAGTGATCCTAATTCAACAAGAAAGTAAATTCAGCATGCTACATGGTAAAGTGAATGAGTATTCTTCTAAGGAAATTAAGAGCAGATTTGTAAAACTAATGTTAAAACCTCATGTGACTGAGATGAAGGGCTCACTGCATGAGCATCTTGCAGTCCTCTTGCTCCTCCTTCTTCCCCCTTTATTTATTTGGACTGTCTGTAGCTTGGGTCAGGGTTTCTTCTCACAAGAACTGATACTGTAGGAGGAGTCTCACTCAGGCTGAAAACTGTAAACACCATTTTGTCTGAATATAATACATTGGAATGATCTCTAACTAGTGCAACTGCATCCCTTAAAACCACTTTTGCAAAACTACATTCCAAAAAAGCACAGCCTCACTGCAGAGTTTCCACACACTCTCCCTTTCATGCTGGTGTGCTCCTGCCTGAGTCTACCACTCACCTTTGTCACCTGCCAGCACTTCCCAATCCCCAGTCTTCTCAAGTTCAATCTCACCTTCACAGTCAGCATTCAAATCCCCTCTGGATGTCATTCATCCCAGTTAATGTAACAAATCCCAACTTACTCTAATGGAAAATTTTATATGATGGACATACATACATGTTTAATGTTCCAACTTCTCCTAAAAAGTGGAAAAAAGAGATGTTTGAGAAGATAAGAATTTCTGTTATAATGCTTGGTCAACTTGTTTTGATCTCATTTACTCAAGACTGGATATGCCTGTCCCTCTGAGTCATCATTGTCTGCCAGCTTTTAAATTAAAAAAACTACTAATAACCACATTGCAGCTTTTGTTTCAGGGTTAACACATAAGACATGGTCTCAGTAGGTGTGGACAAAAAGTTATAGCTTTAGGACCTACAAGAAGTCTAACATCACTTTTCAAAGGATAAGCATCTCAGTTGAGTTGATGTCCCTATTACAGTCTTGAAGGAGAAAACAAAGATTGAAATGCTAGACTGTCTTTTATCCTAAACCTTTAGGATGATTTCCTCTGGTGGTCAAACTTCAGGAAAGTCTACATAAGATAACAGAAAAAAATCCTGGCATTTGTCTGTGAGAAGCTTGCGTTTTCTGTCAGTTTGATCCTGTAGTGTCCTGTGTTCCTTTCCATTACCATAGCGTTAAAATGTTTCTGAATAACAGACACTGTTGATGAAAAATGAGTCTAAATTTGTTGGGTTTAAGCTGAATCCATGTGTGCAAAAACTATTTTCTTCTTTCTTGTAGAAAAAAAGAGTCAATGACCCACAACCTTGCAAATTAAAACACACAGTTCTTGCTGGCTTTTTTCAGAATATTGAATCCTTTATAGAGTATCTGACCAGCTTGTGCCTTCCAAGTTGCTGTTAGCAACATTTATTTGCATTGTGCTACTACTGAAGAGTCCAATGACAGGTTTAGAACCCATTTTGCTAGATCCTGTGGAAATGACAACAAAAAAATACCGGACCTAGTGCAGATTTGAAAAGCATGGTGATGATAGACAGGGTGAACATGTCTTTTCCCCTCTGCATACCTCTCCCATATATTTGCCTTGGTGAACTACATGTGATTTGCAACCTTCCATCTTCTCAAAGCCATTGAATGGGCAGAATTTAACAGTTAATATCCAGGTGAGCACTTGGGAAACATAGCCTAAAGATAAAATTAGGAAGAATTCAGAAACTGCTTGAAGTTCACCATGAAACTCTGTAGAGAGCACAATGCACAGGAGGGAAAACCCACTGAGCAATTTTAAGTGCTATTTTTCAAGTTCATTAATAAATGTAGAGAATTTTAAAAAGGGAATTATGCTTCCTGAATTCCTGAGGGATTTTACTACCAACTGTCTGAAAATTATCATTTTTATAGATAAGCCAATTAAAGGGAAATAAGGCTTTTATATCATACCATGAGTGCTAAACAGGGAATTTAAAAGGATCTGTTTCTTCTTAGTAATTTAATAAGATTTTGTGTTTTGTATTCTCACAACAGGAAGTTGAAGAGCAAAACCTTTTCTATAATTTCAATTAGAAGTGTATTATTTGTTGATTTGAGGCATGAGAGGATGGGATTCTTTATTGCTCTATACAGTTTTCCAACAGCAACTCTTTTGGTTTCAAGACAAGAAAGCTCTGAAATGGTGATTCATAGTCCTGCATAAAGGCGATAAGGAGGGAACCCAAATACAGTCCTTCAGTTATTGCCCCAATCCTACTGGCCCTGAATAATGCAAAAGTTGTTTTTTTACCTCAGTGTCCTGTTAAGTGTGCCTCTCTTGCTTAGGTTAGAAGTGGCAATATTATAAAGGTGTCACCTGACATTTTGGTCATTGGAAAGGAAGAATCCTGAGTAAACTTGTTAGTCCAATAAAAAAAAAAAAAAGTACTTGGATCTTCAGTAAGCTTCATACTAGGAGCACTCACTCAATCTCCATTTCTTCAATTAAGCTCAAATTGTGAACCTAGAAAGTTCTGCTTTGCATAAGCTCATAGCTCATCTTTAGAGTGAAGCACCCAAGGAAAATATTTTGCTATAGGTGGAGAGAGAGGGGGGACCAAAAAAAAAAAAAAAAAAAGACAGGCACTGTTGTGCATCATTTAGTACTCACAGAAACATGTATCAACCTCTGCAGATGTACCCAGGTACCCAAGAGAAGCTTTATCTGGGCATACGTAGTTTGAAATAGGTAATGATGCACAAGATAAAAGAGTTTCTATGAGTCTTTATTTATGTTTCTAACTAGTCTAAGTACTTTTGTTTAAACTTTTATTTTCCCTTTCTCATAGAAATTAGTTTTTGAATAAAAAGAATGTCTTAATGAATATTTTTGTTAGAACCTCCAAAATAACCTCAACAATTAAAAGATTTGGGGTTTCATAATTTTATTCAGTTTCAATTTTCTGTTAAATAACTGACCCTATAGTCTTTAATGGAAAAAACTTCAAAGCAAGGAGAAAGAAGAAAAAGGTAAGTGGGGTTAATGAGGCCATGCAAGCTTCTAGTGAATCATTCTTAAGCCCTAGAAATTATCCCTGTAATAGCCTTTTGTGAACGTGGAAGTAGAAAGTTGTTCTCTGTTTTCTGCTGTTCAGGCAAGGGATAGTGATAAGCCAATTGAACATAGGTTGTTCAAACAATTGCACGCCTAGACAGAAGTAAAATGTACGTCTGCAATTATCTAGGTGTTCTGGGGAGTCTTGGAGCATAAGCTGATGCTTAATTTGCTTAGGCAACAAGATCAACCCTCAGTAAATGCCTGTGAATTCTGCTGGGCAAAGTAAGGCAGAAAATATATTAAGGAGTACACAACCTGAGCAGTTTCAAACATTTTTCCCCCAGTCTTGTAGATGGGAGAAGAGATTTTGTTTTAACATCTGATCCAGAGACCTCAGTAGCATGATCATATGTTACTTGTTAGCTAATGCAGTCTAGTGCAATACCCTTTTGGTTTTCTCTCTGTCCTACATACACTGGAGAAAGGAATACACTTCCAGGAATGGAACATAATAAAGAATACTTGCACTACATGTTTCTCCTTGCTGTAAAGAATTACAGTGAAAACCCTGGACATATCCATAAATTATCTATATGCTGCTATCTGAGAATTCTGCATGGTTTTTATCACAATATACAATCGTACTGTTCTCAGTTGTGAAAGGTCTGATAATTTACATCATAGTTATATATGTGTACATGCATGTACATGTGTGTTCATGTGCAGGTGTCTACATGCAAGTGCATTCCTATGGTTCTATATTTTGATTTGATTTGACATTCCTTGCTTTTTCTTGTGTCAGACATGCACTGTTCATGTGCAAGGAAGCAATCATAATCATGACCTGTCAGTCATGCTTGAACTGCTCCTGACAAAAGAATGTATTGAAAGAAGAGAATGTGAAGCTATTAACCAATAGCAGCAGAAACTGTATCTACCAAGATATGAGATGGCTTGAGATGGTAATAAAATTAAGAGAAAATGTAGAAAAATTACAAGCTGGTATAAAGGCATTAAATCCAAAGTCAATTGTATGTCATGAGATACTGTCATGCTTTAATGAATGCAAAACTGAGACTGATTTTTACGTGCTAAGGATCCTTTCAAGAAAGGCAAAGTACGTCTGAATGCAGAATATTGGCCTTCTCACAATTTCCTTAAATGAGGAAGGTAGACCTAAGAGTGCCCTGTAAAATTGATTTTTTTCTCCTCCTAATGCAAGTTGCTGACTTCAAATATTACTCAAAAAGGCAAATTTTTAGCTTTCACAATTTTACTATCAGGAAGCGATATGGGGTGGGAAGTGGGTGTTGATAAGGATAGTTTCTGCAACATCTAATATATTTACGTGATTTCCAGCATTATCATCCCCAAATTGAATGTAAATCCTGCTAGTACACAGCATTGCACTGGAATGCATATTTTCCTTTTTAGACTGTTCTGCTTGATTTTCTATGCTGCTTCCTTCCTATTGTTTTTTTCAGGGGCAGCTTCATTCAGACTAATGGTGCACTGGGTATTAAATGAATGTACCTGTGGTCCAATGAACTCAGTATGTTGCTCATCTTGTTACTGCACTTAATCTAAATAACCTTTTTTATGCTCTGATGGAATGGCATTTTCAAAAGGCTATATAGTAGTAAATGAGTGTGTATGTCAGTAAGGATTTGCTAGACAAATCAAATTTTCCTGACAAGCACATTTATTCATTGCTATTTACTACATGCTCTGGTTTGAAGGACAATTTTTGTGATCGGATCATTAGCATTTACTGTCATTTTGGCAACATTTTCCAACTTTTCTATTTACTTTCTGTTTTGCTTGTTGTGTGCTTAGCAGCCTCTGCATAACAGAAGTTAGCTTTACAAAGATTACGTTACCAATGTGCTAAATAGATATTATCCCCCCTCTCAAGCTGGTTTATTGTACAGAAGGCACCTAAGTATTAAAGTAAGTGTTAAATACAAGGTTCCTAAATGCAACATTAAGAAATTTCTGCAGTTATAGCCTTGATAAACACCAGAGAAAATTTTCTAACATGGTTCCTCAAGCAACACCAAAATCTACCTGCTCACTTGGCTAACTACATATAAGTAGAAACCTGAATGCACAGATAACTTAATCCACTTGTTCTTTCCAAGAAGGGTGTGGGGAGCTCTTGGGAAACTGGGAGATCTGACAGCAATGGGCAAGACCCAGAGTGTCTGGTCAAAGGAAATTTCTTTCAAGACAAACAAGAAATATTCTTGGCCATTTGGCTAAAACCATGGTGTTCCTGAGAAACAAACTGCGACAATCAGGTAGAAAATGAGAAGTTTCAGCTGCAGCATTGCTCGCTGATTCTGTTTAGAGCAGTCTGGATCTCCTATTTCCCATGGATCTTAGAAGCAGGTCTGTCATCTTGCAGTTGGTGAATCCCGTGTAGAGTCAAGTTGAACAGACGTGAGGAACCCTGGGTTGTCTGTTTTTCAGTTCCTTTCCATATAATTACATTTTGAATATGAAAGCTTTTGCTCCATTATCCTGTGGCATTCCCTCAAAGTTGTAAGTTTGGGGGAGTCGGGGGTGGGGGTTGGGGGTGAGGGGGGTTTATCTTAATAAACCTCTTTTGCTGCTGTAGTGCTGTCAACTACCCTCTTCCTCTGATTAGCCCAATACCAGACTGTACCACCAGGCATGCAGTATTGTGAATAGTGTGACTGTAAATACCTCAGTCAGAGACTTTTAAAGGAGAAAATATGATAACTAAGCAGGTCAGGGACAGTAAATGCTGGATGCTAACTTAATTTACACGGTGTAAAACAACTCCAATGATATTTACAGAGATTGATAGGTTTAAACCAAGGGTAAATAAGAAGAATGACATAGACTGCAAAAGACTGCCTGAGGTAATACAATACTACATAGCAAAATTTAATGTAATATTCCTGATGAAAACTTAAGCATGCGTAATCTGGCAAAGCTCTCCTACAATTATTTTAGCCCGATGAGGGCATGGTCTTCTTTTTGAATTATTCATCCTTCATTCTGCTTTTTATTCCTTCTATTCTCTGTTTGAGAATACATTCCAAAAAGAAGAGAGTGAATACCTGGTGTTGGACAAGGCTTTAAAAAGAGATGATATTTCACCCTTCCCCCCTAAGCACAGGAACACAGCATCAGAACATCGATCCTACCAAGCCATTGGCTCTTGATTTCCAAGTGTTACAGTTTTAGTAATCCTAGGCAGGTTGACTTATTTTTCTTGGATAAAAGTTATTTTTGTTGAACTGGGAAGGGATTTACTGTAATTCTGTTTGAAAACAAACAAGCGTGACATATTGGCAGAGATGTATACAAAAGAATCATATATATTACATCTGGGGTGGTGTTTGGGAATTCAATATGAGTCCTTCTTAGTATTTTTTATCTTCTCGGAATTATGCAGACATAGCTAGAAAAACTTGTTTGTGTTGGTCTGATCTTTGTGTCGCCCATAATACAAATAGAATTGAGAACCATGCCACACACTGGGGGTTTACTGTGGTTTCTTCTTTCATTACTCCATAGCAGCACCAAAATATTCACATCAAAGCAAATGCAAGCTAAAAATATAAGTTATATCATGTTAACTTTACCTTGGGACTGTGTTGCATGTGGAGATATATATTACTGTCATTTAAAAGGCCCAACGGATTCAGAGTCTATCAGCCTTCTGAAGGTTATGGTTTGTTCCACTGAAGGAGAAATGAAGAAGAGAAGAAAAAACAGAGGATATAACATCTAAGGGGAAAACAGCCTACAAGGATATTATCTTTGACTTTTCAAGAATATTAAAATCTCATGGTTTTGTTTCATATTTCACTGGCTGTGTATCGCGTAGTTGGAGAAATCTTGAAAATTAGAAGATGATGCTGTTGTACTTGCTTGGTTTCAGGCAGTTGTTACTTACCATCAGGGCAGGAAACTTTATCTGCTGTATTCAAACAAGGCCTAAAAACTTCTCACATTGGGTTTAGAGCTGTCTCATTTTCATAATCCCCACCATCATCAGATAAGAGGTTCCTTGTTCTATCAGAGCCTCAGAGAATGATAAAGGGATCTAAAATGCTGACATTCACTTTAGGTAAAAAATATGGGATCTTATGGTGTGTCTGAGATCTTGCCTGTGATGGGTTGGAAAACTAGTTGTAAAACTGTTCCCTGCAATTGTTCCTGGGTCAAAAGTGGCAAGTGGAAAACAACGGATACTTTGTAGTTTGGAAAATTAAGTTGTCCAGCTTGGCAATTAGTATTTCATAGATAATTAGATTTTAAACAACAGGGTGGAAGAGATTGGGAAGAAAGGATAAGTAAAGGTCATCTTTCAGATGAAGTGCAGGAGGCAGCAAATCAATCCAAAGAGGAATTCTCCAGTAAAGGTGTGTCTACCCAAGAGATAAAGTGAATTCCAGACCATTCCTTCCTCACTGTTTCTCTCACAGTTTCTGTCTCGTACAGTTTTATCTTAATTTTTCTTTTCAAAAAATACATGACAGCAGAACATCCAACTGCTTATGGAAAATTCAATAGCTTTTGTGATTTAAATCAATATAGTTAAACAGGTGGTTGCTTTGCTATTCACATTTGAAAAATCACTGCAATTATAGTTCTGCCATAATAAAGTGTTCTTTACATTCACAGTCTTCGACTATCCTTGCTCAACTGCCAAATTTCCTCATCTCTCTGGTATTACCAGGTCTCTGATAAATCTCTCTCACTCATATCAAAGTATTTGACCTACCTTAAGACAGTCATTTTTGGCAGCGACCATCATTAATATTTGAGGTCTGTTGGTGGATGTTGCTGATGACAGAAGCACTGTTTTACTGTTTACAAAGCTCAGTGGTAAGTTAAGTCTTGGCCTTCTGGACATATTTAAAACTAGAGCTAACAAGAAGTGAGAAGAAAAAGATAACAACAGGCATTTTTCTAGAGAATTCATGGTTTTCTCAGATGAAAAAATGGTTATTATTTTGGCTTACATTTTATTTCTTGTTTTATTTCTCAACTGGAATTATATTATTAACACTCAGGCTGGCTTTCTTATGACTTATAAATTAAGGATCTACACATTAAAAAGTTACTTGGGATGGCTGTAAATTGTGGTTCTACAAATTAGGAACATTGAATAATCTAGGCTGCCACAAAGTCCATGCCAATCACCAATGCAAAGAATTGTGCTTGGATGTATTATTTTGTTGCGCTGTGCTCCCTTGTTCTATCATTTTGGCCTAATATGAAAACAGGAGTTTATCTGATTGAAATAATGAGGTTTGAGAACCAGTGATTTTTTCCTCCCTATTTTGTCCTTTCACACGTGGACTTCTAAATCATTTACACTCACCTTACATGTCAAAAATGTGTAAGTCTGAACCTTTTTAGGAGATTTGAGAATTTTTTTAAAAAAACAAATGACTGCAATTTGTATGGCACATGATTTGGCAATGTTGAGCCCAGATGTAGCCAATTTCCACTGTGCCTTTTAAAATAAAGAGCTGATAATAACGAACATTAAAACCAAACTTCAGTTGAAGGTCTGGTAAAGAGTTTTCTGAAAGATAATCAGAGACTTATTGTACACACATAGTATGGTACTCTAGCTACGTGGCATTTTATTTTCCCAGCACAGAGTCTCTTAGTAAGATGAAGGCTTCAGCCCTCCTGATATGTGGAGACTACAGTGTCAATTGCTTGTAAACTGAGTATCTCCACCAGCATACACAGCCACAAATCACTACAAGAACCTGAAAAAATTAAGATGTCCTGTTATGTCAATATAGGTGCTGCAAGTTCCAGGACTGGGGTAGTGAGAGTGGTATCATGTGAATTTGCTTACTGTTTTCTACTTAATTTTTCTGCCTTATTTTCCACACATTATAGTTACAGATTAGTTGAATAACTTTGTGGTTTCTATTTTTCTATTTTAGACTCTTATGAACACAAAATTCCTCCTTGAAATCAGTGTATATCATATTTTGTTAATCAGTCCTAGATTTCAGTATGATTGAAGGCAATTTCACCGAAAACACAATATTAAAGTTTAGGGGCAAGGTCTCTCAAACACAACTACTTATTTGAAGACAAACAGTCTTGGAAGTACCTTTGACTTCCTTCTTTTCAAAGAACTATGCAGTTTCTAAAGCTATAACCCATTTCTAAACCCATTATTGCAATTATTTTATGTAAATGTAAAGTTTCTAAACCCAGGGTTTAATAATTTTATGGACATATTAGGCTTTGTTTGCTTAATAAAGTAAACGAAGTGTTTCATTATATTATTCAGTATTTTACTGCTCATTTTCCCCCTGCTTTCCAGTGAAGTGATTATTTATTCATTCTGGCAGTGAATGCCACCATCGAGTATTATTTTTCCTTCTGTAAGGCTTATGTTCAGATTAATATGTGGGGTTGGTGTTTGGTCAGAAGTCTTCTATCTGGGGAGTCCTACAGTGTCTGAGTCCTAACTGACTCGTTTAAGCATTCCTGTCTTCCAGCATGTAAAACAAGGATAGTAAGTACTTCACAAACAGGGCTGTTGTGAGGATTCATCAGTTAATGTTTGAAGACAGACGTGCTGATGATTTGGTATTAACCTATACTGATGCCTGACTTTGAAGTTCAGGTTTCACTGCTGTATTTCTTATCAATGGAATAACTAACAGATGAAGGGATATCTCATGCAAGATGTTCTCCAGCAAATGCTTGGTTTCTGGAGTACAAGACACTATTTAATAATCTAGAATTTCTTCATATTCACGAGACCATTAGCATTGCTGCCGAAAGTGGCCACACAGTGTAGACTTTAATCTCCATTCAGCCACTGAGCCTTAACTAGTTCTTATGTCATTAGGTCCAAACAAGGTTTAAAAGAATACCCCAGTACATGTATCCATGTAGGACCTAATTAAAAACTTGAAGGGGTACTAGATCAGGACAGACAGGCTTGCAAGTAGTGATTTGGTGTTTGTACAAAAACATTTATGAGTTGAAAAATGTAATACATGTCAATCTGCACACCAGTTGCAGCCTATAGCTGAAGTTTACTTAGCCAAACAGTTGTGGGTTAAACAATTTATAAGTGAATGAGATTAATTATTTCAAGTTACTATAACCAACCTTCTTTCTTGAGAAGTAACAATTAATAAATGACATTAATTAGTAAGTAAAGTAAGGAGTAAAGACCCGTAGAACAGGTGGAGCTGCACACAGCTGTAACGCTGTCAAGAACTGCCAGAAGAAATGATGGTAATATTTCCATGAGTACTGCAGATTCTCACTCTGGGTCATCCCTCCTTTTCTCTTCCCTCTTTCTTTTAGCTTCTTTTTGATTTTGTTTGTTATTCATGCTTCTAATTTTAATTGGGCAACCAAAATCCCACAACCAAGTCAAATGCCTGTATTCTAGGAACATCAGAGGAACTTGGTAAGGTGTTGTTTATAAAAGTTATTGAAGTGTCAGACAGTCATCTACACTCTTCTGTTCATCCCCATGCTCCTTTGCACGGCACCACTGTATTTCCTTTCTTATTCTATTCTTCTGTGATTAGCTTTACAATGAAGATTATTTCACTTTAAGGCACTTTTGGAATCAGCTATTTCTTTTTCTCCTATTCTTTCTAGGGTTTATTTTTTCTTATGTCATTTTTTTAATAAATAACTTTTTATTTCTGATATTGACTTAAGATTTGTTTTAGTGGCTTCAAACCTTTGTACAGTGTCAATACTATAAATAGACTGCCCATCGTAAATCCATAATATTGTGTCCCAAGCTGCTAGGAAAAAATCATAACTCAAATTCAACCAAGTTTCACAAGTGGATAACATAAAGTATTAACTTTATTGATCATGTCTATAGGTATAAGTATTCACATTGCAGTTATTAAATTCCTGAAATCTTATGCCAAAATAGCTTGTAATCAGAAAACGAAATCTCTAACTTGCTTTCTTGGAATATTTTTTTTTTCTTTGCTTCATTCAAGATCCCTATTTTGAACTTGGCAGAAATATTCCTTGGCAGGCTATTACTGGTAATGCTATGTTGAATGACATTAGGGATGGAAAAACTCAGATTTGATTACTGCTGCAGTGTATTATTCCCAGAAGCATGAGGAAATGCCGTGCACTCTTGGACGTGGTTAAAATATAATTCACGCCTAAGCTGAATCTCCAGAAACAAAAAAATAAAAATATAAAATGCACAATCCAGTATACTACTAAGTTAAAAGAAATATTGCTGATCTAGCAACGTGCTTCTTGTTCTTAAAGAAAGAAAAGTTTTTATGGTTTTACATTATGGACTCCTTAAAAATAGAGATTTGTGTTAAGTATTTTTGTGGCAAAGATCTAAATGAGTAATTATCTCCAAGAAATTTTTGGGTCCATTTTCCGCCACCCAGACCCTTTTAGAATTCACTAGAGTATGATTCTGGCAATCTGTCAACAGGAAAACAAGAGAATGAGTTGGGAAACATTAATAGAAGTTGAAAACAATATCTTCTGAGGCATTTAAATCATTGTTTACATGCATGTATAGAGGCTGTCAGGTGAAAAAATAAGAAAATAGGCTGATAGGAGACAACAGAAGACTAGAAAAGAGGCATTGGAAAGTTATATTCAGAATTCTGATGTGAAATTTAAACTGTTGCCTTTTTTTTTTAAACTCTCTCCTGGTGGCATCTCTCACAAACCCGGAAAAGGAATCTTTATGACCTGTATCCACATACACACTCCTACTGTGTTTAAACATCCACAATAGAACAGATCCCTATTTTTGACTGCTTTAACTGAGAAAATCATTAAGTTCCAACTGAGAGAGGATGAAGACTGTAATAGTCACTCAGAGAAGACAAAGTCAAAGCAGCAAGGAAAACAGTTACAACCACTATAACCAGCGAAGTGAGAAATGTTACCAAAAAATTAACATCCTCTTTCTATAGTTTTCCTCCTTATATTTCCTTATATTCCCTCCTCATTTTTTCCCATTTAGCACTACTGGTGAAATATAAAAACATAAAAAGAAATTAAAACTAGTTTTTCTACTAAACATTTTTTTATCCAGTAAATGTTTGTCACCTTTATGTCAACATAGCAATATATCTGAAAAATAGAGTACAAATTAATATGAACTCATGGTCTCCGTGACAGGAACAAAATTCTCAAAAACATTCAAAAATTGTCTCCGAATCCATGCCCATAACTCTTGCAGAGGTAAAAAAGTTTATATTCCAGTGATATCCAAGCAAGTTGAATTGAATGCCGACAGATATATTTTATTGATGTCTTGAAATAAAGAACAGGCACAAGATACCAGAGTTGATTTTCAGTCTAAAATACACTTTTTGTCACAGAGCAACAAAAATCACTCAGAAAGTTATTGAAGAGTCAGGAGCTAAGGACTTGGGGTAACAGTTGCAGAAGAGGCAAACCTATTTAATGGAGTGATGTTTCAATTCAGACTGTTTTCTAACTGTGGCAGTATTGAAGGTCTTTAATTACAAAATAAATTATATTTACAGTTCTCTTAAAGTTTATTTACTCTAGTGAAAGCACTAGAAGTGCCCTTAGGCTATGCAAAACTAGGTCTTATATATCTGAGATAAATTACTTAGATCTTCTCCAAAATGGCACAAAAAAAAGGGATTCCAGGTTCTTAAACCTGTGGTTTTAATCTCTGCGACTTTTATTTTACCCCTACAAGAGTTCCTACACCTTTAAAACTGTAAATATTAAATTCTTAATATTCCAAATGTCAAGCTCAGAGTTCAGGACCAAAGGAAACCAACTTTGAGAAGTAGTGTTTTTAGCACTAGGTGTACAGTCCTTATTTCTGCTCCTAAAATGACAGATCTACTGCCTTGTTATTAAAAAATGCATGTGCATAGTGTTATTTGCATAGACTTGTGTTCTAGAAGGCATATCCTCTGTACTTTTGCAAGACTTACTTTACATTAGAGTTTAACTGCATCTAAATGGAGCTCTTGATCATAATGCTATGCTTTTCGACTTAATTATCTTGAAAAACTCCAAAACCTGAGCACAAAAAACTGTTTTAAAATTACAGTCAAAATACTTGGAATTACCTTCACTTTATTCCCATAATAAACATGCCACAAAAACATCACAGCCTGCTAGATAAAAATGAACACATTCTAAAATCTTTTCCCTTGTGTTTTCAGAAGAATTTTGGTGACTGATAAAAGAATAGAAATAAAGTTATCTTCAAATATTGGTAATTTCTTCTAACATTTAGAATCCAGAAGGAAATATTAAGAAACTTTTAATTACTACTCTTTTTTTTAATTACTTCTAGATTTTCAGTACTAACTGTCATAGCAGAAAGACCAAAGGAAATACGATTTTCACAGTAGCTCTGACCTCCTTCGAACCGCAGAGAAGTGTTTTACCAAAATGCTGATAAACAAAGAGATTACTCCAGATAAGCATTTTGGGACACTTGATTCATCACTGTACAGCTAGTGTCAGGCTTATTCTAATGCCATGGTGTAAAATTCTGTTATAGTTTGGAGGTATTGTATAGGTACAATACAATTCATAGCATAGCAATGTGTCAACATTGTGTTTCTTCTTTGAACTGTGGAAGTTTCAGTTGTATCTTATTATGAAAGACTACCTAAGACTATATTTCTGAAATTATTTTTCTTTTTTTTTTTCTTCCTACCTTTTTCTTTCTTTTCCTGGACTTTTATGATCGCCCATTTGAGTTTGCTTGTATAAACTGGAATGGCTAGTTTTCATATTCTACTTATTAATGTAGGCAGCAGAACAAAGGCAACAAAAATTAATATCTAGCATTAGACTTTATCCTACAGAATGCAAGTCAGTAACATTAAAAATCACTTCAGCAGGTAGGCAATGAGATACTCATCACACCAGCAGGTGCTTAAGCAAGGTGCCTAGTACAAGTATGTAATCATATCAGAAACACCTGAACAAGTGAAAAAGCTGTAAGTTTCTCTTAACTTTTATGAAGGAAACATTATATGTACTTCATTGACTTAAAAGGACTTAGTTCCAACAGTGAAATGTATCCATTGACATTAGTATATTAACAATATTTGAAAAGAACATTTCTATGGCCATTTTTCTAATAATTTTTTAAATTCTCTTTACTCATTTTACTAACAATAATCTTTTGAAGTCTTGTTATCTGATTATGTGAAACAATGTTTATTTTTAAATAAGAAATCCAGAGTATTCAGTTTTAAAAGTTTGCAATAAAGACTAGGTAATCTTGGCAAATTAAGTATAAAATCATCCTTTTCTGGTGATGTAAAATTTGTTATTTTTTCTTCAAGTGCAGAGGGAGACAAGAAATAACAGTGACCACAAAAGTAAGAATTATAAGGATAAAGATCAGTTTCCTTGTCAGGCTATTTGTATTAAATGTGCTGTTACATTGATAAAGAAAAATAAATAAATAATAATAATAATAAGAAGAAGACTAAGATCCCAGCTGGTGTGAATCAACATAGCTCTAACATTTAGATGAGACAGTCTTAGCAAGACTACATGTCCAAAAATGCATGATTTCTCAAGCATGTGTATTCGCTACTAGTGTAATACTGAAATAATAGTGACTTCTTATGCTGCAAACAGAAAGATCTTATGGAACCACTAAGATAACCGTATATTTGCCAAAAGAGATGACCAGGACTCTCAGTCCAAATAGAGATGAATAATTTCATTTCATGACATGGAAACTGTTTCATGAGAAGCAGTGCCATTTCCCAGCACTCCCAACCCAACTTCTTCCCCAGGCATGTTTACTGACTGATTTCTCCTGTTCTGTTTTAGTCTTGTTTTCTATGTTATCCCTGCTGAACTCATCTTCCCTGCTACCAGGTTAGCTGGCAAATTTAAGGGAACAGTGAAAGATGCAGTACAGTGTACACAATGAAGATAGGTGTCTCTTTTCTGCAGCCACCGACGACCCCTGTTGTTACTTAAAATCAGGAAGACATTTGCCATCTGGTGTAAAGGGCTGTGCAGCACTGTGTTGTCAGTGAGAGCACTCAGTACCTACTGAATTCCTAGAAAATTCATTGACAGAACAACAGAGTTTTATTATTGCAATATCTATCACAGCTAAACATGGGTGTTTAGATACAAGGACTGGAAAATAAATTGTACAGTACATTGATGTACAATTAAGGCACATATTTCTTTCCTATTTCATCAGATTTACAGACATATTCAGCTCACATGGATGAGTCATGTAATCTGTGAATAGCCATCACAATTGGCTTTTGAAGCAAAAGACTCACTTGATCAGAGTAAATTACAAAATTCACTTTGTAAGCGTGAGTAATATATAGAATCATAGAATCATAGAATAACCAGGTTGGAAGAGACCCACCGAATCATCGAGTCCAACCATTCAACCATTCATATACTGTATATCAATCCTGGATAAGAGCAAATACTTTTCAGTTATTGATAAGGACATGGTCTTATTCATTTTCATATCTTTTCCATTCAAACCACATGTTTGTCATATAACATTTATTTTTTTTAAAAAAATATAATGAAAAGGATATCTGCTACTACAACTTCCAATAAAAGTTGTTAGAAAGCAGCTGTCATAGAGCATAAAAGAAACATAAAAATGTTAATCTTCTTGTTAATGCCATCAAATCTGCTTAAAATATAGCCTAATAATAACTAGGATAGCCAGTTTAGATTGCAGAACCAGGTATAGTTCATGAAACTGATGTCACAAGAATGGGAAAAGTTTACATGATTTCCCCTTCTCATTTTCCTTCCCCTCCCCTATTCTCCCTCCTCCTTTTTCTCTCTTCCTCCTTCTCCCTCTTCCTCTTCTCCCTCTTCTTTTGCTTCCCCTTTCCTTCCCCAGGCTTACTTTCCACTCCTTTGGTAGTAAAAATTGCAATTGCAACTCATTTTTCTGCCACAAGATCTATTTTGTTTTGCCACCACTTCAGTAACTCTACTAGTTTTAGTGTAGACAGAGGGTGTACTTTGGGATTGACCAGAACTGCTAAAGGCAAAATCTTGATAACTCGAGTCAAGACCTAATTTCCTCTTAATTTCTGAACACTTGGTTGCCTTTCCTACGCTCTGTCTTCATTGCGCTGGTTTTGGCAGTAAAAGGGAAAAAAATCAAGAAGCAATACCCAATGTGTGAGAGGTCTGAGTGCCATGGTTTGAAGATTCCCAGAAGGACTGCACAGCCATTTTTCTTGTCCGATTTTCTGTGTTCATTAAGTTCTTATGTTTATATTGCCAGCTACAATGATTAAATGCCGAAAGAAAAGATTCTGTAAATCTTTTAACACAGATCAAAAGCAGCGTGTTATTTTAGAGATGAAGAAAGTCTGCTCTGCCCTTTTCCATCTTGAATTGTTAGCTACACCAACGCAACAAGATCTGCTCTTGTGCAGTATCTGTCTCAGCATTTCATCGCGTGTATTTTTAGTCTTGGAGTAGGGAAGTCTTTGTCACCAACCTTCATAAAAAAAAAATGAAAAACACCCAATAAATTTGGTTTATGTTTACTTTATGACAGCCTTCTGCCTTGTTGGAAAAGCACCACCCACTCCTGCTGTGTGTTTCCTCTCCACTCCTTCCACCTTCTGTACAGAAATCATGGCACCAGGTACCATTGTTGAGGCACAACGAATATGAAAAAGGCAGATCTACCAAAGGGCAGCTGTGAGGGTGATGTGCTGGGGGAGGCAAGTTTTGATTATCCTGGAACCAGACTTCTCTTTCTTAAGCACAGTCTATCTTTAAAGTCAATTCTGGAAATCAATGAAAAACCACCAGCTGGAGAAGCACCATTCTCACAGTGCATATTATCAGGATTTTGAAACCTCTGATATTGTTTATTGTATAACACTGACCATGAAATAGCTACTTTGCTTGCCAAACGATTATTTTGTATTTATAAACATTGTCTTTCGTCAGCCTCCAGAAGAGGACACTAATTTGCGTACTTTCCCAATTTTTATGGGAACGTTAGTTTAACTGCTTTAAAAGCACATTCATCAAATCATTCCTTTAGCTCTGGTATGGCTCACAGCTGCATGATATAATAAAAAGTCAAGCTAGGGTAAAGGGTTACCATAACTTAAGATCACATTTTGGGCAATGAGCTCATATGTTTCCTTGAGCATTTATGTGTAAACTTAAACCTGTCACATGTGGAGAACATTGCCACATTTCAGCAAAGGCTTATTAACTAGTGTACTTCATAAGTTTAAATTAAAAGACAGGTTCTTTCCTCACAGTTTTAAGGATGCAATTTCCTACAGCAGGCTTGTTTATTGACTTCACATTGCCAGCTTCTGGAAACACTGCTTATGTTTGTTATGTGTGCAGCCACTTTTAATGTGATACCTTAAATACCAAATGCAGGCATTTAGTTCATATGAAAATTAAGCTCAAGGGGCACAGGGTAATGATAAATGAAATTGTGTCAAGTGGAAGAGATATTTAGTCAGCACCAAAGGAATTAAGATTTAACGCTGCATTATTTAATTAACAATCTGCAGGAGGGGTTAATAAATGTTAATAATATTAACAGTTCATATGAGCTATTACAATGAAGCAATCCATCCTGTGATCTGGAAAGAGGACAAGAGGGCAGAAAGCTCAGCACTGTTTCCTTGGCCTTACCAGGGAAGCTGCATGCAATTTTAAGCAGATCTCTCTTGTTGCATATTCTAAACTACCCAGTCCCTCAGATGTCTGTGTTTTGGTTCTGGGGTCCAAATAAACCATACACTCAGTTTTCAAAAGCACTGAGAGCACTGAGTATCCACTGCAACTTATGTTCTAGCAAAGTCATCTACTCCGAGCTCACAAAAGTTGTACTGAGAAACAGCTTCTGACTTGAATACACTGTCAGAGATGATGCAGCCAACAGAATCACCTTTTCTTCACTCCAGGGAATGAGGGTATCCAGGGCCCCTGCTGAAAACAGGTCACCTATACCAGCTGTGCATGTTGTTGGTGCTAAGTCACTGAGCAAGTTGGAAAGAGCATGTTTAGCTATGTTTCTTTGGATTATTAATGTAGCTGTGCTAAGATATTAATAACATTTCACCAGTGGTGGCCTCAAACTGCTGTGCCAGAAAGGTCAACTATATAAAGAATTAAAAGCAAAGAAAAACAACAAAAATCTACACTCAACTCAATGAACCAATCAAAAATCCAAAAGCTCCAAATAAATAAATACCAGTTCCAATTAAATTTAAATGATGGGTATAAGCATATTAGTTTGGTTTTGTTTACTTCAAATATTTCTTCTATAATTTTAGTATCTCTTTATTGGAATTTTTTACTTGATATTTGGAGCATTCCAAAGGACATTATGATACAGGATGACTTTCTAAAGGATTTAGATGTCCTCTTCCTGTTCATTTCAATAGTGTCAGTAAAATCACCATGAAATATCTGATAAGTTTTGAAACCTTATTTCCACAACACTTAAAAACCAGAATGTGTTCTTATTGGTGTTTTAGTCTAGACCAGGACTGTGCTTTTGAAGTAAATATCTCAGTCATTCCTGCATACAATGTAATTTGTTTCACACCATATAGCGGTCTAAGAGTACATGAATAATATCCCTTTTGAATGCAATTAAGCTGCAAGATAAACACCAATAGCACAGCTAACCTGGTCCAGATGCTAGTGGGAGATTAGTCCAAGGGACCACACTATAGTCTGAAATAACGTTCCTTCCCTAAAAAAACCCTGTTGTTTGGAACTTGAATTCTGGTTCACTTCAGAGATCTAGTCCATAAAGATGCAGTTCAAGATCACTAGGACATGAAAGTGTTTGTTGACACAGCTCAAAGGAAAGACGAGCAAAGGATAAAAAGGGATCTTTAAAACAACTGTAGAAGCTAGGAAGAAAAAAAAAAATCAACCTTGAAAATCATCAGTACATAATGGCACTTCCTCCCAAAGCCACATAGTAAACAAATAAAGAATATTTGCAAGAGCTGCTGTGCAGACAGATTGACTTTTTAAGCCACCAATACATCTGAAAATGCTATCACTAAGATCCTGTTCTCAAAGAAATCTGACTGGCTAGCACTGATTTAAAGTAGTTTGTCTACCACAAAACTGCGTCACCAACTCCTAAATTTGTGTACCTCAGTGTAGGTGCATCTTTTTTGCCATCTGACTGTGGTGCACAAATGCATCCAGGTACTGGACACCACAAAAGTGGTCCAATCCTTTCAGACAGCTTTCAGTTCAACAGATTTTTAAAAGTGCAATATCTTGCCAGGGTATTCAGCATCTACTTTATAACTAGACAAGATTTAAATGGCATATTTGCTTAAAACAGAGATCTCCAGTAACAGAACAAAGCTACGAACAGCTTAAATGCTGCTGCTAACAATTTAACTTTACAAGCATTTGAGGTTCACTAATTAGCTGTGAAAATCTGTCCCTGATCTGGCACACTCAGGAGAGCACTGTTTTAGCTTTCTGCCATTGTCTTCTGCAAATATGAGAGACATGAAGCACACTCTTAGCTCACCATGGGCAGGGTCTCCTTCCATCTCAATTTCTTTTGCTTTTTCTCTGCTATGACTGGGCAATGGAAGACCTTGTGATAAAGTGGAGGATTAAGACATCTTCTTCTATTGCCATCCTAAGAATATCTTGATTAACATTTCAATCACATTTCTTAATTAACATGTTCTCAGCATAGACTTAGGCTGCTTTTCTTTTTCAGAAGGCTCTAAAGATGCCTAGGTAGAAATGTACATTTCATATAGCGTATTATAGGTCATAGTAAGTACAATATTCTTTCTAGTGAAGTTACTACTATTTGTTCTCCAGAGACACCATATAAAGAAGAAAAAGGTGACTTCAGGAATGGAGTGCTTATGTAAAGGAAAGCCTTCATCCATGAAGCTATACATTTTAGAATATAATCAAAGGGAATATATATAATAGTAAACTAAATAGTCCTCTAAGGAATTTAATTTTTCATATTTTGTTAATAATTAAATGGCCATTAGCACCGTTTTCACACAGCAGATGTTTTACCAAACACTTCTTGAGCATAAAATGGGAGCCAACAAAAAGCAGAAACAGTTCTACACTTGCCCCCAGTTGGTAGCTTAGTTGTTAATACCCTGCCTTGATGACAAGAGACCTTAGTAGTAGAAAGGAGTCTAGATTATGCCAACTGACCTCTGAACAAGAAAACAAGCTCCATCACTGTTCATTTTACTGGTGTAGATGTAACCACAACATCCCAGCATTTTCTTTAGTGCAAATAAGATCAGCAGATGACTAGGGAATCTTTTTGATCATCATCATGATTAGGAATTCTTTTTCAAACAAAGAGGCTGTTTCTTTGGTTTACAGTGTGATCTCTGACACTGATTTCTTATCTCAGTTTTCTTTGAGAGCAGGGGTTGTTGAAAGAGGTGATCATGGTTGATGCCCTTGTATCATCTCTTGGAACTAACCTCAGGTGTACTTGGAGTCAAAGGAGCACTCAAAGCACCTGATACTGGGTGAAAGCTTACCTGTTCAACATCACAGTGTTTTACAGTAACAAATAGCTTGTCTAGCAACAAAACTTTGGAATTTCCAGAAAAACTTTTAAAATGTCTTTGAGCTGTTTACAGAAAGTTTTCTGCAGAATGACTCTTAATACTGTGATATTGATCTGGAATCCGTAGGAGGTAATACCTCATAACAAAATAAACAAGAAAAAAAAACCCCAAAGAGTAGAAAAAAAAGGGGGAAATCACACTGAAAAACAGATATTTTGTTCTTATATTTTCAAATATTTATGTAAAGATTTAATTATATAATTCCCATTAATATCAGCAGGATTTGTGATATACTGCTGAATCCTTGTGAAAAGCTTTGCAAATATTTACAAATGTCAAATTACTGGTCACTAAATAGGAAACAAGAAATGTCCCTCTTCAACCTACCTCTCCTCAGAAATAGATTTAAAAAAGAAATACTATGAAATTAATTAATTTTATTGTATGCAACCTTTCCTCTTAGTTTATTTTCCTGATTCTGCATTAGTGGTTTGAATCTATTACAGCAGAAAATGTGGGGTTATCACAACAGATCTGTGTGAGAAGGAGATTAGTTTAGAACCTAAATAAACACCATCCTTTGCTAGGAGAAATCACATGCTTGAGGCAGAGTCCTGGCTACATGTAAATATGTGTTCAGCACAGCAGTCACAAGAAGGACACAAATGTTGCAGAAAGCAAGGAGGAGCAGCAAACAAAGAAATTATATATAGTGGTGAAATAGCCATAGATGTGTAATAAAAGAAGCAGAAACAGACTCTTGTCCATGAACAGATAGATGTTGAAACAGAAATGAACTTTGCAGCAAAGTCAAACAATGCCAAAACTGCAGTCCTGTGGATAAGAGGGCAGAAATCCAAATGAAATCAGCATCTCATTCTGATCTACCTACTGTGTATCCAATTACTCGTAAAACAGCATTGCCCATCAGACTTAGTTTGTAGTTTATCACAACGGGTTTCAAATACAAATACTGGGGTTTAATTATGCACCTGGACTTCAATATCCACAATCCCAGCTGCTGCACTTTGGTGTACGGTAACCTCAGCTGACTATACACATTTAAACATATATAAATACATATACACACACAACTATTTATTCACCAGAGAGGGATTGGATGCTGTCTGTTATAGTCTCAACAAATGTCTACTGTTCTCTGGGCCTTCAAATAGATAATGAGGAATTTTTGTAAGATGTAGAGTAGAACGCTAGTCTCATTGAAGTAATCAAGAAAATTCCCACCAGCTTCCAGTGACCTCAATACTCTCTACAAGTACCTGAAAGGTGGTTGTGGAGAGGAGGGAGCTGGTCTCTTCTCCCAAGTGACAGGGGACAGGACGAGAGGGAATGGCCTCAAGCTCCGCCAGGGGAGATTTAGGCTGGAGATTAGGAGGAGGTTTTTCACGCAGAGGGTCATTGGGCATTGGAACAGGCTGCCCAGGGAGGTGGTTGAGTCACCTTCCCTGGAGGTGTTTAAGACACGGGTGGATGAGGTCTTGAGGGACTTGGTTTAGTGTTAGATAGGAATGGTTGGACTAGAAGATCCGATGGGTCCCTTCCAACCTGGTTATTCTGTGATTCTGTGATTCTGTGATATTATACTTTGACATCCTGCATCTCTCAAGCCCTCTGAAAATCTTGCAAAACCACTTTTTCTTTTAAAGTTTTTTCACTATCTCTTTACCCGTTTGTGTTTGCCTTGTAATTAAAGTTGACCTACTTCTTTTACAGATTGAACAGTTTTCCATTGGAGAATGCTGGTCAAATATTTTCTGGAATGTACAGATAACAAAAATTTTTTACACAGGGTTTTTTTGATGCCTCATTTAGACAAGATCGAAGAACCTTGTATCAGAGATTATTTTGATCTGTGATTTTATGAGCATTTATCACATCTAACAAAAGCCTTATTATCCAGTATCTAATAATAGAGATGTCAGAAAAAGTAAAAAAGAAATGTTTTACTCTTAATAAAATGAAGTAAGTCTTGGGACTACTTAGATATTTCAAAAGTACAATTATTTGGAAATGGCATCTTTTAAGAAAGTGCATCTTTTTGTCTCAGTTTGAGACAAAACTGAAATAGAATGAAGGTATTCCAGGTAGCTCTTTTTGCCTAGAACTCCAAGGACTTTAGGAGAACAAAAATTTCATTTCACATTGCTTAGAGAGAAACATGACTGCCTATGATTTACAAAAGATGTTTATTTTTAACCAGGATGCATATTGAAGAGCTGCTTTCCTTGCTTCCAGGTATACAAATTAACTCCTCTTGCATCTTCACACATGCCCAGTGCTGACCTTCAGATTTGCCAAGGCATAATAACATCTGTTTGAAGAGAAGCTACCAAAATATTTTGAAAATATACTGTCATCCAATCTATAAAGCTAGTGGTGTAGGTAGTGACAGGGGGAAAAAAAACCTACTTTCTTCTCTAAACATTTCTAAAGCCCTACAGATGGAGTGCCAATGAGGAGACAGTTTCTCTGAACTCGTAGAGCTACTGTCACCATCTAATCACAACCACATAATCCTGTGGCAACATTTAGATGTTATTCTTCACATCCAGGAGTTGAAACAGGGTGCTTCAGGTGCAAAGCTCAGTCATGTGGAGTCGCAGTTAAAAGCTCTGAATATTCTGTGCTGAGTATAAATTATCTCATTTGCAGAATTAGTTGTACATATTTATATCTTTCCCTCATTCATGGGTGATTCCTTTCATTGCAATGGGAGACTGTCATCTTTGCTATAGACTTTGTTGATGTATTTGTCATTCAGTCTCACATAAAATGAGGCAAACTCTCCCTCCATACCATAAAAGCATACCATTAAGTATTTTTGGACTTTAAAAGCAAAAGATTTGAAATAATATTCTGTTACTTATCTTTCTGGTTATTCTCATGCTGTAAGTACCCTGTGAAGAAATAAGATCTCGGTCTAAGAAAATATTGCTCCCTTTAAGTGTCAGTGGGACAATATACCATCTGAGAGTAGAGCCCATATATTCGGACAATAGAATTACAGGTTATTCTACATTAAAAATGTATTGTCTAGACTGTACATAGTGATGTTTTGCTAGACAGGTAAATGCAAGCATGTGAACCCTCTATTCAGCTTGATATTGTGCAAATTATGAGGATCAATAGCACTATAAACACCAATTGTGTTAGTTATCTCATCATAAAGGTAACAGATTTTTGTAAAGCATAGAGAGTCTTGTAGGAGTGGTACTTTTAGCACCTCATTTTCTCATGAATGAACTGAGTTTACTGACATACAGATAGAGTTTGAGAGGCTGCCCCACAGCAATGTTGTGTGAAGTTGACTACATGGCATCAGATGAACACAGTACATGCAAAAGCAATGTCAGCTTTAAATCACTGCATCTCCCAAATTCAGCCTGTGCCTAACTGGGAAATTTCTCTACTCTAGGTGTGTACTTGCCTCATCAAACTCATTCAAGATCATTTATCACTTAAAATATTTTTTTCTATTTTTCTGTTTGAAAAAAAACAGAAAACCTGTAACAGCTGAATCACATCTATCAGATGCACTCTTCTTTGGTAGTGTTGCTCTGCTCTGTTGCTTAATTTGGGGGATTGAAATGTAGTGAATTTCACATATGTGGAAGGTTAGGTGCATGTCTGAACTAAAAATGAAAGCTTTGCTACTAACTCCTGCTTCTATCATGGATGGAGCTTTGTGAGAGAGTATGGTACACCAAATAAAACTTTCAAACTCCGTCAGTTTCCTGTTATTTAAGGAGGAAAAAAATTTTCTTCCTTTCTGCTGGATCAGTTTCACATATTTTGAACTTTTAGTTTTTCCCTAGCTTCTTTTTGTTAAGCAGCAGAGCTTCTATGGATTGGAAAGATATCTCTAAAAGGGAGATCATAATCATGTTTACATGTAAGTAGGAAATTTCATTAACATCTATGCAAAAAAACCCAACACCCACCAGTATTTGAATGTAATAACTTGGACCATTTTTCTTGTGAATACTTAGTGGCATTCATGTATTTAGCCTATATTAGTTTCTCATTACATGTGTTTTCAGGGAAGTATCTAGGAATTAGATTTTACTAACTTGAATATTCATTCATTCTGTTACCTCTAGTGGCTTTGGATCAAGCCTAGAGCAGAGTTCCAAGTGTATGTACATAAATATTTACAGGTGTCAAATTTTATACCCACATTTGCAAATGCTGCACAAGAAGTGGATTCTTCCATTTCCAGTCACAAACATGACAGTGCCATATCTCTCTTTTGACCCAGCACGACAACTCCAGTCTGAAACGGTGATTATTCATGGAAGATCGTGCATGATCAAAACAGTGTTAAAAAGATTTGCAAAAACAAAATACACTGAATAATTGTGAATAATAAATTCGAGGAAATTACTGCCTGAGAGCAGGCTTTCCGCAAGCATAAAAGGAACATCAAATAATATCTTTGTCAGCTCTTCTCAGTATCCACTGGATCAAATTTCTTACTGCAAAGCAGTTCTCAGAATCCAGCACAATCTTTAAATTGCATCATACTTCTGATGTTACATCTGTAAAGGGAACAAACAGTAGAAAACTTAGACATGGCATTACCCCCACTGCTCTGTCTCTGCTGCCTATCACTTACAATGTGTATGATGCATTTCTGAGCAGAGGGTATGTATATGACAGTCTAAGATAATGCCACCAAGGCTGGAGCTGAGCTGAGTTAGCTTAGACTGATAGAGCAGGCTACATAAAAAAAAGTATATAGACAGACACAGAGATGCTAAAAATAACAAAGGACTAGAGGAGAAGTTATACTTTTTGTCTTCTCTCTTGTTGCCCATCAGCAAATGTGTTGACTTTGAAGATATTTAGTACCCAAGAGACTGTCAATGTTACAAGCTTGATCTGTCTCCTGTGTGCTGTAATTTTACTTCAATGCTCCCATTGAAGGCATTCCACTGAGTGTCTCATACTGATGAATAAACAATTACAATGTTACAATAAACCTTTATAATTAAAGAATTAAATTACAAATAGAGGAGAAAAAAGGAAAATAATTATATTAATCTTGATATATTTTTCTTTGGGAGTTATCTTTCTTTTTTTCTTTTTCTTCTTTTTAAACCTTACTGTCCATATAGTTTTGAAGGAAATAATTGGAAGAATTGGCTTTCTGTTATGGGACAGTCTCCAAAACTGCAGAACTCACCTTTTCAAAGAAGATTTTCCCTAATTTGTAAGCAGCTGTCACACTTGCAGGAAAAGAAGCAATTCAGCACTGCTGTTCTGCTTCTAGAAAGCAAAGGCCTGACTCTTCCTTGTCTTAAACTGGTTTTATAAGTCCATGGAAGTCAGTAGAGTTTTCCATCTGAGCACAACCCTGACTGCAGAGTTCATCTGTCATTTAGAGCAAGGCAATGAAGTCTGGATTCATGTATTTGAGTCTCTACTAAGGCATGGAGAAGCTTCATGCCTTCGGGCAAGTCATTCTAACTCAGCATTTCAATTTAACCTTCTACAAATAAGTATCAATAATACTGTTCTTAGTGGGATATTTTGAGGTCAAATTCTGATTTTATTCTGGCAAAACTAGGACCAGCACTTCAGCAGTTGATGGAATTAGGCTAAAGTTGTGTCATCGCAAGTGTCTTTCACTCTACAGAGCTTTACAAACAGCATATGATGAGAAATGATGAATTGCAACCAATTCAGAGATAAAGGAGGCAGACCAGCTGGTACACAGGGCTTCACACTGTCATGCAGAGGGTTAAAAAAATCCAAGAATCACAGAAGGAATGTTTAATTTGATTAAAATGGTAATAGCATCTTTCTAACTGAAGTGTGGGAAGACAGACAGAATCTCCATGTTAAGATTGTATCAGGTATCTTTGAATATCAAACAAAGGAATCTGACTCAGAAAAAGGGTTTTTTCCCCTTTGAAACCTCTGCTTTCAGTTTGGTCCTGCCACATATAAGGTTAAAACCTGTATTTTGCTCAAAAAAATGAGGTTTTAGATGCTGCCAGCACAGTCAAAACCCCAGGAATACTGCACAATCCCATGGCAGTTCCACACATCACATACCAACCTCCATCTCTCCCCATAGACTCCAACAGGTCTCTTCATCGCTGTGCTGTCCCCTTCTGACCACATGTAGCTAATCTGCTCCCCACTTTCTCTCCTTCTTCTCATTTCTCACCATCACCACTGCTCACCAGGTCTCTGATCACTCGCTTCCTTCCCAGTGCACATGCACATATTAAACTATCAACAGATTTTACAGCTGTGAACCAGGAGAAAAAAAGCATGAATATTTTGTTCACTGTACCTTTTGCCACTGCAGCTTACGGTGCTCTGCTCAGTTTGCCCCAGGCAGTACTCCCTGAGATACTAGTTGTGATTAAAGAAAAGAGCAAAGTAATGCAGAAACATTTGGGGAAAAGAACAAATATAAATCACATATCAAGCACTTTTGGGAGCACACAGAAAGTAAATTGCATGTAAATCTGAGCTGGAAAAACAGCTACTTAAAAAAACAACAATAATTAAAAAAACTCCTCAAATTGTATGTTTTTAACTGCAGTTATTATCAGTTAATCTAGAAGAGGTTTACTTTGTTTTGTTTCATGTGCACATGTCTATAAACATGCATGCACCTTTCTTGAAGGAGCTCCTTTTCTTTAACCTTCATTTGTTCTTCACAGCAGGAATAAACGGTTAATCTCTCAAGGGATCATGCATGCTTTTTGTTATTGATTTTATAGCTCAATAACATACTGAGGCTGTGAACAGGTTGATATCAGATTAGGAAACAACCACTTAGAAGCAGACACCAGCTGTACACTCATGATAAATTACATTTTTTCCCTATGAATTTTATACCTAGTTATAGTTAGTTTACAGGATTTAGCGCCGTATGGACTGCCTGCTGGTGAGGTAACAGCCCAGAACACAAACACATTTCTCAGTGAAAGAAGCAACCCGTAGCTGGAGAATTTTCCTTAAGAAATTATTATAGTAACCGTGGATTTGGAAATCGTTAAAGGTTTGGTATATACCTATGTGGTATGGATTTAACATAGATACTGAGGTTGTGTAAAACAGCAACACAAGTGGGATCTGTGGTAACATTAATATTCAGACAACTTGGAACCAATGTATTCTAAATAACAGAGTTTGGAGTTTGTTTGGTTTTGTTTGGTTTTTTGTTTGTTTGGTTGGTTTTTTTAAAGGCTTTATTTTATTTAGAGTTGTTAAAAAGAAACCTTGATATCCATACAAGGAAGAAAATCTCAAACTATGTATTGCATTCCAAAGATCGGTGTTACAGTGCTATGACTATCATTAAAACCTTTTTAAAAATCATTAAAGAAATTTCCTTTTTACTTTTAACACGGGATAATCTGCTTTTAGACATAAAGATGTAAATATAATATATATATATATATAAAAATTAATGGAAATTACTTTGTTTAGGAGAATAAGGGACCCAGAAATAGAAGTATATTTCACTCACAGATTTTCATTTGCTCTGTTATTTCCTAGTATTGACCATTATATACTCACATACAAGACACTGTCTAAAAAAACATAAACCCACACATATGTATGTACAGTCTCCTCTGGTTTTCCACCAGTAGTATGGACCCCACTTATGTGACAGAACCACTAAATAGAGATATGGAAATATTTTATAATTAATCCTGCGTGGTTTTCCTCAGCTACAACAAAACTGTGACTTGATAGACATCCAGAGGTTCTGCTCCCTGTGTGATGAAGTTACTTTCCCTGGAAATAATCTAGGTCAGTTATATTTAGGTTGAGCTAAAGTATCCTGCTAAACTGGTATGACAGAATCATAGAATTACAGAATCACTAGATCGGAAAAGACCTTTGAAATTATCAAGGCCAACCATACCTGTCCACTACTGTATCATATCCCTAAGCACTTCATCTACCCGTCTTTTAAATCCTACCAGGGATAGTGATGCAACCACCTCCCTGGGCAGCCCGTTGCAGTGTCCAATAACTCCTTCGGTGAAGAAATTTTTCCTAATGCCCAACCTGAACCTCCCCTTTAAGTGAAGGTTTCTTCTCATCCTATCACCTGTCACTTGGGAGAAGAAACCAACATCAACCTCTCTACAATCTCTATTTGGATAGATGTAGAAGGTGGTAAAGTCTCCCCTCAGCCTCCTCTTCACTAGCCCAAACAACTCCAGTTCCTTCAGCTGGTCCTCATAAGATTTTTTTCCAGTCCATTCACCAGCTTCGTCACCCTTCCCTGGACATGCTCTAGGACCTCAATGTCTTTCTTGTAGTGAGGGGCCCAAAACTGAACACAGTACTTGAGGTGCAGTCTCACCAGTGCTGAGTGCAGGTGAAGAATCTCTTCCCTGGTCCTGCTGGCCACACAGTGACTGCTATAGTCCAAGATGCCATTGGCCTTCTTGGCCACCCTGGCACACTGCTGGCTCACGTTCAGCTGGCTGTCAACCAGCACCCCCAGGACCTTCTCTGCCAGCATTCTGCAGAAACTTTATTTCTGTTACCTTCTACCCTGGTTAGAAGTTTCCTTGTATAAACAGATTTATCTGAGTATACAACTCATGACAAAACTCAAAGACTAATGAAGAGATAGAACATCATGGGTGTAACTCTAGAATTAGTCAAAGGTATATGTGAGGACTGAATTTTGCCATAAGTTCCTATAGAGATTTAATTGAGGGGAATAAAATCCATTACTTTATGATAAAATACCGTAAGAAAACTGAAGTTTAAATTTAAATAGGCATAAAGATTCCAAATCTGAATTTGCTCATCAGATTAAACTGCCATTTATTTATAAAGTAATCTTAAATTAATACATCTTTGGGGCTGGACAGCATTTCACTAGCTTTTGGATTTACTGCCAGGTGTTCACAAGAACCTGTAAAATAAGAAGTTGTCATACTGCAGCTAATATTCAAGAGTCAGTAGATATTCCTAGAGCTGAGTGAATAATTAAAAAAAAATTGAATAACTTATTCAAAACTATGAAATTCATCAACTAAATTACTTGACTAATACATCTATGAATTATGAACTAACTATGCTGGTTGAATAATACATTAATAATTAATATGAAAAATATAATTAAATTCTTCAAATTAATTACTAGGAGAATATGAGAAACTATAATTATTCTCTATACTGTACTCAAAGAATAGAATGCCTGAGTAGTCTCTATGCTCTTCAAGTCTTACAATTTTTCAGTGCAATGTATAGGATATATCTTTATAATTATGGAGCATTGGGGTGATATCTCAAATATCGCTTCAGGCTAAGAACAAAGAAACTTGTCAAAATTGAGCAAAATAAAATATATTCTAATAGGAATATGCTAATGTCAGGATGTGAAACACTGTCTAGCTGGCTAGGACTAGCTCTGCCCCTTTGAACAAGAAATGCCCACTGGAGGGAATTTTTGACAAGCAGTCATGCTCTTGGGCTGTGCAAATCACATTTTCTGATAATGACCATACGATAATTTTAAGCATCATCCTGCATGGTACCTGCATCAAGAAGCAAGCATGGTTCATGTATATTCAGTGACTCGGCCTCCCATCCACCTTCAGTGCTGTTGCCTGGGTGCCACCTAGACACAGCCAGGGGATTCTGTTCTCAAGTGCTCCTGCAGTAGACAGTTTAAGTTTTGGGACTCCATTTTGCAAGAACATCTGGCTTGCTGCTAGATCAAGCCATAATACATCCAGCTGTCTAGAGAAAAGAAAAATGTGAGTATCATGGACCTCAATGTTTGCAGGTTTGCTCTAGGACTTGCAAATCACATAGTAGTGCAGACCAGCCTTACTGCCCAAATGTATGTTCAGACAGCTGCAGGTAATTCAAACTGTCTGTACAACAGTACATACTCTCACAATGTTTGCCACTGTCACAAAGATTTTATAATAGCAAACCCTTTTCTTTCTGGGATAGAGGTCATACAGGATGGGGTGGATGTTGTCTACAGGGTATCGAATCCCTCCTTTCTCATAGCTGCAACTTTGCACTGAGCACAGTTTATGAGGAGCAGCAGGGAAGTCGGCCTTACAGACTAGGAATGGAAAAAGAAATACAGGGCCATACTCAAGATGTTTCCTTGCCTGTAGTTGCACTTGTCATAATTTAATTTAAGACTTTGTAGTTATTTCCTGATGGACTCTGGCATTTATCACAAAAATGCACTTGTATTTTCCATGCACATATAGTGTAAGGCTATTCTCAAATATGCTGTGATGCATAGAATGATGATAGTGAGAGTTATGGCTATGGACAGAGGTCAGTGCTGCGTGTGGGCCATGTCATATCTCTAATGAGGTCTGCTGTGAAAGACCATGCTTTTCAGATGTCTAAAACACTATATGTTTTAAAAGTTGTTTCAATTCTCATTCTGTGATAGATGGAGGAGTAATTTATCATGCATTAAACATAAACAAAATTAGTACACTCATCACACTGTGGTGAATGGAAAAAGCCAATTAACCACAAAGCACATATTCTATCCTTCTGTATACTACAGTTATCTTAAAAGCATGATAAACTCACAAAGTTATTTGAGGTAATAAAGAAATCTTATGTATCTATATGTTCCATATATTCTATTTTGACCAGAAATTATTGTGCTTTCAAATGTAAAATAATTTTAAAGAATCTGAAACAGTAAACTCCAGTACTTTTAAGTTCTACTTCTCCACTTTCATAACCTACCACAGGTACAAACTATCCCCACCCCTGCAAACTGAGTATTCAGGTTGCAAAATAAGTTTTCTTAAAGTCTAAAATTTCTTTAAAGGATATTTCAAGCATCTTGCTAGTCCATGGTCTGATCTGGCTAGTTAATGAGCAAATAAAAATCCATCCTGAAAGTAACTATCCCTGGCTATAGAGACAGACTAATCAGTAATGAATTGTTAGTGGTTCCATTACACTGTAATTTCCAATCACTGTCTTATTAGACTCTTATACCTGTTCCAGATCTTTCTTTATGGTCTAAAATTCACCTGTTAGCCTCAATTTAAGCATAGAACGGTTTGGGTTGGAAAGGACTTAGAAGATAACCTAATTCCAACCCCCCTGCCATGACCAGGACACCTCCCACTAGATCAGGCTGCCCAAGGCCTCATTCAACCTGACCTTGCGCACTTCCAGGGATGGGGCAGCCACAGTTTCCCGGGTCAACATGTTCCAATGCCTCAGCAAGTTCATTGTGAAAAATTTCCTCCTAATGTCTAGTCTAAATCTTCCCCTTTACAATTTATAGACATTCCTCTTGTCCTATCACTACCTGCTTTTGTAAAAAGTCCCTCCCCAGCTTTCTTTTACAGCCCTTCACTTACTGGAAGGTCGCTATAATGTCTCCTTGGAGTCTTCTCTTCTCCAGGTTGAACAACCCCATCTCTCTCAGACTGTCCTCATATGGGAAGTGCTCCAGACCTCTGATCATCTTTGGAACTCTCCTCTGGACCCATTCCAACAGTTCCATTTCTTTCTTATGCTAAGAATTCCAGAACTGGATACAATCCTCCAGATGAGGTCTCACAAGTGAGGAATAGAGGAGCAGAATCACCTCTCTCAACCTTCTGGCCATGCTTCTTTTGATGCAACCCAGGATATGGTTGGTCTTCTGGGCTGCAAGCACGTATTGCCAGCTTATGTCGAGTTTCTCATCAATCATCAGTTTAAGCAAGAAACTCCCACTTCTTCCTGTGTTACACCAGAGGTCAATTCTTTCACTTGGTGAGCGATTCTAATTGTGTGGAATAACTGATGAGATATTTGTTTAATCTGACTAAACACATGCATTTTTGTTCCTTGCACTCCTTTCCATTTCCAGATAGAATACATGTTTCCAGGAGCATAGATTATGCTTTCTTCAGTAATCGTCATTTTATTACTACAGGGTAGAAGTCTTTAGAAATTAAAAAGTTGCTCTCCTAAGAGAAAACTATGTCTACAAAAGTAACTGGTGATGTTTATGTGTGACTTCCTGTAACCAGCTTACTATTTTCTTACCATCTCCTGTCCTGAGACATGGCTCTGTACCTAGGAACAAAAATCTCAATTGCACCCTAATTCTGCTAGGCACTGAGCATTCTCTCCAAAATGCTGAATCTCCTGGAGCACTCAAGACATCAGTGGGAGTGAAGATGCTCAACTCTGCACAGGGCTGAGACATGGCTTCTGTCACTGGGGATTTCATGTCCTGTTTATTCTGACAGATTCTCATGCCCTGTCAGTCCTTGAAGGTGACACAGGAGAAAACATGATGACAACAGGGCATGACAAATCTCAGGGTAGATTTGAATGTAAATACACTCCCGTGAAATGTAGATATTATTGGAATAACCTGAACAAATCACAAAATTGGCTGTCAAGGGCATGGTATCATTATCACGGTGCAATATCTTCAAGGAGAAATTGTGTAACGCCTTTTATAAGATTTATTACATTTCTGAAATGAAATAAAATATTAGACCTCTAAAATTTTTTATTTAAATTCTATCAGTAACTCCCTACATTCCTTCTACCCCCCCAGTGAATTAACCATTATCATATTTTTGTCTCAGACAAAAATGTATGATCCACTTTTGATAAGAGAAAGAAAGAAAGAAAGAAAGAAAGAAAGAAAGAAAGAAAGAAAGAAAGAAAGAAAGAAAGAAAGAAAGAAAGAAAGAAAGAAAGAAAGAAAGAAAGAAAGAAAGAAAGAAAGAAAGAAAGAAAGAAAGAAAGAAAGAAAGAAAGAAAGAAAGAAAGAAAGAAAGAAAGAAAGAAAGAAAGAAAGAAAGAAAGAAAGAAAGAAAGAAAGAAAGAAAGAAAGAAAGAAAGAAAGAGAGAGAGAAACCTTCTGCTTAACTTTGAACTATGAATCAGCCTTGGAGCTCTCATTAAAAACTCCCTAACTTTTAATCAGAGAACACAGTCTCTGTTGTCTCCAAACCGCAGAGTGAGATTCCTGGCAATTACTCAAAGACAAAAATGGTGAAAATAAAAAGCATTATTAATATCACCACTTGGGCCACCACAACTTAAGGTATGGTGCAAGCACAGTCATCTAAGTTAGAAATCACAAATTTCTGAACTTTTCTTCATCACCAAATCCCTTGGCTGACTTTTCTAAATGATATTAAATCTTCACTTCATTTCACCAGCAGAAAGTTTCTAGTAGACCCTCTTCTGAGTATTATATTTGAAAGTACTCCTACAGTTTTAAATTTGTATTCATAGGAACAAACACTGCAATACAATGCAAAGAATTTGAATAGAAGAAATCATCAGTTACTGCAGCAATTTGCTTTATCATTCTTTGCCCAAGACTCTTTCTGGTATAAGAGTCAACTGCAATGTCATTAAGGTTCCCAATTATAAAACCGAAGCAACTTTTAAGAAAATTCTTTTCTGTTGTTTCTTAGCACTTTATCAGAAAAAATAGAACACAACATAGTCAATACGAAGGTTCTGACAGAAATCTGTATTTGTGCAAAAGTCCTTCACCATTAATGGGTTCTTGTGCTGATGAGGAGAAGGAACCTGAGGGCAATTCAGAGTGGAAAATCTTCTGCAAAAAAAAAGGCGACAAACAACATGTGAAGTTAGAGAAAGAGGCGATGTAAAAAAAAACTAATCTCTTTGAATGAGTCATAAAGTGCTCTGCAGAGCAGAATTTTTCGCATGCACGAGTGAAAATAAATATTTCTACATATTTTTCAGGATGCTTTTGATTTTGTCTAATATATTTACTATTCAATCAGAAATGCATAAATGCTGCTATTTGTAGTCCTATTTGCAGACAATACCACCTAAACTAACCTACAGAGATCTGAGAGAACAGGACACAGGGTCAAATGGATGTTGTAATTCCTTGTTGGAAGACTTGGTTTTATCTTTTCTAGAACAGTCAAATTTCCCTGAATGGAAAAAGATGATGTAAGTCTGTCGATAGAGTAAACATGCAAATGTGCTTACAGAGTAAACATGAAAACAAGTGTTATGGGGAAAGCTGTTTGTAGGGAACCACACATACTTTTAGATCCTTTGAGGTCACCTGTCTGCTTCCAGTTCTCACAGGAGATGCAACTATAGCTTTCACATTTCACCAGTCTGAACACAAGCAGCTATGAGCACATCACTGATGAACTTGTAACAGTTTCACCCTTAGCAATGGATAAATGCGTCAAAACTACTTTCACTGGAAAAACACTGACAGTTCACTTTTACTTAAGGTAAAAGCTGAGATTAACACCAATGATTAAGTGGTTGTATAGATAAGGACCATTAAAAGCTGGCTTTGCTCCAGATTGGCTTACTTCACTTCTGTGCTTAGCTCATTTTTAACAATCCATCCACATCAAACTATTAAAATGAATCAAAATACTATGCGTTCACAAGCCCATTACCCAACATTTTCTGCAGTTTTTTTCAAGAGGTTAAGGAAGTCATTCAACCTGTCAGAATTCTCTGTAGGACTCCAGCTATGGAAGTACTCTGTGCTGTAATGAATCATACTAAGCCAACATGCAAAATTTAGCATATATGGGCCCAGTCATCACTATAACGTGGGCATGTATGAGCACATTTCTAAACACCCACTGGCTGTTCTAACTGTAATAGCCCACATCTAGCAGCAGAAAGGGGTTAAGATTAAAAATCTTTTAAAAATCCATTTTTAACTCTAGGTTTATTAAAGCATTCATTGCTTTATACAACATCACCAAGACACCCTAGTGGAAATATTGATTCAAAGCACTTTGTTAGATATCAAAATGTCAGTAAAAGTACCATGAGATTGTTCAACCACAACCATACACAATTGTTATTGAAACCTGGAAAGCAGAGTTGAAATGTAAGCAGTCAAGTCAAATAAGTACAACGTAGCTTCATTTCCAGATGTTGCTTCTAAGAATTGCTCTTCAGTTTTTCTCCTTGCTACCCTTACTCCTCATCTTCAAAAGGCCCTTTTTAAAAAATTCAGACTATAGCATTGGTTCTTACTCATGCACAAAGTAAACTGGAAAAGAATATTGCAAATTGGAAGCCACTGCCATCTATCAGAATGAGAGACTCAGACAGTGGGTAATGTTTCTGCGTGGGCTGTGCAATCATCAGAGAGAGAAAGGACAACTCCACCCTGGAAGGATTCAGAGCACCAAAGCGAGTCTTCTGCCCCAAGCCCCTCTCTCGAGGAATCAATTTATTTCCATTAGCAATACAGGTAGCTCAGAGAAACAAGCCTCTTAACTGGTACAGCTCCATTACCTAGTGAAAAGGTAAATTAAGTGAATATACCCTCTCTCTCGTCCTCCTTCTCCCTCCATGTTTTTCATTACCAGCGTGTTGCAACGTCAAGGTAGGTTACCAGACTGAAAAGCTACACAAATGCATAGGCAGCACAGATCCTCAGTACTCAAATTCACACTTGTAAGATTAAATTCAGCTTTCTCAAATTTAATCCCTCGTGTTTCAGGGCATAATCTAGCTACGTCATGGTTACTAAGAGGGAACATTTCCTAGATCAATGTATGTCCTGTTTATTCTGCAAGGTTATTTTTTGCTTTTCTCCAAAGTATATTAGTGTACACAAGAGATCAGCATGGGACAAGGACATCAAAATTCTATGGCAACTTCTATTTTGCCGATTAACGGGTGACTGTGTTTGTTAGATTATGATAAACATGCATACAACACCACCACATATTTTCCTGTGCATGTTGCAATGATCTAAATGTACTCAAATAACAGCATTGCTTAGCTTTGACCTAGCCATGTATCAGATGAACTTTTCCTTTGTAAACAAGCACTTCCTTGCGAATACCAGAGAGTCAGGCCCCAAAGCTGCAAACACTTACTTATATGTAAACTGAATTTTACTCTTTCATTTCACTGACCAAAAGGGGGTACTTAGACTGTAAGGTTAAGAGGCCTGGTGACCATGGAGGTAGCTCAACATTGCCCCAAGCAAGTGACATCTCATACATAACAGAGTTACATCATAACTTGTCTCAGTATGTAGGCAGAGCAAAGAATGTGTTGCATACTTTGCTCATTCATTCTAGCATTCTAGTCTTGTTTTGCTATAATAAGTGAAGTCATCAGGGAAGTCACAGAGGGGCTCTCTGTGACTAACTCCAGAGCCTCCCTAGGGTATTCATTTGTCATAGGACTCATTCACAGCTAAATGAATGGGAAAAAAACCTCATGTTCACTTGTTTCTTTAAAGTGTACTTGTCATAGAAAAGAAATAAGACATTTTCTGTTTATGAGACTAAAGGTAACCTTTCAAGAGTGTTTGTTTGGTTTTTATTTTTGCCTCTATTAAATATATGTTAAAATAATATAGAAAAGAATGACATTTTCTTCATCGTGCTGGAACAGGTCATAGCCACTACTGAGCGCTTTTCATCCCATGATCTCAAATACATTGTACACTGGAGATAGCACATGTTATTATAAGGGATGTACGAAGAACACGTACAACTTCAAAATAAGCTTAAAACATGTTGTTTTCAATTTTATCCACTTCCTTTTTGTGAGTTTCCATGAAAATTTAAACCAAAGCTATCTTAAAATGAACCTTTTTGTATCAAATATATGAATAAACCAAAAGAAAAAGATTTCAGATGCAAATTTTTATTTAATCAAAATAACTTTACACAAAATACAAGCAAAATAAAATTTCTATTGTACACAAATGTTTTGAATGATCAAAGCAGAGATTTTCCCCTTCCAGAGTAATTTTTTTTTTCTAGGTAGACAGGCCTAGGAAGTGACTGAAGAAGTAGATGAAAGCATACATAGAAAGTTGGACAGATCATTGGGCTCAAAGTATGGTACAAAGCAATATGAAGTCCAGCTTCTCTGGGCAGAATGAAAGAGAACAGACATGAGCTGGAACACAGGTATATGGAGTTCAAAAAATCAGACCATCAAGAGGGTGGTCAAACAACGGAGCATGTTGCACAAAGACACTGTGGAATTTCCATCTTTGGAGATGTTCAAAACCTGAATAGGTATGAGATCCTGATGTGACTGAAGCTATTTTGAGCAAGAATTTGGGATAGGTTTCCTCTAGTCCAACCTAAGTTATTCTTTGATTCTGTGAGGAGCTTCACTCCTAACATTCTCCTTGACATAAAGAACAATTAAAGATCAAACCATATCTGGTCCTGAACTTCCATGTTGCTGGAAATGAAGATAAATAAAGCAGTAATTATTTCTTTTTCCAAAGGGAGAATAACGCATCATCCATTGCACTTCTTGCCCCTTCTGAGAAGTAGTATGAGTCAGTAACGGGTATTAATTCTTCAGTAGATTTTTATTCTGTTCTCAATATTCAGACCTGAAGCCATCACACTTAATTGAAACAACTGTTTTCTCTCTTATTATGGATGGACAGAGGTGGAAGACCAGACTTGAGGTAAACTACATCATTATCTAACAGAGTATTTCTATTCAACTCACAGTAGGAGTGACCTTAGAAGAACTACATTCCCAACTTGGGTTAAGGTTAGGTAACACAAAGATCCAAACAAGCTCATACCTTCAAGCAATATCTCATGGAGAAGTAGTCACTTCATTCCCATTGCAACATATTTTAAACCCATTGTCTCAATATAGGGATATTCTCAGACCCATTTTTACAACAGAAGGGCCTTCTGTTGACTGGAAAGATCCTACAGAATTATACCTGTGCTAGTGGAAGAAAGAAATGAAACTACAAACCAGACATTGTTACCCCAGGTACAGTGTATAAACTCCGTTTAGCTCTGACAGGCAAGAATAGTAGCCAGGTAGGAATGTTGAAGAAAAGGATATCATCAGCAAAATTGTATTGCCGGGGGAAGTAACTCATATAGTAACAAAATTTAAGGACTCAAAGAGAGATCAGCAGCTTCAATAGGATTGTATTTGATGAAAATATCAGTATGAGGGAAATTTTTGCAGGTGCTTGAAGCCATCAAGTTTGTGGATCCTAAAGGCATAATGGAGGGTGATTGCAGTTTAAGTGAGCTCTTCAGTTAGGTGCTTCTCAAAGGATGAGCCTCCTCTTCAAGAAGCCCACTGACATTCTTTGTCACAAGACAGAGGAAAGCATCATACGCATTCACAGACTTCAAAAACTTCTGAGAAAAAAATAAGTAAATAGGCGGATGATGAAACAGTTTGAAGCTCCAAACCTAACGCTTCAAAGACATCTGCGGAGTAATTTGCCACACTGAGTTGCAATAAACAGCACTCTTTTTGATAAAAGACACTTCTTGCCCTTGTAGGTACGTTTCTGCTTTTTTAACATGTTGGAAAAAGGGACATGAAGAGCTGTGCAGTGGTGAAGATGGAGTGAAGATCCATAAAGTTTGATAGAACTATTTGGACTTTCACCAACACAGCCAGAGGCACTGATTGTTTTGGCAAAGGATGCTAGTCACCCCATTTAAGCCTACTCCTTTTTGTTATTAATTCAGAGTTCGCGACGAAGGAATCTCTTTGTATGGAGTATAATTTAGATGTTTGAAAGTCAGACACAATGAATCTTCATTCTCTCCTTGTAGGTGTGTGTTGGCAGTGACTCTACAGCAGTGAGTATTAATGAGGACTTCCTGAGGCCAAGCAGAGGTCACTTCTCCAGATCATGTTCAAATCAGCTGGCAATTCTGACAAAAAAATACCCAGACTTGGAGAGTTGCACTTACCAGAGGAATCCAGCTCTCAGCCCTTCTTCCTACACAGGGAATTGCCAGGAACAGCCCCCTCTTTCTAACCAGGGAACACTATTCTAACTGGGAAGGTGAAAACATTGTCATGTCTCTGTCCATGTGAAAGCAAGAGCAACACAGAGAAATGTGCTCACGCTGGGGAAAAGAAGATCGATGATATTCTACTGACACAAAGCTGCAAACATAGTAGTATTTTGCATATCAAATACAGAAGATGGGATATCGTATTTCTGGGAACAGCTCCCAAGAAGTAAGAAGTAATTAAATAAATACAGCAGCTTGTATTTCCACTGTCCCTCTTCTCCTTTCCTCCCCTTTAAAAATTCAGTCCTGGGTGTAGGAAACACAATCATACTGTTCAACTTTGTTTGTTGGGACACAGGTTTTTCATTGACATGCATTTCTCTGGAGAAATCAACCTGAAAGCTCAAAAGATTATATATATATATGTATGTATATGTGTATATATATATGTATGAGACTTCTAGAATATGGATTTTTTTTCCATTACTGGACAGTTTTCTAAAGGTTGCCATATGACCAAGGGTCATGTATCAGCTTTTCTAATATAACATATGGCAACCTCTTTAACCCTGAAGAAACTCATTGTAGTTTGTGTCAGCTAAGCCCTATTGGGTTTCTGTGTGTAAGCAGTTGGATATAGGAAACTGCTGCCTGCTAACTGGTCCATTCAGCTTTTGTTTAGGTCTATATGCACTCACCTACATTGCAGCATTTGAAATGGGAACAATACACGTTTCCCGATTCTGTTAGAGAGGTGTAAGGGTGATATGATCATTTAACAACTAGAAGGAAAAATAGGAGTGCAGAGAGTACAGATCAGAATGCAAGTTTAGCTCTAGCTCTTAGAAACCAAAAATTAAAGGCAAATGCGACAGGAAAATCGGGTGGACATGATCTTTGAGAGCCATAGGCTTCAGTTCTAGTTTCTTCTTGTATAAGTTACAGTGACTCAGATCACAGTCTCAGCTAAAGGAACTTATTCAGAAAGAAACCAAATTTCCCATTTCACCTCTGAAAGCTAAATTGAAAAATAAGGGATGATTAAAAAAATTAGAACAATTCTTAGGAAAAGTCAAATCTAATAAAGCGGGGAATTGTGACTCCTAAAAAAAATTTACAAGAATATGAATCATGTAATGAGTATGGGCATAATTATGATAATGGAAACAGTCATGTTACTCTGGGAATGATTATGCTAAGCCTCTGAGCATGCCCTATATAAATTAGTGATTTCTTTAAAACTGAACAGCCTGAAACAAAAATAACTGTTCTTGCAGTGAGGAAAATAGACAAGTAAGGGAAAGGGGAAGGCAAGGTCATATCTCCCTACAGAATCTAACATAACTACAAACACTTCAAAGCTATTATACACATCCTGTGCTAGGTACCAGTCCTATTTCACCATAGTGGAGTACTGGAATGTTGTTGAAGCCGGAGTCTAAAGCTATTCTCACACCATTATTTAGTGCTTACATTAAAAAAAATTAAAAAAAACGTAAAAAAACAACAACTCATCTCTAACTGAATTCAGTAGAAACCCTAAGCAACAGATAAAATAAAGGTCTCTAAATAAAGGTCTTGCTACTATCCAACAAATATAGTTTTGAAGGACTTGCTTTTTGTCTAGAACAGGAAGGCAACAATCTGCTCTATCTTTCCAATGTTGGATGCATGCCACCTCCTCTACATCATCTTAATTGTTAACACTTGCTACCTTCCTACTCATTGCAGTTCTTTCCTGCTCACAGTGTGAGTGGGCAGCTCCTGCTTTCTTCTATGGAGGGAATCTAAGAAAGATCTAAGGAGAGACTACAATAGCATGGCAATATTTGTACTCCATTTATTTAGATACCAATGACCTTGACCTATGTAAAGGACCTAAGATAAATCTAAGAAAATTTACATTTTTCACCTTTTTAGTTTAGTTTTATTCAAGAAAAACTGTTGCATCTCTTGCCTTGATCTATATTCCCAAGAACTGTAAAGCGACCCTAAAGAAGGTGATTATTTTCATTAAGAAGAGAAGGATCAAAGAAATCTCAGATTAAATTTGAATTAAAAAACCAGGTTGGCTCAGCACTTCAAACTGCAATAATAATTCCACAACTGGAGTCATGTCTAAAGCAGAGCCCCATTTGTTTCTCAGAGGCAGGTTGCAAGTGAGAACAGATTTGTTGAGCAGTCTGTGCTATAAAATGTTGCACATCTCTGGCAGGAGCTCTTTTGGGGGCATCCAGCTGACATCCTGAGAGACAGGGAAATTCAACGAAACCACTAAGGCATCACTCTTGTGTAGAGGAACAGACCTCCTGGAAGGTTACCCAGTAGCAGTCTTTCCATCCCTTTCTGGGCACCTAACACCATGTCTGCTGCTATGTCCCCCAAATGCACCAGGACCATGTGCTCAAGCCCATTGTGACAATGATATGGCAAAGAACACAAGGAGCCCCTCTCATTTCCCCCTTCTGAATGGTTTTAGGATGCTGCCCCTGTATTTGAAATCTATAAATTAACATTCCTTTCTTTTGCATGACTAAAGTAACAACATTTACACATGAGGTATGGAGCCCAGGGAAAATGAGGTTCTGTGCCCCTCGCCTCCCTCTCAGCACCTGCTGTTATTTTCCTACCTGAAAACAGCTCATAAAATCTGAATCCTTTACCCAGAATTTTTTGCAGCTGAAGGGAAATAGCTGTTATAGGCAGATTCATTTCTAATGCTTATTCAAAGCAACATTCTGTTTCACCAAGTAGCATCAACATAGCTCTGTAAGACACATTCCTCAAATAATGTGATACTGAATCGTATGGGTGGGTTTTTTTTACTTTAAGTATACAGGATCTCTGTTGCACCTCCTTGACATCTTACAAGAGTCACGGGAGATTTTCCCAGAGCAGTGGATGTCCCTGCTATTTTAAATCAATGTATTTCAAAATAGTTAAAGAAAAGGAAAAAAAAAGAAAATAAAAGCCAAAGGGGAAGAAGGGAGGTAGTTGATTCACCTTCCCTGGAGGTGTTTAAGGCATGGGTGGACGAGGTGCTAAGGGGCATGGTTTAGTGTTCGATAGGAATGGTTGGACTCGATGATCCATTGGGTCTCTTCCAACCAAACCGTTAATCTCAATATGATCTTAAAAAGAAAAACAAAAGAAAAAAAAAAAGAGGAAAAAAGCTAGGCATCTTGAATCAATTGAAAGCACTTTACTCAATTTCAGTCAAAGTCAATTGTTGATACAGAGCTTTTCTTTTGTTTTCAACTTTAATTTCTGTCTTGCTTTGTTAGTAAAATATTTTAACTTATTTTTCTTTATCAAGGGAAAAATGTTTTACCTCTATTTTCTTCAGACTCAAAAATGGTTACACTCCAGCAAAGTTAAATCACACAAAAGCATATGGGCAATGACAAGCATAGAACTCCTTCTGATATGACACAATAAGTTTCTAAAAGTCATGAGAAGCTGAACTGAAAGTATGTCAGCAATTTCTGCTGTTCCTGTTCTCCTGCCAGAGAAAGAACTGAAATAAAATACCTAGACCTCGAGAACTTTTCAGATCAGGAGGCAGCAATTATGAGTTCAAATTCAGACCTTCATCAAGATGACATGACTAGAATGGACACACCATATCTGGATGGGCAAGTTGTAAGTGTGAGTATGTGGAACGAGTACCAGTAATTCTTAACCTATCTCTTATCTCTGAATATCTCATCTCACTTGTTGTCGGTATCACAATAGATTACAAAGTGCGACCCTCTAAATTTAAAGTTGTGGTTTCCAAGGTCAGGTCAGTGAGACAGGGTGATCTTTCACCTGTGAAACAGAGAGTGATGCTTTGGTCTGTTTGCTAGCACTATAAGCTGTGCAAAAGCATATACATATCTTCCCAACACCTCTTTTCAAAGTTGTTAATATTATCTGTCCATACATGCAAGGAAAGACAAGATGCACACAACTGTAAACAAAGAGTAGAGGTGTCAGTGCAATAATGTCTTCATAAAGCTACGACGTGTGAAGTTTGAGAAGCAGAAAAGACCTGCCCAGTCCCAGTACCCTTAATAGTCCCATCTGAATTGTGAGAAGTGGTAGAAAGCACCTTTCATTCTTAAAATAAAGGAGGGACAGGATATAGGATTGTACAAGTATCAGCTCATTAGCTCCTAAAGCCCTTGCCACATATAAGATCTCTTATTTAGTCAGCAGTGTGCTGTGGTGATTTCCTCTGCTGTTTCTATAGCACATAGTGCGTTTTCTTGTATCAAATGTGATTTTTAGAGGTTCAGTTTTGCATCTTACAGTCACTCTACACACATACACATTGCTTTTTATAGAAAGCACATCTATTCCCTTGGTTCTGCAGCACTATTGAATGAGTCTTTACTGGAATTGTTTTGGGGTTTGCTCTCTTTTATCATTTTAATGGTATTTCCCACCAAATTGACTTGCAGATGCTAATACTTTGACAACTAAAGAAGCAGATATGTCTGAGTTGTTATCTTGCAATCAGTTTTTCCAGAGGCAAAAAGGGAGTTCTTCCCCACCAATTTAACTTTTTGTCTACCAGCCTGCATTTCAAAATCTATCTTTTAGACTCTTTTATGGACATGTTTCTTAAATATTTAAGAAGCTTTACAAGGATTTAGCCATGTAACTCACATAATAGTCTCTAATAGAAATTATGTGGTTAATTCCCCATACAATCCTTAGACTTTTTTTAGCTGTATCTGGATGATTTGTATTTGCTTAAATGTGGTCAAATTCTCTCTTAAATGTCAGTAGCGGAGTTATGAAACCCCTTTACACAGCAAGTCACTTTTACAGAACTGAGCCCAGATTGTTCTTATCTTTCCATATTAGACCTGATGTGTTGTGTCAAGCATTTCAACCTCTAGTTTCCATCAAAAGATAAATGACAGCTGTCTCTGAATTAATAGAACATGAGAGCAGATCACTGTTCTGAACTCTGCTCCCTATGAAATGTTTAAGTATGCACTCACCTGACCTGACCTGGCTATTTCCACTTTTCCAATTTGTTTTCTGGTGATCAAGAAAGGTGAGAGAAGAGTTCAGCACCCATGCAGGATTTTTCTGTCAAACACCACTGTGCCATCCATCAAAAATTGTCTCTATTCCTCTAAATCCTACAAGGTATCTTAATAAAAATGTGGGTTTTTTTTTTTTTTAAAGAAGTAAGAATCTTTGAACTTTGTGAGATTAACTTTGATTCTTATTTTTCTCCTGTTATGTCCAAAAAGATTTTTGTTACATATATTTTTGTGCAATTCTGTGGGGTCAGTTTTGTTAATATCGCTAAATAATGAGCCATTTCATTGCATATTATATAACAATATACAGCATCCCCCAAAAAAGAAAAAAAGGAAATTAGAAATTGTGGTCTTGAAGTGTTTCTGAAATAGTACACTGAAATTCTATCACTCTAGGTTTTGTGTCATGGACAAGATTCTTGACGATGCAGCACATAAGAACTTAAACAGCAACTACATATATTTCATATATAATAGGTATTTTTAGTGTATAGATGTGTATGTATATATGTAATACATATATGTGTGCATGTATAGTACTAAAATATAAACAATTATTTTTATTACTTTTATAGGTTCCTAAATAAAGTTGTGAAGAAACTCAACTTAATAGAAAAACTTGGAGGAACAGACTAAACCAGGGGTTGTCTCTAAAAACAAATGTGTAATTTTATCTGAATGTCCCAGGGTGAAAATAATCACTAGGGGGGTCTTAATTAAGATAAATGGTACTCCAGTACTGTGGTCCAGACTGCAGAGTACCATTTCCAGTACAGCAGAAGTGCCACAGGATGAGTCTCTGGAAGCACAGGCCCCAGAGCTGCACTGTGATACCAGCTTGTACTGGATTGTGATGGGCAGCCAAGGGCAACAGGATTTGGCAACTATAAGAACAATGAGAGAAGTATTCCAAGACACTCATAAATACACTTTAAGTTCTAACCACTGCCTCACAAGTGGGATGAAGACGATGGGCTTACCTGAGCCTCACATTTTTAAAAGGTCAGTTACCCAATTGCTCACACAAAAAATGTCACAGTACTTATGTTCCTAATTTTAACACACAGCTGCTACAATGGCTGTCCAAAGTAAGTATTTATGTGTTCGGTTGACTGGATTTCTCTTTCTGTAATATCATCTTAGTCAAAGTAACTGAGACAAAGCAAAATATATCTAATGTAAATGACAGTAGAATCAGACATGCAAACTGACTTTTTGAGAATAAGGTACATAGCTTACTGTCTCTATGGTCATAATATGAATGCTAAAACAGGTATGAATTTTAGTATGTACATTTCCGTGCATGAGTTTTTAAACAGCCTTCTAGATGTCTTTTTCATTTTGAATTTCACCCTGTGATAATATGAGGAAAAAATTTACATATAGACGGAGATATAGGCAGAATAAAAGTGTGTGGATAAGACCAAAATTAGAATAAACAGAGGATTTCATTTTTCAGTGACCTGAACTTGACATTTTCAGGAGCTTATCTTATGGTCTGTAAACAAAATAAGAACAGAATCAATGTCTACTGTTTTTTATAGCTAGTCTCAGAGGTTCAATACAGAAGAATGACATTTGGCCTTGTCAGAACAAGAAATTGGCTCTGTATGTGCCTCCGGTGCCTGTGCTCAATTGTACATGCCTCCTAAGTATTGCAACTACACTTCTGACCTGTAGGGAATGCAGAGAGCAGCATTTTCCATCTCTACGTGCTATCTGTGGATTTTGCTTTCTCTTTTGCCATCTGAATGCAAAACAATATCTATTATTTTTTCCCACTAAAGTATGTCATGGTTGCTTATATGTAGGTATTCTTCATATGGAGCATGCTAGCTACAATAGAAACATAGTATTGAAAGGTGCAGACTCAAATCAGAAACTGTTTCCTCCTCAACAGCAGCAGCAAATGGCGATGAAAAAATTTTAACCTGTTTTTTTCTCTTTGAAGCCTAAAGGTTTCTACGGTACTTCATAAACAATATATACACAATGTCCTGAAATGACATTTGTGGAGAATGATGGCCAAACGTTAGCCTAATGCAATTAAGCACAAATCTCCCTTTTTAATAATAAATAAATAACGGAAATGCAAGTGTCCACATCAAATGAAAGGAAGTGCGTCATTGTGAAGTGCCATAGGAAAGTGTCAAAGATTCAGCCTAAAGCCTGACTAAAAGCAGCATAGTGTTTTTCAGGAATGAAAGGGAAAAATGAAATTTAGACACAAATTCAGCCTTTGTGCACGTACATGGACATCTTTATGCCTGTCCATATTCAAAAGTTTTTAAAATCTTTATGGGAATTACTCACTTCAACTTATTACTAATATATCATTTTAAAAGCTTGCAGTAATAGTTTATTTGTGTGCTGATCTTCCCTCTAGAGTTACAAGCGTAAGGAACATTGTGTAAATTTTATTTTATTTTGAATTGCAATTGAAAAATTATCTCAGACATCTAACTGGCATTCACAAGACAAGAATATAAACCCTGGCCTTTCAGAGTCTTTCTGTATCACTGGTTTCCAGTGAGGTCTCTACAAGAGGGCATGTCTCAGGTGGGAGGAAAATTTTTGGGAAGAAGAAGGGTAGAGGAGAGAGAACACATGTGTGCGTACATGTAGATTATTGCTCCACGAGGTAGTAATATATCCAGAGGTATAATTCCTGATAGATTTTTACTGATGGTGGAGGTTTCATATCTGCATTTATATCAGACATTGCTCAGGCTGTTTGCCAGATGGGCCAGGTCACAAAACTAAGTTCAGCTTTGCTCAGAGTTGTGTTGAAAATCTTGTGCTATGAAATGTCTCTCTTAAACAATTAACAGTAATATCTGTATAAGAGAAAGGAAAAAAGTAAATTTCTGGTAATGGGGGAAAACCTAGCTAGTACCAAGTGCTTTAAAACACAAAGAGGAAAAAAAATTACGTATTATTTTTATAATTTTCAACTCATGAGGTCATAATAAATTAATATGCATTACAGGAAAGAACGCAAAGAATGATCAGAGAAAAGAGAAGAGTATACCTAGTTAGATAAATTGTTCATGCTCCAGCTTCTCACCCCTGCACTGGAGTCTGAGTTTGAACGTCCTATATAACATTTCCTCCTTGGAGGCAAAACATAATAAAAGCATTTTCAGAGAGGAACAGGGGTCCATTGTGAGCCAGCAAGATGCCTCCTCAAGGAATACAGAAGTGAATTTTGATGAAATACTATCTTTATTGACTTGTTTCTTATTTTGCTATATTAAATAAAAAGCTTGTTTCCATTTTGCCTTTTTTCAATCACATTCAAGTGGTTTGATTTTTAATTTTTACAACCCTGCTCTGGTTTCTGTCATCATCTGCTACTTTCTGACACTTGATTTGGCATCTATATTGTGTGATCTTTTGACAGTGTTGCAGACTTCACAGTGCACCAGTGTGTGTGCTCTCCACAACCTGGAAGATAGTACCTGCTGCTCTGTCATTCAGGAAGGTCTAGTTAGGGTCAGAGTGGTCAGGATGGGCCTGTAGGGAAAGGCAGAGTAGAGAACTATTGAAGGAGAGGTGACTAGCTTTTCCCAGCCACCTTCAGCTAACCAGTACCATGGGAAAACTCTCTGCACATTCCAATGCAGCACTGTACTTTTGCATACTCCTGCACAAATACACAGGCAGACAAACAGGCAAGAGGGAGTGCTTCTTGCACCCATTAAGGAATTAACAGGATGTAATCTAGCTCTATATAATTAGTCAGCGATACTCAGTCACGCTACAGTGATCACTCTTATTAGTGAGAATATGCAGCATAGTGTGAGATCAGCAAGAAAACCTTTTTACCCAAAGGGTCTCAGTCATAACAGGCAGCTGCCAGTGTGCATCCTCTTGCTTCAACCACTGGGTCAGGGTCACTGATGAGCATTCTGGTGTGTGAAAGGATCAGGCAGAGACATTTACTCGCTAGTAGAGGCATCATTTATTTTCTTCATGGCATTGCTGCTGTTTTGCAGGGTATCACAACAACTAAAAAAACTTTCTAACACTGCAAAAGGAAGTAAATAAAGTACCTGGAGAGTAGAAAGGGAGATTTTATAAGGAAGACTCTGATGATTTACCTCCAAGAGGTGCTGTAGACATTCATAATCCCATTATAACTTTCTAGAGGGTGTGACTGTGGCAGATAGCACATAAGTGCTCTTCACAGCTGTGTTCAAGAAAACACCACTTGTGGAAAGGCAAAAGCAACATAATAAGTAAAAGAGAATCCATCTGGTGGAATTGGAAATGGATCTGATGCTTTACTATTTACTTTCTGATGCAGATGTTGAAGACAGATTGCTTTTTCTAATACCTATGCACTAGTCTTGGGCTAGGTTTCAGCTCAGCACAGTGTATCACTGCTATTCAAGCAAACACTGTAAGCATGAAATTACCTGAAAGACACATCTAGAAAGTGTTTCCAATGCAGAGAGCTGCCTAAGAGACCTATTACACTCTAATAATAGAAATATGTAAACATTATACACTAGAAGTTTTATTGATTCTTGCTACCAAATGTGACATCATTATTAATAAAAATGCAATGGGAGAATTATAAATATGCAAAATAATAGCATATTAACCTAAATAACACCAATGAATTGTACGGCTTAGCATAAAATTGAAAACCACTAACAAAACACTGCGTGGTTTGTTCATAGTAGGAGCAGTCAGGAATCATGCATAATGCAACAGTGCAACTGCTAACAACAGTCTCATGAAGATAATTTAAGCTAGATCTGGACAAGCTCCAGAAGATCTGCTTAGAGAGTAAAAGCTGAGCTTTTTTTCTCTTTTTAAGTGAAAGAACTCTGAGTTGTTTGGCTTGCTGTCCCAGGTGAGTCTTATTGTAAAGCAAAGGGTGATTTTAAAACTTAAGGAAGATATAAGCTACTTATAAATAATACAAATATATATAGATATATTAAAAAAGAAACCCCCACAAAAAAATTCCCGCCTTCCGAAAACCAAAACAAACCAAAATAAAGCAAAACTTTAGTAGATAGGTCCAGACAGCTTGGGAAAAAAGACAGGAGAAAAACAAAAAAAATGAGGAAAAAGAGAGATAGTTTGTTGCTAAATGTTATTCATTAAATCAAAAGCATTACACTGCAGAAAATAGTGTAGAGAATGTCAGACGATATAGCAAAGAAAGATTAGACTATAAATTGTTCAAAGCTAGCATCATATTTTATAACCTGATAAATACTGAACATTTACAACCTATATAAATGAAATTATTAGTATAAAAATTTATTTTATAATAATTACAAAGAGACACCACTAATGAGATTGGAGAGTACGCTGCAGTTCAAGCAGAAATATTAGGCTAAATGCAGAAATTACTTGTGGAGTATCTTTGGACTTTATTATGTAAGAGGTCAGACTAGCTCCTCCAAATGGTCTCTTCCAGCCTCTGTGTCTACAAAAATTGGTTATGTTATCTGACAGAAGTTTTTTTTCTCACTCTTCATGGTTTTTTTTTTTTTTCTTTTTTTGTAATGGGGTGAGAGAAGAGGCATCCATGAACTCTTAAAAAAAAAAAAAAAAGTGACCCACTAGTCCTGACAAGAACTGAATGAGTCAAAGGCAGTGTGGTGAATCTGAGTCCCTGTCTTGGAATGACCCTGTCAGCTCTGGAGCGAGTCCACAGAAGAGCCACAAAGCTGGTGAAGGGGCTGGAGAATAGGCCTTATGAGGAACGGCTGAGCGAGCTGGGGTTGCTTAGCCTGGAAAAGACGAGGCTGAGGGGAGACCTCATTGCTCTCTACAACTACCTGAAGGGAGGTTGTAGAGAGGAGGGAGCTGGGCTCTTCTCCCAAGTGACAGGGGACAGGACAAGAGGGAACGGCCTCAAGCTCCACCAGGGGAGATTTAGGCTGGACATTAGGAGGAAGTTTTTCACACAGAGGGTCATTGGGCATTGGAACAGGCTGCCCAGGGAGGTGGTTGAGTCACCTTCCCTGGGGGTGTTTAAGGCACGGGTGGATGAGGTCCTGAGGGACATGGTCTAGTGTTTGATAGGAATGGTTGGACTCAATGATCCAATGGGTCTCTTCCAACCTGGTTGTTCTGTGATTCTATGATATCTAGATATCCCACAAGCTGCTGGAAGAACTTACTATCTGAGGCAGAACTACCAAGAATACCTCTGCAATTTTAAGGCCCCAGATAGCATATTTTATTGTAATTCATTTTTTCTTCTGTTTCCAAAACATACTTGCTGATATTTCTATTTAATGGCAAATATGAAAGATTTAGTTTAGTTGACTACAATCAACAGACACACACAAAGATGACTTAGCTAAAATATCTTACAAATCATAATTTCTGTGATTTAGCCCTAATTGGGTTCACAGCAAATTTTTAACGGTTTTTCTTATTTGATAACTGCAAATTATAATACCTGATAATAATAGAAGGATACAAAAAGCTTTCACTGAAACTGTGCTCATTTTGGAGTTTGTCATGAAGATCGAAAAATGATGAGATTTGAAGGATTTTGTAATAAAATAATAAAGATTAAAAAGTAATTAGAAATATTCTTCAAACCACTGTGAAAACTTTAACTAGGTGATTCTCATTCCCTCCCCTGTGATCTGTTTAAGTGTCACTAAACCATCTGGGAAGCAAGTGTGTGTCTGTTCATGACTGTTCCCTTAATATCATCACTCTTTGAATTCCTACTTTAGGATTTTAATTTTCTGCAATGTTTGTAACTCTCGCAATTTTATTGCAGCATTTAGAGGTTACATCACAACCTGAATAATTAAATCTGTGGGTATCCTGAATTTTCTTAAGTATTTTTCCAATCTTTATCATTCAGGAAGAGAGAACAAAAAAAAGAAAGAAGCAAACACACCTTAAAGTCTCAGAACCTAAAAGAAAAAAATCCTCAAAATATTTAAGTAGTCCATGGAAAACCTTGTGATTTCCTAGCATCAAATCCAACATCTGAAGATTTCAGATTGTTCAGAACATTCAGACAATATATACACTGATACATTAAGGCTGTAAATACTGCTGCTTCTCAACATTTGAGCATGGAGAGAGAACTTTCAGTTAGACATTAGGGCTAAATTCTATCATTTTGACTTCTTAACAACTGGTGATTCAGAAATAAGCACATTCAGAGAGAATTTAATAGACAGCAGGTGATAACCTGAGCTGTAGCAGTGTTTGGTGGCTTTGGCAGTTCAATGATTCTCAGTATTTTCAAGGTTCTTCTTAGTGGAGGTGGAGAAGTAAAAACAAGGAGAAACATCTTACACATCCTTAGTGTTCTTGTTTAGCTTTATAAAAACTGCTGTGGGCTTCTTAGGCTTATGTGCATTCTTTTTTTATTCACAATATCCCCTACTCAACTTTTTCTTAAAATTCGCATGATATGCATTGTTAGGAGTCTGGCACTCAATTCAAACAGACTGGAATAGTCTTACAGAAGAGACTAGTTAAGTGTCTAAAAAAATTAGTAGTGGCAGTAAACGCAGAGGAGTTCTTATTTATCCTCCTTAAAACAGGAACTAAGGAACTAACAGGTTCAGAACTACATAAAAGAGCTCAAAGTACATATGTAACCTGTGGAGCTTATTGCAAAAGGACATCACTGGAGACAAAGAATAAATTAACATTCAAGGAGGGACTATGCTTTCTCACACATAATGACAACATTTGCAGTTCCAACAAGGTGAAACAGCAGAATCTAGTGTCACATGGGGTAAGTTCTTTGTTCACGTTTCATTATCCACACCCTTCACTGTACGTAAATAGCATTGCTGAATAGCCACATCTGGCTCCTGTTGCATTTACACAGGAGGTGCATAATAATGTGGTAATGATCAAGGAGGAACTTCTTCAGAAGCAGGTATTTTTGCTTCACTGGCTTTTTGAGCTTTCTCTGGGTAACCGGACCAGATGGATCATCCGTCCAACCTGGGACTACCATCTCTATTTTTCTAAATGTTAAAGTGACATTTGACAGAAAAAATATGTTGTGCTTTCTCTATTAAATAATTCCACTTAGTAGCTTTTGATCTCTAATGTCCTCTTAAGTCCCAGGTATGAAGTGATAAAAGAGCATGGCATGCTTTTCTCTGTGGGTTTCTATGGAGACCTCATAGCAATCTTCCAGTACTTAAAGGGGCCCTAAAGAAAAGATGGGGAGGGCTTCTTTGTGAGAGACTGTAGTGATAGGACAAGGGGTAACAGCTGTAAGCTGAAAGAGGGAAGATTTAGATTAGATATTAGGGATAAATTTTTTACTGTGAGGGCAGTGAGGCACTGGAAAATGTTACCCAGAGAAGTCATGGATGCCCCCTCCCTGGAAGGTTGGATAAGGTGTCCCTTCCCATGATAGGGACGGTGGAACTAGATTATCTTTAAGGTCCCTTCCACCCCAAAATATTCTATGATTATATGATTTTATACCTGGAAGATCATTCTATAAAGAGGTAAGAGTTCAGTTTTTGCAGATAGGGACCAAGATCACCTCATCTCTTTTCCATCAGCATTTCCATGGAACATATTATAGCCTATTCATCTTACCACATCTGTGAGAGGGCATGTACACTAGCTACAACATTTTAAACAGTAACTTTTGTAGAATTGCTCATTCCTTCCAAAACATAGGCAATTGCAAATAACAGAGATAGCATTAGTTGTCACGATGTTGGAATTTTTAAATAATGAAAACTAAGTTGAAAAGGGTTAAAACTGTATGCTTGTCATCACAGCCAATACTCCTCCTATAGGTCCATACAGGCATATATATGTGTGTCTATGCATATGTGTGTCTTTGTATGTATGAGCACATGGCTGTGATGCTCTTCTGTGCTTTAAATTAGAGCACATCTTTGAGAGGGAAGATTGGCTTTCATTAAAACAAAGATTTAACATTTAGACAGTGTAGTCTCAGGCTGCTTTGAAGCCCTTCAACTATGGAAGAAAACATCTTCATATATTATTCTGTGTCACAGAGTTTATCTTCTTGGATTTAAAAGCATAAAAGAAACAATTGGCAATAGGCACAGCTCCACTTCAGCATATGAGCAAACATGATTGCTGCAGAGAGGGAGGGCTAATTTTTGCTGTTAATTTCAGCAGGAGTTTCAATAACAACACTTTGACACATTAAATCCTACATTTTATCCTCGAATCCGGCACTAAATCCTCAAATACTGTGTTCAGTTCTGGGCCCTTTGCTACAAGAAGGATGTTGAGGCTCTGGAGCGAGTCCAGAGAAGAGCAACAAAGCTTGTGAAGGGGTTGGAGAACAGGCCTTATGAGGAGCGACTGAGGGAACCGGCGTTGTTTAGCCTGGAGAAGAGGAGGTTGAGGGGAGACCTCATTGCTCTCTACAACTACCTGAAAGGAGGTTGTAGAGAGAAGGGAGTTGACCTCTTCTACCAAGTGACAGGGGACAGGACAAGAGGGAATGGCCTCAAGCTCCACTAGAGGAGGTTCAGGCTGGACATCAGAAAAAAGTTTTTTATGAAAAAAGGTCATTGGGCACTGGAAGAGACTGCCCAGGGAGGTGGTTGAGTCACCATACCTGGAGGTATTTAAAAGATGAGTAGATGAGGTGCAGAGGGACATGGTCTAGTGATTGATAGGAATGGTTGGACTTGATGATTCTGGGGGTCTTTCCCAACCTAGTGATTCTGTGATTCTGTGATTTTAAACTCTCTCTTAATTCTCATTTTCATATTTGCTTTTTGCTATAACAAGGATTTTTCTTTTATGTACTATAATATGAAAAAAGAAGGGTCTTTCCCCTACCCAGATTTCAGTAGCATCTGTGATGTCTAGGTCTAGACTTACACACTGCTATAACTATGCAAATGCAACAGGAGCCAGATGTGGCTATTCAGCAGTGCTATTTATATACAGTGTAAGGAATGGATAATGAAACACAGAATCATCAGGTTAGAAAAGAACTCTCGGATCATCAAGTTCAAGCATTCCTATCCCCGCCTAAACCATGCCCCGTGAAAAATTTCTTTCTGATATCTATTCTGAATCTCCCCTGGCACAGGTTGAGGCCATTGCCCCTTGTCCTTCAACCTCCTCTTCTCAAGGCTAAACAACCCCAGATCCTTCAGCCATTCCTTCTAATACTTGTTGTCCAGTCCATTAAGCAGCTTTGTTGCACTTCTCTGAACACACTCCACAGCCTCAACATCCTTTTTGTGGTGAGGGACCCAGAACTGAACAGAGTATCCAAGGAGCATTCTCACCAGTGTGGAGTACAGAGGGAGAATAACCTCCCTAGACCTGCTGGTCACGCCACTTCTGATAGAAGCCAAGATATCATTGGCCTTCTTGGCCACCTGGGCACACTGCTGGCTCATGTTTCAGTTGGCTGTCAATCAACACCTCCAGGTCCTTCTCCTCCAGGCAACTTCCTAGCCACCGTTCTAGTCTGTAGCTCTGCATAGGGTTGTTGTGCCCCAAATGCAGGACCCGGCATTTGGCCGTGTTAAACCTCATGCTGTTGGACTCAGCCCAGCAGTCCAGCCTGTTCAGATCCCTTTGCAGAGCCTCCCTGCCCTCCAGCAGATTAACACTACCTCCCATCTTAGTGTCGTCTGCAAACTTACTAAGGGTGTGCCCAATGCCTTTATCCAAGTCATTGATAAAGACATTGAACAGGACTAGACCAAGCACTGAGCCTTGGGGAACCCCACTAGCAACTGGTCTCCAGCTGGAGTCAACTCCATTTACCACAAATCTTTGGACCTGTCCATCCAACCAGTTTTCCACCCAAGAGAGTGTGTGTCTGTCAAGGTCAGTGGCAGCCAGTTTGCTAATCAGAATGCAGCGAGAAACATGTGAGCAAGGATATTACTCTTAGTGGCAGAAACTTGTTTCTTATATATATCCTTAAATAAAGTAAAGTAACAGGTAAATACCATGCATTTTACTTACAGAGATCATGAGTTTTATTTTTTGGGTTTGGTTTGTTTGGGTTTTTTTTTCACAAATATGTCTTATGAAATCTGTCAAGAAAATGTTAGGCAAATGTAAGCCATGAGTCGTGGTAAAACATTTAGCTTCTTTCTCCACTCAAAATTGTAAAGCCACACTTCCAAAGGAGAAGAATAAAAATAACATTAGTGATGTTTTATATGGCAACTGAGCGTGTTAAATACAGTGCAAAATATTTCAAGCCTCTTGCAAAAACAACACTGCTGCAAACAGACTGTCATTCATGGTGTAATTACTGTTCATACACTAAAACACACTTTAACCACATGGGACTTTCTTTTGGTAGAAAAGGAGTATCAACCTTTGTTTACAGTCTTTGAAACTAGCAAGGATCAAGAGGAGTGATCCTTACTGAAGCAGATCAGATGTAATGGGGCTGCTATTGAGAAGGGCAGGTCTACCTCTCTTCTGTTAATTTTTTTGGAGCAAGGTAAAAAGGATCTAAAAATGGAAGAGCACACTCCTCCCTCCAACTCTGCTACCGCAGAAGGGAAGAAAGAGATCAGTCTTGTGGTTTCCCCACTACCAGAAAAGAGTCCTTTAAAGACTTAACAATTAAAGCACAATCAAGACTGCATCAGCATTGCTACTAACTGATGTCCAAAGGGACACTCTATCAAAGGTGAACCTGCCTTTGCCTCTTTGCTCTGCTCTCCTCCTCTACCTCTAAGGAATGCAGCTGGCAATTTTCCCCAAAATGCTTGTAGTAAATCAGGAAGTAAACAGACCCTCTGTAGTCCCACAGAGACAGACCGAGTTGTATTTTTTAACCTGTCTACCAAGGAAGAATGAAAGTTGGCACAGGGGAAGTCCAACTATGCTCATAAAGAATCCTGTCAGTTTTACTACTGATATTCACTATACTTTACTCTTACTCTTCTGTCTTTCTCAGTTTGCTGAAGAATCTCATCGGAAAACTGCCGCCTCCTCCATCTTTCCCAGATTACTTCCCTCTCTTGCCCCAGGGCTTCTTAGGTTTCCACATTTTTAACTCTTAGACCACCTCTAGCACTGCTCTTCATATAAGTCTGTACTGAAATTTATTAATGTCTAGTACAAAGAATCTGTCCCAAAGTCACTGCAGCATGTTTCTTATGCATTTGTACACAACCTAAAGGACAATGACATGACTGCTTTTTTCCCCCTTGTTTATACCCTAACAAGAACCGGAAATCAGTTTTCAGCTCATTTCTGTTCTCTCTCTTGCAAGCCTGCTTCATAATATTTCTAAAGGACTCTTGAACACCTTACAGGCACCTGAGCTCTTGAGATGTGACCATCTTATTACTGCAGCAACTTTAGGCACACAGTTTACTGCATGATTAAAAAGCCAAGTGTATACAGCCCTAAGGTCCTTTCATCTACAGTCTGCACCAGTCAGATTTATCTATTACCCATATGCAACTCCTGCTACTGCTCAGGCATGAGGCTGCTCCAACAAACATCCCAGGGTGCAACAGGAACAGTGTTGCTCCACAGGGAAGGACAAGTGAGGAGCTGAGGTCAACCAGAGTACAGGCAGTGCCTTTACTGGCAGGACACCCTCCTGGCGGACCTGGGGATGGCTACTAGGACTAATCACCCTGGTTTGGATTGAACTGGGGCTCCTGGGCCACCAGCAGGGTGGGAAGAGGCACCATGACGCCAGGTCAGGGACAACAGCCAGGGCATGACAAATTGCCCTTGTTATCTGTGGGTCAGTTCTATTAGTATCCTCCTTGCCTGCAGAATAAAGTTATCCTTCTCCAGTGGATTTCAGCTTTGCTATGTGCCAGTTATCTGCACTGACCACACACAGTGACTTTGATTGGCTCAGATTGTACATTTATTCCTCTTTATTCTTCACCTACACTCTGAATCATGAAGGTCACTGTATGAACTTACTTATCTGCATGCCTAGACTGAAACCAGGTATATGCACTTTATTCACCTTATTGCTTCTGCCTACCAGCAACATTTTACTTATAGGTATTGGAACCATATCTGCAAACCCTATGATGTTACTGACAAACCAGGAGGGAGAAAACTCACTCTCTCTTGGCCTCAAGCTCCAGGAATTCTGCAAGACAAAAGTGAAAGAATCCATAGCTAAATCATCCAGCTTCCAGTCTCTGTACTCCTGAAAAGAGATTTCTGTCGCTTTATGAAGCAGCCTTAGTCACTAGTAGCCTGTTGTCCCATCAGCATGGGTCATGTGCTAGAGAGAGAAATTAGCCATTTACCTAGGTGTGGAAACACACTGCACCACAAATGCATAGTGAGTATATCATCATTCTTGTAATAACACATTACTATTCTCCTTCAAGAAGTAGTCTGTATTATCCACACATCCTCTTTTGTAAGACCTGAAAGCATTTCTTTACTGCCAGGAAAAAATAAAAGACATTGGTATTACAATGCATACTTATTTTCAGGCACCTGAACAATCTGATGTTTTGACATTAAAAGTCTTTGCAATCAGTTAATCATTTCAAAAAGACTGAATCAGTGCTGTCAAAGATTTATTGTTTTAAGTCCTTCCTATCAGACATCCATTCACTTTGCCAAGCAATGTATTTTAATGATTCTGTTCAGACTGTCAGCACTGCTGCTGTCACTGCTGTTCTTGCTCTATAAGTATAATCAATAGTTGGATGGACAAAATTTAAATCACTTAATGGATTCTGGTTGAGTTTATATAGGTCACACAATTGCCCAATGCTTCTGGCAGCCAACGTTATTTTGTATTCCTCTTTTGTCATAACGATGCATATTTCCACTTGTCTGTTATCTGATGGTATATCATAGCAGATGTGGACCCTCTAGATGATTGTGTGGAGTCAAAAGAGAAGCCTTTGATAAATCTGGTCAGAAACAGAAAGGTTTCTTTTCACTTTCTTTGTTACTACTACAGCTAGCAGTCAGAACTATTTATCTGAGCATGTTCCTTCCTTTCTCTGGAGAGGATCATGCCTGTTCTACAAGTGTGCATGTTCTTACTTTCTCAAAATGAGCCTTCACTTGCAATCTAATCCTATGTCAGAGTATATAGGCCTTAGTGTTCATGTCTTAGCTCACATGGAAAATACAGTACTTGTCAACAAACTCTGTGCTTTGGGGAAAGAGAAGGCTGCAGCTACTTTCTCTCATGACTTTAGTAAAATCCTAGAATCATGAAAAGCAGAACTACCTCAGCCTTTCAAGGTCCTAGCAGGGCATACATTCCCAGCTATTGAAACAGAGATGCCTGGAAATTGTTGGAATTTGCTTACTGGAACTTGGAACAGGACCATTCTGCAGATGTGTAAATTCACCAGATCATCCATGACGTTGCTATAATTTAATTAATACAAAAAAGTCTTTTTTCCAGCTGTTGGCTTAGCAGAATATAAAAGTGAACTAAAGGCTTCTTCTTCTGATATTTTCCCTGGTGAAATCTGTTGGCTTAGCAGAATATAAAAGTGAACTAAAGGCTTCTTCTTCTGATATTTTCCCTGGTGAAATCAAAGAACTGTTTGTCCCTCTCTTGTATGGTAAATTATAAAACAAGATGTGAAAATGTGACTGATGGTAGGGTTTATGGTTGTTACCAAAATTAAGAAATCTATATCCTTTAATGTGTTGAATGCTCTTGACCTGACCAGAATATGTGAAAAATTCCGTGCAGCTGCGGTGACCAAATTTCTTGTCAGAGCACCCAGAAGCTGCTGTTTAACACACTTGTTTTCCAGCTGTCTGGCAGTACAAATTATAGCTAAGGTAGAAAAACTTGAGAAACTTTTTGAGTTGCATAAAAGAATGTAAATATACAGCTGAAGCCAATGAACAATGAATCCAGCTGAAAATGTGCTAAAGAATATGTTCTACTATAGAAACACATAATTGTAAGCACGCTTATTACACTACACATAATCAGGGATTTTTTTTACAAGGTTTTATTTACTTGATGTTATGGAATGGTTTGGAGAAAATAGTCTTTTTAATCTATTTCTAATTGGCATGTTATACTTCTGAATCAGGAATAAAAGGAATTAATAAATGTTAAAAAAATTGGATTGAATATAAGATAAATTGGAATAGAGCCATTATAGTCCTTTAAGTATGTATTTAGAAATTAAATTATAAATGTATTTGAAATGTTAATAATTTACCCACCAGGCTATAACAGCTTGCAGTACACCATTACAATTTGCCATGTAAATCCATATTTAGTAATGGAATAAAGGGGAGGGAAAGAAAATATAGTACCATCTTTGGGCAGTCATAGCCATTGCAGAACAGCATTGACTTTCCTTTATAATCTCAGAATCTACTCAAATCCCAAAATGAGAAAAATAGCAAGAAAATCTATAACTGGTGAATACAATTTTCTTTTCATAAAAATCTTTCCTTGCATAACTTATAAGGCAAGCTACAAATAACAGATCAGATCAGGATCAATAGAAGAGGCCAAATGTACTCAGTGATGCAACACTCTACATATCTTAGGTGCATCTGTGTTATTACTAGTCTCACTAAGCACAGCTATCAAGCCTACCTGGATTTATGGAGCCCTAATGAGCTATGGAAGCATCACTTTCCATGGTTTACAGACAAGATATGAAGATCCACAGCATGAGATTCTTTAATCATTTCAACAGCTAAATCTGTCCACTACCCCACAGTTCCCAGTCAATATCCACCTTATCATAAAAGTCCTCATGAGACTGTTTTTTCCTGTTCCAGGAAGAGTCATTCCAGGTAGGCAAAGTATATGCTGTCAGCACAGAGGTGTCCGGAGGACCTCAGTTGTGGTACAGGGCTGAAAGCAGTGGACCACCCCTTCATTGTTGGCTGCCCTGCACAGAGGAGGTAAAAATGATCCCTTGCTGGCTCTGTGACTCAGGATTGTGGTAGCGCAAGGCAGGGAATCATAGAATCACCAGGTTGGAGAAGACCCACCGGATCATCAAGTCCAACCATTCCTATCAATCACTAAACCATGACCCTCAGAGCCTCGTCCACCAGTCCCTTAAACACCTCCAGGGAGTAAATTAAAAGCTGTGATGCCCTGATTCTGATGCAGCAGGTAGGAAACCACTAACTGCACAAGAAGGATTTTTTTGCCTTGCATGTTATCAACTTCAGCAGTTTTATTGAAAGCCTCTTGATATTTGATGTTACAGACTGCTGGGTACACGATGAAACCTTTTTATGTAACATCTTAGGCATTGCACTCCCATGGTTGCAGAGGTAATCATGCAAACACAGATCCCAACAGATTTTTTTTTAAAGATACAGGCCTTTATAAACCTGGCTATTGAAGTGTACCTTTGATTTGTTTAGAAACTGACATTTAGTTGCATTGTTACTTCCTCATTCCCTTTCTATTGACATGTCGTGCCATCAGGGCTCTGATAATAGCTAACAAACTTTCCTCTGCCAACAATCAGCATAGATAGCCATTCCCTCACTGGCTGATTTGATACTAAAATGACAGTAAATGACCATTAATTCGTATCTTGACATTGTATGAAGAAGTCGTATCTCCAGCACAGGCAACTAATTTAAGTACAGCTAAAGAGCTGGGATATACTAAATGAGAGATGCATGAAAAGACACCTGCTGCCAAGCATTACTTTAGGATTTCAAAGTCAGAACAGGAATCTTGAACATACTTATTTATTTTCCAGCTATCCACAGAAACAGCTATAGTTCAAAACTATTTAATTTATTAATGATTCAAACATGCAGGTGTCAGCAGTGACACATCTTGAATATATTAAGAGCATCCACAACACTCAGCCAATGCTACTCACATATGCAGTAAGATTCACATATCTCATACGAGAAGCTTAATTTCATCTCCAATGTGATTACTTCATTCTGACTGCTCCACAGCTGCTGTCCAGCAGGTGAAGGATGACACTGATCCTCACCCTCTGGCAGAAAAGTAAAAGAACATAAAAGAACATAATAGATGAGGGAAAGGCTGTGGATACAGTATACCTAGACTTTAGTAAAACCTTTGACACTGTTTCTCATGGTATTCTTGAGAAATTGGTTGCCATTGGCCCAGACAGGCATACCCTCTGTTGTGTAAAAAACTGACTGGATGTTCAAGCTCAAAAAGTGGTGGTAAATGCCATTAAATCCAGTTGGAGGCTGGTCACAAGTGCTGTTCCTCAGGGGTATGTGCTGGGTCCAGTTCCGTTCTATATTGCTATCAATTATCTGGATGAGGAGATTGAATATACACATAGTAAGTAAATTCACAGATAAGACAAAGCTAGGAGGAAGTTTCAATCTGCTTGAGGGTAGAGCAACTCTACAAAGGAATCTGAACAAGTTGCATCAATGGGTTAAGGCCATGAAGTTCAACATGACCAAGTGTTTATTCCTGTACTTGGGACACAACAACCCTGTGCAGTGCTACAGGCTGGAGGAATGGCTGGAGAGCTGCCTGGCAGGGAAGGACCTGGGGGTGTTTGTTGACAGCTAGCTGTGTGCCCAAGTGGCCAAGAAAGCCAATGGCATCTTGGCTTATATCAGAAACAGCGTGGCCAACAGGTCCAGGGAAGTGATTCTGCTCGTGTACTCAGCACTGATGAGGCTGCACCTCAAACACTGTGTTCAGTTTTGGGCTCCTCACTACAAGAAAGTCATTGAGGTGCTCGAGTGAGTTCAGAGAAGGGCAACAAAGCTGGTGAAGGAGCTGGAGAATAAGTCTTAAGAAAAGCAGCTGAGGGAGCTGGGGTTATTTAGACTGGAGAAAAAGAGGCTGAGGGGAGACCCTATCACTGTCTATAAGGAGGTTGTAATGAGGTGTATGTTGGTCTCTTCTCCAAGGTGGCAGGAAATAGAATGAGAGGAAATGGCCTCAAGCTGCACTGGGGGAGATTCAGATTAGACATCAGAAAAAAAAAATATTCACCTAAAGGGTTATTGGGCACTGAAACAGGTTTCCCAGAGAGATGGTTCAGTCACCATCCCTGGAGGTATTTAAAAGATGGGTAGATGAAGTGCTCAGGGATATGGTTTAGTAGTGGGCAAGTACAGTTGGACTTGATGAACTTTAAGGTCTTTTCCAGCCAAATGACTCTATAATTCTATGATTCTATGAAGAGAGAGAGAGAGAGAAACTCATACCTTGCATAAGAGAACTAGGCATTTAAAAGAAAGAAAGAAGAAACCGAGATAATCCATGACTCTCTTGCTGCACTGAATACCTAATATGAAAGTCCCAGAGTAGAAACTGGAAAAGAATCTCCTCCCTTGCACTGAGCACTCTTGTCATTAGGGCTGTTACTATCTAGATTAATAGACAGGCAAAGTTATTGCCCCATACCATACTGAGGTGTAGTAATAGGACAGACTGAGAATTTTGCTTTTGTAGTTCATGCTACTAACTAGTAGGATTCCGCTGGGTTCAAATCTTCTCAGGTGGTGGGAGAAGTTCAACATTGGTCTTTGGCACTTAAAGAGAAAACGCTGCTTAGCATGCCATTAGCTGAAAAAGACATGCTACTTCTGTTCTGTTAGTCATGCTTTATGCACAATCTGGTTTAGAGAGCACCTGTGAAATCAAAGCCATGTGCCTCAGAGATGACAGACACTAACTAGGTAAACAGACTTGAGAAAAGTGCCAGGCTACTCAGTGATGTCATGACCGAAACTCTTATGCATAGTCTACAGAGCAAACGTTAGTCTTACTGGTAGGAATTTGTGGAGAATATAGACTTTGGATCTGGGCATTTAGTATGGCATCTTAGGAGACAGATCATTTATCGGTCACCCCTAATTCACTGTGGATTCCACTAAAAAGCACTAGAACACCAGAATACCTCTGTGGATCCTGCCCTAAAGCAAAAAATTATCTTAAAATTCCACCCTACCCTGGAGCCTTCCAGAGGGACAAAGCAATTATTTGCAAAGTCAATTGGCCCGTGACAGGGAGGATATTTTATATCCTTTTTCATTCCCAGCTCTACTGTTGTGTCTTTTGTCAGGACTTCTGTCTTTCTTCACTCTGCTGCCTAAACAATGTACGCTAGGCATATTTAAGTCCACCATTCCCCACAAGGAACTCTTGCAATTAACTTGCTGTCCTGGTGCGTGAAGGAGTAAATTGGGAATGGGCAAATGATTTGTATTTATGGTGAGCAACTCCTGAGAAGCCTAAAAAAAAAGTGTTACGAGTAGGAAAACAATAACAACAATAAAAAGAAATCCTACTTTAGTAAGAATGTCCAATGAAACATTAGGCCAGGTCTTCAGGTTGATTTCATTGGTTCAACTCAGCTGACTTCAGTCTTTATCAAAGGCTTTTCCTTTGGAAGGAATATTTCAATTTTCCCTACTTGTAGACATGGGGTCCTGTTTATAGTATATAACTTCTAACAAGCAATATCCGAGAATCTATATCAGTAATATTCTGCTTGTGGTTTAGATTTGATCTTTTTTTTCTACCATGAAAGAAAAAAATTATCATCATTAAGGGAAGGTTTTTCATATATCCCAGATGTATACAGTCTTGGTTTGACAGAGGTTGAATATTTTCTTTCTGCTTTTTACTCCATTTTACAGCTACTGGCTGATGGAAGCTTTCATGTATGGTCTTACTGTTGGCTCAGCAGCTCTGAAACTCAAGATGCAAGTTTTTAGTTTCCTTAGAAGGCTGCATGCTGTGCTCCTAATAGAAATACCTCACTCTTGCTCACCCTGACAGGAATATTTAAATGCATCCATCACCAGTAAAGCTTAAATCAAATCAGATATTAATCAAATGCTTCATTTTTTCTCTTTTAATTTGAAAGAGCTACAACAATAGAATAAATTCAGCAAGAGAAAAAATAGTCTTATTAAAGCAAATGCACATCAAAACTCTTGGAGATGTTTTTGTGAAAGGTAGTGCCCACATCATTTTCTTCTACCCTATTATTTCTCCTGCCTTCTTCCATTGCATGCATTAATTTAAGGTTCAGAAGTGCTGGACCAGGGCCTATGTAATTTCCTGGCTTTTATGGGAGAACTCCTGAGAAAGAACCAGTGGCTCAACAGCAAAAACTGACCCAGAGAACACAGCAAAAGTCATGCTTATGCAAAGAGATCCAGCTTTCTGAATAGCCAGTATCCCTGTAAGTCTGTCTGGTTCATTTGTGTAACTACAGATGTTAATCTCTCTGGCAGGGAAGTTACAACATAACATTGTATCTCATCTCTAAAACGTAATGTAGTTTTCTCTCAGTCCCCTCTATTTGCACAGAGCCTCAACCCCTGGACTGGTAGCTCTAAAGTAGCTACAGAAGTAGTTCTGTCTAACCAGGGAGACACTCTGGGAAGACGGGAAGGAAGCCCTGGAAGGCTCTTTCTCCTCACAGGGCAAATAACAGAGAATAACAGAACAAATGCCTATATCCGTATGTATGCACACACAGATAGTTGCACAGAAAAAGGGTGATTGCTTGAGCCACAGTCCTCCTCATCCCCTGAACTCCCTCCAGTTTCTACTGGTTAGCATCAAGAAATTCCTCCTAAAGGAACATTTTGTTCTATTCTGCTCCTTAGACAAATAGACAACACCACTATGAAAAGGATGCAGCTTTCAGCCCATAATTTTATCAACTAGTCAGGGGAAGAACAAATAGGTCCATGCTGAGAACAGAGACAAAAGTGTCCCCCACACACACTCATAGATACCACTTCAGAGAAGATTTCTCCTCCCTTAAGCAGGGGTGAGTGAGGTGCTGGGTGCTCTAACCCCACATAAAGACCCCACTGTGACATTTTTGTTTGAAAGAAGACTAAGTGACAGTGCAGAAAAGCATCCACACAGGTTTTCTCTGCCATATTTCTTTCAGGGTGCTTTGGTATCACATTTCACACTTTTGCTTTTCATAAGCTGTTCAGCATCCCTGACTTTACTTCTCCTAATGCTTCAACACACTATCTGTGTAAAATTATATACATTGCATTGTATTGTTCACATAGAAATCAAGACATGAGACTTTACACAATACCATGCAGGCAACACTCTGTGTTTATCAGCATAGTTCCTTTGAAATCAAAATTCTATGTCATTTACTGGCTGAATACCTGGCCACATTTGAAATTCAGGTGTGAAACTTAGTGCTGATATGCATTCGGGCTGTTTTAAGCAGTAAATATGATATGTGTAAAAATACAGACATGTTTTAAAAAAGTTTTATAACTGAAGATCTACAACTCCCTTGCATTTCCTCTTAACACACATCAGTTCAATATAAATAGTGGGATGGATATGTACCACATCAAGGACAAGGTTTTCTCTTCAGATGAGTGACAGAAAGCCTAAGCTATGTTTAGGATTGCATTTTTCCTGCAAATCATAGGCAACAATTTCAGACAGGTTTTCATGTCCAGATTGCAATAGTAAGCTGCGGAGAGAGGTGTCTCTTATTTTTTTAAATAATATTTTAAAGTAAAGGCAACATGATTTAGTGGCTCTTGTTTATTCAAGTCAAAGATTCAAGTTTCAAGTACAGGAAAATTTCTTAAGCAGAAACAATGCAGAGAGATAAATGCAGGCAAGGAAGTATACAGTTTAGATTCTAGGCAGGGTATTGAAAAAACCTCTCATATTCATATAAAGCTGGACAGAAAATTTTTCTCTCAAGTGAAACATATCTAGTCAGGCTGACTCTTCTTCCCTGCTCTCCCCAAGGATCACTTGCTCTTCAGTTCCTGGTTAGATAATGACATATACCCTCTAGATACTCCTCTCATGGGAAAGCATATTTTTAGTTGTGTTTTAGTGACCCAGTACCTTAAACTCAATCAAGTCTCTGCGCTAGCAATCAATGGAGATACAAGACTCTGTGGTTCATTTTCTCAAAATTTCTACAGCAAGATAAGGAGAAGCAGCTTTTCATGAAAGAGCCCTTGTACACGTGGCTGCTCTCCTCAGAAAAGTACAACATGAGAAGCTACAGCAGCTAATTCCCACTTCCATCTTTGCAAGCACAACTGGACAGAAACAGAGACCATTGTGACAGGTAGACAGGAGTGACACCCTTAACCAAAGGACCACACAGGACCCACACGAATCACATCTTCTGTCCCTGGACTTGCTCTGAACTCAGCTAGCTCATGGCTCTCTGCACCATGTGCTAGGAGCTTAGGGTGCTGCTGTGAGAAATTAAAACAGTGCGATAGCCAAAGTGTTCTGGGTGAAGCAAAGGCTAATGGAAAGGTCACTGCAAAAGCAGTTTTTGGCTGCTGATGAGCTTGGAAAGATATGCAAACCCATCACTTTTTTCAAGTAAGGCTCAGTTCCAAAGGCGTAGCTAATTGTTTTTGTAAAGTTAGACTAATGAGCTAGAGCATTCACAAGTATACACATACACAGTGCCAACAGACACTTCCACTCTCTAATCAATTTCTGTACAAGGCACAGGTTTCTACCTCAGCACTAGCTGTACAAGCCTAACTGTGCTCTACTTCCCAGAATAGCCTGAGCCTCAGGTACTGGATACTTTAGCCCATGGGACCTTGAGGAGAAACTGCTATGCCAGTGACTTGTGTCATGGACTGCCCATTGAGATCCTCCACCAGTAAAATGCCAAGCTGATGAGGTCAGTGAGTTCCACTGTGGGACACCAGCATGACTATTTCATCACAATCATGATGCAAGAAGAGCTATCAGTACCCTTAACTGGTCCTTTCCTTACATTGGTACTATTTCAGCTTCCAAACTACCTCTCAACCTCTGCAGCCTGCGTAAAGACAGTCTTGCTTCACTGAAAATCATTGTAAACAAACCTTCATGTTTATGTAGGATTACATCCTTAAAAAGTAAAGGATATGTACCAATACCAAGGAATGATTTCTAGATTTTCTCAGAGCAAGCCAGCCTCATCCCTTTCTTCAGTTCCTTCACTCTCATTCATCCTTTCCCACATCAAACACACAAACTTATCATTGACTGTTCCTCAGGGAAAGAATGTTTCCAGCAAAGCATTGTGGTGACAGACACGCTGTGCTGAGACATTCAATGATTTCCCAAAATGGCAGAGATGAGGACATTTTTAAAGGAGGGATGCAACCAGAGAGGGGAAACATGCCAGACTGCAATTTGCTACAGCACTGAAGGACCACTAAAAGCACAACTTTCACCTTTCTTCTCATTATTTTTAGATTTGAATGAACCCAAGACAAAGACTTCTTGATTAACACTGACACATTCTAGTGACAACACATTACTAGTAAATTTGTCTGATGTCCTGAGGGTGTCTCTCTTTTAATTAAACAGGGACTCAAGAGCTGTTTGAGCAAGAGGATCACATTTAAAAACAAAAAAAACCCCAACAAAACAAAACAAAACCCCATAATCAGCATAGGCTATGAAGAAAGACACATATTAATAAACAGTTTCATTGGAGCACAGTATAAATATGTTTCCAATTGCAGTACTTATAAACTAACAGAAATTACACAATCATATTTACTTTTATTTGCATTTTCTTGCCCTTTCAGGAAAATTTTGAGCCACTCAGAGAGTTCATAAGTATGAAATAATACAGGACAGATTCTGAGATTTATATGCTGTGTGTTGGGCTAGACTCTTCAAATCTACAGAGGAAATGTCTCTTTTCACAGGATTTGATAAATTAAGTGTACACACTTTTTAAATCAAATCAGACTTTCAAACTTTGGCATAGATTTTTTTGGTTTTTCTTTTTTGTTGTTTTTCTTTTTTAATTACTAAAATAAAACAAGAACATCTAGAAAAAACTTACTAGGGTCATTAGATTAGACTCTTAAATGAGTTTTGCATGAGTGAAAGTCAACTGACTTTACTGTTGCTAAAGCTGAAACGTGAATGAGAGATCTATAGGAATTCATGTTTCAGAATGATCAGTCGATTAAGCAATCTCTTTGTTCAAACACTGCTAAATGCCTTGCAGTTATGAGATTTTAAACATCAATACTGTTTTTAAAAGTCAGTATATTACTTTCTCCTCTGGAAGTTTATTGCAGTCTATCTACACTGGAATTAGAGGACTCCTGCTGAGCAGTAAATGCATGGAGACTGAATATCATGAAAGAGATCAAGCCGTTCAACCTAGCTAGAAAGCATAGTCATCATGAATGATTCCTGTACTTGATGTGAAGCCTCCAAACTTTTTGCTCATGCATCCACAAGAGGATAGGTATGGATATCTATAGTCAAGGTTATTGGGAGACAGAGCACTGTTTTCCCCAGGAAGAGGTGTTAAAGAGACCCAACTAAAATACCTCAAATTAGGAAGGTCTATGGGAAAACAATCTGGTTTAGCCTCTGGACTATCATAGAGTACTAAAAGATTTCTACACATTAATTTAATTGCTGATTCACTTAAAAATAATAAAATATTTCCCCAGCACTTTAGCTGGCTTGTCAGAGGCTGTCATTGAATCAACATACTTGGCTGAATTTTTAATGATTTCATGACCTCTGAAGCATCAAATATAAGGTATGGCAGGAGGTAATATAAGCTTTCAAAGGCCATTTTAGCTAGCCATTATTAGGACATAGATTAGGAGAAAGACTGGAATAGATTCTTCTCTCCGGTACACTGATGTAAATGAAGAATAAAACACTAAAGTCTTAAAACTATGCAAAATTTAAATCAATCTCAGCACTCTTTAAAATTGCATTGACAATTGTTAAATATGGTAACGTTTCCTTTTACATTTCCTTATGTATATCCAGTTCTTATATTTACTGCAATGTTTCCCAACTTTCTTGTTATTGTCTCATCAATTTACAGAAACCGTTTGCAAAGCATGAATACAGGCAGCAGGTAAAGGAGTTGGATGGAAGAGGAATTAAAATTCCAGATAAAGGGGGGCAGATCTCTGCCATTGCCAGCTAGGGTGAGAGGAGTGTGGGAGATGCAAGTAATACATACTGTGATTTCTCCTGTGTCTTTTGTGGTTTTAGGCAATTATTTATTGCTAATGAGAACTGCACAGAGAATTCAAATTCAGTTTGGGGAGGATTTCCAGGGTTTAAAAGTCAGGTTCATCCTGACTAGGAAAAAAGCTCCTAACATTGCAAAATTATCTCCCAAAGAAGAACTGACAGGTATTTGGGTTTTTTCCTTACTTTATATTTTCATTTAAAATTAGAAGTAATTTCAAAAAGAACAATTAAAATGCACTTAACAGAAAATACTGTGGTATTATGAAGCTACTGTCCCCTTATTATATTTTTCTTTTCTCTGATCTTTGGGAAAACAGATATATTAATTTGAATGAAAGTTATTTTCCAAGGTAAAATGAGCTCTCAACATTTTCTTTAACCTAGTTTGTTACTACTGCAAGTGAAAGTGGAACACCTAGAATATGCATTGTCATGAAACCAGGCTGATATATTGTTTGTTCCTAAGTGCAATACTCAAGAGTGCATTTTTGTGCAAAACTAGTCTGGAGGACAGAAGGAAGTCTGCCAGAAAAAGCAGCAAGTTAAGTTAGATGACCTGCTACATTTCAGATCTTTTAAATACGGTAGTCAGTATTTGTTCTTAGTGGATTAATGTAGTATGTTAATGAACCAAGGCCATTCATTGACCAGTGGGTTGAACCATTTCAGGCCAGTGGTACCTCCAGAGTGATTGACGGCTGTAGAGCAAATTTAAATTGCTCTGCAAAGTCCGTGTTTGATATGAACATCAAGCACCGTGCCCTTCCAGAGCAGACATCGAGCACACATATATGAAAAACTCAGGATACTAAATTTCTGAATGGATTTGTCTTTTAGGCTCCAATGATGCTGCAGTCTTACACTGCACATATTTCAGTATGTGTTCACAGCCCTAGCGACTTCAGGTGCAAAACTGTATACAACTGCAACACAGACTTTCCCATCTTCTCCTTTTTAAAAAAATATAATTCTTATTTCCATTAATGCACTAAATTCACTGTCTTTAATAGATACTCCGAGTTACAATGCACTGTATGTGTGTCTCTCTTCCCTCAAAATTCAACTCCTTCGCTCTGTACAATCCATCCATGAGAAAAATACCCAGGACAGATAAGAGATTTAGCCTGATATACTTGCCTTACTCTTCCAAGGTAACAGACACCTTCATCTATCATGTAAATCTCTGGCAGGTCTCAAAACCATTGCATAGCTCCCACCTAATCTCATAAACCTTTGTCTGCATTGCCAAATTCCCCTAACCGCTGACACAACCCAGAGACTTTTGAGTCATTCAAGGTTCTGGTTTAGCTTAAAGTTTCACAGAAACATTCTCACAATGGTCAGGACAATATTCTGAAACTTTTCATCAATCAGCCTTGGCAGCAGAGCTGGGATAAACCAGCAACAGGGAGCAGACCCTTACTGAACCTACAAGAAGACAGCTTGGAGTACAAAAGGAAAATAGATATAGATGGAGAAAGCCCTAAATAAGAGGTCCTAATTAAGGATTCAAATACCAACGTGGGGCATAAAATGCAACTGAGATGTTCTACACACCACAGAAGAGCTCAACAAAAGCTCTCTTTGAGTAGGGCAGTTTACCCAATTGCTCATTTACTTTACATGAGTAATGATAGATGAGTGACCTGAGGCTATGGTGAACCTGATGACTGTCCTAATCACTGGAGAATGGAATTAGCTTTTCTCTTCTTTAATGAACACTTAATAATAGCATTTCTGTTCCTCACAGAGATGACACAAAAAAAATGTAGGTTGTTACATTGAGAACCAGGCAAGGAAACAAACTAAAGCATAACAAGCAATCCAACAAGCCTAGGGCATCAGAAACCAGAGAAAAGACAGATTTAGATGGACCTAGAGGTTAATAGGATTATATTTTCATTTGGATAGAAAAACAAGAAAGTCACGTCAGAAGTAGAAAGGGAGTTAGAGAAGGAACAAAGGAGTAAAATATCAAAATAGAGCAGAATGGAAGTTTCAGTAAGTAATATGACAGGGATGAAAACTCTGGTGAACAAACAAACCCCTTTTCAGAGTTTTCAACCTCTACACCATTAGCTGAACTCCTCATTGCCAACTTGTCCAGCTGACAAGTGCCTTGTTATGCTTGTAAGGGAATGTAACGATTTTAAGAAAACGTCTTAACTCTTCAGTTCAACTCAGCAGGCTGAAAGTTCAGAGGGTAGGAAACCATTTACCATGTGAATAAACTGCAAAATGCCTTTGAAAATTACATCTTTAATTACATTTGACATTTCTGAGCCTCCTGCTGATGGTATCTCTCTAAAAGAAAAAAAATGACAGAATTTGAGTCAGAGAAAACACTGTAACAGAGACTTTAAAACAGTTCACAATCTACTATTGATAGAGGCATTGACTCCACATGACTCATCACAATGTTGTCTAAACACCTCTCATGCATTAATGAACTTCATCACATATAAAATCTGAATTAGCAAAGCAGCAGTATTCCTGTTTCACTGAGGGAGTTAAGGAGCAATTTCTTACTCAATAGCTCAGCTCAGCAACTGAATTACCATATTATTCCACCACCTCTGATCCAAATATCTGTCCTTCTGTGACTCCTCCACTGTCAGGGATGTATTCCTCAGTGCCAAGTACCTTCAGTGTAAGGGGAAGATATTTTGTCTTGCTCCCCTCTTAAAGTCCCAGTTGTAAGTAAAATTCTGAGGATGTAGAGAATCGGAAATCAAGCAGATATGGGAGAAGTTTTCTGCAGCCCAGACTTTTGGGGCTGAAAGGGCTGAAAGTCAGTCGTTGCAGTGTAAACATAAATTAGAGCATTGAAAAGGCAGCCAGGCAAGATACTATGCAGCCTTAAAAAGAGGAAAGGTCTACTGACTATGTAAATCATATTTTCCCTTTTGCCCTTGTTTTTCAGCTATTGTATGAAACCAAGAGGTAGACTGCAGGAAGCCTGCCATGCCTGAACAGCTCATGGAAGATCCCGAGCTCTGACACTTAAAACTTTTGCATTTTTTCCCTTTGGCAAAGGGAGAAAATGTAACTCTGGAAGAGGAACATTTTGTCATCTGCCATGACTTCTCTCCCTCCGTGAAGGAAGAGGCCTGAGTATTACAGAGTCTATAGGACTTCAAATAAATTTTGTCTCCGTGTTTTCATTCCAAGGGTTTAATGTCAACTCAATTTAACCTGGGAAAGTACAAGGATTATCTGTTATATTGCTATGACAACAAAATTAGCCCTATTGGTTACAAACACGTTAGTAAATTAAATCTTGCTAGGCAGTACTCCCAGTCATTGAAACACAATTTTCTCTGCTGTTAACACTGTTAGAGCAGTGCCTGGCACACATCTGGCCTATGCTAATACTTTCTTACTATGTATAGTTACAGTCCAGGAGTAAAATGCAGGCAAGGACAATTCGTAAGATGCAGTTTGCATGCAGCTAACTGATTTTGGGGGCTAGGAGATTTTCCTCAAGTGGAAACAAAGCTTTCTCTGCCAGTTGGGCTCATTAGTCCGAAACTTTCCAGAATCATTGCAGTCACTAAGGAAGATATAGTAATGAAAGCTACATATGTCATTGACAACTTCTTGCACAGGGATGCCTCCAAAGAAATACAGGTTAATATGTGTGTGCCACACTTAGGGTGCCCCAGCCTGCTCAGCCCAAAGTGAGTTTTCTTTTATCTTAATTGTAAATGTACCCTTCTGGTAATTCTAATACTAATATGTTGGCAGAAACCAACATATTCACCAAGAGACCACATGACTTTTTTGATTTTCATCAAACTCAATGCTAAAACCACACTTTTTGACAGTTGTGGGTTGGTAGTGAGTGATTAAACAACATAAACATGAACATAACATGGAGCTATAGGAACTGGATCTGTTAGCAGATATCTGTACCAAAGTGATCATTACATCATGATCAGCTGCTTCCTCTGAAAATAGATATTACTTTCTTTTGAAGGAGTTATAACTGACTGGGAACTGAGAACATGCTAGATTTGATCTGCAAAGAGCTCTGGTTAATTTAGTCTTATGCCTCCTGGTGAGCAAATGTCAGATGAAATGTGACTCCACATTGAATTCATACATGATCTTTAAAAGTCAGCAACTGATATCAAACATGAAAATCAGATTTTAGAGCTTTTCCAGAAACTTACTTATCACTGATTATAACAGTTCAAGGTATTAATTGTAGCCTTGTAAGTGACCAGTCTCAAAATCCTGAGTGTTAACAAATCATTTTTTTGTTAGGTAGATGAAAAGAAAAGCTAAGACAGAAATTAAATTTTCAAATCAGTATATTTTTAAATGACCTATAACTCAAAAAGTCTGACAACGTGCCTCTAGACTTTGTAGAATTATTTCCTTTCATAGGAGGTGTGGCAATTTTCTGGTCAAGTTAAGGTGCCAGCTCAGGAAAGCTTCACTATTCAAAAAGGATGTAGGCATATGCTTAACTTGAAGCGTGCACTTGAGTCTCTTTGAGTTAATGATAGGATCTAAGCACATATTTACATTTAAGCACATGTTTGAGTGCTTTCCTCCATGGAGACAGATTTAAGCCTGTGCTTCAGTGCTCTCGCTGTCTAATTTTCCAAGACAAAGCTATAGGCAGAGATAAAGTAGTGTGTTAGAGTGGAAGCTGCTTGCCAGGTTAAGTGTATATAGACAATCAACTTCTGCAAAGTTATATGCAAGCATAAAGGTGCACAGCTCATTAGTTGGGCACTGAGGAAGAGAGGGACAATAAGCATCTCAGCTCAGGTCCCAGCTCACAGAAATTACAAGAGCTGAATTTTTTAGCTGAATAGAAAGGTTATGTGAGTACTAATACTGGACTTAGAGCCACCATGAACGAATTTGAGGGTAAAGCAAAAAAGCAAATAACAACAGGCATTTCTTTGGATTTGACTCAAACCCAGAACATGACAGAAATGTTACAGGGTCAAATAGCCCCAAGCTCTCAATGGCTGCTGTTGCTCTAACTACCTTTGAGAAATGTACAGGGTTGTGGCAGTGGGACAAGTAGGAGACAGTGTTGCCTGGAAAGAGTTCAACACTGTGGCTTTCCATTTCATTTGGACTTTGAAATACCTGCAATATCTCATGGGAAGAGTTAAAATACATCTGAGTTCTGGTGAAATAAAAATTAGAGGATCTCCTAATTCTGAGATTCCCCACCCACCACAAATACACAGAAAAGTCCTGGTATCTAAAGACCTGAAACCTAAAGACCTTCTTTGTTTATAGAACTGTCCATGAGTTTTATCAGTTCTGTGGGATTTCTTGTGCACTTTACTATTAACCACTGAAGCTGTTTACACTGTACACTGTTTACACTGAAGATGAAGCTGAGTGTATTGAGGAATTGAGGTGACACAGACAGCATAGACTTCTTATAGATGTTCTTTCAGAAATCATGGGAATCAGGAATTTCTTTTCTCCAATAAGCAAAGGATGTCAGTGATTCATGTACACACATTTCTAGCACAGAGTTCTACAACCTATTCATCCAGGCTTCTGGGAAAATAAAAAAAAAAAACCAACATGCAAACTCCTGGCATTGGCATAATAATTTCATCAACTGAACCACATCTAAGAGCAATACATAAATTAATATGAGGCAGGCAAAGTGTCTAAGAAACCAAACCGCTGAGATAAGCCAGAGAAGTATGTGCTTTGAACCATCACAGCAATTCAGCACAACTGCCAGTGGTAAGATGGGTTGCAAAGACTCCTTAGACAAGTTTTAAAGTGGCTTTCTTTGCAAAATCTGAAGGGAAGCAGCAGCAACACTATTTGCTCCTCCTAACTGGGCCTATCATTCATGTTAAGGGTGGAAATGAAATTAACTGCTGCTCATGTACATTGGTTATGTAAGAGACAGAGCAGTTGTCTTTGATATGAATTTTCTGAATCCAGCAACTAAGCGCTGAGTTACTTGGAGGGAAATGACTTATTATTATTAATATTCTATCCTTCTCTAGTTATTGCTTTTAATAGTGTTTGTCATTTTCAATATTTTCATAGTATTAATTCTATAAGGGACATTGAAGGAATTAATTGTTTTCTAGTAGAAATAGGTATAGTGAGATACAGATATAAATCTGATCAGATCTCCTACAGACATTTCCATACCTAGCACAGTTTTTGAATTGTAATCTTGTATGTATGAGTCAGAAAGATATCTCCCCAAAGAAGAGAGTACAGTAATCCTAAAGCTAGATTCATTAAGGACAGCTGGATTGGAAGTAGTTTTAGGGATAGAAAAATAAAGAACAGTATTAAAAAAAAAAAAAAGAGCATGTATTCTGAGTAACCTCAACTGAACAATTAAATGCATAAAGAAATTTTTCTTGTAATGTTATCTTATCATCTGCAGCACATCACACTTCTACTAGAGAATATTTGCTTCTTAAAACAGATATTTTTGCTACCATGAGTTATAGCTGAACTGCAGTCCAATATGAGCATTTTAGATGAAGCCAAAAATCATGTCATACAGAAAATGCCATGAAACCAATGTACTAAAGCTAAAATATATAAATCCCATTGAATATATATATTGCATTCCCTTTAAAAATCTATCACCTTTCCTATTCATCAACAAATCAGACTGAGATGCAGTATGTAACAATAACAGCCCATCCTTGACTCAGTGCATCACTCAGTCACTACATAGCTACACAAAAATAACATAAGCAGATTATTTTAAAGGATAAGCATATCATTAAAATGATGTAGTGATAACTTTTCATCTTAAAACCACATTTTCATACTTAATTCAGTGTTCTAGGTGTATCTGGAATTAATTTAAGTTAATAGGTGATCGTATGAAAGACAGCAATGCAATAATTCTGTGACTACATTCGCTAAAGGAGGCTGTACCAGAGAGCATTCTTCAATAACAAGCTATAGCACAAAAACAGAAGCGTAGGCATGAAGTAATCTAAACTGGGTTATTCAAGAAGGTTTATTACTGGAGGCTGATTTATTTGTATGTTCATTGTGTCAGCGTGCTTATATCCTTCATTCTTAAAATTGAGCCTGTGAGGAGGAAAAGAGTATATGTAAACCAGGTGTTAGACTGTTGACTAAACAAGCCAACAGGGAAACATCAGGAACAAGGTCACACTTCTTGATATGACTTGTTTCTAAGGTTTAATGCCTTATTCTGTGAAACCCATAGGTATCTTCCACTACCATGCATTAACAGCCCAGAATCATCCCTGATTAGCATGCCTGATACCAGAAGCATCTCAGCCAAAGAACCACGTGGTTTTGTTCAGATTTATCTGTTTGGAGCAGTGTGTACACATTTTTAGATTTCTTGTGTGGGAATTATCATCCAATGGCCGAGGATAACTACATTTGCACAATGCTATGAAATAAAAAAAGAATGATCCAAATCCCATCACACAGTTTCCTTACATCCTGATGTATAGTTACTTCCCACATGTGCCACTTGAGAGTTCTTGCCACTTTTTGGACTACCATGTTCCCAGCCACTGCTGGGTACAGTCTGGAGGGATTAGCCCATAAGATCGAAAAATATTCAGCAGCTTTAACAATAGAGAAAGTAAAGGGCTCCTCTACACATTTTTTTCAGATGAAAACTTAAGCTTCATTCCTTAAGGAATCCACTTTCTCATCTAGCTACCTAGGGAGATTAGGATGACTAGCCACAGCAGTTAAGTATCTAAGTATCTTAAACCTAGGAAATAAAAATCACCCTTCTCCTTTTAATTATCATCAAGTTTTTATTAGGATCCTATTCCATAGGCAGGTGGTGACTAAAACAGTATGACATATGGCATAATATGCTGTCCTTGGGTTCTTTCCTCTCAGAGCAGGATGTACATCTTCTTTTGGTTAATCTTTCCATATATACTTTTTCCTTGACACACAGCCACCTCAGTGTACCAGGTTTCCTTTATACATAAATTAGTGATGGTCGTATTAGCTCTGAACTGGTAAGAGGAAGATGTATCACTCAGGGCAACCTGCTACTGGCTGGTATCGGACACTGTGGCCAAAACTACTTTACTATCACCATGACATGTGAACTGTTTCTTCCTATCAGTATTAGCTTTGAAATCCAGACCACAGGTAATAGAAGTTCCTACTCTGCTAACTGACAGTCTGCTGCATGTGGGTGGACAGGGAATCTGCCATATATAAACTTCCAAGCTTATTTTCTGAGGGTAAAGATTAGCCTCAGAAACTCCACAAATCACTAAATGAAGCAAAGCATTCTGTATAGGTGAATTTCATTTTTTTTCTGCCAGATACATCTTATGTGATCTTAGAACCTATTTGAATATACCATTGCAAAACAAGTCATACAGTTTTCATTTTTCACTGCTCCAGTACCTGAGTTTACATCAGCTTTTGGCACTGAAAATTGGTTTGGATGACAAAGCAATGTCTGCAGTAAAACATGTTTTCCTTCCAGTGTATAATTTTTTGTGTGAATAAAACCTTTGCCATCAGATGCTGGCGTATTTAAGGTAGAATTGCTGTGAGCAAAAGTGAATGGAAGCATATGGAGATCAATTGAGTTATTCATAAAGTGCCATCACCACAAACTAAGCAGGCCACCTGCTGTTCCACTGCTTCAAGCATTTTTTCTCGACAACTCATTTTAAAATAATTTGATGGTAAACCTGGCATATTATAAAACTGGAAATTCATAAAAATCCTCGCCAGGGTTCTGTGGGCAAGGATGTTTGTGTGCATACACTCTTCTCTGTTTTTTTAAAATACATGTTGCCCGTACAATTCTTCAACATTGCATTACTGCTTCAGAGAAATACAGCATGCAAAAATCATATAATTCAGTAATTAAGAGTTTCTACAGCAAAACTATCTCCATCACTTTCCAAATCCTGCATATTTTACAATATGCTTCAGACAATAAATTAAAGTAGTGCAGTTAACAAGGAACAGAACATATCTAACAAGAAAAGCAGCAGTAAATTGTGTTACATCACATAGGACAGATTTCCTTTAGCTTCTCACTTAACCTCCATGCTCCATGTATTATCACCCTCTGCCTGTTGTGACCTAGCTTTATCCTATGCATGCCTTGACATAAAAATTGCTCATTTGATGTAAAACCTTCTCCATTTCCTGAATCTGTTCATGTCTGAAATGCAGGCTTAGGGCAGAGAAGTGAATCTCACAAATACTTTAAGGTTTCTTCAGTTCCCTTCCATGCCACACTGATTTTCTCTAAATTCTCAGACACCATACCTCAACACTCTTACAGGCCTCCAGTTTCGTCACCTCAAAAGGACATATACAGACAGAAAATCCTGTTCTATCATATGCATCAGCCTCTCAAAATGTATCAGAGGCTTACAGATGAACTTAAGCCATGGTTTACCTTCAGCCATGGTTCACTAAGATCCCTAGGTATGTCACCAATTTTAGGCTTTTTCTACAGTACTTTGTTTAATGAAGCTTCTAGCCCTCCACTGCAAATTTAAGACTTGAGGATAAAAGATATCTCACAGCTTTATGGAGGTCCATCCTATTTTTAATCACCTGAATGAAGCCAGCTTCTTCTCTACTCCCTCAACTACTCTCTATAACCATCCATCCATCTGCCTATGTCACAACACACACGCTCCACACACTATCCACATTTCCCAATTCTTGGATGATTTCCTGTCTTTGGCTTACCATCTTCACTTCCAAGAACCTGCTTCTTATTTACTGTCTGCACTTTCTTTGCTGCTTAGGTACTTGAAGAAAAAAAGGGGATCAAGTGTATAGGAAAGCAGGTGTGTCTGCTTTCAAGCCCTTGGCCTCCCTCAATGCCAACACTGTTATCTTGTCCCACTCAGTGTGGTCAGCCTTGAGAGAAATGGGCTTTTGGGGATGAAAATTACCTGCTAAATTCTAGCAAATCTGCAGAAAACACACAAACTGCAGCCTTTGAAGAGTTCAAATAGAGAAACTGTGTGGCTGGACTCCAAGTTAATGGTACTCTAATAGTGTCTTTCCTCTTAATTTTTATCAACCTATCAGAAAACATTGTTGTGTTCGTATCTGTGAGAAAGGCGGCCCCAACTAAGCAAAGCCAACCCCCAAGCTCTCCCTTAGTTGTGCTGGAGTGTGTTGTATTGTTCAGTAAGGTTCTCGCTGTCCAAGGAAATGTTTTATTTTCCACTGTGTGTTGTATTTTTCAGATCTTTAGCTAGACTACTACAGTCTCATGCTGGGCTGTCAAAACAACTCAATCTATGCTGACTAGCTACAGAGAAACATATAGTTTCCATCTAGTGCCTCCAGAGTAACAGTTCAAATAGGGAAGCATCAGGGACTGTGATCTGAATATCAGAGGCTCACCAGGATTAGAAGCCTTAAAAAAGACTTCTATGGGTAATAAATTATTCATGGATTCAAACTATCTTAGGTAATTAAAATTACCTGCTTTCAGCAGATATGCCACCTACTACAATCCCCGCTTCTCATAGATCTGATTGATACTATCTCTTTCAGATAGCTGTATCCGCTCTGTGTTTACGCATCTGACAGGTGAGTTATACAGACCCTGTGCTGTATTATTCACTTGTGTGTGTCTGTGCGTGCAAGCATATAAAAACTTATACAAGTAAAGCCTTTTACTGTGCTAGGAGGCTGACAGCAAGTATGTTGTAATACAAGTTGGGTTTAACCTAACCTGCCACAGAAACAGCATATCTCACAGATATAAGTCCATAGCAGCCAGAGTCCAGGGAACAAACAACAAGTGCTATGAGGGGGAGAAAGAGGCAAGTAAAATCTTTTGTTCCATGAAGAAGTTGACACCAACTATGCTACAATACCTACTGACAATAACATGAAACTAGACCTCTTCATTGAGGTGATGTCAACTTATACTGAAATTTGGCCTGATGTTCCCTAAAGTCCAGTAAAATATGGGCACTGTGGTTTTATCTTTTTCATGTTCTCTTTGCAAGTAGTACACAGAAGATATACCTTTTAAATTACTATGAGCCACAGGTGACAACGGTGTACAGCATTGCTCCTTAACAATTTGAAACATTATTTACTAAACCCATGAATATTGAGGGAGGGAATATATTTCTCCAAATCATGGTCCTGAACTTCTGACTTGAAGAAAATGTTAAAAATCAGGAAGCCTTTTCAATTCCTAAGGGAGCACAGTAATTTCAGTTTGGAAGACTAAAAATTTCCTACAACCAAGAAACAGTCAAATATTTTAATATCATTCTGTACTATGTAACCTTCAAAACTCATATCACTTCCATCCTCAAGCATCTATGAATAGAAATGCTCTAGAATAAAATTAAATCATTGTGTGCTGTGTGGAGGCAAGTGAATGTATTGGTTGAAATGTGTAGGTTATGAGGTGTTTGCAGACAGAAAGAAATTGCAATTAATTTTAATTACATGCTTACTTCCACTGAAATTATCCACTTACATCATGTATTCTGTTCTCCTGACTACCTTAGGCTTGTGGAGAAGGGTTTAGGGATTTTTTTTTTTCCCTTGTAACTAATTTGCTAAACCCCTTGCATTTGTGACTCATTAGGCTATGCTGGTTTCTGATACGATACAATACGATGATGTTATAACTTCAAAAATGGTAATTAAGCAACTTTTGTTGAGATCACTTATGAATTCAAGCAAGACAGCAAAGAAACAACTCACATAAAGGAAAATTCTGAAAAAGTAGGGTGCATTCAATGTCTATAAACTTCACCTTTCCTCATTCTCTACCCTTTTGTTTCACAAAGGGGAAATAGCCTTTACTTGTATAGGAGGAGTAGGCTCTGTTTCTTTTTTCTATTTGTTCAGATTCTTTTCTCTGAAAGTGAATGGATAAAAGACCATCAATAAAGAAAAGCCAAAAGCTTTGCAAGCTACCTTCCAATCTAATAGAAAAGAGGAAAAAAAAGTCAAGAATAATATAGAGAAATAAAAATTATTGTCTTGACAAAAACAATTTACATCAAAGAACAGTGGGAAGCAAAGAGGTTAGGTTTAACCTAAGTAACTACAGGAATATCATAATACATCAATAAATGTCCACTGTGTCTAGGGACCAAAGGATAAATAACAAACATTATGATACAGAGAAAGAGACAAGTTTGCTTTTTTTGTTTTGTATTTGAATACAGTACTGTACAACTGACTGTATTTGACACTAAGGCAGTACCCTTAGTGTCAAGGTGACTTGTTATCCATTATTACCAGAAATCACCTTAATGCAATAGAATAAAAATGGAGGTCCTCACACAAGTACAGAAACACATCTGAAATGCATTGTCCTTGTGTGAACTTTAACATTGTTAAGAGGGTCCTCTAATGCAGGAAATCAAACACAGTGTTAATAGCCTCCTTTAAAAGAAATGAAAGACTACACTGAAGGGAACCTTAAGTGTGCTACAAGATGACAACTGTGCTGTTCTGCCAATCTGAACTGTTTGTGTGACAACAGCGAGTGTCAGAAATATTACAAGATGATTTAATTCATACTACTAAAAGTCAAGGTCATGCTTGAACTCTGTTCCCACAGATGCTTACAGACAACTTTCAATGGATTCAAATTATGGGCCAGATCATTAAGTTAGCTGACTGACTCACCCTTTCTTGCTATTAATGCAGAATTAATCTCAGAGATTTTCTGCACGGTTGTATGGATAACCTACATTTATGTAGACATCAGCAGTTCAAAGTTGGAATGTGTTGCAAGCAGTGCAACAAGCAGTTTCTGAAGCTTATTGGCATGGAAGAGCATTCACCTTTTATTGAAACACTTCTAAAACACTGTCCACTACATAACACATTGTCCATGTTACATCTGTAAATTAAAATCCATCATTTGCATTCTTAGACACTAAGGGACCATTAACATTTCATAGGTCTTGGAGAGAAAATTCTTTCTTTGGATGCATACAGCCTGTCTCATCCCTGCCTTCTGTTCTGAGCATGAAAGATTATATAAAATAGGTAGAAATATACCATAAGAAGTCCTTTACTCCATCTTCCTACCCCCCCAAAAAGTCAGTTATAAACTATTTCTTTACTGTCAAATGTTTGTCTAATCCACCTATATAGACCACTAGTGAAGATTCGCTTCTCTTTCCAGGAAACTTATTCTGATGCTTAACTGTCCTGACCATCTACTAGTCTTTACCTACCTAGTCTTAATTTCCCTTGCTGAAAACTAACATCTCATTTCTGACACACTAGACAGAGCAGTTTGTTCCCTTTCTGTTAATATCAATCTTTTTTTCATTATTTTGGGTTTTTTTGTGCCATGTAAGCAGGTGCTTTCCATCCCAGCCCTTCCTACTCTTGACTGAACTACTCCCACACATTCTGTCTTTAATCACACACATCTGGAATCTCTTACATTGGACCACCTCTTTCTGCAAGTAAGGTATCTAAAACTGCACACCATATCTCATTCTGAAGCCCCTTTTCTGATGTGACAATATTCTAATGCTGCATAGGTGACTTGCTTGAGGGACCCCTTACACCAGGTGTAAACCTGATTGAAAGACTTAAGTTGCCTGTGTCACCACTACCTCCTCAGGATTTGACTGGAGAGATGGGATAACAAATTGTGCAATGATGTAACATTGCATCAGCGTTGCAGACCTAAACAACAGGAAATGTCAAAATCACCTCTTTTGGTTCCCTTTCCAAACTCGGTCAAGCTTCCAAGTAATGTAGAAGAGAAAACAGGCCAGGTTAAGGGATGGGTACAGCAACAGAACAAAATTCATTATCACAGGGCCAGAAAGAGGCAAAATGAGACAATGCAGAATGACAGCAGAACACTTTACAGTTGTGTGTGCACCATTGGATTCACTCTCCTCAAAGAGTTTTTTGATGCAGTTGCATGTGTATTTTCTACAGCTCTGCTGACTTTTGCATAACCTGAGAGAGCAAGCCATGGACAACGGAAGGTATACAGGAGTCTCTCTGAGTGGGGAGGAAAGGAACAGTGGGGAGTCTGCCATTGAGCAAATAAAATGGGTCATTTCCCAGAAAACATAGAAGGCTACAGTCAGAAGGACTTTGAGGCACTTTAAAGGAGGGAAGTCCAGAAAGCACTTTCAGAAGTTCCCTGGACAATTCCAGTTTAATGTTGGCACTATAGGAAGACCACTGCTCTCCTCAAGGTGAGGCTGTAACCCTGTAGCAATCCCTTTTCAATAGGTAAAACCCTTGCAAAGTCCCCCCCACACACACACACCCTGTAGGTGTGTGACATCAGGGGCTCAGTTAAAAAGAGGTTGAAATGATTTTTCTTACAGTGCCAAAAAGGTTTAGCAAAGATAAGAGTTAGTAGAAGTCGATAGCTTTACTAAGATCTGTCTTCTAGTATGTTCAATTCCTTGTGCCATTTTCTTTAGTTCAATGTAGCCAGGCATAGCTCAGGTCAGCAGAGAGTTTGGCCCCCAGTGACTCCCTTGAACATTTTCTTCTGTCGTTTGGGCCTCCTACCCAGCTGTCTCTGTAGAGCTGGAAGAGAAAAGCTGTCCCAATAGAAAAATGAACTAAAACACAAGTACAAAAATGAGAAAAATAAAATATTTTATGTTGCAGATAATCTATTTGAAAAACAAGAGGGAAAACCATAATTTCTACTTTCTGAAGAAGCGTGTCTGGTCAGTCACCAAATCTGTAGGCAGTACACTCTCTTTACAGACTATTGGCCTTCCTTTGTCCCCACCTTGTGAAAAAGTTCATAAAGAACAGTCACTTCTCATGGCATTTGTGGAAGCAAGTATCCTCAAAAGAATTTGCCAACGAGGCAACAAGTTCTAATATTAATGCAACATGAGAAGCATCCATGGAATTTGTGGCTAAAAGAACACTGCATCCACATTGTGTCACCCATCCATTGAAACCTGTAACCTTACAACTTGTTTTTTAGCAGGCAAAATTGAAGATACATTTATCAGGATGTTTTCACAACACATTGAATGGAATAATACACAGGCACTGTGCCTTGGAAGCTACTTTGCCTTGCAGGAATATTACAACCAACTGTTCTCCTCTGGCTTCCTACTAAGCAGCATTATCATGAGAAGACCTTTAACCAAGGAATTCCACAGATCAGAAGTCAGGGTTTGAAAACTTTGTGAACACCTGCAGCCGATGTCCACAGCTGGAGTAAATCCTAGGTGTTCATCAGCTTTAGCCAAAGTTAAGAGTTGCTGAGCCATTCCACACATCTCTCAAGTACAACACATTATCCTTAGGGCTAGAAATAAAAAAAAACCCATGGTCACACAAGACTGATTTCATTTGAAGAAAGACCAAATCGTACCATACAAAGAGGATTCATAAGAAGCAACTCTGATAGCTGTAATCATCCAGGCACAAATCCTGGTAAGGAGAAAAATAATGGATAAAGTGACTGCATGTGCAAAGCTGTAAGCAGAATATCACAGGCTTTGTTGAAGCTCTTTTGAAAATGTGGCAACCTGTTTTATTCATCTTCCTTTTTCAGACAGGGAATATGTTGCTAATTACGTACTGGACTGCACAGCATTCTACTGAACAGCAAACTCAGTTTTCTGACAGCTGTTACTGTACTTTTATGAAACCTTGATCCTTTAGAAGATACTGTGCTGGCTCAGACAGTTATATTAAAATCTTTTTCTCCGAGAAAAAAAAATGAAAAAGAGAAATGAGTTGGGCATTTGTGTTCTCCTCTAATAGGCTTCCAAAAGCACCAGGTCTTGCAAAAACATTCCCAACAGTCATCTCTTCTCCAAGAAGCATATGGTCTCAAAGAATAAAGATCTGCTCTGTCCTTTCTTGATGGGGGTAAGTTTTGTGAAGTGCTTTTGTATTGTGTTTAAGGTAATATTATGATAGCAAACAGGAACAATAATAATATCAGCTGGAAGGCAAAAACAGACAGTGACACAATGTAGGGAGTGGAGTTCCTAATCAAAAGGATTTTGGCAAGTGTAGTCACACAATCACTCAGTTGTTGAAAAAGTAGGCGGCAGTACAGATCTTAAGAATGTTTTCTAAAGGAGGGAAAGAAAATAAGCAAGTTATTCCCAAACTTGGGGTGAACAGACACAATTTGCAATGAAAGCTACACACAGAAAAATGGGGCATGTAGGAGGAAGAATCTCTATTTGGGGTCTCAAGATGAGAAGGTTTTTCAAAATCTAAGACTGAAAAAAGCTGTCAGACTCTTCACCTCCTTTAATCGTTATTCTTTTTCTTGTAAGAATATGTAACACTATCACAACTTCACTGTAACTTGGAAGTAACAGAAATAAGAAAGAAAACTGTCAAAGCAGTATCTGTTCTTGTGTGAGTTCACAAAAAACCATGTAAATTTCTTTTGGAGTATCTGAACACTTTCATGATTCTTCCATCTACAGGTCCTACAGCCCATCACTGTGCAAAATTTACTCCAATGTCAAAAGCCAATGAGAAGTCCTATACATCTTGTTTCATTAGATTCAAAGGTTAAATATTGAAATTTAGGCACTCTATATGCATTTTACTGAGTGAATTGAACATGATCTTTGAGGTTTACACAGTATAAACTACATATTTTGTAGTGAATTTTGTATTAGAATCATACAAATTTTCCTCTCAGAAAACAGTTATATTGCTTCTTTGATATTTCAAGTCATTAATCCTTCAACCTTTTCCTTTACAAAACCAAGTCCTACAATAGTTGCTGCTTCATTATTAGCAATAACAAGATCACAATAATGGCATTTCATAACCAGCACATAAATTAAGCAGATTCAAGGCTGTGCTTATGTGTTTTGCCTTTTTTGACTTCTTTTGGTCAATGTTCACCTACTTCTCTTAGCTTTCTGGAGCTATGCTGACTTAAGAGAATTCAGTGCAGATATTCACAGAGTTTGTGTCATCGTTAGTAACAAGAGGTGGTAATTAAAGTCAAAATACACATTTTAATATTCAGGGTAAAGGAAAAGTATAAAAATATTTAAAAAAAAAAAAAAAGAAAAAATCCCATTGAAAATGCACTTGGCCGTAGAGTTGTAGAATAAAGCCCAGTAATACACTGCCACTACAATATGGCATAAAGAGTAAAAAACAAAAGGCAAATAAAAGCCCCTCCAACCTAAATCTTCTGCATCAAGGCCTGGTTTTCAGTGGAGCTCCAGCTTATATAAGCTAATGTATATTAGCCCTTGACTGTGTTGCATGTTCACCTATATTTCTTGTGTTGCCTTACTGCCATGGACAACAACTGAAAAAATAATCTGTGCCAAATAATGCTGGAGAAGATAGAGGATTGTGAACACTAAACCCTTGAATTATGAAAGCTGATGTTAAGATAATTGTTTGCCATTATCAGGGTCTGCTTAAGTCAATTATAGAGATTCAGTACTGATCTGTATGCTTAATCATATCAGCCAACACAACTCCCTAAAGTCAGATCCCAGCATGTTTGTGGCTCAGTGTAAAACAAAAGGTAGAATATGCCTTTGAAAGTGGTACAATGCCTGCCTTCAAAATGCGAGTCAGGTACCAGGAGGTCCTTTCCAGCTTTTTATAACAGGGTGTAACTAATGCTTTTGAAAGCCCATGATTGTAGCCTTCTAGACAAACCACTGAGAACTGCCAATGTTGCACCACACTGGAGTGCCACAAAAAGCCTGTTGACCAAATCTGTGGAAGCATATTTTTGGATCAGCTTTGTGGGCTATCTTGAACAATGAGGATATTCGTTCTGCTTAGGTGTCTGGGACCCTCATTTTGGAGGCTACAGGTGCCCCAAGAGCCTATTTCAGTAACTACTCAGAGAATTTAATTTCAGGGAGTTCGGAATCTAATGAAACACCTGCAATAGCACCAAGGAGGTTGACTGAACATCTTCTTTAATGTCACCTTGTCTCCATCTCTCACCTGCAGAATGGATATCAGTATGTTTTTCTACTTTACCAAGGCTGGTGAGAAAGGAGGCACATTGAAACAAAATCAGATATTCCTTTTCTGAGAAGAAGATAGGAACTTCTATTGTTAGTATTTTTAAATAAAAGTGTATCATTTGAAAATTTAATTATTTTTACAGTGAAAAATACTCACTATGAAAATCTAATTAATAGAAAACAATTTTTAATGTTAATTATCTTTCATAATGGTAACTCACATTTATGAGAAAGCCTCTAGTAGCAATGGGTTATGCTCTTTTAAGCAATTAAACTTCCTACTTGTCTGATTTTCTTAGACTAATAAATAATACCAGGAATTTAATAAAGTGGACAGTTAAAGGAGTTTATTCTCTCTAGAACAAACAAGATTAACAAGATAAGTTTGAGATTTGAGAAAAATATTTAAGAGATAAGATAAATTAGAAAGTGAAAAAAGCTCTTGTGACTCTCAAGTAGTCACATAACTGAAATAATTAGAAAAAAAAAAAGAAAGGAAAAGACAGAAAAAACAAAGGTTAACAGGCAATATATCAGTAATTTCTTTTCTCATAAAATAATTAACCTTTGGAAAAGGCTTCCTGTCAACACAGAGGCTTTTATTGTGCCATTTAAGGAACTAGGGACATTCCTGAAAAATGAACAATAGGAAAACTTAAATAAGCCATTGAAAAGAAAGTATCTTGGATGTAGGCAGTTACTATCAAAATAGTTCTTCGCAACACAGAAACTAAACAATTCTATGTATCTCTTTATTAGGAAAAACAAATTAAACAAGTATTTTATAAGTGGAAGGAAAGTTGAAGCTATCTTTTTTAAGTCTCTTCTCCTTCATACATATTTAGTGATTTTTTTAATTTCAGGGCTATGATATTCTACTAGGTGGATTTACTGATTAGCTATATATAGGTTTAAACTCTAAACTGGAAGGGATGAAATATTCCTACCATGACTAGCTCCCTTTAGATGAGTTTCCCGGTGAAAGGATTATTTTGTGAGCAATGCTTGCATATTCTCAGTGTAATAAATCTCCTCTTGAATTGAATAATGAAAAAAACTTCTGCTTTCAAAGTAAATTACAGAGATCAATAACTCATTCTTACTGAAAGTCAGTAAGATTGAGGTACCTAACTACCTTGGACTCCTCTGACAATTCTGGAAGAAGTCTTCTATGATGAATAATCAGCAGATTTAACAAGAAACAAACAAACAAAAATATTAGATCCTAATAAAACTGGGTGAAAAGTTTTAAATTCCATAAAGGACATTTATTTTATGTGAAGAAAGAATCATGAAGAAAACCCAAATGGGAATAGCAGTAAAATGTTATCCATTGGTAAAGCATTCCATTTCTGGACAGATGATAGCACAGCAGGCATTAGTCACCTATCTAGGAATCAAATATCATGTACATCTACCTTCTCTTTATTACTTAATTTTATGCTCTGTATAGGTTACAGTGATTTCTCCAGAGTGAAATTGTCCTCCCTATTTCCCCATATTCTGATAATGACTAGAATGAATTTGGTATATTGAAACACTATCTTTTTGATTGTGTTTTCCATTCATTACTAAAGCTGAGAATATTGGAGTTGCAAATAGTGTAGAATAATTTATTAGAAAAATAAGTGGTTCCAAGTCTCAAACAGAGGACTGACATCTGACATTGCAATAAACTGATACACTACCCTGTGCTGAAATAATCATTCTATGGACCCAGTGTAGAAAAAATAAAAAGCCATTACATTCACATTTGATAATTATATTTAGAAGATGCCCCAGGACACAACAACCAAGCAGCGAACTATTCATCTCACTTATAAAAGATACTGTGTTAAAGAGGAAGCTAACGTGCTCAAGAAAGGCTGATAAAATGACAGAATACGAACTGTGAGATTTGAACAAAATGGCCGTAACCCAGCAAGGAAGAAATAATTTCCTATGAAACAGTGGAAAGATTCATGTTGAATCTCTCCACATCAGCTTCCCCCCTACAGCTCTGCTTTACCAGACGTAAAGTATTTCTGCTGAGGGCTTTCACATGGCTTTATACAAGAAAAAATTCAGGGTATATTGACATCCCTTCTTAAAGGTGTTCTCTTTGCTACAAGGATGGGACTGCAGCAAAACCCAGAGTGATAGCACATCATGACTATATAGTATTCCTCAGACTATTAAGTGCACAGTGAAGACTGAAATCAGTTGTAATGTCACTTCACTACGAGATACTTGAAATAGGCATCAGATTAAAAAAAAAAAAAAGGAATATTTGTTAGTCATATGTGTGTATTTTGAGGCATGAAGGACTGGGAAACATAAATTAAGGAACAGGAAGACTCCCCTTGATTAAGGCTATAACATGGATTTTCATTATAACACAAAATCTGGCTCCTATCCCCTATTCTAAACTCCAGATTCACAAATCATATTGGCCTCAAGATTTGTGGTCTAGGTCTCAAGCTGAGTTAGGGTTTTTTTACCAAATTTGCAGTAAATCAGACAAGAAGTTGAAGAATTATGAGCATATGAAATAAAGATGTTCACCATAGTTCAAAAGTCTCAACTTTGTTGTCACTTCATAGCCAGAAAAAGTAAATAATAACTGCAACCTGGAGGGAAAAAAAAAAGCAGCAGATAAGACTTCATTTAGCAGACTCTTGCTTGATAGCAAACATATCAGACATTAATATTTATACAGGAAGGCTGATATAAGTCATTCATCCTATGGAAGAGATGCATAGCAGATATTTTTGCCTTGGATATAGTTTCATTCAGGCAGGAATAACTACTCATCAATTTAATGTGTTCACAAAAAGTAGCCACATGGGCCTTCCTGTAACTGGAAAACTATGCTTCTCTAGGAATGAATGGAGATGCGGGAAAGGCATATATCTAACTGTGATTCTAAACACTAAGTCTAAGGTGGTTAATACACATTTCTTCAAAATCCCCCAAGTGAACCTATCAGCATAAGTCTCCTAATACATTTCATAAAAAATATAGTGTGTAGAGTATAAATACAGCAGTGAGAGCATTGTTTTCTTTATTTATAATCTCTAACACCATAATCCTACAAAATTTTCCAATTGGATCTTGGGAGCTAATGATCCAACAAAAGCATTTACAATGGTACACATTTAAACCATGTTCACAGGATGATTTTAGTTAAGCTAACAGGTATTTTTGAGCTGATTAAATTTACTTACATTTAGGATATAACAATAGCATGATGATTATAATGACTAGGAAGGACTGGTATAAAAATATGTCTTATATCACACCAAGTTTATTTCACCACCCTGCGGAGATAGAAGCAGTATTACCCAGGGCTCTAGAAACAGAACAACAGCCCAAGCCCTTTCTGTTACAAGCCACCCATTTTTGTATTCTCCTAATCGCTCAGCCTCCAGTTTTTGACAGGACAGAGACAACTGTTTAAAAAACAAAGAAGAGAGGCTACCGGGCATGACAAAATTGCCACACCTTGATCCTGGTGCAAACACAGGAAGAACAAGGATCAGTGCCATGTAGATCTCTGCCCAGAAGAGGAGCCTCCCCACTCCCTCCTTCTATTCAGTGCCAGTCCTTGCATATGGATTGTGAATGGGCTTCTGGCCAGCCACCACAGAGGTGCCCAGTAACATGCTTTTGTGTGTTCTCTCAGCCAAGGACTATTTCTGTGCCAAACAGGAGATGGACCAACCACTGTGTCAAGAACAACAAATACTCTGTTCTTTATCCAACCTCTTTTCTCTGCCCAAATGAATACTAAATGTTCAAACCAAAGCCATAGCATATTCACATGTGCACCAGACTGGAGAAGTGTATCTTTTCCAGACCTGGTTGAAAGAGTAGGGTAAAATGGTCTTTAAGAAACACAGTCTTTTTTTTTCCCCAAAACAGAATAATTTCTTAGTGGAAAAAATATTGTTTTGCAATTTTCCAGTTTTCAGTTAGTTCTTATTTCTAACCCATCGCTTTTTTATTTCTCTTGAGTGATTTAATGGAAAATATATCTCCTATCCCTCCCTAACCTTTACACAGAGAGATTTCTTCTCCTCCTCTCTCCATTTCATAAGCACTGACTGTGTTTAATAGCCATTTTTGATGTACAAGATCATGAAAAAAGTCAGACATGTCTTTCCAGGCTTTATTCAAGAGTGGACTATCTGGTGCATCAGAAAGCTTCCAACTTCTAGAAAAAAAAAAAAAACCCATTTCCTTTAAGCTGCTTCAGTAAGAAAATGAAGGGCACATTAAGGAATAAGCAGCTGCTTTGACATCACAGTGATACATGAAAAGCAGGTAAAATTCAGCCTAGTTTATTGTTCTTTCTGAGATGTGTAGGTGGCTGAAACCAGCTTTTCTAACGACGACTGAGAAATTTACATGAAAGTGCATAACCAATAAAACAGTCCTTTATTACCAAAAAAATCAGGAAAACAACAAAAGAGTTTTTACAATTTCTTTAGTGCTTGAATATAATCCCTAACTGACTTTTGCTCCCAAAGCTGTTCCGCAACATTTTCTTGTTCAAACAGCCTGGAGATTGAGAAAAACCAAGTACAATAGCATTAAGCCTCAACATGGTGTGCATTAAAAAGTGACTGGTACACACCTTGGATTTGTTGCATTAGGTAAGAGGATGAAAGCACAGTGCTTTCCCTTTTGGCCATCTAAGAACCACACAGATGGCTTAATACGTATCTTCAGGAGGCTAATTACTGGTACAGTGGGCTTCCTTTTTATTTAAAAGGGAAAAAATGCAACAAACTATCAATTTTGTTCTTTTGAAGCTCATTTTTTTAAAAAAAGAGCTTTGTAGGTTATTCTCCTCCCCACCTCCCAATGCCCTGCCACTCTAAAAGATGGATTTCAGCAAAGAGATTTCAAGAAAGTAAGAATGGGCAGATTACACATGCCTCCTTCTGTGTTATTCCAAATAAATAATGGTTAATTTGATAATTAAAATTTTCTAAAATTCTTACTCTCCTTTCTGTATTTCCATGGATCTAGTAGCCTTTTTAGCTACAGTTACCAGCTTCAACAATAAGTTTTAATTTATTTTCCTTTGTAAAAATGAGACTAAACTTTTGATTGATTAATTATGTCTGGTGTTCGACAAAAAACCTCAAACAAAAAAAAACCCCACAAAAAAAGCCAACACCAAAATGTCCACAAAAACCCTAGAAGTAACTAAAAATTCAGAACTTGCTGCTGAAATAGCAAAAAAATACTCTAAATGGCTATCTTTTTTCCTTTCTCTTAAAGCTCTGCCTTCTCTTTGAGCACCTATTTGTTTCTACCACATTAATATCCTCATCCCATTGGTAGTTTTTTGTGTCTTGAGATGTGTAGGGGAATACTGGAGAGGGAGGATGGACAGGAGAAGCAGCAGTCCTATAGGTATTCTGTGGTCCTTTTAGTTGAAATGCCTCCGGTTGCAAAGTGGTGCTTCACTGGAACGCAGGATCCTATCGCTTTCTAAATTCCCATCAAAAATACCCAGCAACGTTCATGGGAATTTCTCAGACCATTAGTGAGCAGCAAGATATCAAAGTACTGTAAAGGGAGTGGAAAGTAAGTTCACCTGCCCACAAAGAAGGCCTAGCTAATCAGTCCAATTGTAGCTCTGGAAACTCAATAATCTTACCTGGACAATAATGATGACTATTCCCAAAAAGTCTTTAAGAAGCATATGCTAGTCAAAGCTTACTAGCACTGCAGACAACAAAGAAAAAAACAACCAATCAAAACTAAATATCTTTGAAGACTTTACATTTTAACAACACAACTGCAAAGCTGTATGCAAATACTCATCTCTTCATACTGTACAAGAATACCTATTGACTTTCACAGGTGCATAAAGTTAACATTAGGTTTTAAGAATTTGCCACGTTAAGGTTTCAGTTTATACAGAACACTCCAGCTAGTTTTCCCAGTCTTTACAGTAACATTAACCATAGCTCCTCATCTCTTGCAACAGATTACCACTCTTCATCAGGTTCAACAAGGTCAAGTGCAAGCTCCCATGCATGGGTCAGGGCAATCCCCAATTTCAGTACATGATGAGGGATGATGTGACTGAGACCAGCCCTGCAAAGAAGGACTTGGGGGTGCTGGTTGAGCAGAAGCTCGATACAATCCAGCAATGTGCACTTGCAGCCCAGAAGGCCAACTGTGTCCTTGACTGCATCAAAGGAAGTGTGGCCAGCAGGTCAAGGGAGGTGATTCTGCCCCTCTATTCTGCTCTTGTGAGACCTCATGTGGAATATTGTGTCCAGTTCTGGAATCCTCAGCATAAGAAGGATATGGAGCTGTTGGAATGGGTCCAGGGCTGGAGCACCTTCCATAAGAGGACAGGCTGAGAGAGTTGTGTTTGTTCAGCATGAAGAGGAGAAGGCTCCAAGGAGATCTTACAGCAACCTTCCAGTACCTGAAAGAGACCTACAATAAAGGAGCAGGTATAAACTGGAGAGGGGTAGATTTAACTAGACATTAGGAAGAAATTCTTCACCATGAGAGAGGTGAGGCACTGGCACAGGTTGCCAAGGGATGTTGTGGATGACCCATACCTGGAGGTATTCAATGCCAGGCTGGATGGAGCCTTGGGCAACCTAATCTAGTCCTTGCCCATGACAGAGGGGTTGGAACTAGATGATCTTTAAAGTCCCTTCCAACCCTAACTATTCTGCGATTCTATGATTCTCTAATTCTTTTGATTAGTTCTAACTGAACTGCCAGAGATCCAATGAGAGCCTTGTCGGGAGATTTCTGACAGCTCCAAATTCTAGGTTATTTCTGAATCAAACAGAGGAGGAAACATAACTGCTGCTACCTTAGCAGGTAGCAGCAATCCTTTTTTGTCTGCTGTGAAGGAAAATTAAAAAAGCAAAAGAAAGTACTTTTTTAAAAAAAGAAAAAAACAACAAAAAACCCCAATAAGCAAAAAAATCCCCAACGGAAAAAGAAAAGCAAAGGAGAGGGGGGTGTCAACACAATAGAAACAGGAAAATGAACCAAACCAAAATCTCCGTAAAACATACCTGTGCCTTTTTCACCCTAGTACTCAAAAAATACAAAAATAAGATCTTATGACTTTACATAGGACTATTATTGCCATGTATACCCCCTCATACTACATGCATTGCACATGCAATGCAAGGAAATAAATTATTAACCTTTGTTTAGGGTCCTCATTTTCTTTTCTCCTTAAAATAAAGACGCAACAGTAGAAAAATATTCAATAGAGGGAAATATTCAGAAGAGCTCAAAGTAAAAAGAAAGCAGGGTTAACCATCCTTTCACATTTCTATTAGCCTTTCCACCTAGATGAGGATATCCACCTTGACAGGGGTTGATTTATTCTGAAGAATTTATGCCTTTGGTCTGAATAAGTTAAGTTAGTAACAAGGCTACATGTCAGCCTCACAATAGAAGCTATTGCTTAAAATGCTTTTGTGCTGCAAATTTACACACATACCCTCTCCCCATTAAAAAACAAACAAAACAAACTCCAGTCATTTGATACATCTTTACGTACACTACTCTAATAAATGCATGCATATAGTTTAGGAGGAATTTAAATGCATTTGAAATGAAGCAAGTAGGGAAAGGGAAAAATAAGATTCTCACTTCAAAAAACCTGCAACAGAATCGTGTTCTTTGCTATGTGTGCACTTTATCAGTTACACTTCTGAAGGTTTTGAAACATGTGACTGGGAGATTTTAGCAGTGCAGTGTTTGCAGTTAATCATCAACAACTTAAAAAGACATTGACATATGTCGTCTAGAGAGCAAAAGAAATATGGGGGAGGTGTGAGAGAGGGGGGTTGAAAATTAGATCAGTTTGAATCTTCCTTAGTGTTATGGGGTCAATAGCAGGAAATTTGCTCTCAGAAAAATCTGGGGTTGTGACCTTCTCTGTTTCAAGACATCCTAATTTAGCTTGATCCTTCATGTTCTCTGCTGCTTCTGCTTGTACCCCAGAGGCAAGTTTTCTCCTACTAAGAAAGAGAGTAAGGGGGAAAGTGCTGAAAGAGGGAGGGAAGGAGAGAAAGAAAATAAAATAGGAATGAAGTCCTAAAAATCTGAGAGATTATTAAAATTCAGTCACTCTGCAACAAAACTTATTTTTATGCAGACACCAGTGACTTCTTTGAACTCATGTTGAAAGGTAACATGAAAACTTTTTATTAGTCTTTGAGACCATTTCCTGAGGACACCAAAGAGCTGTTTTTGACATCTACAAGTAGTGCTTATACACTATATAATGAGTATACATCTACCAAGATACATTTTTTCATCTCATGTATGGACCATAGGAGTGTATCACCCTCCCAGTTAAGTGGCAGACTGTCCAGGCTGTGAGACAGCTGATGAATGGCAGCTCCCTAGCAATTAGTAAAGGAAAAAAAAAAGCCAATATTGGAGATACTAACAAAATGAATTATTTGTTAATACTACTCAGCTCCAAATCCATTAAGTACTGTTGCACTGCTTATCTTAGTAGTGTATTTATGGTTACAAGAACCTGACTTTCCAAGCAGACCACAGCATTACATGGCTGAGTAGGAGCTTCCCAGCTTGCAGAGGGCTGCACAACACTTGTCACATCCCAGATTCCTGCCCAAGACCAACTTCCTACCCAGTTCTGGGTTGTGGTGATCAGTGACAGGAAAGAAAGAGAGGTAACTCAGATTTGTGGATCCCCTCAGTGTGGATTAAGGTGATTAACACACAAGGTCCATACATAAGCAATCAACTTTGATAGGAAAACTAAATGGAACCAGGGGGCAACAATTAGCAGCTGATTTAAATGAAACAGATACACCGTATACATTAACTGTTCAGCAAATACATCTATCTAAGCTACCTGGCTTTATAGGAAGTCAAGGCAAGCCTTAAATTATTTCAGGAAAGAGAGAGAGAGAGAAAAAGAAACATCACCTGTCCTGGATCCAGCATCAGACCTGCCAATGGGGCCGAGTGGTTTGGAGAATCCTCAAAATCTGTGCTTGCCTCTATCCTAATTATGAGGCCCAGTTCCTGGACTTCTGGAACTTTCTCTCCCCCCTAGCTCTAGGATTGACTGAGACACCAGTTACATCAAGACAAGTCCCCTCCCTGTAACATTCTAGAACTCTCTCTTGTTCCAGCTCCAGGAGTGGTTGCTGAGAAAACTGTCAAGTCAGGGCCTCTGGGCTCACAATGCTGTTTCTGGTGGTTCATCCCTTACAGCTCCCACAAGCAGCAGAGCAAGGAGAGATGGGGGGGTGGGGATGGGGCAGAAGGTGGGTGCAGCCTCGACTTTGCTATCTTTCTCCATTCATTAACTACTGAGAACAGCTGGCAAGTCACTTCCCATATGGAGTCTAAGTGCCTCCTCTGGGCTAGGCTGGAGATAAGGCCCCACTCTTCACTTCGAATAGCACAGCAACAAACAAGGATTTCCATGCAAAACACCCAGCTCCCTCTGCTGTGACTGTTCTTGGGCTCCATGCCTGGCCCAGCATATATCCCTGCCGCTGCCCTCCCAGCTCTATCAGCATGAAAGACCAAACAGCTTGATGATCTTGAACAGCGACACACCTCAGTGCAAAGGCTGCTCTTTGCTGGGTCTGGCATCCCACAAGGACATCAGATCTCAGGAGCCCAGCAGGTTTTGTCTGCTGCAAGTTTCAGCTGACATGCAGCATTGACCACCCTGGCAGTCCTGGTGTACACTAACACATTACCAGAGGAGATAAAAGGGGCTGGAGTAACCCTCTTTAGTCCAGGTTTCTAAGGTCTGATCATAATGTATTTGTGGTATAACCTGAAACTCCATAAATTCACCAGCTGTCTTTCTATAGATGTCAAGAATTTTTGCTTCAGGTTCATAAACAGCATCATCAGTTGTATTGAAGTTAATTGAACATGACAATCTCCACCTCAGAAGATGTTCCAGAACTAGTTACTTGAACTTGTGACCAAACACTGATATCAATGTATGCAAGTGCCATCTTCCCAAGCTGATTGTATGTTACTTTGATAGAGATAAATTATAAAATAGGTTGTCCTTGATTGACAGCTTTACTATCTAGGCAGGGAAAAATCAAAAGAGTAGAACTTAGATCAAAGATTAAATTGTTCCTATTCATAGATTCCTTGATTTTAATGTCAGAGGAGGAAAGAAGAAACCACACACATTCATCTAGCCTGACCTCCCACATATCATCAAAAAAAAATTGTATTCCACCTATAACTTCTGGGGAAATATAAGCATATTTATAGAAAGATGCTCCATCTCATTATCATCCAATATAGGAAGAATTTGTTGCATTCTTAGGTAAATTGTTTCACTGTTAATTATTTTCAGTATTAAAACATGCTCTGGAATTCAAGTCTGGATTTAACCAGGCTAGCCTACTGTCATGAAATGCTAATTTACTGTATTCAAGAGTTCTTGATGCATTTTGAAGTGCAAAGATCACAAGAAAAAAAATGAAGCCTTCTTTCCCATAGAAATACTAGAGTCATCGATTGCATGAGCAGACCTATATATAAAATATTCTAATTTGGTGATCAATGTTCAGTTCCACTATTATTTTTTATGCTTGATATGCAACCAAAAATATTGAGAATATTGAGAAATTTGTTTTGATATACCTCTAAAAAAAAAAAACTGGGTCAAATATGTATTTTGTTAATTACACTTCAGCACATATGATGTGAAAAACTGATTTGAACTTTAAAAAACCAAACAAACATAGATTTTTCCTGAAAAATTTGGAATAAAATTCCTAGTTTGCTCTTGGCCAAAACAGTTTGCCAAAATTATGAGTAATTTCACTCAATCTGTCTGCAAGTGAGTAATATGAAAAGTTCTCTCAGCTGTAATTGTTCCTAATAATAATAGCCACATAATTAACAGTTACTCTATATTATCTTCACGCAGAATTTACAACTGATTCTTATCCTACATCCTCAGTAGACACTGATATTTTTCATAAATATTCATAATGCATACTCATAAATATTTGATTAATATTAATAGTTTGTTTGTTTTAAGCATAGCTTTTTCTTTAGTTGTCATGACTATAGAGGAAGGTATTTGCAGAGGAAAAAAAGGGGGAGAAGAAAAGCTTTCAAAGATGCAGAAGCAGAAATGAGAGACTAAGGTAGAATGTTACTTCCTAGGTTTTCATTGCACAAGGAACCATCTCTCAGTAATAGCAGGTTTTGGAAAGATGCATATTTGCCTTGTATTGTCTTCTGCCCTTCACAACATAATGGGGAGCTCATGGATGTCTTGTGGTAACTGTATCAAGTCAAATCAGCTCAGGATGTCACTTACACATAGGTGATACTGAATTTTAGAAGTGGCTTCTTCACAGAATCACCAGGTTGGAAGAGACCCACCGGATCATCGAGTCCAACCATTCCCACCAATCTCTAACCCATGTCCCTCAACACCTCATCCACCCGCACCTTAAACACCTCCAGGGAAGGTGAGTCAAATCTCTCATGGATCCGACTGTGTTGTGGATCCCAGCCTGGAAACCCCACCAAACCCTCACCCAGGAACTCAGGACAGTGAACGTCCACCCTCAAGGGCAATCTCAGGCCCCATGTTTATAAAAGGAGATCAAAATCCATCAGGGTTTTACAGCACATCACCTGCACTCCTGGTTTCATAGAATCATAGAATCAGCAGGTTGGAAGAGACCCACCGGACCACTGAGTCCAACCATCCCCACCAACCACCAACCCATGTCCCTCAGCAGGCACACAACAGGGACCCCCAGTTCACCAAGCAAAGAGCCCCAAGCCAAAGGGCTTCTTCTGTCCCACGACTGACCCATCACCCACCCCAGAATGATAACTCTTCCCAGCCCGAGGGCACATAGAGGGGTCAGCCCTGCTGAGAGGTGAGATTGGAGCAGCCACCAACCCTCCCAATCATCCCTACCTGCCTACCTGGCTGGGGGGCCACCAGGCCCCCCAGCCTTTCTTGCCCCCCTGCAGGATGCAGGGTGTGCCATGGGGACTCACCGGTGATGCCAGGGTAACGGTGATGCCAGGAGATGCATCCCTCGCCCTCAGCCCGGCCGGGCACAGCTAGAGGCTGTTGGGCTTTGCCGGGAAGATAAAGGGATCCCTTGGAGAGGACAAAGCAGCAACACCTGGGGAGGGAGGAGTCTCCAAGAGAGCCCAGGTGCCCTGCAGCTTAGAACCAGAGAACCACAGAATCACCAGGCTGGAAGAGACCCACCAGACCACGGAGTCCAATCCATGGGGAGATGGGGGGAGATGGGGTGATGAGGGAGATGGGGTATCATACGTTACATTAATAGATGGCCACACTCTTCCTTCAGAGAGCAGGGTGCTCTCATTCAGGGCCAGCTAATGGCATCCAAAGTCAACAAGAGCTCAGAGTCAGAGGAGAACATGTGAAAGCGAATAGGAAAGGGAAGAGGGTAGCTAGGTTGAAGGATGAGAAAATAAGGTCTGCTGCCACTAAAGTTAGTGGATCACTAAATTTCTTACTGTAGAAGTTTATCTACATGAAGAGGGACAGAGGAAGAGAAAGTAAGTCAATGAGCAGATTGAAAAGGCCAGATTGCAGAGCTGGGCTTGGGTCTGTCCTACTACGCCTCCAGAATTAGTTATTTCCCCTATATACTCTTATTTTCCTCTCCACATGGGTTCATGTACCATCAGTTTAGGAAAAGATACACATGAAATTCATTTGAATCATTTTTGCAGAGTACGGTGATGCCTTTTTACAGTTTACAGTGACAGGGCACCTAATTGTCCAGCTACATTTCCTCACCATTCATTGCAGGAAGGCATAAGCATTCAGGTACCATCTGGACTACTGGAGATGACTGTCAGTTATCTGTAGATGGTATATACAACCTGTGTTCAGCTGTGCCACGTGTTCACAGACTGACCACCTCCAGGCATTAATAATACCTAGGAATTTTGGGGACAAAAAAAACCCCTGTGCAGTGTTACAGATTAGGGAAAGAGTGGCTAGAAAGGTGCCTGGAGGAGAAGGACCTGGAGGTGTTGACTGACAGCCAACTGAAAATGAGCCAGCAGTGTGCCCAGGCGGCCAAGAAGGCCAATGGCATCCTGGCTTGTATCAGAAATGGCATGACCAGCAGGTCCAGGGAGGTTATTCTCCCTCTGTACTCCGCTCCTTGAATACTGTGTTCAGTTCTTGGCCCCTCACTACAAGAAGAAAGTTGAGGCTCTGGAGAGACTCCAGAAAAGAGCAACAAAGCTGGTGAAGGGGCTGGAGAACAGGTCTTATGAGGACCTGCTGAGAGAGTTGGGGTTGTTTAGCCTGGAGAAGAGGAGGCTAAGGGGAGACCTTATTGCTTTCTATAACTACCTGAAAGGAGGTTGTAGAGAGGAAGGAGCTGGCCTCTTCTCCCAAGTGACGGGGACAGGACAAGAGGGACTGGCCTCAAGCTAGGCCAGGGGAGATTTAGGCTGGACATTAGGAGGAAGTTTTTCACAGAAAGGGTCATTGGGCACTGGAACAGGCTTCCCAAGGAAGTGGTTCAGTCACCTACCTTGGAGGTATTTAAAAGACAGGTACATGAGGTGCTGAGGGACACAGGTCAGATAGATAGGAATGGTTGGACTTGATGACCTAAGAGGTGTTTTCCAACCTAGTGATTCTATGGTTCTATGAATACTAGCTGAAGCATAAAGCTGTATGAGGGAAAGGGCATTTGGAGCTAGCCTGGATGCTTCAGCACCAGCCTGCTCTATCTGAGGCTGAAGGAGTTGGATTCCACAGAAAGCCACCAATTCTGCTTATAGCCAGCTGTGGCTATCACAGATTCTGGGTTCATAAGGCAAATCAAAGTCTTGAACTGACCTCTCCATTATCTTCTGAGATCTGAGAAATCTCACAGAACCATTCAGCCCAAGTAAATGAGCGTTAGAGCAGTTCTGCAAGAATCAACTCCGTCTGGAAAGACTTATTACTTCCAAGCTGGTTTCATGCAAAGCACCTTAAATGTCCCCACACTGTATTCTCTATTTCTCACGTTCCTTGTTTTTTCTAATATATGGGATTCCCCAGACTTCCATTAATTATAGTAATGGGGTTATAAAAATCACTGACAGCTACATTAGCATAAAAACAATGTAGAAAGCAACTCCTTCATGTTTCTGGACCTGAGCCAGCTATTAACCACTGGAAATTAAAAAGAAACATTCTCTTGTGCGCAGCTGTGTGCTGTGAGGCTTCCTACACCTTCTTTTCTACACCTGGTACAAGACAGTCTCCTGAAATAGGTAGTTATCGTTTAGTATGGATGTTATAATAGAAATGATATTTTTCAAGTCAGTCAATGTCTTTCTGCAGAGAAATTTTAAGGAGGCTTGTTTGTTTGTTTTTTAAATAAGTCAGAGAGTAAATCAGTACCTCTGTTGCATGCATGTCTTCCACATTCATCAATACTGAATGCCTACACAAGTTAGATAAGATTTGGAAATTAATGGCTATAAACTAAACGTTAACTTCCAATTAATTTCTGTTGCCAAAACCAAGTTAAGTTCTAGAGAAAAAACTTTACACAGGAACCTCAAGCAGGGCAACTTAGGTCAGATTTCCCTGTTCCAGTTACTACAGCTGTACTTGCAATACTTAATATGATCTTTGGAAAGATAGAAAAGCCTTAGCTAAAATGATATCTGTGAGAAGAGAAGAAAATAAATAATTTTCTCAAGGAAATTGTTGCTATGAGAGCTCTTGGGATTTTTACAAAGAAAAATATGTCAGGGCTGCAAAGTCAAATACTCAGGAGTTAGAAAACTGTAGAATTACACTCAGCTTTTAAACCTTCTTTCTTCATATTCTTCCCTGAAAATACCTTTAATTATATGACAACATACTTCATCTATGTTTTTGTCACAACCATTCATGCTCCAAATACACTTCACAAACATAAGATTGAATACACAATATTCTAGTTCCAGATAGGAGAAGCATTCACTGTTTTTATTTTATTTCTACAGGCCTTAATTTTAAGATGGCAAATTGAAGTTCAGCGATATTCAGGTGAAATTCTTTACAAATATCCTAAGGTTCCTGTCCACCTGAACATTTACAATAGTTGGAAAGAAAAAATATCATTGCAGTTGTTAATTTTTTTAAATGTTCTTGCCCTAACAGGTTATACATGCAACATTTTTAACATTTTAGAATAATTAGTATATTTGCTCCTAAGAATGCTGCATACTAACAAACAATTTCTCATTTGCTGCCCAATAGATGGTCTTCATGTGTAGCTGATGTAAAGTAAATGTTAGCTTACTGTCCTCTGTTGTCTTGTGATTTATCAGTGGAGATATGGCAGAATGATATTGATGATCTGCATAACAATAAAAAGCTAATATTTTGTTCAAATCTAACAGATGAAACATGAGTCATATTGCCTGAAGTGACATGAGTGGAAAATATGATTAAAAACATAAAAATAAAAAGGAAAGAGAATAGCAAAAGTAGCTTCTAGTTTACAGCTATTAAACTGCATGAAAATTACTGGAGTTACTGCACTTCATAAGGTCTGGTTTGTGCCTCTGAGATTCCAGATCCCTCCAACAGCAATAAACTCAGTATTGGATATAAAGACACATGAATAATATTTCCACCTCAAACTGAACAAGCAAGAGAAAATTTTCGTAATACCTGAGAGGACTGGTTTTAAAAACTTGATATTTAAATACATCAACTATATATATAAATTCTGTGCTTTTGTGTATTATTTTTCTCATTTTTTTCAGACATAAAAACAAGCTAAGGTCTCCATAAATTCTGGTCTCATCTGGTTTTTAGATAAGAGTGAGTTCAGCCTCTGGCTGATCAACACTTTGGACTTGATACATTAAAAAAGTGTAATCCTTCTGTGGGACATAGGTACAAGTTTAATTCCAAATGTGCAGAAAAACTCTCAATAGGTCAATTTAGGTACTTTTCTAATTGCCAATGTTATCAAGGATAGCTGATTTCCTGTCAATATTGACATTTTGCATAAAAATATACTATACATATCTCAGCCTTTCCCTCATCTTTCAGCAACTGAATCTCCCAAAAGCTCTCATTCACCAGATCTACTCAGAAACAGAGAACCAAATCCTCTTCCTACCTCCTGCTGGTAAAGACTCAATAACAACTCATCAGCCTCTGTCTTATTTTAAAGTAGAATCTAGGTTGCCGAAATACGGTCAAGTAAACCATTAGTATAATGACCTACAGATGACCATAAAACCAGAGAGAAGTGCAGTATGGGGCCACATTTACAAAGCAAGATGTTTTAGTTAGGTATCTTAGGAGGCCAGACATCCTCACACACAGTTTAACAGTTGTGTTCTACATCACAAATATTATCTTTCACAGAAAGGCTTTGAGCAACCTGATCTAATGGAAGTTGTCCCTACCCACACAAAGGTAATGGAACTAGATGGTCTTGAAGGTCCTTTCCAGCCCAAACCATTCTATGATTCTATGATTCTATGATTCTATGATTCCATGTCTGTGAGGAGTCTCAGGAATAGAAAGAAGATTGTTCATGAAACTACCCATGAGAAGCCTGTAACTGTTAGCCAGGAAATTCAGCCCTCTCTACAAAAGGAAGAAGCACTCCCAAATTGCCTTGACAGAGGCCCAGCAGAGTATAGAGCATGGACCTGCCTCTAGCATTGATAAAACTCCTTGTGTGGCTTCCCTGGATGACACTGGGGCTTCTACCTGCAAAACTACACAGCTTCCAGGGGAAACCAAAACATTCCACGGGAGACCTATCACTTGTTGCCAGTGCCAGAAATGGGAGGAGGACAATTTAAGTGCCTCTATGCAAATAGACATAACAATGGGAATAAACAAGAAGAGTGAGACATGTGGGCATTCCTGCAGGTTTATGATCTCACTGGCATCTCAGAGACATGGTGGGATGGATACTGTGACTAGAGTGATGGGATGGAGTCATATGGGCTCTTTAGGAAGGACAGGCAGGGGAGACAATGGCCTCAAGCTCCACCAGTGGAGATTTAGGCTGGACAGTAGGAAGAAGTTTTTCACAGAAAGGGTCATTTGGCATTGGAACAGGCTGCCCAGGGAGGTGGTTGATTCACCTTCCCTGGAGGTTTTTAAGGCACGGGTAGACGAGGTCCTGAGGGACATGGTGGGCAGGTTTTCAGTCTTCTTTAACTCTGAGATAGAATTTTGTAATTTACACATCTACAAAAAATAAGCTGATTTGCAGATATTTCATCTACTTGTTATAACCTAACTGTTTGTGCAAGCTGTTTGGCTTGGTCTGTACATTGTCTGCAAAATAAAACTATTTTGGTCAAAGGCAGATGACTTTTTAAAACCTAATATTTTTATGTGTTATAACTTCAAGGTAATATATGTGACTATAGCAGACTACAGATGCTCTATTGCTATGTTGAATCATTTCCTTTCATAAACAAGATCTACTCTGCTTTTATTAGATGACAACTGCAGTTGCACTAAACTAAGCAAGGCCATTCCTTGTAGAATAAATTACTGTATATTAATGTTTCTCCAATTGTTCTTATTAAAAAAAAAAAAAAAAACAGAAAAGGAAACATTTTTCAGAGGTTCCCCCTCCCTTTCCCATTATATGGAATAGGCAATATTGGGTGGAAGAGGTTGTAAAGTGCCTCTCCACTCTCACTGTTTCTCGGGGAAGCAGAGTAATTCAGAAACTATTGTTTGGTTCCCAGAATTTTTCATCCTTCATTGAACAGCTTACTTGACCTTTAGTGTAGATATTAAAGCTCAGTTGCCCATTCATTAGATTGACAAACTTGTCAAAACCCTGCAGGACAATGTCAATTACGTCAAAAATACTTATAGGTGCCACAATATGTGTCAGTACTCAGCTGGCTCCTGTCAGCCACTGCTGAAATGACAAGAAACCCTTCTGGGGACAAAAGACAGCAGAGGTAATGGAGAGAATGCCACTTATTTTGTTGGCACTGGTCACTGTTCTGGTTTGAGATAAAGCTGAAGTAATTTTCTAAACTTTCTTTTGGAAGATTCTTCTAAGTAATTTTATTTTCTGTAATTCAAAAACATCTTTTTAGACAGTGTCTACCTGTAGAAACAATAACTCTTAATATTCTTAGTTGCAAACAAAGTAACAGAGCACTGTTATGCATAAAGGATGTTGTGTATACTTTATAGAAACCAAGGCCATCCTTGAGTTGGTCAAAAGCTGCTAAGTCAAAAGGGCAAAAAAGAGGCCACACCTGCAGGAAGGGGTGAACAGAACATTTGGACTCAAACCTGACCAACAGAGCATTCCATTCCATGTACATCATAGCTGATATAAAGCTGAGGGATCATGAGGGTCGATCTCTCTTCTTCAATGGCTGACGTCTAGTGAGGACCTCTTCTATCTATCTGTTCTCAATCCCTGCATTCCTGAATCCAGTTCATGAATCCAGCTCCTATCTGCCACTGAGTCCAGTTTGGGACTTTTTCTGTGCTTGTCCTGTGGTGACATGTAGTCATTTTGGAGTTCGTTTTCATATATTTATTTATGCTTGATTATTCTTAATCTTATTTTCCTTTTTATTGTCATTGTTTTGTTAAAATTGTTTTAGTGTCAAACCCGTAAGTCTCTCTCATTTCCTTTTCCCCTCTCCCTGTGTGGTGGAAACTGGGACCACAACTGATGCAAGTTTAGCTAGGACAGGATAGCAGGCCTAAACCTGAACAGTCATTCTGTTACACTAATAGAGTTTATTGCAATTCTTTCCTTTAATGGAATTTGCAAAATTATTCTTTAATGAAATGAAAAATTAGTCTAGTTCTCTCCTTCATATCCCTGATATTTATCATTTATATTCAAAAACTGCCATTCAGATAACTTAGTAGTAGGATTCCAGCTTCAGTAGTAGCTTAGGAGATGCAAACAGGAATCAACAAGTTCTGAGACTAGGTAGAATGTTTCAAAAAGAATTATTTTTTATTATTTCTTAACTGCTTATTACCATTGCTTTCTGAGCAACAATTTAAAAAAATATAAAAAATAAATGCAACAAAGACCTTGCAGTTAAGATAAAAAATTATATAAGTACTTTTTTTTAAATTCTTCTCATTTTGTAACCAGTAATAAATTACTGTAAAGTTTCCAAATATCAGCAAATACACCATTTATTACCACATAGATATGAATCTAAAAAATGCTGTTTCCCTGTACTCTCACTCATGTAATGATTACAATTATTTCACTCCATTTAAACCATCCATAAAAAACGTAGGGAGTTATATGCTGCAGCTGGAGGAGAAACAGCAGATGCAATGAGAACAGCTTTGTATTGGACAGTAGGTAGCAGCTGTCAGACTCCTTGCCTTTTTAGACTGCCCTGAACTATTAGCTAACTAAACACTCCTGTTTTCTTTCTGTGTTGCTGTGTATTAGTCTTATTTTATTTTTCTACCCATAACCTTTGCACCAGGAGGTGGCTTGTTCTCCTCCATCTCATTTAGCTCATGAGAACAAGTAGGGATGAAGATGCCACTGGGTTTGATATACAATGAATGTGATATGCAACAGTGAGCAACAAAGTATATCTAGAAACATAAAACAGAAATTAATTGTATAGCAGGTACAATCAAAGACAGTGAGCATAGCAGGGAACAAATGTTTTGCCAAATTTCTTTTGGAACAATATTCCTTTCCATCTTTTAAAATAACACGAAGACAGTGAACATAGAATTAGCATTTTTCACCCACAGGTCTCAAGGAGCTCAGTGACATCATTGCCATTCCCAACTTTTGTATGTTAGGAAAAGAAAGTATTCGTCTTGCCTGAGGACTCACAGTAACCTGATGGTACAGGAAGAAACATTGCATGTTGCACCAAGGATACTTTATATTGCTTTTCCTTTGGCTTTGTGGGGGGTTTGTCTGTTTGTTTGAGGGTTGGGTTTTGGTTTGGGTGTTTTTTTTGGTGGAGTGATTTTTACTTCTGTCACAATTTAAGTTAAAATAAGAGAGACTTCAGACAGAGAGTTTACCAGTCTGCTTAACCCCACATCCATCTCCAATCATCTTGTCCCTGACTTCACAGGGCAAGATGATCTTGCTACATTCCTTTTAGATGAAAAGTGTGCTGCATCTGTGTATGTTGCATCACCACTGACTTTGCTTTTAAAGAAAAACTGTCTCATACTCAGTCTTGGGGGGGTGGGAGGGGTATTCAGAAAACTTTACGGTTCCCATCTCTCCCCACATTTAGCTTTATTCCCACATTTAGCTTTACTCCCACAATCTCCTCTCAGTCAGTTGTCCTCTTTGAGGAACAGACCAAACTACAGTAGATCCTATCCTCCATTCTAATGCAAAAAGGGCTCTGCAATGAGAATAAGCACACAGGAGACATGTTCCACATAGCAGTAATACAGATGTGTGGAGATCTGGTTGCATTTCTCTCCTTTTTGGAAATGTGTGTAAGACTATGGAAAATTTCCTTGTGAGGGCCAAATAATGCTGTCATATCAAGCAAATAGGTCAGGCTAGTAATTTGACATGGAAATGACAAGAAAATTTTGCCTGGGCAGTTTAACATCACACCTAAATAGAGCTGTAAGCAACCTGTAGCACACTTCCCTTCCCATTCATTTCAGTATAAGACTGAATAGCAAAATGAAGGCAAACTGAGCTCATGGAGTAATGGCCTAGAGCTTTGATATATTGAGAGAAAATGTATTGCTGCTGCACATTTGGAAAAGGAAGCTTTAGTAGGAGTCATGAGCTACAGTCTTCACAATCTTGGAAATATTTGTTGTAGAGTTTTTATTCAGTCACATCTACAGTCTGAAAAATGGGCGCTGAAGCAGGAACCCTCATGCCCTGAAGATTTGCTTCTCTGGTCATGCAAAGGCATATGAAGTCAGGGAACAAGCAATCTTTTTCAAGTATCAAAACTGGGTATTAACAGAAACACTAACCTCAGCAACAGGATTACATGCCCAGGAAATGATAAATGCAGACAGTTCAATAGATGTCATGGAGAACAAAGAGCTAAATGATGCGCCCAGTGGCTGAAAGGTAGTCATGGCAGTCATTAAAAATGAAAAATTACTACCTGAATACATTGTGTCCTCACAAGTAAGAACTTGCTCTTGTTTCTATTTAGACTTAAAAAAAAAATCTATTGAAACAAATAACTAATACTGAAAACCACACAGCATCAAGGAGTGGTACACTGATAGGTCCCATCCTAGCTGAGTGGCAATACATGCTCACATGTTCACTGTTTTGCTGGAAAGCCTTCTGCTCTTTACAATGTTACTTTTGTACTAGAAAGGAATAAAGAAGGCTACTGAGGTTTCCCTAGCTGTTATTATCCATGTGGATTCCCTCTATCGCCTTTGGGATGGGCTGCCGAGGTAGAGGCTCAGTGCCACCATGTGTGGACAATGCACAAGAGAGTGCAACTGAATTTACCACTGTGTATGCAAGAAGATGTATTAGAGGCTGTTTGGATCGAAATCATGGAATATTGAGGGGTATACTAGAGAAAAAGAAAGGCACTTCAAGTAGCATTCCCAAAAGCAGTAAAGACTTCAAGACCTCAGACTCACTTTCTGAAGTGAACTGGACAGTTCAACTCCTCAACTAAATCAAGAGTAACCCTCTTACATTGGTACCCTTCCCTCTCTTCTGCCTAAGCCTGACATGTCTTCCTTTTTACTCAGAGTATATTACAGTCAACAATGTATCTTTATGACTTCCAGGAGGTGTGCTAGGTCAATCATATCTGGTTTGGACATTTTTTTATTGACTCTATCTGTACTGTCCCAAGAAGTTCTCTGCAAAACCAGTCAAACTCTAAGGATCACTGCTACTTGGTGGTTTCCCACCATAAACTAGAACTTGTCCAACACAGCCCTTGGGAGGAGTTAAGCACTGAAGAAAGAGAGAAACAGAAATCAGCAGAGTGATCAGAAAATCACCATTAAACTATTATCAAAAGTAAAGGTTTAATGTTAGATCACTTGAAGCTGCGCAACTCCACATTTGTGACTTTCAGTGACTATGTGGTTTGTATGGTGAATCACTCCATTCCTACAGCCCCACAACACCAAGTAGCTCAATGGTTATGGCAACTGTTTGTAGTAAAGAACCAAGAAGTTCCAAAATTCCCGTCTGATCTTTTCTCATATGCATACATATTTCAGCTGAGCAATCTGAACTCTCCTATGTGTTCCTGTGGGTCTTTCTCAGTCCTTCTACAGATAGTTTACTGCTTTGCCTTAGAAGGAGTTATACAAACATCAGGTTAGTGAAATATGGCACTATAGATTATGGCTATTATCTCTGAAGAGCAGTGTTGAGGTTTAGTCCTTGTTTTGAACAAGTTTAATGGCGCACATCAAACACAACAGTCAGCAGGAAAGACTGAATGATCTATATAGTTTAGAGTCCTCATGGGGTTGATGACTGGAGCATTTGCCTCTGCCTCACATGTTTTAGGTAGAGTTTGGGGATCCAGTTCAGCAACGTAAGTAGAACATGTAGCTTATGTAGCTGGGAAAACACAGGAAAAAATGCAGGCATCTGTATGTTCCATATTATCAAGTCTTCTTACCACCCAGAAGCAATCTCTCTACTACTGTGAAACCCTGTTGGTGGAAAATTTCTGATAGATAGTTTATGAGTAACATTTTTTATGTCTCCATTTTTGTCAGGAAGTGAACAAGAATTCTGAGAATCTAAACCTGTGAATTTAGGCACTAATAACTACATTTTACAGGGTCTGTGTGCCAAAGTCCTTTTATGTATCTAACCTTATTTCTTCTAGAGTGCTATCGATTTACATAGGCCTACCCCTGAGTAAAAGTACTACTCTGGGTAATATTATTATAATTTGACCTTTAAAGACAATTTCAGAACATCCTAGCTAATTTAATTTTATAAGTGTTATTAACACCTATCACATAGTACAGATTCTCTTAGAAAATATTAAAATGAACAGTGCATGTGTAAAAAGAAGCAACAGAGAACCAACTGCACTTTAAAATGTAACTACCTCACAAAAGTGTCTTCAGTCATATTAACATCCATAAAAGAAAAACATAGTGCTGTGAAGTCTTTTTCTCCTAATGCACATGCTTCCCAGACTGTTGAAAGGGAAGGCCTGGGAGTAGATCGTCTGAAGGTTCAGCACTTCAGCAGTCCTTACAGACCAGTAAGACAAGCATCTTCCAGAAACTAGTGTCTTCCTGTTTCTTTCTCTAGAGTGAGGTTCAGATCTGCAGAAAGGCCCAACAGAAGCCTCATTCTCATGGTAGTTTTAATAAACCCAACCAAAATACAAAATATTAAGCCCTTTACAAAAGAGAATAAAATGAGGAGCCTGAATGAATTTCACATGCAATATGAAGTTCAGCTAATAAGTCAATTTGAAAGCAAGGGACTAAGGTTGCAGATAATCAAAGTTTCAATCAATCAAGATTTTAACAAAGCAATATAAAAACTCTGTATTTGGAGACTGAACAAGCGGCCTTTTCAATGCAGTAGTGATAGTCCTAGACAGATCTTTTTAAAGGTAATATTTTCATTTGCAGTTTACATGCTCATTTGGATTTTGATAGGGGTTATGTTTATCTTTTTAAATGCACTTATCAAGCTTTAGAAATTCATAATTAAAACCTGTTGATATTTAGTGCCAAACTTTTGCCTCTTAAGTTAGCAGTTTGCCATGATTTACTATATTTGAAAATGTTGGCATGGATGCACTGTACGTGTTTAATAGAAGCTACAAACTTTTTTTTTTAGGAAGAAAAACAAATGTTTTCATAAGGAAAAAAGAGATCTAATCTAAATAGAAGCCTAGTGAGTTTTAATTGAAAGAACAACTAAATATATTCCATTTGGAGTTTGTCCAATGCATTTTAAGGTCATGGTCTACAACAACTGATACACAGTTTTAGAAAAGAGTTGTCTTAGTTCTGTTGTCCCAAGGTGCATCTATTAGAAAGCTTCTTTCACCAGCATTAAGTATTGTTGCACTAGCAATTAATTATTTTCCAATACTGATGATCAAATGAGTCTTCATTTGATGCCCTCACCACTTTATCAAATCAATTTCTGTAAGAAAAATAGAGAAGACAATTCAGAGTAGATCCATTCAGAATTTGAGTCCTCTTCAGAAGGTCATCTCACTACATGCAAATACATTTTCTCAGTATACCACTGCACAGACATGAGATCATTTTGATGTGTCATTACATAACTGCAGATGAGCTTTATCATCTCTCTTCCACCTCCTGCTCGTCACTAGTTCTGAAGGATATTAGATTAAGTTCAATCTGGATTTGTGGGTATGGAACACTACTACATTTAAACAAGCTGTATGTGGTTGGAAAACGATTGATTTGGTGCATGGCTGATCTGGCTTATCACATCCATTTATAATATATCTTACCCCTGTTAACATTGAGATATTGCTCTATTTTCATTGCTAGTTTCTGATTCATCTTGCTCTCCAGCCAAGGTCATATATCTTCTTATTATTTTCTTACGTGGAGAACTTCACTGTATTCAGAAGGGTCTGGCATTCTTATGTACGTTGGGGGAGAGAAGGGATGAGTTTCCCCTCTAAGTAATCATCAACCTTGCAGCTCTACATATATTTCCTGTGATTCACTTTACTTTATCTACACAGTTGTTGCAAGGCAGTAGACATCTTATAAATGGAGTTATTCTCATCAGATTTACATCAGGAACCACTTACTAACCCTTTAACTACCTTTATATAAATCAGTAGTAATGTGCTACAGATTTAAAATGTAAGAAATGTACTTTTGCTTCTTTGCCTGGAAGATCCATATGTATTTCAGGAGGTGTGAGGTAAATGCTACCTTACCTGCCCTGTCTCTTGATTCTACCCAGTCAGGGACTGATTATTTCATCCTTACAAAAGAAAACTCTGTGTGAGTTTGTGCCACTTAAGCACAGTGGGAAGAGACCTATAAAGACATAACGGCAGAAAAGAATATTTGTCCTTTGCATTATCAATCCTACTGTGTGACAAAGGCAGGTGGATCGTTCTGCCTCAGGGATTAGAAGAAGGCATAGGGAAAGATGACCATTTGCTCCTTTTCCCCACAGTTATCCTTTCACTCTGTAGGTTTCCTGCCTACTGAGGTTTTTACCTTCCCTCACATTCAAAGTTCCTTCTGTCTAAGTATTTGTACACTTTTCCTTTTTACAAAATCTTCTTTATCCACATTTGGCAAAGCATACATGAAAGGAACAAGCTTGGAAAATACAAAGCAAGAGCTCCACTTGGCAAAGTCTTTTTCTTCCCAGAATTAAATTCCCTCAAGAAAATGTATTATCCTTTACCACTAAGGTTAAATGCATCCTTTTTATCAGGACTATAAGAAATGCACTTAAAGAAGCAAGTAAGGAGTATTTTAAAATTTGGAAATGGGAAATATTGCAGGAATATTAAACAGTTTTCAAAAATATCATCATGCAACTTTAGAAAAAAAGGAAATTACAAAAATAGGACAGAATTCATAAAATCTATTGGAAATATTTGGAGAAAAGTAACAAAAACCTGAAAAATTGGGACAAGATTTTTTCAGGAAATTTTGGAAATGCTACTTTTGACAAATCCAGAACATGAGAAAACTCCAAGACAAATGGAATTTTGCCCAGAAAGGAATTAGCTAGTCCCATTACCTATTAAAAAAAACCAACCTAAAACAGAAAAGCTTTTTGGAAATATCACACTTGAAATGGTTCTCCTCATCCTTGATTTAAATTTACAGAACAATACTGATGATAAAATGCATGTAATTTAACCCCAAATATATTTAAATTAAAGTCCCCTGGTGAACAAGTACCATGTGCTGCAGGTGGAATCCAATCCTGAGGATGATGGCTCCCGCAGCCTAGAATCTTTCCCTAGGCCACACCATCCTCAGGAAAAGATAGAAACATCCTCCATTAAGAAGAGGAGGGTGATTTTTGTGGGGGACTCCCTCCTAAAAGGAACAGAGGGACCCATTTGCAGACCGGACTCACTCCACAGAGAGGTCTGCTGCTTACCAGGGGTATCAGTGAAGGAGGTAACTAGAAAACTTCCTTCCCTGGTCCATGGGACAGACTACTATCCTCTGATTGTAGTCCAAACTGGTAATGATGATTTAGTAAGCAGAAAGACCAAAGCCATCAAGAAAGACTTCAGGGCTATTGGGAAAATGATGGAGGGCTCTGGGGCACAAATAGTATTCTGCTCCATCCCAAAGCTAAATAGAGAGGAGCTGGAAGTCAGGAAGAAGAATTTGATTAATGCCTGGCTCCAAGCCTGGTGTGAGGAAAGGGGCTTTGGTTTCTTTGATCATGGGGTGGCTCATGCACTCCCAGATTTTGTTACTAAGGTTGGGACATGTGGGTCTCCTAGCGGGGCTAAAGCCCTTGCTAAAAACCTAGTTAGTCTCATAAATCGAGCTTTAAACTAGATGTGAAGGGGTAGGAGATTGAGACCAGGCTAGACAGGAGCGAACCTGGATGTAGGGCACTAGAGATAAGGAGAGGGTGTGCTGCTGAGGACCACCAGTACATCACCACACAGGAAGTGGAGGAGAACACACCTGGGGGTGGTAAGGGAGATACGGGCACTCTGGCACTAGCTGCTCTAGGAACCAGGCAATAGGGAAAAAACTGTGTTCCCTCTAAGAGGGCAGAAGGCTCGGCAGCTCAGCTGAAGTGCATTTACACCAATGCCCTCAGCATGGGGAATAAGAAGGAAGAGCTGGAAGCTGTCATAGGGCAAAGAGGCTATGATGTCGTTGCCATCACGGAAACATGGTGGGATGACTCATATAACTAGAGTACAGCTATGGTGGGGTACAAACTCTTCAGGAGGGATAGGAAGGGTAGGAGAGGAGGTGGGGTAGCCCTCTTTGTAAGGGAGGACTTGGACACCATTGAGATGGAATGTGGTGATGAGGAGATTGAGTGCCTGTGGGTTAAAATCAGAGGAGCCCATAAGAAGATAGATTTTGTGATGGGAATCTGCTACAGGCCACCCAGGCAAGGAAAGCAGTTGATGATCTCTTCTATAAACAGCTGGGGTTGATCTTGATGCCTCTCATTCTTGTGGGAGACTTCAATCTCCCTGATATCTGCTGGAAGTACAACAGAGCAGAAAGGAAGCAGTCTAGGAGGTTCCTGGAGTGCGTGGAAGACAACTTCCTTGCACAGCTGGTGAATGAACCAACAAGGGAAGGTGTCCTCTTGGACTTGCTGTTTGTGATCAGAGAAGGCCTTGTGGGGGATGTAGCAGTAGGAGGCCGCCTAGGACTAAGTGATCATGAGATGACAGGGTTTTCTGTTCTAGGCGAAATGAAGAAGGTGGTTATCAGGACAGTAGCACTAAATTTCTGGAGGGGTAAAAACCATCTTGGTTCAGCAGAGAGATCTTGAGTGATATTAAGAGGAGAAATGCTTATAGGCTCTGGAAGAGGGGATAGGCCTCTTGGGTGGACTACAGGAGGGAAGTGAGATTGTGTAGAGAAAAAATCAGAGTGATTAAGGCTCAACAAGAAATCAACAAGAAAAAAGGAGGACTAGGGAGACCATATACTCCCTATTGGACGCAGAAGGAACAATGGTGACAGGGGATGAGGAAAAGCCTGAGGTACTTAATGCCTTCTTTGCCTCAGCCTTTAACTGTAAAGAAAGTTGTTCCCACTGTGTACAAACCCGGGAGCCAGAGGAGCAAAATGAGGTTCCCATGACCCAAGAGGAGTTGGTCAGAGCCCTGCTAGCCCGATTAGACACCCACAAGTCTATGGGGCTTGACGGGATTCACCCTAGAGTATTGAGGGAGCTGGTGGATGTACTGGCTATACCCCTTTCCATCATCTTCCAACAGTCCTGGAAGACTGGGGAAGTTCCACTGGACTGGAGGCTTGTGGATGTGGTGCCCATCTAGAAGAAGGGTCGCAGGGAGGATCCAGGGAACTCCAGATCTGTCTGTCTGACCTCAGTGCCAGGGAAAGTCATGGAACAGGTGATCTTGAGTGCTATCATCAAGCATTCTGTTTAGGACATTGTCAGCCTCTTGCCTGGACAGACGCACACTCTCCTGGGTGGAAAACTAGTTTGGATGGCCGGGCCCAGAGAGTGGTAGTAAATGGTGTTAAATCCAGCTGGTGGCCAGTTACAAGTGGGGTTCCCCAGGGCTCAGTGCTGGGTCCAGCCCTATTCAATGTCTTCCTCAATGACCTGGATGAAGGCATTGATTGTACCCTTAGCAAGTTTGCAGATAACACTAAGCTGGGTGGAAGTGTTGATCTGCTGGAGGGTAGGGAGGCTCTGCAAAGGGATCTGAACAGGCTGGACTGCTGGGCAGAGTCCAATGGCATGAGGTTTAACACGGCCAAATGCCGGGTCCTGCACTTGGGGAACAACAACCCTATGCAGAGCTACAGACTAGGAGAAGTCTGGTTAGAAAGCTGCCAGGAGGAGAGAGATCTGGGGGTGTTGGTCGATAGCCAACTGAACATGAGCCAGCAGTGTGCCCAGGTGGCCAAGAAGGCCAATGGCATCCTGGCTTGGATCAGAAACGGTGTGACCAGCAGGTCCAGGGAGGTTCTTCTCCCTCTGTACTCAGCACTGGTGAGACCGCTCCTTGAATCCTGTGTTCAGTTCTGAGCCCCTCACCACAACAAGGATGTTGAGGCTCTGGAGCGAATCCAGAGAAGAGTGACAAAGCTGTTGAAGGGGCTGGAGAACAGTCCCTATGAAGAACGGCTGAGAGAGCTGGGGTTGTTTAGCCTGGAGAAGAGGAGAGACCTCATTGGTCTCTACAACTACCTGAAAGGAGGTTATAGAGAGGAGGGAGCTGGTCTTGTCTCCCAAGTGACAGGGGACAGGACAAGAGGGAATGGCCTCAAGCTCCACCAGGGGAGATTTAGGCTGGACATTAGGAGGAAGTTTTTCAGAGAAAGGGTCATTGGGCATTGGAACAGGCTGCCCAGGGAGGTGGTTGATTCACCTTCCCTGGAGGTGTTTAAGGCACAGGTGGGCAAGGTGCTAAGGGGCCGGGTTTAGTGTTTGATAGGAACGGTTGGACTCGATGATCCAGTGGGTCTCTTCCAACCTGGTGATTCTATGATTCCCATTATTAATATTTTAACAAAAAGCTTGCTTTTTTCTTTTTTTTTTCTCAATCAGAAATTTTCTACATTTATGCTGCAAAAGAGGGTCTCTAGAAAGGCTATATACCCAGCAAGAGGCAACAGAGAAAAGTAATCCATTTTGCCTCTGCCAGGGATGAAACATTCTGCCAATGCCACAATATAATGCATCACTATCACTACTGCTTGTAATCAAGTTCTGTGATCTTGAGATATAATTAATGTAGATGGAGTTGCATACACATAAAACAGGAACAGCTCTTCTCAAGATGTCTTTGATCCTACTCATAATTAAACCCCACACACCCAAATATAGGATAGAACAGACTTTCAGAAACATTTGCATAAAGGTCTCCAATTTTGCAGTTCCTCCACAGTTTCCAAAGAACTAAATATGTCATTTTTCACATTTTGAAATCAATGATATTTGTGACCAGGTTATGCTGAAATTTGGGATAAAGCTTCACAAAGCCATTTAGAATAATAAAATAGGATTATGTATCCTTTTTAGGTCACTGTGCTCATTTAAGCATGTCTAACATATCTGTAATAGGTCCTAATCTATTTTTTGCATACATTTTTTGATAGTTTTCAGTATTTTTTCCTTTCTCACTCCTTTGCTGTCTGCTTTAACCCTTCTCAATTCCTCAGCCATGACAGCAATGACTACCAGTCACATCTAATGTGCACATTATAGTGGCTGAAATATGTCTCAAGTCATTGTCATAGAAGCTTTTAGAAGTGCCTGGAACTCATTTTTACTTGAAAAGCACATGATTTTATTGCATTTTTCTGTTCCTGATGTTATGAAGCTCTTTCTGTTATGCTACAGAATGGACAGAAGTCACCCAGATATATGTACCTCACATATAAATTAATAGGCATACAACTGTGCATACATATGTTCTTAATAGAAAATAACAAGGTGATGCTCCTAGGGCGACCTGGAGATTTACAAAAAACAGGTGAAATTAGAGCAACCGGATAGATAGCCTTGTGAGAACTACAAGTCCACTTGAGGTGGCCTCCTTGGAAATGTAGCTCCAGAATTATCTGCCAGAGTATTCTGGCATTAGTAACATCCCACACAGGTGGAAAGAGTTGTTTGTAAATGCTTTGCTTTGCTGTGGATCAAATATGGTCCTTTGAAGAGATCCTACTATTATGTCTGCATATCACATATTAAACACTGGTCATCAAATCCAGATTTCCATGGATTTAAGCAACATGGCAGTCTTTTGCTAGAAATTTATTTGGGAAGAATGTAATTTTGTTGTAGAATAATATTTTTCCCTCATAGGCATTTCCATTAACTTTTGTAATACATGTTATGGAGGATAGCATATTAAGAAGCCTATGCTACAGCTGTCACATCAACCTTATTCCTGGCTTGTGATTTGTCACGAGGGTTTTTACCTTATCAAGTACACACTTTTGTTCATTTTCTAAGTGCTTCATACTTGCAAAGTGCATAGAATCCTCTAGGGACAGACAAAATGGTTCTTATTTGATAACTTGGGTGAGCATAAAATGACCAGAACCCCACTAGGACTTGATGCATGGGACAAACTGTGTCCTGTAAAGTGTGATTATTCACATTGCTGGCAGTTAAGTTTTCCTTTGAAAATGTAAAAGGATTGATCACTGCTCTTGCAGAGAAGGAATGCTTTCTTATTGTCCCACATCCTTTTGTTTTCTCTAGCATTGGTATCAGTGGCAACAAATGCTACTGAGACAAGAACAGTTACACTAGAGTTATACTAGAATACTAGAGCTAGTCATTGTTGTTACTTAATTAGATTCTCATTCTGTTAAATTTCAGTCATGTTTCATATTTGTTTTCATTAGAATAGATATTTTCTTCTGTAGAGTATCCACTAAATTACATTGAAACACAGTGTACATGTACCCACAGGGGAGGACCAGAACATATTATCTGCTCCAAAGCAATGCAGTAAGATGGCAGCAAGACTGATGAAATAGACTGGTACCTCCCTTTCACACAAGTCTACAGCCCTACAGAAAACACAGCAATGTTCCTTGCATAACAGGTCAATACAGTTGCAGCCCGTAATACTCCCTGCACTCCTAAAGAGACTAAGATCAATCAGCCACCGATTTATTCCTCTCTCATCCCAGAGCCTGGCCATAAGCTGCAGCTGAGATTAGTACAATTTCTGCAGCCTCCTCTTGGTAAGATTGTTTGATTCTGGCTTTGATGGAAGGTTTAGGACTTGGCCTGTTTTGACGTTATGACAGAACTTTGAGTATTCCTATTGTATGGAAGATGTGGACTAATAAATTGACTGAAAAATCAAAGAAATTAATCCATATTTAAAACCTACAGCAAATTAAATTCAGAGAATAACATACAAATAAAGTTCTGTAGGTTTCTAGAGGTATCTTAAAATAAACCTTGTTTTAGTCAAAGACAGTTTTCTGACATTGTGTAATGTAGGCGATTTCAAGCTATCTGGCTTTAATTTTAATAAAACAGGAAAAATAAAACAATAGCAAAACATATAAACCAAACAAACAAACCCAACCAACAACTACCAGTTAAGGAGAGATACTAAACCTGTGTGAAAGAAAGAGAAAGTGAGAGAAAGTCCTTCGATTTCTTAGGATTATTCATCTTTAAAGTACCTTATGCTCAAAATTAACAGAACTATTTCTCTCTTGAAAGCCCAGAAGAGTTACTGGGCATTTTGGCCCCATTATTACCTTGTTAGGAGGTGCGCTCTGATTATTGTCATGCCTTGAGTCTGAATCAATTAGACTACTGAGAGTAAGGTTGTTAGAAGCAAAGGAGTTACAAGACAAAAACCTTCAACATGTCAGCATCCGGAAAGGATGCTCAGACAGGGCAGTTTAGTAATAATTTTGTGATAAAGAACTGCCCTGAAGAAGCTTCCTGTGAGAAACTGGTTGGGGACAATCTCAGTTTATCTTTTAATTCTGTAAAATTCACCAGGAGATTTCATTGAATAAGCATTAAAGATTACACTAGCAATTTCTGATCTCAGTAAAAAATTCAACCAAATGCATAGCAGCTTTAAATGGAGTAGTGCGCTTATGTCTGTGTACATTTGTTGCATAATAGCAGAGAGTTTTCCCTGTAGTCAGTGGCTGAAGAAGATCTAGCATTTGGGTTTACATGATGCCTGTGGAGTCCAAATATTCTCAAATTCTCTTTTTCAGATTGTCAATCATGATACCAGCTAAGAGAGATTTTCAAATACATTTTCCAACTCGTGCTTTTAAACACATATCTTTCTCAAAGCATTTAACAGTTTTGAGTGTAAGAAAAATTAACATAACAAAATTAAAGTGACAAGAACTGCATTTTTAAAATTTATCTATTTAGTAGCAATGGGTACGTTTGTTTTAAGCCTTTCACATTTTGAAATATGGATTACTCTGATGCACGGCTGACAATACATTTTTATTATTATCAGGTAACCCATTTTTGTCTGCACAATCTTTTGCTATGATCGATGTTAGTTATTTCTTCACTAAGCTCTGTTTTCCTGCAGTTTTGCTACTACTCTTTCCTCTCTTGCTTCATCTTCCAAGTACATAACAGATGGATTTTTACCAAAGCAAGACAAGAAGCAGCCATCACAGACAGCATGTCTAAGCAAACAGCAAGAAACTCTGCTGTTGTAGGACTGAAAGATATTCAACTATTTTAACAGGAGATCCTTCCTGGATCATGTGAAAGAGCTCTGAGGATGAAACCTGACTCTGCTACCTGATGTTTCACACCGTAATTAAAAAAAGTCCACAGTGGGAACAAATGTGATGCAAAACACCACCAGCCCTGGATTTCCCCATCAGGCAGATGAACACACACCCATACTACGACTGATTAGAAATTTTGCTTAGCAGCATAAACTGCTTTGTTCGATATGCACTGCTCACCTGTAATGAAATAACATCAGAGAAGTTGCAGTAGTCCTTATATATGTCCAAGTCCTTCTCACAGCAACTCAGATGTCAGATGGTGGTTTCTGTTTTCCCATGCAATAGTGCTGGCTATGTTACAAGAAGCGATAATAAAATGGTCTGCTTTACTTCATGATTTTGTGCTGAAGTTGTATCATTTTGGACAATATCTCTTTCCCAGATGTCACTAGTTTAATTTTATTAAGAGAATTGCACCTATTCCATTGAAATCTGCTGAGATAAAGCAATTGTGTAATGCAGAAGTTCTGCAAGCCGGATCCAGCTATTGCTAATACACAATTTGTACTCTACATGTCAGAATTGGTTTTAGCACTCTAAGAGCTAGCTTATCTTATTTAGCTTCTGGTTAACACATTTAATAAGGATAACTGAAAGCTAGAAGTGCACACGTTTCAATTTCTTTCAAGTTTCATGAACATAAAAATAGGAAGATGTCCAAAAGAGTTGTGCATATCACTTTTATGGCACAACGGTGCTGTTTTCAAAGCAATTTGGATGTCTAGTATAAAGTGTGCTACTGATGACATTGAATTAGACTGCTGTAAATGCTTCACAGATGTACAGGGTCACCAGGAATAAAACTGTCCGCTTCCTTTACCTTGCTTATAGGTAAGGAGGCAGCTCATCTTGAGGTTTTTATACCATGAAGTGGTTTATTTCCAGGCATTTCATCCACGAGGCAAAGCCAGGAATGAAAGGAGAAGGACCAGCAGTGATAAAAGTGTGAGATCCACCTCTGCCTTCCCAAAGGAGCTGATCAAGTGCACAGGTACCTCATACCGGTAAAATGCTGCAGACTGGTCTTGGATGCACGGAATTCTGACAGCCCAAAGGCCGTCTAAGGCAATAACTTGCTGAAGGCTGGTCAGTGATGTATATATAGGCAATCAGAAACAGATACCAGCTAAAAGCTGACTCAGAATAAGACAGAATAGCTACAGAACTAGAACACCATTTTACATTAGTATAGGATGTCATATAGGAGCTATAGAGGAGGCACTAGGAGCTCCGTGGACTCCAAAATTCCGTTCATAGCTTGAAAATCTACCACTCCCTCAAACAAATTGAAGACACGTTGTTACTGCCATGTTCAATGAAATTAACAGTGCTTTACACTTCTAGTTTAAGAAAGAAATTGATAGACATTATTACCAGAGTGGTGAGATAATAACAGTGCAGAACTAGAGAGAATTCACAATCTCTACTGATATTTCTAGATACTTTTTTTGTTTCTAAATTCATATAAACAATTCCTCAAATTCTAATTAAAGATTTACAGGTTTCCGTAGCTATCCTGAATACAACCCTGTAGCACTGATGAGAAATGAGATATTTGGACTGAACTTGTCATAAATACTGCATGAAATTTTACATCTTTACATTCCACCAATAGAGGAAAGCACTTTTTAAAGCAATATATTGTTCATGCACCACAACTGCATTTAATAGTTTTCCACTGTATTGCTTTCGGTTCATTAACATTCATGTTGTTGTCTGTCACCTCATTTGTTTCAGTGTTTGCTTTGAATTTGCCTTGCTGAAATAGTTTTACACTGCACTTGCTCTGGTTCATCTGCTGTTTCTATTTGACTAATGTTTTTACCACATTGGTATAGTTTATTCTTTTATGTAGATTCTGTGTTGACTTATGAACACCCCCACACATGCCTGTTTTCTAGGGCAAAACCAGAAAGACTAGTTTCAGTCTTCTGAGTGGTCTTTCCTAAGATCAGTGGAATCAGGTATTCTTTTGTCACCACCACTACTAATTGATAATAGACATGTAAAACACTTCCTTTTCACAGATAGTTTCTTTGCTGAGTTCTAAACCTTCTATTGAGTGCTTGACCCAAAAGGAAAATTAAATTGAGCCTCCACCCTAGAGCCCATCAGAAGAGTCCTAGAAATCCAGCCCCATGAGGCACAAAGGTCTGACATGAAAGATTTTTTGGAGGCTTACACAAATCAGAGGACTTGATCTTGTTTAGCCCAAATAGAATGGATTTACCAGGCTGCAGAGTTTCAAACAGGATGTGCTATTTTCCAATCTCCCACACTTCCACAGAAAATTGCTTATGCTGTATACACATGGAATACATGACAATTTATCTAGAGAAGACCTTTAGCTTTGCATAGTTTAAAGGTATCAGGATATTCTGACACCCTGTAGCTATACTCTTTCTTGTGTCCCATGGATCAAAGCGCCTTAAGTAAGGAAGAGATAATGCTCTTCTAACTTGTACACATGTCCAGATCCTACCATTCTTTTATAGCTGCTTTGTGTTGCTTTGCACAAAAAACGTGGAACAGAACAAGGATTAGCTGATGAACATTCTCCATGCACACAGAAATTCCTCAGTAGCACTGACACAGCATATTGGTAGCTTCATCACCTTTTGACTATTTGTGCAGCCGATGACAAGAGTTGTATCTATGATGAAAATATATAAATGTCAGATTCTATTCCTTTAGCTCACTTTTAAATAAGATGCAATCCAAAACTACAATTTGGAACTGAAATCACAAGTCTTCATGATAAGATTTACGAACAGTGGAAAGTGAGTAGCAAAACTTTCAGATATCCAGCCTTGATTAACCAAATGTATTTAAAATGGCAAAATGCAGTCTGACCATCAACAACACTTTGTTCTGAACTAGTTCACAGTAAAAGCATTGGATGAGGGTCTAAGTGTCCAGAAGCACATTAAGAAAGCAATCACAGTTAATATCGGCAACAAAGTTGGTTAAATTTTTGTTCCGTCTAAGGGAAGGGGAGACATCAGAACAGATTTCAGCTGTGCAAAAGCCAAAAGCAAAGAGGAAAGGTAGCAATTGCCTTGCATGTTCATTGCTGGCATGAGAACTGTGGAGCCTGAAGAGCAACAGGGAAGACATTGGAGAGCCACTGGGAGAGAGAATCCTGGAACATTACGGCCATGGGAGCTGAGGAACCTCCATCGCTGGAGGGCTTTAAAAGCACCTTACACCATGACAAACATACTTATGGCTACTTTCACTCCCAAGTAATGAGATGGACTACATAAGACCTTCTGAGCCCTATAATTTTTGTTATTCTTTCATTCAACATCAAGTGGTAGTAATACAAATCTCTACCTTTGCTTCTTCCTACAGACAAGAAAAGGCTTAGGAAGTTCTTTTCTACTGTTGAATATATACTTCTTTTATCCTCTAGTCACACTACTAACCTGTGAAATAAAGTAAGGTTAAGCAAGTGCTTTCTGAGATGAGGCAGAAGAATGCTGAATTAAAGAGACTCAGGTATGGATAAAGTAGAAAGCAACAACAGCAGAAGGCATAACAATATACGAGTTTCTTGAACCTACCTTTTTGTTTAATTCCAAAATCACATTTTTTCCTTCAGATGGATTTTTCTAGGATCTCAATTCACCTAAACATACAATTAAGAATATCTAGATCTTCTACACCAATTTCTATAGCTAAATCCTCTCATGGTATAAAGGGAAGCAAACTGTATATTGATATCAGTTCACTTAATCTAGGACAGTTTTCCACTTAGTTTGAGGATGGCAGAAAATCCTGACAAAATTCTCATCTGAACCCTCAGGGTAAGGAGGAATTTCCTCTGCAGTGCTCAAGAAATATGAGGGGACACAAAGAATAATTAATTGGAATCTCTAATTAAACAGCAGAGCCTAAGAGAGAACTTTGTGTCATCCGGAAATGTTCTCAGGAAGTGACATTGTCTCAAATGAAAGTCCAGATGTCGATTAATTGCATTTCAGGCAACCTTGAAACTAAACAGAAAGTGACATGAAGGTGTGAAGTTTCTGCAAAATGTCCCTGTAGGATTAAAAGGGTAGAATGTTTTGAATGAAGATAAGTAGGATGAGAAGTTTACCACATCACATGTTTTCCCGTTTAGGAACTGACAGGACAAACCACAAGCAGTTGCCTTGAGCACTGCTTTATATTCAGGGTGTGAAGTTAAGTAAGGAAAAGGAAGCATGGAGAGATGGTTTAATGTTGGAAATTATCAAGGCTATCTGAAATGAGTCAATTCATCAGACAGGAAGCTAGGAACATTGGGGCAGAGGGCTGAGTATCAAACCATATTTTTATCTTTTTTTAAGAAAAAAGAACATTTAGGTAAAAGCTTTTTATTAGAAGTTTTTTATATTAAGTATAATCTAAGCATTAGAGATATCTGATACTCTCTGGGAAAGCTCATGCTCAGGAACAGTATCTTTGAGCAAAAGAATTGCCACGTTTAATTATACCACTGCTGAACCTAGTTTGGTACCTTTTCTTCCATATAAGACTGCTTTACTCTTAGCAAACGTGTCACGCCAATTTTTATTTAGTAGATGGTTTATGTCCTGAGTCGTGAGTGTTTATATCTCAAATAAATTCTCTACCCAGTCTAATATAACTCTTCTCCTTATTCACAGAAATGTTTATTTCTGATACTGTATCTTGTGGTAATGACTTAAGTATGCCAGTTAGTCATCGTACTAAAGGGAAATTCATTTTATTGGTTTTAAATTTGTTTCCTTCCAAATTCATTGAATTTCCTTTTGTTTCTCTCTGATACAGTGACACAGCATGTGTTAAAACTAGTCATTATTTTATGCACAACTATTGGTGTTCTCTCTTATTACTAATCTTTTCAATGTTATTTCACAAGTTTGTTTTCTATGTTTCCTGTGTTTGCGGATTCCATTATTTTAAAAGATATACTTCTAATTTGTACCCATAGCTCACCACATATGAGGCTTTGCTTCCAAAACACCAGATATTGTATTCCCAAGCAAACTGGGATGCCTAGGTCCCTGGTAGTTTAAAAAAATACTAATTGTATACAGTATTTTTTGTTCACCTAAAACTGAAATACAAGTTTAAGGATTATGTTGTAAATTTGGATATTTCTTTCAATAAAACTGCCCTTAAAAAGGCAATGTTTTCATTACATACATTTTCATTAGATCTTTACATAGTTTTTCTATTCATTTTATTGCATTATATAGACATAGAGGATAAAATCATAGAATCGTAGAATGGTTTGGGTTGGAAAGAACATTAAAAAACATCTAGTTCAAACCCCTCCTGTCAGAGGCAGGGACACCTTCCACTAAGTCAGGTTGCTCTAAGCCTCATCCAGCCTGGTCTTGAACACCTCCAGGGAATGGCATCCATTACTTCTCCGGACAATGGATGAAGGAAGGATGAAGGTGGAAATATGCGTCCATGATTTACTCAAATATTTGCACCATTGGAAGCATTCATTCTAGACAAACAGTGCAAAAGAAGTTGCCAGAATGGACAAAGCCTGTTCAAAAAGGAACACAAAAGAAAGAGAAAATAGGTAAGACAGTAGCTGTTTGGGATGAGTGTTTTAAAACTAAGAGCCATCCAGAAAGAACTACCTTCAAAAAAAAAAAAGCACAGAACGTGTAGGAACTGACTATAGAGCTAACTAAGATAGGGCAAGACCAAAAAACCATATGGAAATTACATTTAAAAAGTCACAAGTTCATATGAACCTCAAGGCTAACTAGGGGTGGCCATTAACCCTGGGACTTCTCACGTGTGATGTAAATTTCTTAGTGGGAAAACACAAAACAGATCCTCTTCTTATGGATTTTCCCAGCCACAATGCCCCAAGCCACACTAGTGGAGCAGTAGAGCTGTACTGACACCCAAGAGTACTAGGAGCTTCTGCCTTCTTCTTTTAAGAGAGGCAATAAAGCAAAAGGTCAAGTATTGGACTTTGTTAGCAGTCTAGTGAAGAAATATGTTGGATGTGCCTCATTTTGTCTTGTTCACAGCACCAAATACCTAAAATATGCAGTGGTAGATGACCTCTGGATTAATCTTATATGCATAGGGGTTTTTATTCTTATATTGCTTTCAGTAAATAGTAGTAAAATAGCCCATATAGTGACCTGAACAATTTGTGTTTAAATATTTAGCAAACAGTCACTTTGTTCTGACTCTTCACTAGAAACTCTGTCTGACTTAGAAAACATCAGTGATTGTCCAGCTGTTTAGTGTCACTTCCCTTGCATGCTGAAGCTACAATAAGTCAAACTACTCCCTTCAGACATTATTCAGCTATTTCTATTATTGTTACTTCAGACAAAAATGTATCGCAATGGTCTGACTCTAGTTTGCACTATGTCCTTCAACTGAGCTCTGGAAAAGCAAAGAAGACTAACACTGGATCTTAGTTCCATTCATGTCAACTACATGGTCCTGTTACAAAATTTGATTAACATCAACAAGCTATAATGTAAATGGAAATCAAGCTCAGCAGCATAAGCTCTACATTTTGCTTAGTCCATGATTTTAAATTCAAAATTAACCCAAAGTTCTCTGTAAGAATTAAACCAAAATGAAATTGTAATTTAAAAGAGTGGAACAGCTTTGCAGACAAAGGCAATTGAATATGTGGAAATCAAGTTTACTTGGTCAAATGGCAAGCAGAATAAAATCAAATTATGCACTCAACTAAAACATTCTTTTAATAATAACAGAACAAATCCAAGCCCTCCAAGTTTCCCGTGGGTTTTATTAAAGTAACATATTCAGCAGCTAGCTTCCCAGACCTGGAAAGAGCTAAACACATCTCTTTTATTGCTTCACTTTTCAGTTTTGATGGATTGCTAATTGAAATAAGAGAAGTGTCTAAAAAGGGGTTGGAATTATCAAGACCTCTGTGATATGATTACAGACACTTTCACCTCTAGCTGACCAGATTATTTCCTGTGGAGGTCAAGGAGATTGAGGCCTCAATTCACCAATTTGCTGCATTTGGCATAAGACTAAGCACATGATTATGTTCTATGGCTTAATTAATATGCAGTTGCTGAAAGTCTTTCCCAGGCTGAAGCTAGGTCTTCATACTTTCACAGATGGTGTAAAATATATCATGTGTCACACTCGATTTCCTACTGCATGCAGACCTGCAACTGAAAATGACCATCAAAATGGATAAGCCATGGCACTGCTTTCATATTGGGCAATGATTAGATTACCCATAAATGTTTGCTAGACCTTTAACACCAACTTACAGTTCAACACTGACAGAAGAAGAGATGATATCAGACACTCAAAAATACATAAACAAAAAGAAGTGTGGATTGAAAATGACACCTCGTTCAGACTCTAGAAAAAAACAGTCCCTACCACTTCAGTTTAAATTTAGAGGGAGGTTATGAGCTGAGAACTGATTAGATAATCTAGTTCCTTTTGATTTGCGTCAGTTACAATTCACATTTATAAAATATCTTCAAAATATGTAATCTAACCCTCTACCTCACATAAACACTTAAGAAATCAGTGAGGTCTGGTCTTAACATCTTACATAGCATTTTATATATTAAAAAAACCCCCAAAAGTATGATAAATCGACTTAGTGTAACAATAAATTATATATTTCTCCTTAGAGTATGTAGCAGAGCTAAGTAGGACTCGAATATTATTCTTTGGTGATATAGCAAAGTCTCTCTCCTGTTAAAAACACATGGGTATAAAACAGTGCATCAAGCATCAGATTTTAAATTAAGAATGGAGTAGTTATTTTGTGCAATTCAGGAAAGGCCGTCTATTTTGACTACATTTTCAGATTTTTTCACAGCTCTCATTTTGCCATGCTTAAGATACATGACTTCATCTATTATCTATTATTGCAGATTAAGTTGCACATGACTTCTAAAGGCTAAAGCCTCTGTGCTGCCAACAGTCTTTGGAAACTACTCCAGAAGCAGAATAAAGCTCAAGCAAATCAGTGAAAAGGACAAGCGAAAAAAAGAACCAGAAGAAAGAAGAAGATATCAGAAGAAAGGGGGCTTCAAGCAGTCTAATTTTCCTTAATGATATTAATCCATATATTTGTTTCTGGTTTGCTGTGTTTTCTTTTGGTAATATATTGTGTGGAGTTTGTTTTGGGTTTGTTTTTTTTTTATTTTTAATCACTTTACAAAATCCTTTTGTTAATTCTTTTTCTATTGCACTGCAGAAAACATCATCACACTATTTAACTAGTAAAATGATCAGACTCTCCCAAGGTTGTGTGACTGGCTGAAAACTACTGAGTACCAGAAGTTGCAGGCTTCTCCAGCACCTGTTTTATTCAGCAAGCCATTGGTACCAGAATATCTTGGCTGACATGGACACTGAGAATCAAACTTTTCCTGACATCAGACTGCACTTTCATGGGTTGGGTTGGGTTGTTTTTTTGGGGTTTTTTTGGGGGGAGTGAGGGGTAGAGAGGGGGAGAGGGGAGTGGAAATAGATCTGTCCCAGGAACTTTTACTTTCTTCAAATAAACTTGCAATTAACAACTTGATAAGAGAACAAGTGCTACTTTATATACTTACCTGATTGTTGCAGGCTGAAAACACATGCAAAACTATACTAACATTGTTTTGTGGAAGTATATGGCCTCTAGCAGTTTCTAAAAGCTATAACCCCATATTTTGTCAGATAAAAAAAAAAGGCTTCTTTTTTGGACCATAGGAATCTTTTTTGCATTTAAGCCAAATGACCATTTGGGTGTCATACATATTCATAATTAACAGGGAATCATTTCAATGTAAACATCACGTTGTTTAGCAAGAGTAGTGTTTCTGCATAAAGCAGTTTTCTGTGGAACTGATATTACCACAACTGCTCTGTTCCTCGAGGAACATAGTTCAAGGAAGCAGCTTGGAGAGAATATAAAGGTAAAAAGGTGATCATTACTCCGGCATTGCTATGATAAGTTGGCATAATGAATGCACAAAAAAGAAAAGAAATTTCAGCAAAAAAGCGTTCCAGGCTTTCAGAACAGCGTGTAAGTTATTGATGTGATCAGAACAATAGCTGCTAATGGATGAAGATGTTTCAGAGTTCTTATGCACCTGCTTATTCTTCCGTTAATTAAAACTCGTGATTGCCAGAGTAATTTCTGCATATATATGCAGCTTCAGTACCAAGCGACACATTTTGAAAGAAAAATGCAAACCAAAAAATCTTGTCACTAAATTCACAGAAACATAACTTATTTTACAGTTACCAGGTGAACAGAGGACATATAAGGATGCCACTTAGGACTGAAGTTTCCACACTTTATCCAACTGAGTAATATGCAATAGCAAACAGGATTGTGTACCAATTCTGGACTGGAGATTATACTGAATATCACTTGGAAAAATAAACTAAAATCCATACTAGTTCAGGCTTTTTCCTTTCCACTGTGACCTTCACCAAAAGGAACCATGACAGAGTGGACAAGGAACAGAATCTCACGTGAAAGGAAAAATTTTTTATAGTTTGGTCTACAAATACCATAAAATTTTTGAGAGGCTATTGGTTGAATTCAGAGGATTCTGGAGATAATTCCCCTTGTCCTATAGCTACAGGATTTCATTTCTACACAAGTTATGAGTTATCTGCATTAGCTAGAGGAAAGCTGGAAGTGAACAAATGTTGTTAATTGCAATTTCTTCAAGGATGTGATCAGTGTATGCAAAATAATCCAAAGCTTTTCTGACTAAATTTAGTCTATTAGGTAGATACCACCAAAAGCTCATGTCCACCAAGATCATGATAACTAATAGTAATATATAATACCTTTAATAGTGATATCTAATAGTCTGTGATATGTATAGCTTTAAGGTTTTTCTTTGTGACAGAAATAATATAAGGTCAACATATCCAATGCACCGGCAAGAGCTGACAATATAATGTATTGTAGACACCAATTTTATTATGTGAGTCTACTGGGAGGAACCTCTAAGATTTCTTAGATCCCCTAGATTCAGGCCCTTGTTCCTGAATGCAACTTTGTCAACTAATCCCTTTCAAAACCTGAAGATTAGAGTGCTTTGCATACATTCATTAATTAAGCCCCACAGTTACAGCTGTCAGATAATATCACTGAATAATTTATTTGACAAATTTCACTTTTTATTATAAATTATTCAATGTTCTTAATTCTTACTATTTTCTCCACAATTTATACAGTTGGGTGAGCAATTTGTGAATCACAGTCATTCAAGAGCCTGGTAGATATGTTCTGAAAAGATTAAATAAAAACAGATAAAATACAAGTGCAACTAATATCTTCCTAACACCTTACTTTTTCCCAGCTTTAGTCACTGGTGGATTCTATCTTGTGTTTCAATACTGGGAAACTTGTGAGATTATCTCTGATACGGGTGCAAGTCAAAGATTTGAAAGACAAGGACAAGATTGGGGGTTGGGAGCAGTGACTGGGGTGACACACAAAGTTTAATTTCTAAATATTCATAGCGAGAAAAGCAGAAATCAAGTATAATCAAATCTACACCCTGCATTTCATCTGCATCTTCAGGACACAACACCTTAATCTTCAAATCCAAGCAAATTATTTCCTTCCCTTCTGTGTAACAAAATTGAGAAGTGTTGAAAAACCTTTGAAAATTAGGATGCATTATGCCTTTAAACTTGCTACAATTTGGTCACTATTGGGGATAGAAAGAAAACGTAGAAATTCCACTGAAACATATTGTGCTGTTTACCTACCAGAAAGAACAGATATTTGGTCCTGCTGTTCAAGGAGCAGTGAGAAGACTTCAATTATTTCATCTAATGCCATCCATGTAATACTTTCATTAGTTCATTTCAAAGCAATCATAACAGTTAATAAAAGTAAAGTCAAGAGAATGTGCATCTTGAATGTGCATCTTGAACACATTTCAGGAACTTCAGGAATGTTATTTGGTGTTCTAGGGCATGAGGGAATCCCAGAGTCCAAAAATCTGAACCCTAATGAGCCAGTGTTTCAAATCTGGAATTAATTAATCATAGAATCAATAGGTTGAAAACTCATTGAGTCCAACCATTCCTATCAAACACTAACCCCCTCAACTACCCATCTTTTAAATACCTCCAGGGAAGGTGAATCAACCACCTTCCTGGGCAGACTGTTCCAGTGCCCAATGACCCTTTCTCTGAAAAACTTCCTCCTAATGTCCAGCCTAAATCTCCCCTGACGGAGCTTGAGGTCATTCCCTCTTGTCCTGTCCCCTGTCACTTGGGAGAAGAGACCAGTTCCCTCCTCTCTACAACCTCCTTTCAAGTAGTTATAGAGAGCAATGAGGTCTCCTCTCAGCCTCCTCTTCTCCAGACTAAACAACCCCAGCTCTCTCAGCCGTTCCTCATAGGGTCTGTTCTCCAACCCCTTCACCAGCTTTGTTGCTCTTCTCTGGACTTGCTCCAGGGTCTCAACATCCTTCTTGTGGTGAGGGACCCAGAACCGAACACAGGGTTCAAGGAGCAGTCTCACCAGTGCCAAGTACAGAGGGGGAAAAACATCCCTGGACCTGCTGGTCACACCGTTTCTGATACAAGCCAGGATGCCATTGGCCTTCTTGGGCACCTGGGCACACTGCTGTGTTGACCGTCAACCAACATCCCCAGGTCCTTCTCCTCCAGGCAGCTTTCTAGTCAATTTCCCTTAGTCAATTAAAACTGCAGTTTATGTTCAATTTTATCTTGAAACTACACAAGGGGAGAAAACCTGGCATACCTCTGTGTCTCAATATCTTGACATTCATAACCAACTTCAGCTTGTCCAATCTCCCAACTGTTTTTTTTTTCAAGAAAGACTCACTTTGCAGTCGAATGTCATTAAGAAAGGATACAAAAATATCCTTTTCATAAGCTGTTCTAGCAAAGATAGCATAGAAAAAGCTGAATCTTGGCTTTGTCATATGTCCCCTGTATGCCAAGCTAAAGAAGCAAGCAGAATACAGCTATTTCCTCAGGACGCAAGGGTTCATCTCCTACACCCTTACAGCTCTGAGATATATTTACCAGATGTTGGAGAGTGTGTATGTACTACTATCCTAATACATTGCACAGGAGGACACAAAGCGATAGGAAACTTCCTTAGGCCAAGCTCCACCCAGACCTTGTCCCATCCCACCAACATGCCAGAAGAACAAGAGATACATAGGAACCGCTCCTCCTACGAGTCTATGATCACAGTATGCATAGCTGCAGCAAGCGAATGAGGGAGACATTAGCTAATTGAATTTGCCACAGTTGGATGATAAAAGAGAATGAAGAGATACAAGTGGTTCTTGTAAAGAGCACTGCATGATATATATCAATCTGAAAAAGCAAGGTATAGATTAATTGCCAGGGACTGACTAAACATTTCAAAGATGAAGTCCAGGATTTACAGTGCATCCTTTTATTTTTTAGGAAAGCCTAAGTAAATTGGCCTAATCAGTCAAATTAAGGAACTTCTTCCCTATGTATGCTGAATCTTCTTCAATGCTAGTGAATTTTTCTAAGTAAAAATTAATAAAAATGTCTTATCATAGATCAATAGTTGAAAGTGATGGACTTACAGTAGTGAATTTAAATGAGCCTGTGAGTCTAGGATCAAACATTTCCTTCTAGTCTGGGGAGATATTTGATTTTATTATGTTATCTCTAGTGATTATTTTAAAGTATTACTTTTAAGTTCATTAACCTCCAAAATTATCTTTAAAGTGAAGGAGGAGGAAATTACATGTGTTGTGATACATCAGAATTTAACAGGCTGTTTTGGTGTTATGTTTATGAGATTGTCATATGTCTTGCTTAGGGGAAAAAATGGGAAGGGAGTGAGAAGGGTTTTAAGACAAGAAAAAATTGTGTTCGAATTATGTGGTCTCCTGGAGATGCATTTTATTAATAGAGAAAAAATGTAAGAAGTTCTAAATTTCCATAAAAGCAAATGTAGGAAGAGTAGGCAATGAAAACATTTCACAAAAGATGCACCATCCTTCTTGCTGCAGTAATTTCAATGGAAAGTGGTGCTCCAACCTCAGGCAGCAATGCTTGTGTGAGACAGGACACATGCCTTCACAAGTTGGATTTGCAAAAGAAGTTTAATTAAACAGTTGCTCTGTCTCTAATGAAAAAAACAGTATGTAAAGAAATTCTGTTTAGTAACTGCACTTAAAATCCCTTTGGAGACCTCCTTGTCCTCTTGGAGACCTCCTTGTCCTCCCACAATCTTCTTCACACATCAGCCACTGACATTTCCTTTGAGAGAAAGGTAATCAATTACATCTTGAGTCCTCAAGCCTGAAAAAGAAGCCAACTTTAGATAGCATGAGGACCTATGACTAACATAATCTCTGAAAATCATTCAGACCCATAGTTGTAAGGTTTTGTAAGTGGTTGATTTAATTTAGGTGATTTAGTTTGGTTATATATCCTCTAGTGATCTAAATCAGTACTGCTTTACTGACTCTGCCAGCTCTTTGTCATTTTGCATCCAGCTGAGCTCATAGCTTTTTATTTCTTTCCATGATCAGCAACTATTTATTCCCTAGGATTAATATTAAGAAATAAAGGGAAAGGTATCAAATATCTACTTTACACCAGAGAAAAGCTACTCTCCACTCAACTCTTGCTGAATACTCCTAGTGACTATCTTTTCTCTGCCAGTCAGCTCTTTATAAGTTTTCCAACTGCACAATTTTTTTTTTTTTTTCAGTTACTGGTTGATAATATTTTTTTCATCAAAACAGAAATCAAATTCGTTGGAAGTTAACCCTTCCAGAAGTCTAGTGGATATTTTACAGAATAGTTCTGTAGGTAGGTGCCTATCTGAATTAAGTATATGAGACAGGCGTATATTTTGGAACAAATCAATTTTTAAATGCTTTATGTTTACATTATGAATACTTCTAGTGTACTTTGGTAGTCAACCAGATGTAGATCTTATCTTGAAGGACCATCACATTTACTACAGCTGGATAGTAAAATGATAAGTTGCGTTATCTAAGCCCTTACCCTCTAACTGTGAACCAGACAGGGTATTTCATAGTGTTCTGAAATTCTGAATAGTTTTAAATAACTGTCAGTCTCTGTACAACTTTCCAAAGAAATATTTATTTTGTCCTGAACATGCAACTTGATAGCAAATTAGCAGTGGACACAGAGAAGAAAACAGATTTTTCTGAGGTTGGTTTCTCATTTTCTAGCCAGGAGCAAAGGGAGTTCTTTTAGCACCAGGAAAGGGAGACTCAAATTTCTCCAGGGGATTGCATTATTTGCTTTAATATATAGTAATTTCAGGGAGTCATACATTGCAGGATAGTAGTTCTGGAAAAAGGAAAAAATAATCAGTAGAAGAGGAAAAGGATCTGTTGCAGTTCCTATTTTGAGAAGTGGGGGTGGGAAGAAAAAAAGAAAGGAAGTATTAAAGAAATAAAAAAGGAAAACCATATTGCTATAGTATTAATAAGCATACCAGGGGCAATAGTACCACTTCTGAGTGCAAATCATACACAGGGTAAAGTGACAACAATTCCATTTAGAATTAAAATAAAATTTATTGCACTTTGCAGCACTTAAATTAATTTATTCTTTTATTCATAAACTGTGTTTTCTCTTTCCAGGCTAACAATGAAATGTAATAATCTACTCAGTGGTAATGCTTCTCTACCAAATAAAAATCCTGCAAAATTGTTGAGCTTGATTGAAAAAACTTAAAACACATTCTCTGAGTAGTATTTTCACCAGCTACTCACTTTTGATTCAAGAGCAAATATGGGCACAGCAGAAACCATTTAAAACATTTTTAATAAGATCATGAGGAAAAAAGCAACCATGAGAAATAACAGTAAAGCAATGAGCGCTGAGGTATACTATCAATGATTAAAACACTACACAAATACAAGCACAGTGCAACCAGACGTCAAGAATGCAGTGTGCAATGACAGAAGCTGTCCTTAAAGGGAACATGGTTTATGTATTCACAAGCTGCGGGAATGAAAAATAGCATGGCCATCAGATTTTTTGAACTGGGCATTTGAAGCATCAGCAATTCTGTCCCCCTCTTGGACTTTTCAGATGAGTTTTATTCTATCCTGACTAGAATAAAAAGGAGTTTCTAGCTGAAGAAATATGCTGAAACACTTTCATTGTAAGTGTTCCAATGCTTTGCTGAGACAGCCAGCAGAAAAATGGTGAAATGACGTCTCAGCATCAGCATAACTGAAAGATATCTAAATGGCAGTTTTTACAAAACCTCATGGGGTTTACAGTCAGTTTCCCCCCCTTAGCCATGTTTATATTACTTGCCTCCTACAAGGTGTTTTCCAACATTTTCGCTCGTATCACAAGGCTTTTTTAAAAAAATGCTATTAATTTCAAACTTGCTGTCAGTTCCAGTCTGTTCCAGGCCTGTGTACCCAGAGAAGTCAAAACACTTCAGACTAGCAGAAGAGATCACAGTTCAGGATTTCCAATACCCCAGGCTTCCTTACAGATATTCTTACCATACACTGAGAAGAGATTTTTGGAGCCCTGCCTACTCCGGGTTCTGTGTTTGAAATAAAACATGGTCTTTCACTGATGAGTGAGCGTTATACACAGGGCCTCATGTATGGCAAGTGGTATTCCCCAGGGCTCAGTGCTGGGTCCAGTTCTGTTCAATATTTTTATCAATGACCTGGATGCAGGCATTGAGTGCACCCTTAGCAAGTTTGCGGATGACACTAAGCTGGGTGGAACTGTCAATCTGCTTGAGAGCAGTGAGGTTCTGCAGAAGGACCTGAACAGGCTGGTCGATGGGCTGAGACCAATGGTATGAGGTTCAACAAAGCCAAATGCTGAGTCGTTCACTTGGGACACAACCCGTGCAGCACTATAGGCTTGGGGAAGAGCTGCTGGAAAGCTGCCTGGTAGAAAAGGACTTGGAGGTGTTCATTGACAGTCAGCTAAATATTAGCCAGCAGTGTGCCCAGGAGGTCAGGAAGGCCAATAGCATCTTGGCTTGTATCAGAAACAGTGTGGCCAGCAGGTCCAGGGAAGTGATTATGCCCCTGTACTTAGCACTGGTGAGGCCACACCTCAAATCCTGTCTTCATTTTTGGGCCCCTCACTGCAAGAAAGATATTGAGGTGCTGGAATGTGTGCAGAGAAGGGCAACGAAGCTGGAGAAGGGACTGAAGAAAAAGCCTTATGAGAGGTGTCTGAAGGGAGACATTATCACTGTCTCCAGGTACCTGAAAGGAGGTTGTAGTGAGGTAAGTTTTGGTTGTCCCAGTGATATGACAAGAGGAAATGGCTTGAAGTTGCACCAGGGGAGGTTCAGGTTAGGAATCAGGAAAAATTTATTTACCAAAATGTTTATCGTGCACTGGAACAGGCTGACCAGGGAAGTGAGTCACCATCCCTGGAGGTATTTAAAAGATGGGTAGATGAAGTCCTCAGGGATATGGTTTAGTAATGGACACATATAGTGGGACTCAATGATCTTGAAGGTCTTTTTGAACCAGGTGATTCTATGATTCCACGATTCTGCTTTCAGAGAAGACTCACTTAAAGCAGAATTAACTATGCCACATAAAGGTACCATTAATAAGTACAAAATTTTGCACATAGGGAAATGACATGGAGTTTTGTGATGTAAATGAACACCTCTGTTCTGATTGCAATATTTTCCATTAGACAGTTTCTCAGCAAAAGCAATCTGTACACTGGATCATCCTTCAGACAATACTGAATTACATTAAACGTTCATTTGTGCCTATTCATGATCCAGAGAATGTGAACATTTTTGAAAGATACTTGAATGCAGAGCTAACATGCCCTTAAATGAGAGAAGAAAAAGCCAGGGATCTCCTTTGGAGTGGTGATAGCAAAAGAGCTAAACAATTTTTTGCATAAAGAGGAAAGAATGCTTTCATAGCTGAGTCCTTATTTATAGAGGAAAGTCCTAGAAATGCCTCTAACTGAACTGTTATTTTTCAGAATATGCTAATAAAGGAGGAATAACAGATTACAAGGACAAAGCAATTTACAGAGACTCGGGATTTCTGAAGAACACAGTTCAGATCAGAAATTGATGAACTACTAAGATTAATGTGTGATCAACCATGGTATCAGAGGAACAAAAGATGCCAAACATAGTACCATCTGGTTATGCAAATCTCAGAAGGATCCAGTTTTGGCTTTCATTCAGAACAAACTGATAGAGAGGAAAAAAAACCCCAACCAACAAATAACAGAATTAATAGACTGAGGAAAAGGTTATATACCAAAGAACTATAAAATGAGGAAAGTTATAGAGAAGATGAGTGGAAAATAACCCCCCACTTCTCCTACTACAAAAATTAAGATATAAAATTATATGACAGAAGAAGTAAAATAATAAAAATTAATTTTTTTTTTATACTAGTTCCTAAAATCTGTTTTCAAGTCAGGTCCTATGAAAAAAAAAAGTAATTGCAATTAAAATGTCAAAAAGATTGTCTCTGAAAATTTTCTGAAAACATTTTTTTCTCAAATTTATTGAACTATAGAGAAAAAAAAACAATGCAAACCCTAGTTCCAGCTAAGAGGAAAAATAAACCTGCTTTACCTTTTAAAGTGCCTTCTTCCACTGTTTCCATTTCCCACCACCATCTATGACCACAGCATCCACCACAGCTCCAAGCCTCCTTAGTACTAATGATTTTGTCACTTCAGAAAACCAAAGCTTTAAAAAGCTGCAAGAGAAAGGTGCCTGAGGCTTCAGAGACCACATTTTTGAGCTTATCTCTGCAGCTTTTAGAACACACCTTCTTTTCTTAGTAAAAACTGAAGGTCAAAAAAGACTATGACTTTGAGCTCCATGGCTGTAAGGGGATAAGATGAGGAAACAGGCAGGAAGACAGAATATGACAGAAATACTAAAAGGCTTCAACAGCAACCAAAGAGAGTACTATGTAAGGGAACCCTGCAACTCTTTTTTCTGTTGTTGTGCAAGTCACTTGAACTTCTAATTTTACGTTCACCATGCTTCATTTTGAGCAGAGGTCAGCACTGGAGTGTTGCATTTCAGGGAAAATGATAGAGGTGCCAATTTTCTACTGATGTAAAATGACACTGCTTCGTTGGCCCAAACTATTCTTCTGCAATTTGCCATCTTTTGCAGAGGAAACATGCTGACTCCTGTACTCCAGTAAGAGTATGTTCTCCTTCAAGCACACAGCCACAGCTCATGGCCCTGCAGAGAAAAGACAGCCTTTAATATGGCTGTCTCATTAGTTCCTCTTTTCTTTATGAAAACAGAGTTTTTTCAAGCTTTTACCACACATACTGACAGTATAAGAGGACATGCTGCTACTGTGGTAACTTAAGGTCTGTGTCCTCTGTCCCAGAGTCCAGTAGCCCTCAGGTTCTCACAAAGCCTGCTGGCTAATGTCTAAAGTAAACAACATCACTGCTTTGTGTGTGTCTTCTAGTTGCTTAATTTGTCCATTGCTCTATTCTGTTTCAACAGGATTTCCTCATTTCTGCTGGAATTTAATAGTATTTGAAGAAGAAAGGGAAAAAAAAAAAAGCCACAAACTCTGCCCTTCTCATCTGACAACATGGCATATGTTTGTGTACACATCCTTACTTCTTGTGAATATGAGTTCCTACCTGGGGAATCCTATGCCTTTAAATTCCATTTAGGCTTGCAATATGATTTGGTTCAATTTTAATGTAGTATATTTCCTGTTTCCACAGGAATTTCACAAAGTAGGACAGAACATGGTCAAGCAATCTGTACCAATTGTTTATGGTGGCAATTACCAAAATTACTTAATGTATTATGTAAATCTTGTGATTTCACAAAGTCAGTAAATTTGTATCATACAGTTTTGGTAATACTGATTCCATTATATGACATTTTTTCATCCATAGAATATGCTTCTGGAATTGTCTATGTAATATAAATTATAAGTCTTCCATTAGCCTCCAATATAGTTCCTTGAATCATGTATTAGTACGCATTTTCTTCATTAACTTTAATATTGTCAAATAACAACAACTGACACATATTAAGTAGTTCAGTGTGTAATGTGTACATATGTTCTGTGTATAGCTCAGAAGAGATTCTTCTTTCACAAATGACAGCAGCCTCCCGATGTTTTCATTTTAGTTATGAGAACTGAACTTAACCTTTCCCTTCCCTGGAGTGTCCTCTTCACAGTCATGGTTTCCGACCTACTTCTTAGCTGTTTCCCAAAAGAAAATAAAATACCTTCCACAATTTTGAAAGTGATGGAAAAAAATAATGTCAATAGTGTTTAATAAATAACCTTTGTTAAAACAGACTAAATCTATGAAGAGTAAGCCCCAACAGCCCTCTCACATCCCACAGCTAATTTGCATATTGGGTCATGGAATATGTTTTAGGATATTTGAATGCAGACCTCACTAAATTATTCATAATACTGTGTTCCAAGTAACATTCAGTAGAATTTGTCACTAGACAAAGACTCCTTGTTGTGAACACACAACACACTTCTAAATTTGTATTTTAAAAAAGTTAGATCTTAAATATCTACTTGAAGCAAACTTTTAGTAGCCTTATTTGCATTAAACACAAATTTCCCACATTAAAAGTTTTCTGTAGCCCTGAACATATCCACAGACGCTCTGTTTAATTGACAGGCCATCAGAAATTGACCTGGGAGAGCTAACTGTGCTGTCTCTAAGGGAAGGGACATCTAGAAAGAAGGAAGTACATATTGTTATGTGATATGACAAATACATTTACTAATATCATTTTCAAATGGGTGTCCTCCTCGTTGGTTAAATCCTTTCTGTGTATGTGTGTGTGTTGTCGAGATGATCTCAACCAAATCAATACAATTTTTATAGCTTATTACTATACTTTATCTATTGTTTCCATTATTTTTCCAACACTGCAATCATCTCCAATGAGGACATATAGAAACATTTTTGACTTCTTTGGTAGGAAAATCATAAAAGTTGCACTTTGTAAGAGTCTAAAATACTCTGAAATATTATTTTACAGGAATTTATTGAATTTAATGGAAATAAAGCTCAGCAAACACTTAAAAAAACCCATTGTTTCTTATAATATGTGGCCTCACAATGTAATTGGATCAAAAGTAAACATGGGAAAATCCTGTTTATGAAACAAGCATCCCTAATGCCGATGATTTCATAAATTACTGGACATTGCAAGTGGTCAATGACATCAGGAGTAGTCCCGGTAGAAACGGAGAAGGGAGAAAAAGAGCAGGTATATATTTCCCTCCCCTAGTGTATTCACTTGCAATTTCAAACAAATTCATTCTAACTGTCACCTTAATATTAATCTTTCTTTGTTCAGCAACAAGATTCTACCAGATGCATTTACTAAACAGTAATACTTGCTGCAAACCTGCTTTTCTTTTAATTGCCCTGAAAGTTTGCTTACCAGCCCCATTCTATTAAATCAAGATCATGCAAGAAAGTTCTTCAGCACAAATCTTCACTGAAAATGGCTGACTCAGAAAGAACCTCTGCAAAGGTTCTTGCAGTTCAGCCACTCCACTTCAGAGACAGAAAATAAATTAGTCTTTCACAAAGATAAGTTTAAGGTAGTTATATTAGTCATAAGTAGCAAAACCACAATCGCGTTAGGCAAATTATTTTATACAGTCTAGGTAAAAGCTTTATATCATGCCAAAGTATATTTCTGTGGAATGAAAGACCACACATGTCACAGACATATTCTTTTAACAGTATTTGAAAGCCAAGAAATTTTATTGGTGTTGTGTCATATGTTGCTCACAAAGAAACTTTAAGTCCCATGTTCAAAACCTCGGAAGGAAAGATAAAAGCTTATGCATTTTAGAAAGGTCTAAAGACTACCAGAAATAGTTTTTCCATATTGAATAATATTCCAGGATTAACACTTGATGTCATAGGACCTATCATGTCTAGAAACAGAAACCTTTTCTTATTGGACAGAGAAAAAAGTAGTTTTTGCAGCTTTCTAACAGTATGAAGCGCCTGCCTCTAATACTGATGAGTTATCAGACCTTAATCCTTTTACTAATCCGGAAAAATTGCCAGAATACCATCACTTTCGACACAAACCCAAATGAAACTTGGCAACTTTAATGAATGTCACTTCAGAGAATTTAAATAAACTCAAGTCCAGAATTCAAAACAAAACTCAACAAATGTGAAGCCATGCAAATCAAATCACTCAACCAAAACGATTCTCATGAGTCACTAAGAACAAAGCTGTGTTAATGCAGGGACCTTGCTCAACTTCAGTGACTAGTTGCCTGTCTGGAAAATCCCAGGTGACAATGAGAGAATCCACAGTTTGCATCATGGGCGTTGGCTCCATTTTATCTTTCCTTTCGCTCTAACTACAATGCTAAAAGCCCTCCAGGGGTCTGAACTTGCTGGAAAGATAACATACATCATATCTGTATACAGTACACTCAAAAACAGGGTGAGAGAAATCTCTTCCCACTAATGGATTTGGGCTCCTCACCTTTGCTGGTGAGTCTGATGTACCATTACTATTTTATGAAAGATGAGAGTTCAGCCATGGCAGAACCAGAAAGCAGCCGAGCATCAAATAATCTCTGACTCTTCATAAATTTGGTTCACTCCTAAAAATCAAAGCACGTCTCTCCTGTTCACCATATAGGCACAGTGACTGGTAGGATCCATAAGACATCTTCTATGCAAATTTAAAAATATACATCATATTTTAAACAAATCGATGCATAAGAAAAATTATTTTCATATTTTGAAGGATGAATTTTTAATAACTTAATTACAACTTCACAAAAAAATCATTACTTGTTACATTTTCCAAATCATTCTATATCAAACTTGTGTCTCCAAAATTGCCCTCTACATGTATAATAATGATGACATCAGATGCTTAAATGACATGCCCTGAATAATACATACAATTTAAATTAACTCACATTCTTAATATTCCCAAATAAAGGTGGAAGCAATCAAGTGGTAAGTCAGGTTCACTCACAATTATCATCATTTCATTATTATTATTTATTATTAATACAAAATTTAATGATCAGTATGTATTTACAAGCAGTCTCAGTGAATCTACATTGAACCCAGACCTTGCAAGTCACACCAACATTGTAGAACAATTCAAGGCTTAATGAGCAGAAAGAAATCTCTGGCAGCTTGACAAGAAGCTGGCTCAGACAACTTATAAAACCAATGAACACTCATGATTTAGAGAAGTATCGTTCTCTCTTGCTGCTGGTTCAAAGACCTTTTCAGAAGAAATGAGAAGTTATAACAAGTTTCAACTATCCTCCAGGACAGTGGGGCCAGGGAATGGATCAGGTCATCACAGTCCTGAATTGTAATAACATCAGCATAGCAGCTGATCAATGGTTACTCAGACCTCTCACACTTGAGACATTTCTCTTTGGATTCACCGAGCTACACTAGGTCTTTTTCAAATTATATCAGAGTTTCAGTTATGCACTAGTTCCACTGGAAAAAAAAAACCAAAAAACTCTTGAAGGGGAACACAAGCCTATTATCTAAAGAATTGCCTATAGCTATTTGACTGAGGATACAGAGGTAGTTGCTTTTATATCAATGTATGGAAGTAGTTAAGTGTAGTAGGCAAAGAGGTAACTAGAGAAAAATTGCGGAAGGGACATAAAAATAGATACAACTCAAAGAGAGAATACAATTTTGCATTTCTTTAGGGAACAGGATTTGAGGAACTAATAGAACTCAGAACCATAGAATTTTGTAGAGAAAATTACCATTGCTTTCTTTTCTTACTCACACAGTCCAAATCTGCAAGATTTGCTAGGGGAAGGTCATATGATTTCTTGGGAAAGTGATGTTCTAGCTATTAACGTAATTCATGTGTACAGCATGAGGCTTTGCTTCTGATTTATAGAATCAATACCTGGGAGAAACTGTACTTTGAAGAAGGGTGGATTGTCAAATTATCCAAAGAGCTTGAAAGCCTGCCTTTATTTGGCAAAGAGATGGCTTAGACTCCTTTCAGGGATGGGTCTTTCTCTTACACCGTAAAAAGAACTTCTCACAGAGGCTCTTACACACATTGCAATGCATAAAACCAAGAAAACATCAAGATTCCACTTGCTACTGGTAAATTCCAATTATAATCCCAATGAAGGCATAGATGCTAGTGTTTTTTTATAGGGAGCTTACCATTGTGCCAGGAAACAGTGTTCCAGAAGTATCAACTAGAAATAATAGACAGCAAGAATAGCCCCTGGTACAAAATTTGACAATAACTTCACTGGGGTTCCACTAGATACTTTTCAGTTTTCTACATTTTGTGCATAGTATAATTTCCATATATTTGGGAGTGCAATTTTTAACCCTCAAGCTCAGTCCTGTGCAAACTGATCGCCACGGGAGCTTTTGGACTGAATTCAGCATAGGAAAGGCTGGATGACCAGTCACTGAGACTTTGAAGAGGACTTGTATTAAATTTCAGATTGGAGAGTATGTCTATTCTGTAGACACATTAGCAATTTTGGTAGTTTTTTTGCATAATACTTCTCCCATTCCTAGATCTCTCAAAGACTGTTTATAGACAGCAATAACGTTCAAATATCTATCAAACCTTCCTTATTACTCATAATCCCTAACTTATCTGTGGCCACTATGAATTTTTTTTTCTCTTTTTACTCCTAGTCTTTTAACTAGTGAACTGGAAGTGTTGATTCAGGAGACAGGGGGTTAAACGGACCTGTGACTTTCTCACAGCTTTTAAAATGGAAGCACATTTTCACATAATTCACTGCTAGGAAGACAGCACATCTAGATCAAGGACCAGACAATTGTTTTCTCTGTACTAGTAAAATAAGTAGAAAAGGCAGGGACTGTAATTATATTTAAACCCTGGCCTCAGTCTAAAGCCCACTGCATATTTCCCGCTTCAGGACTAGTAGGCAGAAAGACATTTACCTGATGTTTGCTCAAGAACATCATCAGGCATTTCTCCTTGAAGGACACATTCATGCCTCTCTCCCACAAGAAATATCCTCACTGATGGTTTTTTCCATCAGAACCCTTAGAGGCAAATCACTGCAGTAGCTGCTGGCTGGAAAGTTCTGGCTCTGCAGCAGTAAGTAACAAGGAGATGAAGAAGATGGAATGATCTGCATACTACACAGCATTTACAGTCCAAAACAGGGCATGTTGCAAATCTGAACTGAATTTCAACAAACAAAAAACCCTTGGAATCGAAACTGGGGAAAAAAAAAAAGTTGATGATGTTTCCCATCATGCATACACTAGAGAGGATGACTGTAAGGAATGACTGATTGGCAACTACTTTCAGTACTGCTTCTGTTGAATCAACACCTTTTTAATGCAGAACCCTGCATTTTGAGTGACTGCATAGAGAAGAAATAAAGAAACAACACTGAAACCCTGCCTTTCAAGGAGACGTCATCCACCAAGCATCCATCTCATGTAGATTTTGACAAGTCTAGCCCTAACAACACAAGTTAAATCTTGAAGATACGAGGCTTTAATATCTTGAGATTACTCCTTCCTTCGGTCGCTGACTCTGTGCAGCTTTGGCTATTTTTAGGATGCAGAGGTTGCCAGCTTCAAAGGAATGTCCCTAAAGGACTGCCTTAACAGCCTCAGTCAGCCAAATAAATTATGACAACAGCTAGCATTATTATTTACCTGGCTGTGCAGTTCAACCCTCCTGACTATGTATAGCTTGGCAAAGACAGAGTCCCTTGGCCTTCTAGATGTGCTGTAAGGTCAGTCTATTTCCACAATCTTTCTCGTGAAGATCACAAGAGCTGTAAACTGGGGCATTGATACAAACTGAGAGTAAGTATTGTTTGGCAATGGGTTCAGTCAAATGCTTTTCACTCTGTATTTTTCAAGTGCCTGAAAATTACAGGCATTAAAAACCTGCAACTGGCAAATATCATACATCAAATTAAGAACCCAGAGATATGCTCAGCAAAAGCACAGCTTGTTGAGGCTGGCAGTCATAAACTGCCAACCCTTAAGGGGAAATGGGGAGAAAAAATTACTTTGAGCCTTGGGACAGTGTGCCTATCACCCAGCTAAAGTAAGTATTCACCTTAGCAGTCACTCATCACCAGATAGTACAAAAACAGGGTGCATCTTACTTTACATTGTCCTTGTTTTGAAAGCCAGAATTCTGCTTGCAGTTTGTTGGATAAACTCAAGCTGGCATTACATTGTAATTAGGTGGCAGCACAATGATATCAATATGAGATTTGGCTACTGAAATAATTATTCATGGTTTTTGAAGACTGAAGTAAAACTTGCACTTTCTTGACTATGTTCCTACTGAAATCCATCTTATTCAGGCATACCTACTTGTGATGCAGATCTAACTGCACTGCAGTACAGACAGCTCAGCTACTAGCCAAATTACCACTGGGGATAGTCAATAATTAGACTATGCATGAGATTACACAAAGGTAACATGAAGGAGGATCCTTTGAAAGCCAATGCCATGCTATCATGTGAAGGACAAAAGGGGGGAAAAAAAAGGAAGAAAAAAAGAGGCAGCAATTTTCTTGCACATCCCTCTAGGAATGTAATTTCTTCTTTTCAGCACAGCAAAGCTCAAATATATAGGACACAGTGTGGGACAGAGGGTCAGTGGGTTACACTTATTTATACACTATCTGTATTTGGTTCAAGGACTCTCAGATAGAAAATAAAAAGAGAAAAGCCTTTCCCTTATGGAGCTTTCAGGCAGTAGAAACTGAAGATAATATTGTACTTTTATGACATACAGTAGATCACCAAATTCACTTTTACTGAGGTCATAACAAATGATTTCATCTCTAGCCTTCAGAAGTAAGGAGACTGTGCACTAATCATATGGATTTGTTATCTGAGGTGCTTGATTACTGTTGTGGTTTGGGAGGACTGGGAGAGGGTGTGTTAGTTTTTACACTTGGATACATACTGGTCATGAGTTCAAGATGGACAATTATCACACCTGAAAACAATACATATTAAGGACAATGTCACATAAGCCAAAGGCAAGCAATCTGATAAGTTCAAAAAAGCAAACCTGTTCTGGCCTATATTTCAAATTTTATTAGTATTGTTGGTGCTTTTTAATATTTTTTTTATTTCTGTTTAAATGTCTCTGTACTTCTGCTCTCTCCCGATGTGAATGAATGGTTTCTACATGTAGGCTGTAGAAAAGCTGTAATATCTATACCATATATCTTACTGTTTCCGGGTCAGCTTTCAGCTCCTGGATGTGACCAAGGTACACTTTGTGTGTTTTGGATTTTTCCTTCTTTTCTGCTAGGATCAATTACAGGGTTTGCTTCTACAGTACTGGGCCTAGTGACCTGAGCAATCTGCTGCATCTCTGGTGACGTAGAGAATGAAAAAACAACCCCCTGAGGAGAAACTTAATGCACATGCACAGAAAACAACAACAAATCTTACCACTATCAAGAGTTCTGGAAGGACTACAGTTGGTATATGGACAAAAATAAACAAGAATCTTCTATCCCCTCTTTAAAATCCTCCTCTATTCAAAACTCAATTAACCTGGTTTAAAGTATCTTCTCACATACTCTCTAATTATATAAATATAGGTTTCTTCCACCTTTGCCCGGAATTTTAAAGTAAAGAAACATTGCATTTTCTTTGATTTTTTTTTTTATTTTTCCCTCTCCTCAGCCTCTGCCTGTGGCTGGCATAAATTCAAGCCATATAGAGCAAATACCTTGGGGAAAAGTAGAAAAACAAATCCAAGAATATGTATACCTAAGAGGGTCCCTAATTTTACTGGGAACATTGGAAGGTAAGGACAATTAAAACTGTAAGTCAAGCTGGACATAAAAGCCAAGAGGCACTTGAGGAAAAGGTTGTGATTTTTTTAAAAATCAAACACAAGGCACATGAAGACTATGAGTGTATTATTTATCTCCCTTTGTAAGAAATAAACGTCAAAGCACTTTTGAAATTAAACTTCACAAAAGCCATTCATGTAAGAAAGTACCGTTACCCTCATTTTCACAAAAAAAACCCTGGAATTAGATCAATTTATACAGTGTACGTTAAGTATATATTGTGATCTACCCCATACTTTTAAAATACATTGGCCTATACTCAGTGAGAAATAGGGCTAGAATTATGCACGTGATCTTTTAAGGACTTTTAGAGGAATTTAAAGTTTCTTTCACAAAAGCACATGAGAGACTCCCCCTCAGTTTCCCGGTTCTTGCTCAAAAGAAAACATTGGACTGCAACTATATAATGCATGTAACAGATTTTTTCATACCAGGAGAGCTGTTTCTTGGTCGAAGATCTGTAAAAAAACAGGTCAGGTGCCATATTTAGGATCTGTATGTTCAGTATGTGTCTCACTAGTAAATCAGGCCTTTTAATTATTGTCTGTATGGGACAGAATTTTATGGATATGTCTACTTTTACAGTGTTCTCTCATGTGCTCAAGCTTATAGGGATGGAAATGCAGACTGTGAATAGCAAACCTTTGGACTTCTTCAAGTAGCCTTTAAAGGTTCATATTGCTAATCCATGTACTAAATTTTGTCATAAATCCACATCTGAGTATCACAGCCTTTACTATGCTAGTTATCATTATCATCTATTATTCACTACCAGAATTTGACAAGTGCCTTCAATCAATGATGTGAATTTTCACCATCCAATAGCTTTTTGCGTCAGTAAATGTCTACAAAACTATTATTTTGTTTCATATGTGTTTTTAAAATGCTCCTGAAGCGTAACACCAACTCATATATTTGTATTTCTTGATTTTTACAAACCTGTGCCCACTTACTGTTTCCTTGTTTTCTATCTGTATCTGCCCACTGCCTCCCGTCTTAGCTGACTTGAGGCAGACATCACCTTTGTATTCAATATTTGAACAGACTCTTGCAAAATCCACTTGGCCATGAATCGAGCTTTTAAAAATACAGCAACACATGCTCTATCAGCAATAAATAAATGCAGCATTGATTCCTTTCACTAAACTGAACAATGTGTTCTTAAAAATCACAGGTCATGATTTTGCTGATTCACTCCAGGCAATCTACCCAGCAAGTTGTAAATGAACACTTTCTGACTCTTACATTGCTGTTCAACTATTACCTTTTGTACCCTTTTATGCACAAGATCTTTCGTACAGGTACGTTCACTTTAGCTCTTACATATATTTATAATGATCCCTTAATCATCATTGTAAACAGTGCACCAAGGCTGACAAGCTCTGTTATAAGAGCAATACAAGTAAAATCAGTGGAATGTACACCTGATTTAGGACTTTTTCAAACATTGAATACTTGTCAAATCCATTCATATCATATATTTTAAATGTCTACTGTGTTGTTACTTCAAACTGTAATAAAACTATCTCAGTTCCACCTTTAAAAAAACATAAAATGAAATGTATCTTCAAAAACCATGACATTGACTTTAAATCATGTATTGTCTTCAACATAAGAGGAAAAGTTTATCAGTCTTTTGCTTTACATTATCTTGGTGTTTATTACATGCTTTTATGGCTAAAACCACAGTAATTATCTTTTATTTAAAGGTAAGGGTCTTGTATAAATACAGGAGTTGGGAATTTAAGAAAAAAATTAACATCACAGGAGTGTATAAGTATAATGTTATGTTTTTATACACTTTATGAAGGAGCAAAAACAAATTCCTTTTTTGTCCATAAAAAATACTACTATCATTTGCCAAATTAAACTATTTGATATGATAGTTGTTTCAATCTAATTTGAAGAAGAAAGGCAATCCAGATGAAGAAAAGCTTCATTCACACAGAGAAAATATGCCTTTTTTAAGGGTCGATTGCAGTTCAGTGTTTTTCAAGTGATGACTCAGGTTTTCCTTTTGTTTATCCATCCACAATTCCCTTCTACCTAGCTTATTTTTTTTTTTCAGTGGAATGTGTTAATGAAGTAGAATATTTTGTTAAACAAACCTTGATTTCTCTCCTCTCTCTTCTTCTCCCTCCCACAATTGAAAAACAACCACATCCCCAGAGTATCACTATCTATAGAAATTGAAAGTCTTCAGGGTAATTTGGAAGCAGGAGACTGCAAAGTTTGAATGAGGTACTCCATTGGCAAGCTTTCAAACTTATTTGCAGATCAGGACCTCTTTTGTAAAAGTCTCCCCAGGAGGAAGGCAGTTAGACACCTGCCAGTAGCCTGCAGTGGCACCATCCCACTGTGATGTTAATGAGATGAATGAGAGCACTAAGGAGAGCTGCAATAATTACAGGGTGAAGAGCTTGTCTTTTCCTGGCCCTCCTCACTGGGTTGCCTGTTCTATAAAGCAGGGTCTTTTGTAATACTAATTACAAATGTTAATTAAACATTTCTTTGGAATTTTGCCCTCCATTAATAGGTCAGATAAACAGGGAATAGCAATGACAGGCACAAGTCATTATCAGCCACATGAGAAAAATATCATTTATTTGCTCCCTTCCTTTGGTCTCTCCAAAGACTTAACTTCTGATTTTCTTTTGATTTATTAAACAGTCAGTAAAACTGCTGAAGTATAGCTTTTATACACAGAAATAGAAAAAAAGTAATTCCTACATTAATGGAATTAAACCTAGTTCTAAGGCTGCTTCCTCTACAATTCATACTAGTCCATGTTAGCCTGACCCCAAATTTTAAACATAATCATGACTCTATCTCTAAGGCTACATGAAACTCCTTCCAAACAGATTTAGGGAAACGTTCCTGACAGCTGTTGATGACAGCACAAAATCTAGCTTGATGTCCTGGTTTGGCATGAGCAGCACATGGCATTTCAAATCATTTTACTAATCCCATTTCTAACCCAGACCCTAGCATTACAGGAGTGACCCCTGCTCAGATCAGAACTGAGAGCAAGTGCTTGGCAGATGCAGACACAAGGAGCCCACCCCCTTGTCCAACAGCCTGCCACAGCCAGATGCTCTCATCTAGGTTCACATGGAGCAGTAATGCAATACATCAGCAACAGTATCTATTCCAGTGAAATAACATCTGCTGGACCAGCTCTTCTTACCTTTCCTTACAGTCCTCCGTGTTACGGCCCAGGAGGGACCAGACTAATTCTAAACTCCTTCTTTTGATATTTTTCTCAAATATGTACATATGGTTTTAAAATGCATTTGATGGCACCAAAGAGAAACAATTCCTTTTGACTGAAATTCAGTCAGAAGATCCACTTCAAGAGCACAGCTAATGCACTCCAACAAATATATGAGAGAATCTCCCTGCAAATCGTAGCAGGTTGGGCACAGGGTTTTACTCCACAGACTCATTTCTACCAGGTCATGTCACTTGTGAATGCAACATAGCCTCTGTCTAATTTAATTCACTTTTTATTACCCTAAGATAAGAAGTTCCCATTTTTTTCACTTTGACAGATAACCTGACGTCAGGTAGTTTTCCTGTTTTGACAGAGAACAGGAATTGGCACAAAATTGAATAATCCATTATTTTCCCATACAGCTCCGGTGCCTTGTGAAAAATACTGACAAGGCAAAGCCTGTAACACAGTATGAGTCAATATCAGAAACTTCTGAAGACTTTTGAATTAAAGGTATCTTTATTTGTACAACTAATGACAGCACAATTGGCTTTGGCCACCAGTCTTCATTCTTATTCACATCTTCCAGTATGCAACAGACTCAGAAAAGAGTCTGGTTTATGTATCACCTAAACACCTCAAGACTTGCATCATTACATTGTAGGATGGACAGATACACAAAAAATAATCCAGCCTGAGATTCAGAGAACTGACCACAGTTTTCTTTCCTCAGATAGAGAGGTTTGAATAAATAATTACTATCGCAGCTCTGTTTTTAATTCATGAAGCAGAAAACATGACTGTGCAGAGCCCTGAGTAATTCCACTATTTCTGAAGTGTCTGAAGGAGCACCACGAGTCTAACTCTTTGCTTAGCAGCCTTCTATCAACCTCTTCTAATGCAAAAAGACAATCCAAAGAAAGCAGTAGTCTTGCTAAGCCTACATTAGTTAAAATAGCTGTTCTGCAATGCCACAGCCTTTGTGAACATACGGTCTCTTGTGCTTTCTTGAGTTAAATAACTGTTTTTTCCTACAGTTGCTAATACAGGTTTAAATTGTCAGCTCCAGTGCAGTGCGGAAATGCAAGGGAACTCCTCAGTCTAACACTGAAAAGACAGACATAATAATTGAGGTTCTTCTGAGAGCTATTTTACTCTACTGAAGTTCACAAAAACTACCAAAGTATTTTTACACCTCTGGTGATTCATTTATCCCTGTTTATTATGCCCATTATTTCAGCTAGGTTTACAATTACTCTACAATGATTGTCAGGATGCTAAAAAAAGCTTGAAGTTAGTAAACAATACAGAATTTAAACAAAAAGGTCACATACACAAGCAGATGCAACCCTAATGCACATAAGAGAAAATCTTGATTATCCAAGTCTGATTTCTTAATGCAGGCCATAGAGTTATAGTGCAGAAAACTGCACACCAGATGATAACTTCTGAACTAGAGCATCTAGTCTTCAAAACACTTTCATTCTTGACTTACAAACTTCAATCAATATATAATTCTAAATATCCTTTAATAAGTCACTATAATGATTAAATACCTCAGTGGTTAAAATTTGCCTTTTTAAAATCTGAATTTATCTGGTTTTAGCTTGTAGACACTTGATCTTGTTGCACCTTTTTCTGCTAAGATTAAAGGACCATGGGTTTTTTCCATGTAGATATTTTCAGATCATGACCCAGTCACCTCTTAACCTTATCTTTGATAAGCTAAGCAGATTGATTTTCCTAAAATCCCACAATGGAAGATCATGATTTTCTTCAGTATAGTGAAAATACTGATTCATAGAACTTCTCTCAAACATTATCAAAAAGCTAGGTAGAGTTTCACAGAAAAAGTATCACACTTCTCTCTTTGTTTTTAAAATACATTGTAAAAATTACTACTAGCTTAACAGGAAGTTGGACCTCCAGAGCATTCCCAATCTGAATTATCTTATGATCCTGTAATTTCTCAGTTCCTCAAGACAACAAACAAAGCCTAAAGTTTAAAAGCAAGATAATCAGTATATTTAATTAGAAAGCATTCCAATGACTTTAATGGAACTGTATCATTTTATACCAGCTGAGGCTCTAGTTCCAGTAGCAATAGAAAGGATACAAATTGCTATGGTCCAAACATAAATCTGACTTACTAGGGAGATATAATAATTTCCAAAGAAATAAAAAAAAAAGGAAAAGGAAAAGGAAGATAAAATAGTTCCTATTATTTAAGTAGCTTGTCTTCTGAAGCACACACTATAAAGATGATAGTAGACAAACTAATCGCCCTATAGAATATGGCACTTCGCATCTTTCTGCAGAAAACATTTTGGTCTCTACAAAAAGCTGAATGTTTCAGAAGTAGTTTTACAGACCAGTTATTTAGCTTCATTTCCATTACATTTTGCAAGACACCATAATAACTGTGTGCTGAATGTATGGCAATTTCTTCCATTTCATTTTGCAAGACACTGTAATAACTGTGTGCTAAATGTATGTAAGTCTCCTGATAAATCACTTTCACAAGGCAAGACTTTGACCATGCCAGGGAACGTGCCAGCACATTGAAACAAAGGAATGTCCGTGCCACTACAACCACTGCATTTACCAAACGCAACATCAGCTGCCTTAATCTAACTCATCTGTCTTACCAGTCTGTCCCAGAAGGCTGTGTTGTATTCATATGAACCTTAGCTTCTCTCAATGTCATTCTAAGGAGTCTTAGTTTTTAAAAATGATAAGTTGTTACGCTGGTTTACTGCTTTGAATGCAGGTCTTTGGATCAGGTGTTGTTTGGGTAAGTATCCTTCAGTGATTGTGTGTGGACAAGGTTATACTTTTGAAGTGAACCTGTCAGTCCATTGCTATTTACCTCGCTATGATTCGCGTTGCAGGACAGTCTCAGAGAAGCTGATCTGTATCCTTTTTGGATGAAATTAAGCTGGAAAACACACATCAGAGTTGATAAAGAAGGAACCACCCCCAAGTGCTTACTGAGTAGCCACAGGATTTTGCTCTGCAGATTCATTTGTTAGCACCAACATAGCCTTTTCCTAATTTAATCCTATTTTGATTACTCTCATTTGTCAAAATAAGCTAGGAGGGAAACACTTTGGATACAGCTGTTTGTAACCTTTCTACAGTTCTCTCTTTCCAACAAAGCTGTAGAGTAATTCAGATGTATTCATCCTAGTCTGTATGTGTACATGTGCCTTTGGGGACAGAAGCCCAAGGAAGCAGGAACTGCCATTTAAAGTAGCAAGCACTTCACACACGTGCTCAGATTTTTATAGATTCTAGTGTGCAGCTTACTGTGAATGCATGGTTTATTCTGTCAATGGTCTGTGGTTAACACTCCCTATATACTTATTGGCATGATAAACTGTAATGACATCATAATAAAGTTAAGAGCCCAACATAAATGCAGAAAGGCACGGGATTTTTGAGGTAACACTTGAATTTCATCCCTCACTCTTCCTTGTATTGGAACTTTGTGAAAAAGCTATGTACTAGTTTCTTTAGGGGCAAATGTAGAAAACAGCACGACAGGAATATAAACCATGAAAATTGTGTGTATTCTGACAGGTTTTTATATTTCCTCAGAATTGACATATTTTCTGTCATTTTGCAATTTCCCAAATGTTTTTGTTGAAGTTTTGTCTTTAGCTCAATGATAACTGTACCATTTCATACTGAACCAGGGCTGAAATAATTTGATACATTTTGAAAAAAACTAAATTCTAGTTGACAGTTTACACTATTGAAGAATATGCTAATAAAACAAAGATGTCAGACAGTACTATAGCACTTAATATTTAAGTTTCGATGCCCGTGACATAAATGCCATGAAAGAGCTGTTGGTTTCAGTTTTGTATGGTTGGGGGGGAATGGGGGAGTGTTGTGGGTTTTTTCAAGCAGAATTTTTTTTTTGTCATACTTTGGGTTTGGATTTTTAGCTGGATAAACTGTAACAAACTTTAAGGCAAGCCCCACTTAAGGTTTTTTTGGTTTTCATTCCCTTATCACCTCTAGAACTAATGCTTTGGCATTGTTTCACCTTATGCAAACATACGCTTATTGATCATTGGCAGAAAAGGAGGATTTGGATACCAGGATCTACCAGTGAATACTCCTGAAATTATGACCTTTCAAATCGGTCTTAGATGCCTAATTTTCTTTTTGTGTGACCTAGCAAGCTTTCTGCAGTTTTTAAAAGTAACAAGCAAAATGCCAACTGGTATCTAACAGCTCTGCAGATGCTCAGCATTTTCCAAAAACAGCTCCAAATCACATAATTTACATCTTAGTGTCTGATCTTCTTTTCCATAACTTTCCAGTTCACAAATGCAGCTTCATTCCCCACCACATAACTTTCTTGCTGAAAGTAATACATGATAATGTTCTTTCTACCGTTTCTAACCAGATCTAATGCTGTTGGACAATATTCTTCTGACCTATTATGAAAAGCTTCCAAATTGCTGGAAGGAAATTTGGCTGAAAGATTCCCACTAAGTGCTCATTCTCTGAATTTTTTCCTGTGAATGATTGGACAGTGGTTAGATGAATAAAAGAAAATTTAAATACCAGGATATAGTGGGATTTCAATTCCCTACAAGATACTATTTATAAATTATTCTGTATTACACTGAAGTCATTCACAGACCTTTGGTGCAAAACTAATTTGTCTTTGGCTGAAATAATAGAGAATATTCTACTTTTACAGCAATGTAATTCTAGAATCAGTTATATTTGGATAAATTATTTCTAGAACAATCTATAAATGCATCAACAAATTTTTTCATGGGAAGAAGATTTGCTGTTTGTGGAGGGGATTTTTCAACTTAAATCCCTGGCAACTTTCAAAATGTAAAAAAGTTCTAGTTCTACACTTTAAGATGAAAAATTTGAATTCTTTGAGGAAAAATGCATTTTTCCATTCTGTAAAATAGATAAGGGGAAAAGAGACTGATATTACTTCTGCTTCTGTGTAGGAAATTAAATTTTGAAGACACATCAAGCTTATCATGATTAAGTACTTCATATAATGTCAGAATCACTGACAATTTCCTATGCTGGAAATAATTAATTGCATGAAATTCTGACCTGTGCTGGAACTACAAATTTCAGTTCACTCAGAAATTTGAAGGGAAAACCATGTAGAATGGGATGCAACAGGAAGAGGTCAGTATATTCAGGAGCACCGTTCAATGCTCTTTCCACAGCTAAACAATTCCTCTAGTTGGTGCAGTAAGAAAATTTGCTGTAAATTTATCTTTTCACAGAATATTTGGGGAAGAAGCTAAAAGACTTTGTTCTCATGGAAACTTGAGATCTGCAGTTACACCAAGACCCTTATGGAGGATCCTGGTGGGAAGAGCATCCTTGTGCAATGTCCTCTTCTGCAAATCTAAAAACAAGTTGGGCATAGTACATTTCAGAATGAGGACAACGAATTCCACTGCTACTTCAGCAGAACAAATCAGGATGCATACTTCCACCCCATATATCAGGATGAAAGATATCAGTGCTGGAGACAGAGGAAGAATAAAACAAACTCTGCAGTGAGAAAAATGAGATGAGAGAACTCCAGTCTGCTGAAGAAAATTCAGTGTTCTGTTCTTTTAGTCAGGGGATAAATTTTCTCACTGTCAAATATATCCAATTATTTTTATATTTTTAAGAGAAAAAGAAACTTTCAGCAGAGAAAATGCAAGTTTTTTTTTTACAGAGCCAACATAAATGCATTTATTAACACTGACAAACACCCTGAAGTCACTGCAGGACAAGTGAAATACAGCAATGATATATATCTGATATCAGAGATAATAAGATCAATGCAAAAGAAAAAACCTAAGGATGTTATCTAGGATGGAGTAGCAGATAAATCTGATTATTCACAAGTAATAGAAGTTCCTCCAACCACAAGATGTATACCACTAACAACAGTTAAAGGGTCTGTCTAGCAGTAACAGAATAGTCTTCCAAATATTCTAGGACATTCATGTTCTCAATTGCAGTTACTTTATATCAGTAATTGGAATTATGCTCATTTTTAAACAAATGCTGAGTTGTTTTAAGCATCAAATCCACACTCACTTTCCAGTATTCCCTTTTTTCATTATTTCCCACTTCCATGTGATATTATTGTTACTGTTGAAACATCGATATATTTACATCTACATTGAGTTGAATTCTATATAGAAGTCTGATCATAAATGACAACAAGAAATTTTTATTTCAATGTGCATTTTAGCAAGGAGAAAGACACAAAAAATAAATGCATTACAGGTTACACACAATTCCAGTCATAAAGGTAGATAAAAACAGATATGCAGAAATCATCCAGCTAAACAGGAAACAGTAGCAATTGAAAAGAAATGGGCAATAGAGGGAGAAAGGAGTTGGAAAAACTCAAGACATAAAAGAAGTGAGGATGGTTAAAAGGGTTAATATATATAGTATTATTTCAATGCCCAGCCATATTTACTGGAGCTTTAAGGATACTGGAGCATTACTCATATTTATTTCATCTCTGAACATCCGTAACTTAAATCCCTGAGTTCTCCTAACTGAATTTTGATTTTCTACAGAGAGACAACCTATCAAACAGCAAAGGGTTTTGGTCTCCCAGCCACCATCTCAAAGTGACCCCTGGAAGATAATCAGTAGACAAAATATGTATTTATAATGCAGCCTTGAAGAGACTCATAACCTGAGCCTCCATGCAGCAAGTGGAGGGGTATGATTTGGCAACATTTGATTTCACAGCACTTTGCAGACATGCACCTCCATCCGGCACTGCCGGCTCTGAGTCACACGGTTTCTCTCCTTGGCTGCATGTGGTTCTCAAGACAAACAGAGCTGCTGCAGACAGCATAGTTTCCATGAGTGCAGAGATCTCTGTGAATAATTTTTAAGCCAAAAAAAGGCCCCAGCATTCTGAGGAAACAATCATCTTGATATTTTTCATTGTAGGACTCAGGGGCAAGGGTTTGGCTTCTCACCCACTACAATCAACTAGTTTGCAGGCCTATGCTAAGAGGCTAATACAGGGTGTGTGAGGTCACTGTTTTATGACTAGGCTCTTTCGTTCTTCTGATTTTGAAGATCTGAGCAGAAATTAATAAACTCTACCATCAGTGTGGAAATGCACTTGATATCATTGCAAGGCAGGACAAGCTGGCTTTGTACCAGGCTGGGATGGTGATCTTGCTGGCCTAACTAGAGCCTTGCCATTAAGTCTCTGTGAAGGTCTTCCCATGAGAGGGAACCAAATGAAAACACTAATAATGTTATCAAGCCTTCCATTACCTTGCTGACTGCATAACATGTTGAATTATGATATAAAGGATACCGTATGTTCCCAAAAATTTATCTCTTTCCCCAACTCATAGCCTCAGCTGCAGATCAGAACTGAACTTTAAATTACTACTGCAATTATAAAACCCATTTCCTCAACTGGCTTTAATTCTCACTCACTACACATCCTGGTCCACACATACAGACAGTTAAAGACAGCTAAGGTCCACCTTCACCCTTCAGGAAGCAAATCTCAGGATGACCACCAAGCCAAACTGATACCTCAAGAGAAATCTGACCTGCCAGGGCCAACACAAAATACACTCGGGGGGAAAAAAAAAAAGGTCTGTTTCTTCTCTCCAGAGGTATTGATCCATTGCTTTGTAAAAGTACTGAACTCTCCCTGAGTGGAACAGCCTAGATACTCACAAGTAGAGTTAGGAAACCCCTTTTGAAACAAGCCTACCAGGCATCCTCACTAGGAAGCAGATTCAGGGGAAGAGATTTCTGTGCTAGTGTTACTATAGAAGTTGCCTCCAAATATAATGCTACAATTACACTCTACAGAGTATTTCAGTTCTCCCTAAAGATGAAGAAGATGTCCAAATATATTTTCGCTGTGTCCTTGCACATCATCTGGTTGCTCTGCAACACATATCAAATGCAACTGTAGTTCTTATAGGAGTGGGAAGTTTGGGTCACTGTCCTGCTGGTCCCATGGCACACAGACAAAAAAATTCCCAATCTGTTCTTTCCCCTTCTTTCTTTCTTTCTTTCTTTTTTTTTCCCTGCTTTCTCTGAACAGTTTGACTGGCAGACTGAAGAATAATCTTGTTCACAGCTAACGTGCAATAACAGGATTGAGGAGAAAAACTGACTTAAGAAGCTTTCATCTGGGTCAGGACATATCAATACCATATTTAAAGATATATGCTCTGCACCCTTGCACATAGATAAATGCTTCAACTGAGGCTTTAAAAAAAAACAGAAATAAAAAAACACCCTCCAAATACCCCACACTCCCATGACACAGCTACTAAGCTATTAGACTGTGAAATAATTTCCACCCACAGTGTTTGCTTTCTTCACAGGTTATGGAGTGCTGCAAATGAGTCAAAGAAACTATTTCCTTCTTATACAAAACCAGCTATGCAAACACGGTTTCTTTTCAGTGGTTCTGAGTGCCCAAAGAACAAGATAATGCTACTGCTACAAACTGTGCCTGTCATATTGTCAGAAGACCATTTTAGGTCATAGCCATCTGCGTCAGTCACTGATCTCCTCAACTCTATGAAACAATTTGTATCCCTCAAAGTCTTTTCTGCACTGTTTCTCTGAAACTCTTCATTAATGGGCATCAACACTATGGATTTTATCTCTTACAAGTGCCTTTTCATCCAATAAAGACAAGCTAGGAATGACAATGACATCAAGGGAATAAAACAAGTTCAAATCCCAGTCTTCAATTTCCTGTAGAATTCTGGATATGAGGGATTTTTTTATTAGTTTTTTATTACAGTTCCAAATATCATTAATGATAAAAAGTAGTACAAAAACAGTAGCTGTTATACTGGCTGTTGTAAAGCAGATAACTTTACCAGCCCAGCTTATAAATGGCCTGAGACAACTTTTCAGAAGCCTTGATATCAGACTTCCATAGCCTGAGTTATAATATACCCGCATTATGCATTTACTTTGACTGTAATCCCAAAATCTTAAGAGTAAATTCAGCTATTGCTTGTGTGTGTGCACAATATATCTCTTTGAGTGATGCTGAAACTGTTTATATTAGGCTTAAATTCAGTCCCTAGACATCTTTCCAGGAGTTAAACTGGGAGTTTTATGTAGAGTCACAGAATCACAGAAAAGTCTGGGTGAGGAGAGACATCTGGAGTTCATCTGATCCAACCTTCTATTGAAATCAGGGCCCTTTGTCGGGTTATGTAAGTACCTATCAAACAGTCTTTAATATTTCCAGTGAACAGGATCATAATATTTCTCTGTGCAACACATTCCAATTGGTTCTCATGGTTCAGATAATTTTTTCTCACTATTGTCAGATGGAGGTTCCCTGACACTGTTCATGCCTTTTGCCTTTTTCCTGTTAGCACATACTTGTGAAGAGAGCACTTCCATCTTATCTATAATTACCTTTTAGAGATTGGAAAACTGATCAGCACCCCACAATGCCTTCATTCCTCTAGGTTGAATAAATGCAATTTCTTCATCCTTCCTTCATATATCAAGTTCTCTAATGCTCTAATCATCTTAGTGACAACTCCACTGAACCCTCTTTAGTTTTGCAATCTCTCCTGAACTGGAGGATCAAAACTGGACATAGTCTTCCAACTCTGGGCCATCAAATGGCAGGTAGCATGAAATAATCACACCCTCTGATCTCCTGGCTCTACTGCAGCCCAATATACTATTAGCTGCCATTGCTGCAGAGCTGCACAGTTGGGTCCTGTCCAGTTTGCTGTTTACTGAGACTCCCAGTTCCTTCTCAACTGCACCACAGTCAAGCCAGTCAGAGCCGAGTCTGTATTGGTGCTTGGGATTATTCCATTCCAGGTGCAGGACTTGATATCTATTTCCATTAAAACTTTATTAAGCCAGCTTTTCAGCCTGTCAGTGTCATGGTGTATGGTGTCTTTTCCTTCTCACATTCTGCCTCTACTCTCAGTCTTGCATCACCTGCAAACTTCACACAGATGTATTGAAGCCTGTCATCCAGAATTTTTTACAAAGATACAGAATGATAGCAATCCCAATGTTGACCCACAACAAACACCACACATAGCCAGCTGCAAATGTGACTTTGAGCCACTAATTATCAACAAATTAGAGCTCAGCAATCTAACCAGTTCTCCATGTAACTTGGAGCACTTATGTAATCCATACCATACCAAGTTGTCAACAACAATGTTGTGGTGGAAGCGTGGCAAATGACTTGCTAAAATTAAGTTAGATGATGTCCAAAATACAACCATCTTTCATTGACCAAGTTGTTTCATAATACTGGACAATGTGCACAGTTTATCCTTTGCAAATCTGTGTTGGCTTTTTCCAGTCACCTTCTTGTCCTTCAGGTACTCAGAAAGAGCTCCAATGAGGACACATTTCTCATTATTTTTCCCACAACTGAAGTGAGGATGACTGGTCTGTCTTTTCCCAAATCATCTTTTTGCATACTTTGTAGATGGATGTCAATATTTACAGTTTTTCTATCATCTGGGGTTCCCAAAATTTCCAGGACCGTTATTAAAGACAGAAAAGAGCTCTGTGAAGATGTCAGCAAAAGTGACACCATTGGGTGCATTCTGTCACATTTTATAGACTTTCACGTGTCCAGTTTTTAAAGAAGGCATCGAGTATGTCATCTTTCTCCGTGTCATTTTTTACTTACTTCCCAACCTTGTTCAGAAGCAGGCCTTCACCTTCTTTGTATTTCTGGTTGCTATTATCATGCCTCTATGAGTCTTGTTTTCTTGACACAACTTGAAAGCAGTCTCAAAGTATTCCAACATTGCAAAAATCCTTTGGCCTCCAAAATAAATTCTTCTGGTATCCTTCCTAACAGCTCCATGAATCAAATTGAGATCTGCTTCTATGTATTTCTGGGTCTTTATTATGCTACGTGCCTTCCTCTGCTTAAGAGGTCATAATTATTGTAATAGGTCTACAGGACATACAGAGTAATAAGAGGATACAGGCCTACAGGATAACACCTATCTACAGGTCATAAAACCAGATGTAAATTTCTTGTCCAGCTACTCTGTAAGGCAAGTTTTAAAGTAACATTAGATACTGAATAATATGGGCCTCATCCTTCTTCGTAAGATCTCTGGTAGTAGGAGTCTCTGGTAAAACTCAGTCTGCAGGAAAACTTGCAATGAGTCACATGATTCACGCACTCTGTAATTTGAGCTGCAAATTATTTCTCTGCAAAGTCAGAAGAAAGCAACTGACATTTTTTTAACAAATAAGAATTAATTAGAGGGGCAGGGGTTAAAAAGAGATATCATTTTTTCCAGATATTCCTGAGAAAAAAATCTTGATTTCATCACTATCAAAGTTAAAATTTTTATTGACCTTTCTGGAGCCAGCATTTTACCCTCCCACTTGTTCCCAACAATATTACAATTTTCAAAAAGTTATATAAGTTCTAAAGGCCGAATCCTGTCTGAAGTTTAAATTTTATGACAGCTGAAAAATCCCTTTTAATTCATTTATATTATAGACACAGACAGCATTTATGCTAACCATAGATGACACAAGTTCCCCATTGAAAGTTTATCTTTCACTTAGGAATGTCCAAATACTTGTCTTTGGACTGCAAAAGAATACTTTACTTGCCATCATATCTCAGCCAATTAGGATTATTTCTAAGAACAATTATTTACTAAAAGGAAACTATTATAACAACAAATTAGCTAAAACAAAGAGAGAGCCTCATATAACAAAACAACATATTTAGTCAAATATGTTCCAAATACTGGTCCTTGGCTTTAACAGAAACTCTTCTGAATTTGTAAATTTGAAAGGAGTCAGCAGGATACTTTCATACACTAAGAACTTTCATTTCTTTTGTCATTCTCTCTGTCACAATAATTTCTAAAACCTGGAGTTTGAAGCAATCCCAACATTGTTCAATAAGACTTCGAAATTAAACAGTTACCATACACTGCAGACTCCTTTGATCAAGTTCTGCAGGTGGAAATTGAGGACTGTTGCCAAGAAGAGTCTGATTTCTAAATGGCAAAACACAACTGTGTTACCACAGACTTTCTTTCCAGACTAAATGTACTTTTCTCTTCCAGAGGCTGGCAACAACAGGTTTTCTAGTCCTACTCCTTTCTGTTTCCACATTTTACCTTGTAATATCACATAGTTTTAAAATTTCTCAGGAACTTCTTGTAATTAAAATCTTCTGCAATAGTACCTTCCATTATGCTAGTGTCTGACCTAACATAATAGTTAAAAACAAAATAAAGGAAAAGTAACCTAATTTATTTAGCTACAGTCCTTGTTGTTTTATTACAGACAACCCTACAGGTTCTCACAAGAATATTTTTAACCTTTCTTGGTATATTTCCTGAAGTCTCAGATCCTAGAGTCAAGCAAAAAGTTTCAGTAGAAAGTAAATGTTAAGAACAGAACGTGTGATTTTTTTTAAAAAAAAAGTTGAGAATATTTATAGTGCCAAGATTTTATGGTGCTTGGCTCATGCTTCTTGAAGCTCAAGGTTGGCAACACACACATACACACTGCCATAACTTGTAACAATATTACTGTCCTCATCCTGCTTTCAACAAAACATTCAAAGTCAGAAAAGCACCTTTCCTGATGCCAATTTTATTATGAAAATGGTTTTCTAGACACAACCACATGAAAAGCAAACCTAATGCTTTATCTTCAGCCCTGATGATTCTTAGCATTCTTTCAGGGCTCACTCTTCTCAGACTCTAGTTGCACTCACATACCTTCAGTTCCAACTTTCCATTTATTAGCAATGATGCAGTTACATCTTTAAACGACAGCATAATCACTTCAATGCAGCAAGGTACTAGAAACAAACACTGTCTAGCTCTTAAAGCTGCCTTTCTGTAATGCATCCTTTTTTGCTGCACCTGACCGAAACAAAAGACATTTTCCTATCTACAATATCTTCATATTTCATGTGATGTATTGGAATACAATGTCGGTTACAATATCCTGTGTGAATTAGTCCAAAACATGCTAAATTGTGAGGTGAAAAAGGCATCATTCTCTAGAATCTGAGAAGAATGAGTCCTGGAAAAGGACACCTTAGTAACAGCTTTGTTAAAAAGATGTCATCAATATTTGCAAGTCTGATCTTTTCTGGACATACACAGACATGCAAGAAGGCATTGTTCAGGTTTTAGAGTCTTTGGGATTTGCAGTAAATTGTATGACTAAAATGAGAGTCTTAACTTTGCAATACTTTTTACTAAATTTACAAAATGATCTTGAAGGAGGTGAAACCCATCTTGCCCCCTTGCTGTCAAGTAACAACATAGAAAGCAAATCACTGTTAGATTGTCCTTAATCATAGAATCATAGAATCACCATGTTGGAAGAGACCCACCTGATCATTGAGTCCAACCATTCCCATCAAACACTAAACCATGTCCCTCAGGACCCCATCCACCCATGCCTTATACACCTCCAGGAAAGGTGAATCAACCACCTCCCTGGGCAGCCTGTTCCAGTGCCCAATGATCCTTTCCTTGAAAAACTTCCTCCTAACGTCTAACCTAAATCTCCCCTGGTGGAGTTTGAGGCCATTCCCTCTTGTCCTGTCCCCTGTCACTTGGGAGAACAGGACAGCTCCCTCCTCTCTATAACCTCCTTTCAGGTAGTTGTAGAGAGCAATGAGGTCTCCTCTCAGCCTCCTCTTCTCCAGGCTAAACAACCCCAGCTCTCTCAGCAGTTCCTCATAGGGCCTGTTCTCCAACCCCTTCACCAGCTTTGTTGCTCTTCTCTGATGACACAATCTCACTTCCCTCCTGTAGTCAAACCAAGAGGCCTGTCCCCTCTTCCAGAGCCCATAAACATTCCTCTTCTTCTTGATGTCACTCAAGATCTCTCTGTTCAACCAAGCTGGTTTTTTCCCCTACTGGCTTTTTTTCTGGAACATGGGGATGGCTTTCTCCTGAGCTGCTAGGATCTATTAATGTGACAGAAGGTGAAAAAAACCAGCTTTCCAAATGCTCTAAACATTCAAATTTATCTTTATGAACTTCAGATACACATTCCAGAACAGGGAAAAAGATGCAGTTAATTGAAAGTCACAGTAATTCAACTTCATATGACAAAAATATTTTGCCTTACTTTGCATTTCCACACAGCGTCATTCATCAGATAGCCGTGCCACAAGACCCTGCCTCTTGAGACAGCAAGGAACTCAAAACTGAAACAAATTCTTTCACTGGTATGCAAGTGCATTTCTAAACCACACCTATTAGCAAGATAATGATTTGCACTGCTTCCTTATTGAGCATACTATAGCACTAAAGCATTATTCATGTAGCCATGCAAAATGGTAAAAGCATTCTACCTGATGACGTGAAAGGTAAGTAAATGTGGAAACAAAGTGGGAGAAAGTATTTCTTTGCTTTACGATGTCAAAAAAAAGCTTTCAGCTTATTCGCCCTTGGAAGACAGGTGATTACAACTGTGCCTATTCCTCTGTAGTATACATTTTACTAGAGAGAAGCACAGTTTGAATAGTCTAAGTTTTCAGGGCTACTCTAACTTTCATCTTGCCTTGATTATTGTGAGTGCTCCTATGTGCTGGATAGGCACAACCAAAAAGAATAAGATGTCAGTAAGAGAAATCGGCCAAAAGATATTGCTCAATTCCTAGGGTAAAATTTGCTTTTTTTTTGCTTTCACACTTCAATACTGCATTCACATACCAGTCAGCGTTACTAAGGAGCTCCAAGGCAGAATACCTGGGACAGCTCTGAGCTGAAAAGGGGATGAAGGAATTTAATTTCCTTGCCTAATTCCTATCAAGTCTAATGAACAGAAGTGATCTACTAGCCTTTTAGAAATAAGAAAGAGGGAAATAACATAACATTTCCAATGTCTGCTGAGCAGGGTTCATTTTCAACTAGTATGAATATTTGTCGTTTAAATGTACAGTGTCCCAGAAGCTGCCAAGCTGACAATGCTTTTCAATTATAATAAAAAGCATATCTGAAGTTTCTCTTTTCCTGAAGGGTAACATCTGTCTGAGTGGCAGAATCTGCTCTGTAACTTAAAGCATCTTCACAATCTCTTTTGCAATGTAAGATATCCATTCTGTCAGTTAGAACAAGGTAGCTAGACATTCCTTACACCTCCTGTTAATTTGGGCAACAGTCATGTTGCCAGAGATAATTAAGACTCACAGATTACACACTAGACTTGTGTAGAAACAGACATCATCATCTCTTCTGTTTTAATCTTGTTTCTTGGTAACCTCCCTTCAAATATTAGTTGTAATTATCATTAAATACAGTTCAGCACAACTTTCATTGAATTGTGCAGATCATAACTGCAACAGATAATTCTATCTTTCTTTCAGGACAGGTCAGCCCTTGTCTTGCAAATTACAAGGATTACTGTGATGGTCCCTTCATGGCGATGTGCACTCGTAAATCTAGTGGAGAAGTATGTCTGAGCCCCAGGACAAACATGCAGAATGTAGCTTCTACCATCACACTGCTCACACTTCAAAGCATTCATCCTTCTGCATCTATCCTTTTGTCTCTTTCTCTACATGCTCAAAGTCTTGTGACAAGCAGAAAGTGAAGGACAGAGCTGCAGAAATAATAGAGCTGCTCTTCCACAAAATGGAAAAGCACATGTGGAAGGATTGTTTTTCTGCATAAATTGTGAGTCTTCACATTAGCTCACTGCTTGCGTGCTGCTCTCCTTACCACATGACTGAGGTGAAACTCTCAGCACTTTCAGGACTGGTCCATGAGAAGTGGAAAAAAGTCTGGTGGAGGTTTTAGCCTTATATTACTGATTTGGAAACAGAAATACTAAGACAGTAATCTCATAGAGAAACAAAATTGCAGCTAGTTTACCTGCTTATTTTGTAATTTTAGTTCATTTCTCATTAGTAATTTTATAGAAATCTAATGACTATGAAAATACAAAATGAGCTGTTTATCACTCCTCTTTTCCACATGGGCGAGTCACTGAATTATTTCTCCTTAGTAAGTAAAATACTTCCATTTGGTTGGCATGACAGTAACACAGGCTCTCTCAACAGTCTTTTCAAGGACTACTGGACACTACAGAGCTTTCTGCATGGGAAATAAGAGCCTATACCTCTGTCTTATAAGGACTTACATGGGTAAATCACCACTCATTGAGCTAAGAGTATGCCTCATTCAGCATCAAATCAATAGACTGTTTTCCTAATTCACCATAGCAACAATGATATAATGGCAGAAGAGTGAGAACAGCCTGTAAATCAGACTGTGTGTTGGGGATGTTAAAAGAAGCAGACAACAGCTTACATTTTGGATTTGTTCCATATAGAGCTTTGCTAGTGGTCAGTGCAGGGTTAGCAAAAGATAAAAGGCAAGAAGATGTGGAGTGAGATCGTATACTCCACCTACCTATAAGAAGCATACAACATGTTCTTGTAACTCTCATGAGCACTACAGTTGCTTTCCAGGTAAAATATTTAGCATTTTGACATCTCAACTGGAAATAAAAATGCAGTCTGTTGTGAGATCAATGAATTGTGGTGTTCCGTAGTTTTTAAGATGCAAAGTAGCTAATAAAGCAAAAAAAAAAAAAAATAATGCATTTTATTACCACCAAAACTCCAAAATCAGACTAAGATCTACATAACAGAGTTTATAGTAAACTGTTCTTAGTGGGTGGAATCTTTGAAGATGATAAACCAAAGAAAAAGTGCTGCCATACAAATGAAAACAAAGCCATGGAAAAGTTGCTTTCATATTAATAGGTAGAATGCAAATACACAATAGAAGTTGCCCAACGTCTAGTCCTCTATGAAATATCTCATAAGATGGTAAGCTTCATTTCATTCAGCTGTATGCTCCTTTTTTTATGGTGTATGTCTGTCTCTGAGGTTTTGCAGTCTCACATGGACATAATTGTGGAACCCTGTTTACATCATTTGAACAAAGCGAGCATAAAATCTGGAAGAAATTCCAGGTTGCAGGCCCATACACTTTAATGGTACCAGACTGTCATCTTAAATGTTTAGTACTTGGAATATTCCACCCCACAAAAAACCTTTTTTTGATTCCATAACCAAGCGTATTTTTTAATAGATTTGTCTCAAAATATCAATCCAGAACCATTAAACCCATTGAAATAAAATAACATTAAGCACAAATAAGAGTGATAAGACTAATAAATTAATGCAAAATTTTATGTCACTGAGCAGATCAAATCAGTTCCACCACAGTGGTACAAGGAACTGTTGTAGAGAAGACTAAGTACAACTCTAAGCAAGTAAGTGAAATACCTTAGTAACACATGAGACATTTGGAAGTGTCAAAAAAATGAGATTTTTGCTTCATGGCAATTGTCTTATGCCTGGTACTTACACCATTCTGCATTCAATTCATATTGAATTCCATTGACCTCACTTACAATCAAAACAGCACCAGTGAAAACCATTTTATCTTAATAAAATAACTTCTTTATGGTCTGTGATAAAGGAGTCAAAATTACATGCTCACGCTTGCTTCCCTGTAACCATTCTACAACAGTAGAGCATCATGTCTTGGATAGTAGGTGGCTTTAAATACTTTCTAAAGTTTGTATGAATATACACACTAAGCTATCACCCAACATGCACTTGTTCTATTGACACAGAAATAAAAGATGTCCTTGGGTATTTTTAATTCATGAAGTATGAAGGATTCATAAAAAAAAAAAAAAATCCTTAGTTATCCTTTCAGTCACAGAAGCGAGATGAAGTACCTGGAACTTGAACTGAAGTCTTTCTCTTTTTAACTAATCTATAACTTTCACACCTCACACATAACTACAAATGCAATTAAAATTTTCCTCTTTTATGTTTTCAACTCAAGTATGAGCAATATGTGATGATGGGTTAACTTCAGGGCCTGGGCTTTTTTTTTTTTTTTCACTTCATTTCTTGTTTCGTATGGCTTCTCTTTGTATTATTCAGAGACAGCACAAGAGTGGATAGAAGATTAGAAATTATGCACTTCATAAATATCTATGACACATTCTATATGATTTTGTTTAAACTATCTTAATCTCATATAAGCAGGTAGTACATTAATCCTACTGCCAATCTGACCATACTAATAGCAGGTAAACTTGGATTTTTAGAGAGGACTAAAAACATCTACAACAATGGTGCACACAGATCTTATCCTTATTGCAACACTAGTGAAATTTCATCATCCTCCTCTTCTCAAGAAGTATTCTGGGATTTTCAGGGGAAAACACCAAAACAAAAAACAAATACACATTCAGAGGAGCATACCTTGTTTTCCCCAGCCTAAGCCTTTCTAAGCAGTCCTCAGAACCAGTACCCTTTGGGATTCAAATAAAGTGACTGGCAATTGCCATATGCGTCTCAGAATCTGCTATACTCATTAAGCTATCGTCTTCCCTTCGCCTCTTACTAAGTCAAACACAACAGCCACCTTCTGTTATTTATGCAATTATACAGGCAAACCAATTTTCCTTATTTCTAATTCCTCATGTAGCCCTTAAGTAAGTTACAGTAGGCAACCCAGTAGTGTTGCTGTTAGCAAGCAGAATGAACATGTTTGTTCCTCTGTTCATTTAAGTGCAATGAGGCTTGTATTAAAGAGCTTTTAAAGATAATTGAGAATCTCAACCTTTCTGTTTACCCAGGCCCTTCAAAATCTCATCTTCCTTTGACTTTAATCTGGTCAATCTTTGATGTTAGTCGTTAACCTGCTTGTATTTATGAACAACTGAAAATCCACACAGAGTAGTGAGCCTCTGCCTAATCTGTGCACGTGCTGGGGGGAGGAGGACAAGGGTGATAGAAGCTTTATTGAACCAATTTCCATGAATAAATCGTTTACACTTGAAGAGTTTTCTCTTAGCACAGGACAGTTAGACAAGTTGCTGCCCAAAAAGCGTGTTATAAACATGGAGGTGTTTATAGACCAGGAAATATTTAATTGCTTGGAGAAACACAGATAAAGATATGCAATTTCAAGGAAAAAGAAAGTGTTGTTTACATTTGTCTTTTAGGGGTTTTTTACATTCATAGGCATTCTCTTAGTGGAGTTATAGAATCATAGAATCACACAGTTGGAAAAGAACTCATGGATCATCACCTCCAAGGATGGTTACTCAATCACCTCCCTGTTCCAGTGCCCAATGACCCTTTCCGTGAAAAAAATTTTCCTGATATATAGCCTGAACCTCCTCTAGCACAGCTTGAGGTCATTCCCTCTTTTCCTATCCCATGTCATTTGGGAGAACTACCTTCCAGGTAGTTGAGGAGAGCAATAAGGTCACCCCTTAGCCTCCTCTTCTCCAGGCTAAACAACCCCAGCTCTCTCAGCCGCTCCTCATAAGGCCTGTTCTCCAGCCCCTTCACCAGCTTTGTTGCTCTTCTCTGGACTCGCTCCAGAGCCTCAACATCCTACTTGTGGTGAGGGGCTCAGAACTGAACACAGTGTTTGAGGAGCAGTCTCATCAGTGCCAAGTACAGAGGGAGAATAACTTCCTAGGAAATGTCCTGGGGAACATCACTTGTGACCACCTCCAGTCGGAGTTAACTCCATTTACCACAACTCCTTGGGTCTGTCCATCCAACTGGTTTTCCTCCCAGGAAGAGTGTTCGCCTGTCCAGTCCAGAGGCTGACAGTTTCCCAAGTAGAATGCTGTGAGAAACTGTGTCAAAGGCTTTACCTAAGTCCAAGAAGACCACATCCACAGCCTTTCCCCCATCCTGTATGCAGGTCACATTCTCATAGAAGGAGAGCAGTTTAGTAAGTAGGCAGTCATTTTAAATACTTTCCTTTCCCATACACATTTAACAAGTCATAAAAGCACTGCAATAACATGGTATATCCTTGTCCCATTGGGGCTGATTTCAGACATCCATGCCTACACCAAAATCAGCACCTACTTTGTTCTACTGCCCCAATGGCTCAGGATCTAAGTCTCCTCCAGGACACTCAATGTGACTTTCAGCAGAGGTTTTCCCACTAACACATATTGCATTTCCAAGAGCTCTGTTTGCAGTGGGGCAGTGCAAGGGCTTCTCTGTGGGCAGAAACACCAGCCATCAAATACTTCAGGTAACTGAAACTAATACAGTGACATTGAAGTTACCTGCAACGTGTCCCAATTCTACATAAAGTTGGCACACACATATACAAAAAAAAAAAAAAAAAAAAAAAAAAAGTGCCCTCAGAAACTCTCAATAGTGTTCCACCAATCAGTTAGAAATGTTGATGCCAGACAGCCACAATGTTTGTACTGATGACCTGGTTATTTGAAGTCAGAGGAAAAGCAGCAGTATGCTTCCTCTGCTTTTCACTCCAACATGTGCACCCTTTTAAGCCTCATTTAGGAATGTATCCAGATTACACCTCTTGATTCCTCACCATGAAATCTCCCTTGGTAAACTGCAAGTGTATAACAGAATGCAGCTGTGGAGCTCAACTTTGCTTGAATTCGCATGGTACATTGCTGGCAGCCAAAGTGGGCCACCAAGAATAAAAGCAAACCAGAGGCTGGTTGTCTGGTGAGTGAGATCAATATGACTTGTAGCTCCTTCCTTTGACATTCACTGAATCTTGTCACTCTGTGCAGAATAAAGTTAACCTCTGAGAGGAAACTGAAGGCAATTCACACTTGCCCCACACAAAGTCAGCAGCCTGCAAAAAGTTTCATAGATATCACAATTTGTGTCTAAAAGGCCAAATAACAGGATGCAAAAAATCCTGGAAAGTACAAACAAAGGGTATCTCTGTCAAACCCTAGGGAACATGTGTAAATATGTATTTATTATTATTTGGGTTACTTTTTAAAAAGTCAAGAAAGGTGATACAGGTGAAAGGAAAATGTTAATTGTGATGTGCTCAAAAGAAAAATCCTTCATGAGGTTCCAAAAAAAAAAAAAAAAGGAGCTAGATTTTCTTCTAAGATTCAAAGAACCCTCACTGTGCTAGACCAACAGAGCAGCACAGTTTGAAGTTGAAAAGAGGGATAGCGTGGCTGCTTGTCTTTGAAGAGTGGAATAAGTCAGAGTGGCATTTAAGAAGCTTGGAAAGGACTTTTAGAAATATACCTCTTTTTCAGGGGAAAAATATTTATATTTTAAAATAGTAGAAGTTTAATGAAAAGTGGAAAAATCTTTTTAATGGAACTTCATTTCATTGATCCATTTTCTTTAAATACCACCTTTTTCTCCTTCATTATTCCTCCCACCCACAAAGAGGTTTTGTGGCAGGACTGGCATAAATGTCAAATACCTATATTGATGAATGTATTTTGAAACATTGCAAATACTTGGCAATGAGAAAATATTTTACACGTATATGCACATACAGGGTGTGTATGCGTGATTGTAGAAATGTATGCACACATATATACACACTTATATAGTATAAATTGCATATTTATTTAAGAGATCATAGTTGTATATATTTATGCATGTGAATTGGAGCAAATTCACACCTTGGAAGCAATGCATGTATTTAGTCTTGCATATGCAAGCAAATCGATCAGTCTAAACCTGGACAGCAGTAAACATGAGAAATTTCCTTTCAACAGTCAAAGCCTTAGGTAGGATTTATCTACAAAATTTTCTTACTAGCCCATATCAGCATATGAGAACTCAAGTGCAGGATCCATGTATTCCTCTCTACCCTCAAAAAGGAGGAACAACTTCTCCAGCCACAAATATACTGTGAAATTGCCTCTGAAATTTTAGTTATCTTTTAACACAAAATTAATTATCTAGAGCTGATCACCATAGCTAGTAAATGTTACTGCTAAACCAAACACTATTTTTCTTTTTATCCTAGTATGTTTTGAACAGTAAGAACATTACTGAGGGTGGTCAGTAATAAGTCAGACCAAAAATTACAGTCAGCCCAACACCTTGTCTCTCATGGTTGTAAAAAAAGTAAAAGAAACAAAACCTACAAATAATGAAAAGTTAACTGTAGACCAAGTATGTATTTATAGGGTGATATTCTTTGACATTTGTTTCAGTGTCCCTTCCATGCATGAGTCCCAAGAGTACAGCCTGGATTGTCCTGATCTGATATCACTGCGTACTGGTTTTCACAGATGCAAATCCACAGAGACAAGCCCAGGCGGCTCAGAGTTTAATAAGCAATGCATAGAAGGGTGGGAGCTAAATTTATCTCCAGGCAAGAGACTCTGCTTCAGAGCAGGATCATGCCTTCTGCCAAGAAGGGACAAGCTGTGAGACAGGGATAGGTGTTGAGGACTTAAGATGCCTTCCCCTACCATGATGGCAGCACCAAAAAGCGAGCAGTTGTAGAGCAACACAGGGTACAAAAAAAAAAAAATCACACGATAAGGGAGCACGTGTGTTCCTGCCTCTTTGCACATCTGACAATCAGCCACTTGAACTAAGCCAGCATGGAGGGAAAATACCCTGCTACTGATTTTGACCTAAAGCTGATTACTCTTCCACAGTCTATGATGAGATTGGGAAGCAGGTCCAAGCTTCCCAATTTTGTCTCTTCCATTCCCAAGAGCATGGGACTAAGCAAACACCCCTTAATCAGAATCAGCTTTACTCCTAGATCCCATACTAGTATAAGAACATACCATGTTAAGATTTCTGTTAACAATTTTAAAATTTGACAAATTGTAAATGAATGCCAGTTCTGATTTTTTTTTTTTCTACATGCCAAATTTCATCTTCGACTCCCTCACTGGGTAGGTACTGGCAGAGAATTACAGAATGGTTGAGACTGGAAGGGACTGCTGACCAATCTTGTTGAAGCAGGGTCACCTACAGCTGGTTGCCTAGGACCATATCCAGCCAGTGTTTGAATATCTTGAAAGAGTGAGACTCCACAACTTCTCAAACCAACCTGCTCCAGTCATCAGATTACTAGGAGTTACAGGCATGCATTCATCCCACATAACTAAGTGGGAGGAAAACAGGAGACAGAAGAGCCAAGAGTCCTGGATCTCCCCCTTACCTGCCTGTGGTTTGTGACTGCATATCCAGAAAATGCTAATTGTTAGGGCTATTCCCAGCCCTGGCTATTTTCATACTTCTCAGTCCAGTCTTGTATGAGACATTTAAGGTACTTCTTAGCCTCCACAGTCAAAACATACATAAGGTGATGTGCTCTGAAAACAAAGTGTCATTGTTTTAGCAGATGTGACTCCCACACAGAAGTTGCCAGATCAGATGAAATCACTGGTCAGCAAAAATTTCTTTCCCAACTGAGAGAGTAAACAGGACTTCCAAGAAAGGATAAAAACCCTTCAGTGGACAGTTAGGCAGAACTATCCCATTTTGAATCTCTTGCCAATTTCAGGGATTCACTGGCTGACTTTTGGCCTTGAAGCACATGGACTCATCTTCCTCATGAAATTTACTGCAACTACAGAAACGAAGGATCTTTTCATTTGTCACATACAAGGCTGAATCTTTATTTCTGTGGTACTAAATTCACTGTCTTGGCCGTAAAACCCTTGATACACTGGTGTTTTTTTCTGCAGAGACTGTGTCTTTTTTCAGATCTGAATGGGACAGTGCTGAACGGAAGCACATGCTGCTTGGGAAGACAACATCAAATGTATTAATACCGTGGTTTATACTGACATTCAAAACCATTAAATTTGCTCAAGACAATTGCCATCCTTATTACATGCACCACTGTACAGCTTTCTGGTGAACTACCTTTTTGATTTGAAAAAAGAGAAAAACAGAATGCAGGAAGATCCCATGTGGCTTCACATGTGATCCACTCAGGAAACAAAGGAAGTCACACAAATTGTCTAAGAGTCTTGAGTAGTAATCATCCACATTTAACAAGATATGGCCAGGATAATATCCCAGAATAAGAACATTGGTTTTGGATGGCACTGAACTGAATGAGGGCACCACTATGTTTATCTTGCCTTGTCCAAGTTACATCAGTTTCAGTATATGTATTTGTGATACACATGTGACTACTGAATTTATCAATGGACAATATCTCATGCAAGCTCATTAACATAATTTGTGTTCAGATGTTCAGAACTCCATAAAGTACTAGCAATAACAGATGATTGATTTGGTCTCCAATAAAAGTAGTGTTTCTTCAACAAAAGTAGTGTGTTATAAACAGTCAGAAAGGGAATTTTGCAGTTAAAGCATTTTTCTATCCTTCACCATAAAGAGTACTGAAAATAATGGGAAATCATAGACTCATGTAGAAATAATATGGATATCAAAAAGTGATCTAGTTCATATCTCCTCCCAAGGTAAGATGAATTATACACAATTTAGGTCACCTAATGCAGCCCTCCATTTCTGTATTTCTGTCCTTTGTTATAGTTGCATTTTATTTATGTGTCACATCTTATGCAGCCTAAGTCACTAGGTATTTGCAGTCAATCATACATCATTATTAAAATTAATCATCTTAACATTAAGAGCATCTGTTCACCCAATTTTCCTTCTAGCAGAAACTCTTTTTTAACCCTAACATAATTGTTCATATTTTTGCTGTTTATCTTGCCAACACACAGTTTACAGATCTTATCTTAAATATATCAGCACAGCTGATGAGAATTTGCACAGCAGTTTTCTATGCATTTCCCCAGCTCTGTGTGTTGTTCTTTTCTTTACTCATACACTGGCATTTTGAAATGTTACGTTAGTCTAGCAGCTATCATCAAGCAATAACACTGAGGTACTGGTAAAACAAAATATATTTTTCAAGAAAGAAGCTCAAGGAAAACTATACACACAGGATTTATAGATGCAGATATATATATAAAAACAAACAACAAAAAAAAAAAAAAGCCTACACTTGCAAAGCCTATGTTTTGCATCCGCTGCATTCCTTTCCATTTCTGCAGGTCCAGTGTAAGAAAAGATCAAGTTAGGTCATTCCTCAGAGGATCATGATTCATTCCTCCTAGGAGCCATAAGATAAAAAACCACGAAATGTAAAGTCTGTTTCAGGTTTCTGTTGAGACTTCTTTTGTCCCATTCAGGTATGGGTTCTGTCTCTTCACAACTGAAATAAGTTGTAATAAATTCAACAAAGACATTCCTGTGGAATCCAAGTGAAGTGTGACTAAATTCTTGTCTCCAGTACTTCCTTTAGCTAGTCTAGTGACAAAAAAATCTTGTCCCAACATGGGGTGTTAGGTCCCATATTGTCTCTAACAGATTCCTTAATATTACTTCTCCTTTGTATTTCCCAGCATGAAGTTTTGTTTAGTAGAATTCCTTGTGGGTTGTTTGCCCTGAGGACAAAAAGTCTATTTTCCTTTCTCAGCTAAGAATCCAGTTTAAATGACCAAAAGCCCATCTCCCTGAAAAAATGGGCATGAACTATGGATGAACTATGGGGCATCTCAGTTTGTAAAAAAGAATAAAAAAAAAATTAAAATGAGGAAAAGTCTTTGAATCAAAAATTCCGATTATCTACATCCAATGATAGAACTACATCAATGCCCCTCAGGACTGAACCTAAATAAATATCAGATTCCTCAAAGCTGCTACTGAAATTACATTACACTGAATAATATTTCCCTTCCTCCTTTAACCCAAGAAAGCCCCAGTAAAATGTACATGAAATATAACACTGATTATAGATCAAGTACATCACCACAAACTCCAGAGATTAGTGTCTGCAGATCAGACACTCAGATGGTTGGGAGAAGATATTTATCAGCCACTAGAAAACATATTCAACTTTGATCCTGTTCTTTCATGTTTGTTTCTGGATGTTTTTGGCGCATTTGCAGTATCAAATGCAGCAATGCTGATGAATGCTCAAAGACGCTGTGATATGACTAACACAGTGCAAACCAAGCAAAACCCAAAGTGTCTAGTAATGCAGTTCAGACTCAATGCCCTTGTAAACCCATATCCCCTGGTTTTCAGGTTCAATCAAATGTCGATTGAGAAAAATACATGTAACTACACTTTGAAACTTGCCTTAGACTTCCCTCCATCACTTTATAAAGGTTAGTATGAAATTAAGGTTAATACTGAAATGTAGTCCACAGGCATTAATAGAAATCATATTCATCTTTAGAAATAAGCAACCAATAGATTTGCAAAGCCATGTTGACATTTTGCCACTCAGCTCTGCTTGCCAGTAAAATTTGGTAATTTAATGAAGCAGAGATCTAATAAATGCTCAAACCCCGGTGGATTATTCAGCATCAAGGTTTGCATTACAGTGTGTGGAAAAAGGATTAAAGAAGTACTTTTTAGATATAGAAAACCCTGAGCACTGGATTAAAGCACAACAGAACTGGCAAGACGGATACAGTATCTATAGCATTTAATGGTAACCTGGCTCTATCAGGCCCTACAGCTTTCATTTCAATGCTGTATTTTCTTCTTAATCCCTTGTTTGCCAGCAGTAATGCTGTTGGATTAGATCAGCCATTGGACTATGGCTATTTACATAAAAATTAGGCAAATGTCTTTAATAAGGAAAAAAATTACATGGCTGCTGTATCTTAGAAAGGTTTCATAACTTTGAACCCTGCTGCTTCCATGAATCTCTACTAAGTTTAAAAAATCAGGAGAAGAACTCTTACACTTAGGGCAGCCAGCAAATACTTCCAACCATTATCTGTCACAACAAGAACATCATGTGGAAGCTGAGGAGATTAGCAAGTGCGTCTGCATGAAGTTAAGATTTTGTTGACTAATAGTAGATACCCACCTGGTTTAAATTGCCAATCCTACCCTAACTTTGAAATGATGATTCTGTTTTATATTCTCTATACCAGAAATAACTGAGGGGTAGAAATAGCCTTATTTTACAAAAAGATGATCCATATCCACTAAATATTTTCCTGCTTCATTGCAAGTATTCCTGTCCTAAGTATCTATCCACTCTTCTAACACAATTTCCCCTTTACAATTTTCTGGCACAAAAGACTGAAAAACCTTCACCCATTATCATAGGCTGAGAGGTGAAATGTAGTCCTTAGCAGCAGCAACTCAAATTTGGGAAGTGAAGGGCTAACTCTAGAGTTTTAAGCAAAGGTGGCCACACATTACAGATGGGCAATCCCAGCATATCTTCACCAGATGGAAGACATGGAAGTATATAACAGACTGGCATGTGTGAAGAAAGGAAGCTAGAAGAGATAGAGGGGCAACTCTAGTCAGTTATGAAATCAGAAGGCGTATAGTAGAAGAAAGATCAATTAAGGATTACTAAACAATTATAACATATCCCTTTTAAGATTTTGTTTTGTACCACCTGGGCAACAAAAACAAAAGGGTACTGAGTTTGGCCAGCTAAACCTCCCTGACAGCATGAGCTTCTCAGGTTACTGTGGAGCAAATGTCACACTCAGACAAAATGTTCCAGACAATAGAGGGGCAGATCACTGCTGCCAACCAAGGAAAACAGAGAAAGGCATCAGAGTACATCTCCCACACCTCTACAACTTTCTTTAACCTCTGCTTTTGGGAGGCAAGTGTTGACCCAGCCTGGGGTGTTCAGCCTTGGAAGGAAGGAGTGGATGGATTTGCAGGAACACATTTCATTACTCTCCTTTTCTATACCGGCAGTGCATAGGACTGGATTAATGCAGAAAGTTGTTTTATAGAGCATGAGAGTTGAGTGTTTTGTACACTTTTCTGTGCACAAGAGCAAAATACAAGGCTTTGAGTATATCACTATCCAGAATGCCTGGGTACTTTAACAGGAGGTAATACTCTCAGGGTTCAAGCACTTTATCCAATGAGTGGATAAAGTATGTTATATACATTGAAATCGTTTTGATAGGAGCAAGTAAGAGCAGCTGTATGAGAAAATAATGAGAGTGTTTTATGGAGATGTAGAAATCTTGAGTTCAGATCCATTCAGCAGATCACAGAACTATGCCATCTTTCTACAGCACTTGGAGGAGAAATCTTTCTTCCTGATTACCATCTCACCCCAAGGCCAACATTTGGGAGATTATTTTTACATCAACCAAGTTATTTGGAAGATATAACCAAAGTATGTTCCCTAAAAAGAGATTATATTTATATTTAGGTTCTGAAACAACTGTGGGATGCTACATAAAAAGTCACATTTTATTTTCCCTCAAAAAAAATCTTTAACCTAAATAATACTTTTTAAAATATAATGCACTGCTTCTGTCTTGTATCTTTTCATTCATCACATTTCAGTGATCAGAAGACTTAATGCATTTATGAAAAAGAACCACCCAGAACAAAGGCATCAATAACCGAAACTTTGTTTCTTATAATTATGGGCTTGCATGTTGATTATATTGAATAGTTGTGGTTTATTTGAAGCAGGCCAGACCATTTCATGCTTTACTGCACGTTACCTGATTATGCCAGAAACTTAAGAAAGAAATTCTCTAAATAAAGTTTATTTCCATTCTTTCATTATGGAAAATAGCTAATAAAACCGTTACTGAACAGATCTGTCCTAGCTCTTTTTCTAATCCATTTCATTTTTCTTGGAATTACTTTCTCTGGCCCTTTCTGCACTATGAATATAGGAAGGAAAAAAAGTCCTGTATTTTCTTTCTCTCCTTCAAAATAAATGCCTGTAATAAGATGACTATTCCCTTGTGTCTGAGAATGCAAGTTCTTCCCTTCAAGAGTGGTTGTGAGTAGGAATTCTTCATATGCTCCTTAAGAATTAGGATAGTTTATCTGCTAAAGAGACATGGCTTCTTTCCTTACTTCAAACCTGGCTAGTTATTATTGCTAGTGGGTGGTAAAACGAAGACGGGTTTTTAATTATGTATAATTCACTTCACTCCTTCAACACTTCTACTCCAGACCACTGTAAAAGCCAGAGAAGTGACCAAAGTGATTTCTCACAAAAAAAACTATCCATAGACTATATAGCAAAACCCATAATATTCTGTTACATAACCTCAACATATCCTGTTGTAACCACTCTTACCTATCCTTGTCAAGCAGACAAAACACTCCTAGCTCTAGAAGTATGATCTAGAAAGGCAAGTGAGTAAAGGAGAAATAGTACACAAAAATAATTATTTGCATAAAGAGAAAAGGGAATAATTTTTTCAGTCATTTTTCATTTTTGTATCTTACCCTATCCTATTCCTCACTGCACCGATTTTCTTGTTGCTTAAGAAAGTACCTGCTTAATACTTTATGCTAATTTCATACTGACTTTACCCCCATCAGCCTTTAACCTGTGTAGACTTAACTAGGACACATTTTAATTACACTCTCTCTGAGGAAATCACAGGTTTTTTTCAGTTGTGCAGATGGAGATTTCCATAATCAGAAGAAATTCCTCAGGCACATTTCCTCAATATTAGCCTCTAGTAACCTCTAAAAAACCCCACCACCCCTCTGTGCTTCTTCCTTAAACACTCCTCATTCTTTCCGACCTGACATCAGGTTGCTCCACAGATCCTACCCACCTCATTTGTCATAGTTGACTCAGTTCCCCAAGTGGATCCAAGAAAACATGTAACTGTGCAAGCTCACAAACTGCTTAAGGAAGCAGTCCTACACTATGTACCCTTTCTTAATTTGTGCATGATTATCATCTTAATTGATACCTTGGTAATTAAAATCCTGCATGATCTATTTTCTGGCCTACCTACAGGCCTCTCTAAAAAGCATTTCCCAATTCCCCAACTCTAAACTGTTTTTGGCTGTTTCAAGAATCACCAAGCTCCCTTTGCTTTCAAGTGCTACAGAGACTGTCCTTCTCCATGTCAGCTAATACATCTTCTAAGCCTTCTTGTTACAAATTTAATAATATCATCCACCAATATTATCAAGTCCCTGCTTGATTCTGCTTACTCTTCACTAAATACAGTATTAAGTTCTCACTCGTTTTCATTGCTCAGTTTGCTTCTGTTATTACAGGTAATAATAGAACTATTATCTCTGAAATGATTCTACCTACAGTCAATAATCTTAAACTCAAGTCCTACTTACCCCAAAATCTATGGAGCAACATCCATTTTAAAAAAACAAGATAAGCGAATAGTGCTTACTCTTGAGTAAATATTCACACCTGAATATAGTGCCACAACTGCACTGCTGAATATAGAGTCATTCATATAATATTTGAATTTCACTAAAGTCCCTGCATCTAATCATCAGAAACAATGTTGTCTTTAAAACATAATGTAAAGGACCAAGTTAAAAAAGACTTCAAGCTTTCCAGCTGGACAGCATGGGCAGCCCAAGCAGCATAGTCATGATCAGAACACCTGGGGTTTGCCTTTATTTAAATGCATAAACTTTTTTGTCCTTTGAAGATAATGGGGACTTTGTCTCTTCTTCTCATATCCCTCCATTTCTTCCTCCTTAACAAGAGTAGGACGAGGTGAGAAGTACTGAGCAGTCCTCACTAGGTCACAAAGCTCTTTTAAAACAACTGCAGCTCTATAATAATCCAATCTTTTGAACCAAGTGCTGTGTTAAGTGTCACAAATTCATTTTATACTGTTACAGTGATTGTGAAAACTGAGAGCCTCTGAGTATATTTAGATTTCTATTTTCCTAAACTGGTTGGGTCAGTTTGGATGGGTGGATTTTTTCATTTGAGAAGTGAGCAGGGCAAAGGAATATTCCATGATATGAGATTGTACAATGCCCCATGCAATAGGTTTCTCTAGGTGCTGAAGAAATAGAACAGTAATAAGCAAACCTTTACTTCAGGCTTCAGCTTCTGAATGTTATCACAAATACCAGCAAGTGAACACATTCAACATCAGCAAACAAAAATGTATATTTCCCTTTTTCTCATTTTTGAAGCAAAGGTTCTGAACTTCCTTTCAAATATCTCGGATCTTTTTTTTATTAAATAATTAATAATAACATTTTAAAGCTGCAGAAGAACTCCTCCTACTCCTCCCAACTGTCATGCCATCAGCCTCAGTCACAGAGCAAAAGTTACTTTTTCAGGATGCCCTTATTCGGAGGGTCACATTCTGGTGAAGGGCTTGTGATCCTGATCTGATTGAAGTCACATGGCAAAACTCTCTGAATTCAGTGATCCGGGACAAAGTCTTAATAATTCTCCCAGAATACCAGACAGTACATCCCCAATTCCACCACAGTGCTCTTGCATTTAGGAGAATAGAGTCTCAGTGGGTAAAAATTAACAATCACAGACACATGAACTGTTGTGGATAGGGCCTGAAGGCCATGTCATCCCTCTTTCAAAACAAACAAACAATCAAACAAATATTCAAACAAATAAAATAATAGATCACTCACTTTCTAATTAAAGGACCACATTCCTAATCAGATTTTCCCATTAAGATGCTTCATTGCACCCCTGTACACTACTGCTGGAGTACCTGCTGTTGAGATTTTTCAAAGGTTTCTCAGAGAATTAGGCATTGACGTGGAGCTGCAAGAGGATTTCTGCCAATTAATTTGATAGGCCAATAATTTTCAGCACTATTTATATTAGCTAAGTCTGCACTAAGAAATATGAAATCACCATAGAGCTATATCTGTTTCCCTAAAGAAAGTACATCTGTTTCCCCCAAAGTACAGTTATGATGATTTGAGATTAAAACCATAGACCACTGTATTCTTCATAACAATGGATGCGAAGAATTTCCTTGTGAAATGTCATAGTTGGGAAGTCTTTCCTCCACCAATATATAGTTGTGAGACACCTGTGCTGAGCAATAAACAAACAGACCAATACACAGAACATCACATTTCCCACGCAGTACACTCCACTCCACATAAATCTTTCACTCATTAATCTACACCTACTCTGCTTTCTGTTCCCTGTCCTTATAATTCAAGAACAAGATCACATAGCAGAGCTTCTCCTCCTTACAAAAAGTTATTCATGTGCATGTGTATTCCCTCCTGTTCAGTATTTGTACCAGCTCTTCTGGCACTCTTCAACTTCTCAGCTCAAACAGAAGATTGAGTACTTCTCACTTGAGCCTCAACACATCCTACAGATGAAACTGCTGATCTTCCTGTTCTACCACACTTACTCAGCTTGCAGCTTGCACTGCAGCCATGTGAATATAAGCCTTATTGGGCTGCCCCAAATAGGCCTCCTTAGCCTCCAAAAACAGAGAGCTATGCAACTGTCCCACTGATAAGCAGTATTATTTAGAAGTAACTATAAAAAAAAAATAAAACCCCATGTAATGAACCTATTTGATCATTCTTTACTAGTTCTGCTATGGAGTGAAGTGTCCAGTCAATGGGCAACCAGCAGGTTAGTTCAGCATTACTTATAAAAGTTATTCTGTAACAGCCAGGAAGTCACATACACAGACAACAGTAAAAATAGCCAGTTTAAAGCTTCAGAAATGTTGCTAGATAGACAGTGTTCTAAAGACCATTATGTTTAAGGGAGTATTTTGCTTCAAGAAGACCTACTAAAATTTCCTGTGTGTTTGTGATGTTCATTCCCTGTCCACCTCTCCTCAGTTCCCAGAATAAAAGCAGGTTTTGGATAACCTCTAGAGCTGGCCTCCACTGTTGTTGCAGAAGGGCCCTTTTCCCACATACATGGTAGAACATATGTCAGCGCCGACTGTTAAAGTCAGCTACTGGAGCAAAACTTTGTCCCGGCAACTGTCTGCAGCCATAGAAGGGCTCTTCCATCTATTTACCCTCTATTAGCATTTTGTGAAGTGCAAATGCTAGAAAGTCCTGACTTCAGCTGTAAGGTTAAAAGCAGACTGTCTAAAAGAAGGAACCTTTCCACTTTAGCATTGCTGCCTCATCTATGTAGCTCACTGTGGGGTTAAGTTAGTACTAAAAAGCAAGTTACACATTTTAAATGTGAAATATAAGAGGAACAGCTGCTTTTGACATAGTGAAAGGTGACCTGGAACACACGCTAGTACAAGAGAGCAGAAACAAAGGGTGGAAAGGTGTCTGAGAACACTCCTCCATCCAGACCTCTACACAGGGATGAGATCAAGACTGTATGCTTATCAGAATTTCGAGTGCAGAGGAGTTTGTCACATATTTATTACTGCAAATACTTCCTTCCTCCCTGATTTTTTAAGGAGGTAATGGTGTAGAAAACCCTTCTAATAGTTAGCTCATTTGAGTCAAAGTAGCCTTTCTTAAGTCTAGGTAGCACTATTCGATGTGTGTGAATCTAATTTACAAATTAAATTCCTTTATTTCAACCACAGAAGAAAAAACGTGTGACAGCAGTGCTTCATGTTAAGGTATCATCGCTTTTCTCATCTTTAGCAACTTCTAGCATGGAATAGTGAGATGCACATTTGCTTGAACAAATCCCTCAAGTAGAATATTGTTTGGATCAGCTCATTTATCTCATGAATAGAGATGGGTGGTACCATCAGTGTTACGTTATTAACAGATGCTTTGGCATTGAAGGGAAAAGGGGGTTTATGAGAATGTCATAATATTTCAGAAAAGAAAGTATGACCGAGCTTTTAATATCCATTAAAAATTCACTCATTTTCCTAATCTCTTTCTTTTTCAGCTGGCAATAAGTCCATGCAGTCAAGTTCAGAGAGGTTGTATTTATATCTTGATTTGAAAGTATATTAAAAAATATCAGAGAAATTCAAGGTAGAGAAACACCTTGCAATTATTTGGTTTGGAGGCATTAGGTGCACTGACATGGCATTTCCCAACACTTTAGCCTTTTGCTTCTGAAAGTCATTCTGAATTTCAGATGTTCCCATTTAGAGACAAAAGATAGTGTTACAGAAAATCAAACAGGTATTTACCAGTGCAAGACAAGTTCCTCCCCAAAAGACTCTGATTTCTATTCCAGTGTTGTATCCATAGACTTGCCTCCAAAGGGATCATGAGGAACTTAAGAACCCTGATCTCAGTTTGAAAATTTTGTCTGAAGTAGACCATATATGTAATTTGCATATCCTCAGTAAAGAAGGATTTTTGTTTTGCTAAACCAGAAATATAATTTGACTACAGGAGAAATTCAGACTTTTACCACACCAATCAGAGACTTAAAACTTTTTGGAAGGATCCTGATTCTTCCATATCAGGCCAAGATTCTTGACATTCAGATCAGGTCATGTCTTGACCACTGAGTGAAGCTTAGTTCTCCATCCCCGCTCTAGCACACACTCAAAAGCTACCCTAGTTTTGGAGAAATGCCTACCAACAGCAGTTCAGCTCATTGCTTTCTTTCACACTGATGTTGTCTCACTGTTTGCTTGGATTCAGACAAATAGTTTTGTCATCAACTCTGGTATAGAAATTGTGATTCCTCTCAGGAGAAATTATGGTTTGATTCCTTGTTTGTACAGCCCCTCACATAATAGTTACGGTCTGCAGCTGGAGACTCTAACTACATGTCACACAATAAATGCATAGCTCTGATCTACATTTCTTCCCCATACATAACTCAGATGTTCTGTCTGTTTCTTGCAAAACAGGAAAAAAAGTTCATCTCTAAAGGAGTTCAGTCTTACCGTAGATTTTCCACAGTTTGAAAAATAAAAGACAAGTGGTCAGAAAAAAGTGGTGGTATTTTGAGAAATTTGGAGAAAAATTGTTTAGAATAAAGAGCATTTATTGTATAAGACATTACTGGTCTGCACCAGGTCTGGCTGGCATGGATTTACCTTTCCTCACAGCAGTCTTTATGGTCCTGTGGTTTGGATTTGTGGCCAAATCAGTGTTGAAAATACACTAATGCTTTAGCTGCTGCTCAAAAGTTCTTGCACAGCATCAAGATCTTTGTTTCCTATTCTAGCCTCCCCAGGAAGTAGGTTAGGGGTGGGCAAAAGGCTCAGAGGAGATGCAGCCAGGAGAGCTGGTCCTGATTGTCCAACAGGATATTCCATATCATATGATGTTCTTTGCTGTTTTACCAAGTTGCTATTACTTGGAGACCAGCTAGGTCTGCCAGTGGTGAGTGACGACTTCTGCAACAGTTGTTTATTTTAATTTCCTGCACATACACACACACACAAAATCACCCACAGTTTTCACACTGGTTTTATCTTGACCCATGAGGTTTTCTTCTACTGATCTCTGCCTTTCCAGTTCTCTGCCCTATCCCACTGTAGGGGAGCTGGGGATGGGGACAGGGGAGGGGCAAGACAGCGCTTGGAGGCTTGTTAGATGGTGTCAGTCCACAGTCCTTTTGGGCACCCAACATGGAGCTTGAGATAACGACTTGATCAGAATGTGCTAGACTGAAATTAGAGTTGTTATACTTGTTTAGCTGTTGCTTGACAAGTTGCTACTTGCTGTTGCTGGTCACAGTGTTGACATTCTTGTCCTCAACATTGGTTTGTTGTTTCCTGACCTGCTCATTTTCTTAGTGTACACCAATTTTCAGCACTCATTAATGGCTACTTTTTGCTTTTGCAGTGTGACTGATGCTACATGGAGCAAGTAGGTAGGATTGATCATATAATGGATTCAGCCAAGGAACCTCAACCACACTGAAATCCCAGAAGAGATAATGGGCTGATCAGAAGTCAGATATTTTTGAACACTATCCAAGGAGGTGACTCATGCAAAACAAGCTCTACTGTATAATAAATTGCCAGAAAATAGGAATCAATATGCTTTCTTTACTCATGTGTCCCATCATATTTTGGAAACCATCAGAAGCTGAAAACTGCTCTATAGAGTCCCACATGACACATCTCAAAACCAGCTCAGGAAAAAGGTAGATCAATTCGGAATGCAGAAGTGATTGACACCTAGTTAGCTCCAGACATTGCTGAATGAGAAAAGTGGCCAGTACCCTACCTCGGTACTAACTCCTGGGTGGTGGCAAATGGTTGTGGGGTTAGCTACAGCAATAGAAGCACATCAACAGGCAGCATAGAGGTAAATGGAGAATCTAGGCTGATGTACTGTGGCAAGACATTACTGCCAAGGTAGAGGACCCTGTTGTAAAGGTTCATGTTGATTCTCACATGCTCAAAAGCTGTGAACTGTGCAAACGAATAATGTCAAAAACATAAGCAGGTAAATGAGGCTGCTAGTAATGAAGATGACATTTTCCCAATTTGAAAAATAAAAGACAAGAAGAAAATGAGGATTGTTTTTTTGAGAACAGACGTGAACAAGTACTTACGATGAAGAATAGCTGTTCTACAAGCATTGCTGGTAACATGCTAGTCATCTAGAAAAAAGCATAACAAGGAGTATCTATAAATTTTTGCAGTATGGAAGCAGGGAATTAAAAAAGCACTACTTATGGCAACTGCCTGAACTGTTCCTCTCAAATAGAAAGAAAAACCACATCCCATCCTCACACAGGAATGCACTGAGAACTGGAGTCTTTTGGGAGTCAGGCTTTATATCTACACTGAATTAAGAGCAACTGAGGCATTATAAGAACCAGCCCAGGGACAATTGCTGCTCAGGACCAGGCTGTTTTACTCTCAGCCTTGTCTCTGACAGACCTTCACAGTTTACGTAAAGGAGACCTTGAAGTAAGCACACTCAGGCTCTTCTCCTCAAGAGCACTTCAGAAAACTCTACGCTGAGCAAACACTTGCACATGATCAATATGAATGTTAGATGAATGGGGACTTGAAAATTCAGACTCCCCAAGTACAGTTAATATCAGCAACACACAACTGACAGGCTGAGTTCTGTGTTTAATGCTGAAGCTCCCAGTTAAAAGGCAAGTCTGAAAACCCAAGTAAATAATTTTGTCCAATTAGATAGCGGAGATCAAGTCAGTTATTGTTTAATCTTAAACTTTTATATTCCTATATACAGTGTTAATATGTTAGCTATTTATCACACTACTCGACATTGGAGAATTTTTACTCTTTCTTTCCCCCTACTTCCACATGTAGCCTATTAACTAAAAATATTGTTTGTGCTTCTTCCCTGGTCAGATGAGGCTAGTTTTTTTTGAACGAAAGTATGATTAACAGTAAGAGAAAAAAAAAGCAAACACATTCTATTGTATTTCTTCCTCCACACGGCAGGATAAAGTACTTGTCTCCCCAGAGAAAATTCTATTCTCAGTCAAGGATAATTTCTTAAATCAGGAGTTAATGCAGTAACAGAAGCTTCCCTGAATTGCTCTATCAATTGTTTTTGGAATTAAATGATGATGAATAAAGTTGTAAAGAGCACCATACTTCAAACCAAGAACGTGCTAAGTATTTAGAAATAATTCCTGTCAGTACTGAAGAGATGTTGCTGCAGGCAAGATGCAATTTCCTTCAGAAACACTATAAATGGATGGAGGAAGTGTTCTGAATTCTGGAATTGCAAGGGACATGTTGGTAGCTAGCCTTTAGATGCCTGAGTGTCACCTGCATATTAATCTCTGAAAAGTTTAATATCAAATGGCTTCAAAAAAAAACCTAAAAAAACCAAAAAAAAAACCCTAAAAAAACTCCAAACTCACAAAACCTACTTTTGCAAAATTATTTAAGCCTTTAGCTGCAAATTGCCTTTCAATGAGGGCTTTGTATATTGTAATGCTCTACTATTTATTTATTTTTTTAAATATCAATTAGTGCTGCAGAGACAATTGAACTAAGTGTAAATAGTCACACATATTAGAGAGTTCAATTTCAGTCACTTACTTATCAGCTGTAGATAGTTCTGGATTTGGTATATTTGAATCAACTATTAATCTACAAAACCATTACTGCTGCTGGTGGTAATAGAGAAAAACTAATCCACCAGTCTGAACCTCAGATGCCAGGATACAGTTACAACGCTAATCAATATTTTAAATTGTATGTGCACATTGATTTTGCCTGAGTAGTACATACAGTCAATATAGAAATTATTGTGATAATGCACAGACCTTCAAAATGAGGCTTTCTGCATCCACTTCTTATGCTAGAATTGCTTTAAAATTCTTTAGTGTGTCACCAAATGTTTACACAGAAAACAAAACAACCAACTCTTTCCATTGCCCTACCTCTTCCTTGCTCTTTAGCAACAGTTCTCAAAATATAACTTTTTTTTGCCAGCTCTGCAAATTCAGGTCAGTAGCACCAATACACAGAGAAAAAGGCAATGCATACCGCATATACAGCTGTTGTTAAATAAACAACGTACACTGTTCATTTCAGCTTCATTCAAAACACAGAACATCTCACTGGCCCTTGAAAATGGAAATTAACAGATATGAAAGGGATTTTTTCCTTTATAATATTTCTTGGGTTTCTGCCAGCATGCAGGCTCCAGAAGTAAATGTGTGTCATAAAAATTTTGCTTCGCTTTTTTTTTTTCACCTCAGATTACCTACAGTTGTCTCTATATAAATATGACTTGTGTTTCATACCATGTAACTTCTGAGATACAATGATTACTATTAATGATACATACAAAAAGAATTTACCTCTTATGGAAGCTCTGCAAGGCTTTTGCTTTTCTGTAAGATATATCTATGTGGAAACTGGTATTGAAGCACACATACTACACCTTTTGCTATGGTTTGCCTTTAGCAAAAGCATCTGCCTGTAAAGTTATCCAAAGCTTATCACATTTAGTTCAATCAACAACAGTTTCGTAGGTCCTATTCTTAGTATTATCTGTCTGATTTAGTTTGCAAAAAAATAAATAAATCAGTGATCCTTTGTCAGATTCTGACCAGTGATTCTGAGTCAGAGGATGTTATTGCTATAAAGAATACTGCAGTACAAAATGTAACATATACGCAAGTCCATCTACTGTTCAGAGAAATCCCATCTTTGTAAATTAGGGCAACAACTGACAAAAGGAAGAGTGGATACACTCAAATGGGGACCCCAGAAGATGTAGTTGAACTGTCAGCCTAGACCTCAGAGAACTAGGTTTAAGACAAGCTTCTGCGTGGTCAGCAGTTCACTTAGCCTTGCAAAAGAGGAACAAATGAAAAGAAACAATTTAAAACTTCACCTGGCATCCTGAGAAGTATTATTCTCCCTTTCTCTGGTCCCCATCCACAGTTTTGGATAATCCAGTGGCTAGAATCCTCAATCAGGAACAGGGAAAGAGGGAGTGCAGTTCTTATCCACAAAACAGGTTTCTGTAGACTGTGTTAGCCACAACAGAAATAAATTTCAATCCACACCTAATCAATTACTTAGTGTTGTACTCCCTCTTATCCACTGCCCCAAACAATGGAGCATTTTCAATAGGAGAAACATAGTCAAACAATTTGGATTCTCATAGGTAAGTCATTGTCCTGGGTGATAAGGTTTTCAATCCTCTCCATCAAAGAGGTTAAATCTCTCTCTTTCTACCTACAGAAACTGAACTATAAAAATGGGAAGAGCATTCTTTCACCACCATCACTTCCTCTCTTTTTCAATTTCCTCTTCCAGAAGAAGTGTAAGTGAGAAGCAGGAGGACAACACCTTTGGCTGAGGAAGGACACAGTGCAATATTTGAGAGAAACTCTAAGCAGCAAGCATCCCAACTCTTGAAAGTCTGTCAGAGACTTCAGGCACAATAATTGCCAGTGTTTCTTGTTGCTACCTGTGAGCAGCTTACTTCTGCAAATGCTAAGGGATTTTTGATCCTAATAGAAGGTCTTAACTTACCACATGCCTTGCACAGATTATATACAACTAACAGATCTCTGGTGACCATTGTAGGCACTCAACATTCAAAAGCAAGGCAATGCATCATCTTATTTCAAAGCAACTAAATATTCTTCTGGTTCTAACCTTTCTGATTAGAGTTCTAATGCCTACTGATCTTCTCCTACATCCATAGACAAAGTCACAATCTGTTATGTGTAGCTGTATTCGTTTCATAAATAATGTCATGCACAGAAACATATTAAAGTCTGTGAGGTACTTAGACACGGTAGTAATGCATGGCACATACAAATTCTTCATAAGGAATGAGAATGGAAAACAGGGAAAACTCTGCTCCTTAAGGATTTTATTTAGCACAAAGTTCATTTGTGCTGACAGTCTGACTCATGTGTACACTTTAGAGACATTTATTTGTGAAAAACCACTTAATTAAAACAAAATCTGTACCAGAAATCAATTTGATTTGTAGCATGACCTTTTATGCGTGGCTAGATTATTTGGAGTTTCTCTCTTCTCCTTCCTTTCATCAAGACAACACAGAAGAGGACAATAACAAGCCCTGTACTCCTTGGTTACATCTGAACTGTGCTTGCGGAAACTCAAGGGGAGTCTTCAGATACATCTGCATGAATCCCGAGGGAACAGGTCATATGGGCCACATCTTTTCCCTTGTCACATACCTTATGATAGCCTTATGAAGCCAGAGGAGCCAGTTACACACAAGCATACACCACTGGAATTTTAAGCTGGATTTAAGTTTCTCTGTGCTGTTGAAGCAATGCAAAGCTGCCTTTAGAGATTTGTGAATGTAGCTTCTTATTGTTACACCTCAGCTTTCAATAAATTTCCCACTAGGGAATATACGCTTTCTTTCCTGTGATTTCTATTGTTTGGATTATCTTTTGCTATCTATGCCACACTCTTTATTAGTATCTCACTCTCCCTTTGTCTTATCAAATTAGCAAATGCATCTAACAGAGTAAGGTGGAGAGAGCAAGTTACTCACCATGAGTAGCACAGAAGGAGTGCAAGTCCAAGCCTGTGGTTCTCAAGAAGACCTTTTGTGCTCTCTGGCTCCTAAGAAATGAATCCCCATAAGTACTTGGGCACGAAGGTTGGCTGGTATTACTTAGTCCCTACTTAAGTCCATAGCCCAAGGGATGGGGAGACCTCATACATATTAGAGAAATTTCAAGCAGTACTTGGTTTTAGTACTTTTAATTCACTCCAGTGGCAACCTAGCAGTTATAGACTAAGGATAAAGTTTTCATTAGCACAAAATGTACAAAGTTCCTTTTTTTTCTTTTTCTTTTTAGACTTCCCCTTCTCCAAGCCCCCAAAATACTCATAATAGTTAATCTGCAGTGTCACAGCATTAGTAATTAATTGGAAAGGACTGCTTTTCCATGTGTTCCTGCGGTTGGTCTGTCTGGTTTTAAACCAGTAATGGTGCTAAGATGACAAGGTAGTTCTCACAGAAGCTCTTTAATGTTGACACAATTTTTATTCTTAACTCCTGCAGCCAGTTTTCTTTTTGCCTTATTAAAGTTTTCCTCATTCTTATTTTAAGTCAAATGCTAGTTTTTACTTTATGATATCGAACTGTTTTGATTAGATCCTAACTGATATAAATTGATGTAATTTCACAACTCTACAAGATTCTCTAGGTATACTTCCACTATTTGTGCTTTTGCACTTTATACTCCAGACAAAAGTAAACTAGTGTACTAGGCTCACCTTATCAGACAAATAAACTGTCAATGTCCTGATTTATCCTGACTAGCAGATGTTTTCTAAAAGAAGTTTTCTTTAAAATGAGAGGGTTAAAAATGACCTAATATACTGTAGCAAAATACTGAAAGCAATCAGTAAGACTGTTATTCCTTGAGATGGATGGAAATCTGCTATTTTCACCCTTCCCTTCCAATATACTGAAAAATAATGATGTGATTTAAGAACATAAAGCTGCAGCTCAATTGTGGCAATTTATGTTCCTGTAAACTTGATGTAAGCCTGAGCAGCCCAATTTTTTTTACTGCATATTGTAAAGGATGGTGTCTCAAAGGTCATAGCAATTTCCACTATTTTATCTTCTGCATTTTTTTCAAGATTTTACAGGAAAGTGTTGAGATTTACCCCTCACACAACCTACTTCTCTCCAGACTTGAACTGTATATGAAGAATGGAAGAATTGCTCAATGAATGGTGTTTTTTTCTGGTTAATATGATTGAAAGATAAACCTGACATCGTAAGGAGGTATAATGTACCCATAAACACATTTTAGTTCCAAAGTGGGAATGGTAAGCAACCTCTTGCTCTAACCTTTTCTCTCCCTTCACTGAATGTAATGTTTTCAGATTCTGTTGAGAAGTGTGTCTAATTCATTTTTCCGGCTTAGTGAGACTCGCCCCGAGTCATTTCCTATTTGCTCTCCTGCTGTGAGTGGAGTCACATTCCCAGCGAGAAGTCAGCTCAGTTCCAGTGATTATCTCTGCTGTGTGAGCATGCTGAGACCCAAGCATTGGCCTGAGAGGATGCCTGCTCATGCTGAGAACATAGTTTAACAGTATGTTAATAAATACACAGGGAATGTGTTATGCAAACAAAGGCACACAGCCCCAGGGCAAATCCCTTTGCCCCTGGAGATGCAAAGAGAGTAATATCTTTTGGGGGAACAAGGGAACAGTACGACACTTAAGAAGCAGCAGCATTGTAAATGAGTCTGGATTTGTAGTGGGCATGAAGACACAGTGTTTATCATTTTCTTTCGCCCTTCCTTGGAAGATCATTAGAATTAGTATTAAAAGGAGTTATATGGATTAAAGGCAACTAGGTCTGTTCTCACTTCTTGATGAAATAGTTATCATCAAAAAAGCAGCACACCTTCAACTGGCTATTTATTAAATTCGACTAACGTTCTAAAAAGGTAGTAGATTTTAACCTTAAAATTTCACTGTTTGCCTGTAAGAGATCTTCCAATTATACAGCAATATTAAAATGGAGCCTTCAAGTCACTGTGCTTAAAAATCTTTTGTACAATCAGATTTTTTTTCTAATCTGAAGTATAACAAAGGATTAGCACTTTCTTAAATACTCTACATCCCAGCCCAGAACAAACAATACACTTAGAAACTGGCTCAGGTTCTTCAAACAAACTAAAAATTCACCATTCTACCCTTTTCTTCATTTCTTCTCATCCCCATGTGAGTTTCATGTTCCAGCCACACAGAAATATATATTAGAAAGTATCACATTTAAATATATCACTACAATACAGAAAAATGGTAATATTAAAGACACTATATACAGAAAGAAAATTTGCAGGAGTGATAAGAAGTCTTCACTCACCAGCTGAGGGCTTTTTCAAACTCAGAAAGAAAAAGCATAGAAGGACCCAGTACTTACACATGCTCTCCTCATTCTTCTGTTTTCATTAACATTTGTATAATTAATTAATTTTTCCTCAAGGAAAAAATAACCAACATTTTATACACTCCTTTAATTCTGAAAAGCAATCAAGATCTATAATAGCCTCTCAGTCCTGAAGTTTAATATTAGCTTGTGAGTGAAGGAACCATAGTTATATTCTTTTCATTTTTTTACAAAAAAAAAAAATTGCATGTTAGAAGAAATAATAATATGTGGCTTTTGGGACTAATGGCATTTTTAAAAATAACAATTCTATGTCCCACTAGCAAATAATACATTTGGGAGTCTAGGATGAATTAAACAACTTGTATTTTTCAATCTAGAACTGTATCAATTACAAGCTAGTTAATTTGTATCAACTAAAATAAAAAATCCCACAGCATACTAACATAATTAATAGCTTCATGAAGTAAGTGGTGGGTGAGGGGATGTCTTGCCTTCTGTTTGCTACTTTAATCACATTCTAGGGGCACAATTCTGCTTGAAAGTTGTTGTAAATATGTCCATGCATTTCCAGCTCATAGAGGCAGTTATAACACACGTACTGGAGACAAGTTTTACAACCAAATGTGAGACGCAGGATACTCTGGTATTGATGAAGTTTCTCATCTCTAAACATGGGATTAATCCCATCAAACTGTGACTGTTCAGAAAAGTAACCTAGGGTCCCTCTACAGCCAACAGAGATGGTTCAGTGACTCCAGTGGGGGATTCTTCCTATGTACTTTGGACATCAATATTTGTCTACTAATGGACTGTCTGACACACTCCACTGACTTACAGAGCATGAACAAATAGGATGCTCAGATTATACATCTGGTTTTCAGACAAATTAAGCTAGCAAACCTAAACTCATGCTGCAGGCTGTCTGCACTGCAGCTAAAGTTGACTGCAAGATTGTTTTCATCTGAAAGCCTGATCTGGGAACTGACCCAAGCTGGGATGCCATGAGGAGTTGAAGACACTGCAGCAGAGGTTTCACTGTGAGTTGGCTTGCCTGAGCACCTCCCTGGAGTGCATGGCCAACTGGCTTCAGGGACTGCAACCACAGTCCCCGTGCTGATCCAGCAGTTTAGGAGATTCAGGCTCCCTACTCACCCTCTGCTTCCAGAGCACAATCCTTCTCACTGCCCTCTGTGCAAAGACAGCATACTAAACTAACAAAGGAGAAAGAAGAAAAAAAAGAAAAAAGAAAAAAAAAAACCAAGAAGTTTGAAAGAATTAAGGTATATTGAGGCATGTGAACAGCCAGCTTAAGGAAGGGATGGGACCCCAGGGGCAAGAATAAAGGAAAAGAAAGTAGGAAGAAGTGAAGAAGGAGCTCTTTGGCAGTGCTGACCTATTCAGGTGGTTTGGCTGTTGAATTTGAGCAAATCTATGTGCTCTGCTACCCTGCAAATCCCACTATTAGTATCATGGCAAGCTGATTCAAAGGGAAGTTCAGGTAAGTCTAAACAAAATGCAGTATAGGTAGATACCAAATAGACAGAATTTTCCTAGAGCATAGTGCTTTAACCACACCTTTTCTCTGGGCAGCACTACTGAGTAGCCAATTCATAGTTCTGCCTTATGAATGTGCTTGGGAGGGCAGGTCAAGCAAGAAAAAGTCCTAACGAGTGTCATGTATATCAATGTGCATAGTATAGCTCTGAGGATGGAAATCAGAATGTTCCATGTCTTGATAATGGAAAGTAAAATAACTGGACACTGCAGCATCTCGAGTTAGCTAATTATCAAAGCACAGTTTATTTAGCCTGCTTCAGTAGCTAAGGTCTACGAAAATAATGCCCTTCCTGAACTTTCTGTACAAGAAAGCAATGTGACAGATAAATAAATCCAGATACTTGAGCAAAGTATGTTTGCTGCCTGCAGGGCACAGTGACAAGGAGAAAATTATAGTCTGTATTGGGTTTTGCTGGAACATAAAATGCACAGATTTTATGCCTTCATGTTCCAGTTTGCTCTGCTTGACTGACAAGGTGCACAAATGCATTGCTGTCAATTTACACATTTTTTTTTGCACAGAGGGATCTAGTGCTGCACGGTACCTGTTTCCTATCCAGGCAATTCCCAGCCACACCTGCAGTGCTTTAGCTCAGCTAGCAATCACTGACTGACTGATGCTAAGAGTCTGGTCTATGATCATTCCTTCCCCTTCATTGACACACTGACATTTGCAGCAGTAAACATTACCTAGCATTGTACAAAATCACAAAGCAAAAGGTTAGTTGTACTGCACTGCTGCTGGTACAATTTACATCCAGCCTTTGAAATCCTCCCTCCTGCTACTGATTTGAGGTAGAAAACAGGGTATTACACTGCTGGGTGGACAAAAGCCAAGAGTGTATTATGAGCATTAGAGAAGCTAGGGCATCATACTTACTGCTTTGGCAAAGCAGTAGTTAGTCAAAATATTGATGACGATAATAATAATAATGAACAGAGGAACAACTGCTAAACAATTCCTCTTTCACAGTCCTGATTGGTAGAGCTCATATTCCATCTTGTACAAGCCAGCTGGGCAACTGGGGAGGTATGGCCTCACTGGAGGCTGCATTGCATGCCCTCCCTCAGCATTACAGTTCTGGACCCACTTCCAGATCCACAACCAGAACTTGAGGGAATAGTGTAGGGCAGTATCTCAAAAACAGCCAAGGGCAACTTCATCAGCAACTGGTACTGGGATTCTTACAACCCCTGAAAGCTCCTTTCCATAGATCTCACCAAGCCTTGGATAACCTAAAGTAGGGATCATTGTGCCCCATTATAAGTGCTTGCTCAACTTCCTGCTTGGTCCTTCCAAGACTATAGACCACAAGTCAAAGCATCTTAGTACAAGTCCCATGAGAACAATAGTCCAAATGTATTAACTTGGGTGCCTCAAATCTGAATATTACTTTAGGCAGCCAAATAATTGTGCTTATTGCCAGACATAGTGACAGCTCTAGAAAGTCAGGTTTTATTTTCTTAGACTGAGAAAAACAAGAATCAGGCTATACACTCTTCAGGGCTTAGAGTATATATAGATTAAGATGCTAAAAACTTCCATAAATTGAAATAATCTGCTTTTTTTTAGTATAATTTCAGACAGAAAAATATAAGAAAGAAATTTCATTATTGTTAATCAAGAATAATGTTCACTTTTGCAAAGAATCTTTTAAATACAGCTTCAGCTGTTGCTTGAATACAGATAAAACTGTGGTTTGGAAAATCAATCCAGAAAACACTTTCTCAGGCCTTTTCCTTCTCTTAGTATAGTCCATACAATGAGATTTCTGCATGTCAAAGAGGTGTGGTAGAGTTCAAAATCTCTTGCACTTACAGCAGATCAGCCAGTGTGTTAAGCTAACTTGCTATTTGTTTTTTAGTTGCAAAGGACAACATCTGGTATTTAATCTCCAGAGTAGAAGGAACCATTTACACAGATCTGAGATCACTTTGCGACAGGTGCCAAAGAGTCATTTCCAGAGCCTTGTGAGCTGACCATATGTTACATCCTTCTCCAGCTGGAATAAAGGCATTCAGGCACCATATAATTCATCATCAACACAGGATAAATAGATAAATAAGTGATAAAATGACACCACCTATGAGTCTGTATATTTATTTTTCAAATAAACTATGCAAATAACTGCATGCAATATAATTATTATGCAAAAACTATGATTCAATGTTTAACTAAACTCCAGAAATATGTAAAGATCAGTTAGAATTTATAGTTTTTCAATGCCACGCATCAAATAAAAAAGGGATATCCCAACAGCACTTCTTTACCATAGTTTGTGTTACAACTCATATAAGCCTGAAAACATATTTATAGAAATGTCTCCATCAATATGTAATTAAAACATAGGAGCCAAACGGAAAAACATCACTGAATATTCAGCGAAAATAATCAATAATAAAACCAGTAAATTATTCAGTAATTAAAGTGTTTTTTCAGTTTTATGCCAACCAAATTCATGCCCCAAAACTAAGCTAGCGGGAGAATAGAGCCCCACATGCTAAAGTTTTATGTGTAGCAAATGATGAGTAGGATTGTACAGAATGAGATTTATGAGATTTTTCTTATCATCAGTTTTGACAAAAAATTCTAGATTTAAGTGAGATACAGTAATTGTATGCAGGCCTCAATTTTTCCTAAGTAGCAGGTGGTCCTGGGATCTGACCTCAGCCACCCATATCCTTTAATAAAGGGGAAAAAATATGTATACATATTTTGCTCTCCTCCTGATCAAAATACCTCAATAATATATGGACTGATATCTGGGCAGCTATTTCTACTGCTTTTTTCTGAGGCACCTCTTGGGACAGGAAAATTTTCTACATTTTTTTTAGAAGATCTGGTGGGAGAAGGCAGTGAAATGCAAAAGATTTAGGAGTCATAGAATCATAGAATGGTTTGGGTTGGAAAGGACCTTAAACATCACACAGTTCCAAACCCCTTGCCATAAGCAGGGATATTTCCCACTAGGTCAGGCTGCCCATGACCCCATCCAACCTGACCTTGAACACTTCCAGGGATGGGGCACCCACAACTTCCTTGGGCAACCTGTGCCGGTGCCTCACCACACCCATCATGAAGAATTTCTTTCTAATATCTTGTCTAAATCTTCCCCTCTCCAATTTATAGACATTCCCCCTTGTCCTATCAGTACCTGCTTTTGTAGAAAGTCCCTCCACATCTTTTTTGTATGCCCCCTTCAGATACTTTTACAGCCCAGGATGCTGTTGCAAGCATGCATTACTGGCTCACATCGAGCCTCTCATCAATGAGGATCACCAACTCCTGTCTCCTGTGGAGACAGGGCTTTTCTGAATCACATCATCCCCCATACTGTATTGAAACCACAGACTGCCCTGACCCTTGCACTTGGCCTTGATGAACCTCATAAGACTCACACAGACCCAATTCTCCATCTTGTCCTGGTCCCTCTGGATGATATCTTGTCCTTCCGGTGTGGCAACTGCATCACTCAGCTTGGTGTCATCTGCAAACTTGCTGAGGTTACACTTGATCTCAGTCTATATCATTGATGAAGACATTAAACAGCACTGGTCCCAGTACAATTCCTGAGGGGTACCACCTAGAATCACAGAATCCCTAGGTTGAAAAAGACCTTTGAGATCAGCTGTTCACTACTAAATCTATCCCAAAGCACTTCATCTGCCCATCTTTAAATCTACCATCTCCAGGGACAGTGACTCGGTCACCTCACTTCTCACTGGTCTCCATCTGGACATCGAGTCATTGACCACTAATGTCTGAATGGAACCATCCAACCAATTTCTCATCCTATGAACACTCCACTCATCAAATCCGTATCTCTACAATATATAGAGAAGGGTGTTGTGCGGGACCATGTCAAAGGCTTTACAGAAGTCCAAATAAATGACATCCACCATTTTTCCTGTGTCAACTGATATTGTTACCCCACCACAGAAAGCCACTAGGTTGGTCAGGCAGGACTTGCCCCTGGTGAAGCCGTGCTCACTGGCCCTAATCACCTCCTTCAGGGTGAGTCTTCAGGACAAGAAAGAAAAATCTTACCTCTCATGATTGATGGTACACAAATGCTCTCATACACTTTGTAATCCCTATCTCTAAGTCCAAAGACTGAGGTAAACTGGAAGTATCCTTTGAACCATAGGCAGTGACAGCTGTGGGGAGAGGTTAAGGACTGGTTCAGGGTCTCCAACCAAGCCCACAGGAGTTTATCCACAGTCATTCACTGCAAAATGCCTTTCCAGAACCCGGACTGTGTAACCAGCATAATCCTAGCACTGAGAGGTTCAGCCATCATTAATTTCCAGCCATTTGGGAATGGGTGATTATTTGACAGTAAGATGTGATCTGAGAGAGGTGCTATTATAATGTGGAGAGAGCTGCTATTCTTGTACTGCAGCACAGAGCTAATACAGTGGCAGAGTAGTGTGACTGGTGAAATTCATGGGGGAATAGACTTCTTCCCAGGGCTCAAATTATCAGCACATTTTCATTGCTGCCTCCAGAAAGAGACATGTAATACTGTCAGATGCTGTTGAGTTGAGAGTTTTTAAAAAGAGATGGAAGTGTATGTATTAAAGAAACCAATATTTACACAAGGACAATCTTCTCATGAAATATAAATGCTGGAATTCTGCTGGTTACAGGGTTACAGTCCTTATTTTGAGATTTTATATGAGGCCAGTAAGCTGAAGAGGATGCAATGCTCCCTACCCACTCTCTATTTTGATTATCATATATGAATTATAAAAAAGATGGGTAAAATCTAATCAAAGCTGCATTTATAGATGCTTGTACTTTATATCCTATCCTTGGTACACTCATCCTTAGTCTGAGCAAAACAACTCCAATTCAGGCTATAGTTTCTGAAAAAGAATGCAACTTCAATGTAATAAAAGGCTGATCATGCCAAGTCCAAGTTGAGAATAACACCCTATCTTGTTGCCACTACAGACAGAGACAGAAATATATCAAAGTTGCCTAGACACTTAAAAGAGAATGGGAAATAAAAGGGACGTGTCCAAGAAGTGCTGGTGGCAGGTGTTGGAAAGCGAACATCAGCAGGATCAAATAGGAGAGCTTTTCTCTCTTGCTTCTTGAAAGGAAATAAAAAAACCCCAAGACCCATAGATTTCTATTAAATACAAAGGAAAATTAGATTAAGGTAACACTAAAGGAACAGCCTGGGGGTCCTACAGCATGGGCTTGCAGAGTTGGCTTACTTGCATCCCAGGACACAGTACAAAGACAGAGTATATAATGTCAAGTCTTTGCTAGCATTTCCCTATGGACAGCCTGAAAGAGCTTCTGGGTGGGCCAGGAGATAAGTCAAAGCAGTTCAAGGTGCATGAGGTACCTTTTGTTCCCCACATCTTCATACAACCCTTTTGTGATGTCCCCCTGAAGTAGAGCAGATATATTATACCAAGGAGGTTAAGAGTTCACATCAGCTGGGCCAGATTTGACCTAAGAAGAAAGCTAATCTGCTACAGCGTTGAGTACATTGTTCTAGTCCCTGCTCTGGAGGAAGCTGATTCAGTTTTCCTAGTTAATGAACTAAACTGGGGCTCAGGAGAACTGGGTTCTTTTCTCAGCTCTGCTGCTCGTGTCTCATTTGACTTTAGTCTAATCACTTAGGGCATATGTACATCACATAAATGGGCTAGTGCCCAGGACCAGAAGTGATTAATCCATATAGCAGTAGGTGAAATTACCATCTTGGTCCAGAGTCAGCTGGAAATTCCAGCATTGTGCTCCACTGCTACACTTCTCTAACATGTGATAAAGCTTGCACCATTTATCATACTCATAAATATTGCCTTGTTGCTTATCTTCCTATGAGCTCCTCTATTTAGCTGCTTGCTAACTTTACCAAATCTAACTTGTTTGGCAGGCATTTTATTTGCCCATTATCTATGGATTTATATGTTTATCTGGAAAATTTCAGCCAATGCTTTTTAGTCATTTCCAAGAAAAAGGCTAATGAGAAAATAATTTGTCCTCTTCTTGACAGTCCTTTCTTTGGAATGCTCTCCTGCGGCTGAGCATTAGGCAAAGACCAGAAATTTGTCTGGGGAGAGAAAGGAATGAATCAGGATTTTGCCTTTTGCCCTATATGAAAATTAGTTCAAATGTTGCCAAGTTAAAAGCCTTTGAATAATTGCTGTTTGTGCATATCTACGATAAGCTGCTTTGATTTTAGCAGCTGAATTCCCCAAAGGCCCTTCACAGGATATGCTGGAGATTTTCACAGCTTCTGCGCTTGAAGAAGTGGTGCCTGTACTACTAAGTAGAGAACAAGGGAGTGTGCTCAAGTCAGGGTCATAGGTACAGGTTTCCCCTCTAACAACTAACAACTGCTGTGATATTGACACGTGAGTACTAAAAACACAGTGTTGTCTATGCCCTGCTGTTGATGCCCCTCCTGCCAGCATTCAAGCAGTATGGGGGATACAGTTGTTCCATCCGAAGGTGAAGGAGAAAGGGAAGAAAGGATACAAATCTGACATGGAATTTGAGCCAGATAAAAGGGGAGAGATGGAAGTGAAAGGAGATACTAGGAGAGGTGAAATAGGACCACAACGTTATGGTGACCAAAACTTACATGATATTACCATGTTAATTTTATAAACATAGAACAGACATGAAAGCTTACCCCACACATAATATTTTTAAATTCTGACTTTTCCAAATGTTTGAGTAGTATTCTTCATAGGGTCAATAAAAATTTAGTATCATTTTGTGTTTCCATTATCCCAAGTTTATCTAAAATTAAATAAACAAAAGAAATAGCAACAAAACATCCACAGACACAAACATCGTTATTCTGATTATTCCTAAAACATGTAGGTCAGCAGCAGAGTTCAAAGCTTTTCTGCCAACACACAGATTTTGCTACTGAGCTAATGGAGCGGCTGTTCACATTAATAGATTGCTGTCCTCCTCATGGACAGATGCTGAAGGGAGATGGAACATCCTGTTCTGGCAGATGCTTCCAGAGCAGAGCAGTGACATTCAGGGATCTTGGGCTCAAGATCTGTTCATAAGCTATCCAGCTCAGGAAGGCAGTTTGTCATTGCAGCTCATACATAACTACTACAGCTTATAAGCTTGGCTTCTTTTCTCATCATGCTAATCCAGAGAAGCCTGGTCATGCCTCTTCCTTGCTCTCGGCTCCTCGGCCAGTCACCATACTCATTTGTAATCAGGAAGGTTCTCACTCTCCTCTCATCCTTCTTTCTGACCAAATCCTTGTCTCACTGGATGTGCAACCTCAGATCCCCTCTGATTTCAAGACCCAGTACCTTGTTGTTCTTCCTGTGCCATCACCAGCCTTGCCATTTTCAGCCTATTCCCTGAGCTCTGTCACCCAGTGCCATATATACTCTCCAGGAGCACTCCCACCTCCATCCTCCTTTACTTGGTCTCATAACTCTCCTGTTTCCTTCACTCTCTCAGTCAGATCTCTCTTCTTTTCTGTCTTGCATTCTTCTCTCCACCGGATCTGCATCCTACCTTCCTAACACACACAGCAGCCTCTTCCTCACCCATGCCCAGGCCTTGTTCACCAATTCCAAACCTGGTCTCAGTTTTCCAGTACCAGTCCAGCCTCACTACTTCTTAACTTGCTCCCCACCAACTGCTCTAAGACTAGTTTACACAAGCCACAGTTTCCACAGCTTCGTAACAAGGAGGGATTTCTCCCTGCTGCCAAAACAATTGTAGATGTCATGTCTAACACAAAAACTATACCCCTAGTGAATTTCAAAGCTTGATATCTTTGAACCTTCTAAAACTGTGTTAGAATGGTCTAAACAAAATGTTTCTAGCAAGTTCCTTTCTCCAAACCAGATAAGCCATTTCAATGCCACAAAAAACGTAACTTCTTGCTAAAAGACAATAAACAGAAATCATTGCAAAGCTCAGGGACTGCTAAATGACATACTAGGGAAATGGTTGATTAATCCTAAAATCGAGTATTGCCATCAAACACATGTACACTAAAAGCTGCTGCAGACTGAGCAGTAGAGTGTAAGATAAACCATACTGAAGTCAATATGAAAAACAAGCAACTAGCTTTTCAATTTGAATGGACTTCGAATGTAGGTCAGGGAGAATAGGCCACATCAAACTGGGCTAAAAATCAACTGTATCTCTGTGCTTTGTCATTCCTACTAAACAGTTCACTCCTACTGACTAGCTGGAAGTACAGACATTTATGTACAGATAATCCATTGCAATAGTTATTTAGTTGATGTGATTTATGTACTTCATGTAATTTAGTTATTTAGTTTACTAGTCACCATTTAGCACCATCTTAGAACTGCAAATAGCTATATATTTAAAAAAAAAAAAAAGGAAGAAAAAAGATTCCATTCAAGGGTTAGATATAAAAATGTACCTGAAAAAGAATAATCTTGCATTTTCTTTCACAAAAAAAAAAAAAGCAATTCATTTCAAGTGAGTTACTCAGATCTATTATTAATTGCACTGACTTTGGCTACTTAGTTTTTTTGATTAGTTATGATATTGTTTATTTTCTGATGTTTTAATTGTTGTTGTTTATTTATTACAGTAATTGCATTTTAATTGTCTTTGGAGCAGCACCCTGACTGTCATGGCAGGGAGGCACTAAATTAATAAAATCATTATTATAAACATAACTGATGGTAATAGTTTTTCACCGTGTATCGTTAGCAATGCAGAACAAAGAAAGTACATATCCATACATTATCTGTAAGAGAAAAGCAGAAATCAGAACCCCAAGGTTATATATCCAGCTCTGCCACTGATTATATCTGTGACTTTGAAAAGTCCCTTAGCCTCTCTCTTATCTCCATTTATTCATCTGTGAAAGGATTATCATAACATTGTCCAATCTCCTAGGATTAGCAGGAGAATTAGCTAATGTCTTTAAAGCATTTTGATTTCCTCAAATGAAAAGTGAAAAATGCTTTAATCTTTAGATTATTAATGATATAACAGAAAAACTGGTATAATCTACTAAGCCAGAAAGACTTACTCTAGTATTAATATTTTTAATCTATAATTGATGCATTTATATTGTCCATACACTTAGATACTGAATCGTTTATAGATTCATACACAGCTACTATTAATACAAGCAAAAATAAATTCCAGAAAAAAAAAAAAAATCAAAAATGTCTTACAAAGCTTCCAATCTGAAAAAATAGGGGAAGGAATTGCTTTCACCTGCATTTTTTTTGTCCTCCCTATTCTGGAGTAATATGTCTGAATTTCTTTGAAAAAGAGAAAAGAAAAATCCAACACACTTTTCCTTAGGATGCCGAAAGACAAAACTTGTTCATGTGGATTCACAGCATTAGAATGCAAAAAGGGGGGAACAATGTTGCACACTACAATTCAGGTAAGAGATCTAAATTTTAAAATCAAAGGCACTTTGAAAGTTGCAGAAACAGAAAAGTTTGACAGGTTGGGCAGGAGAGAGAGGCTTAAAGATTCAATTTAAACTGAAAAATTGTTCAAGGCTCTGATTCATTATGCTAGGCTTTGACTTAACCAACAGACATGGGAGTTTTTTGGGAAACTTGTCAGAAACTACTAAAATTAGTGAAAGGAGCTGAAAAAAACCACAACTTTACATTACAGTATTTTATCCATTTGCTGGATATCTTGCTGTGGATTTTATTAAGAAAAATCCACTAGCTGCCTCTAGTCTGAGGTACTCAATCTACTATTCTTTTTCCATTTTACCATTCAACTTTTTATATGCCTTTTCACTGTTGCAATTAACAAGTTCAACTGAAATACAGGAAAGTCTCAAACCAAATTGATTCACCTTCACTATGAAGATTCTCTCTTGTCCTCATCAAGATTAATTTTCCTTATTGTTAGAGAGGACTACATTCAAAGTCATCATACTCTCAGATGTTTGCACAGAAAACGCTGACTTGTCATTCACAGTTGTGTGATTTCAGTTATCCTCCCCTCTTGATCTTTGCCTTGCCATGCTTCACTCGCACACATCAATACTGATGCCTGTTGACAGTCAAATTGCTGTTCATACTCCTATTAATTAAAAATTTATACAGCTGATAATTTGTTAACACTAAGAATATTGCAGCTATTATTAATGACATTTGGCTTCCTATCCTTTTCTCCCCCCAGTGCCATTTGCAATGTTATTAATAACAGTAACAGGACTTCATCAAGACATCTCATCAAATGAAATTTTGTTTTTAAGTAGAGTGTCTTTCTTGTGGAAAAAAATTACCTAAAGACTATAAATAAGAAATTAATACTTTGCTCTCATCACATTTCCAGTACAAAGGTTTAATGTTATTTATGTTTCATACATGAACACCTGTGTGTGGTAGATATCCCCATCACAACTGATTTTGTACTGCAAACTTAGACATTCCAAGATCATAATAAAATATTTAGAGAGGACTCAGACTATGCCAGGTAAGCCAGCTAACACTTACATGCCAGATGTGCCAAGCCCTGTGTATCAGTCAGCGTCAATAAAAACTACAGGAGCTAAGCACCTCTGAAAGTCAGACCCCAGATTATTTGAGCTAGACATACAAGAATCTAGGGACCCAAAATCGATGACAGTTTTCAGTAACTTGCCTGAGGTAATGGAGCAAAACCTTGGCAGAGCTAGGAGTATATTCCAGTCTCCTGCTGCTCAAATTGCTGCTGTAGCTACTGTGACATCTTTTCTCCTAACAAGAGTCTTGCTTAATATGTCATGCTTCTTCCACAAATCCAGTGTCAGAGCAGTCTGTACACACAAGCAAAGGGTTGTCATTTCACCTGATCCCTGCACTTGAGTTCTATAAATTTCCAAAACCACCTTAAGAATATTGGTACTTGGGGCCAGCCAAAAGGACATGCCATGTGCCACTGCCCAGGGTCTCACATTCAACAGGGCTTCTATCAGTCAGCATCCTTTCCAAATGGCGTCCATGCTTCCCTGGCTCACCTCTTATGGCAAGATGAATTGAAAAAAATCAGTTCTCCAAGGCTCTGCAATTGCAGTGTCCACATCAGTTACCTGCACGCTGTTGGCATACTTATTTTCCAGTAACTTGTCAAGTCTGTAACCAGTTTTTCAATATCTATGAGCTGCTGAAACTTCACACCCTCCAAAAAAGAGCCTCCCTATAATCTAACCATCCCCCTTGAAAATCCTTCTTCCATCTCAGCAGTGTACCAAAGTATGCCCAGCCCTCTTCTCAGCCCATGGACACCCAAAGAGATTTCTGCGGGGTAAGATAAACTTATAAATTTGCAGTACATCAGTCTTCTTTCTCCACATTTTTAAACCTATTATTAATGCATTGTATTGTATACTTTCTCTTCTTTTGCAGAAGGATGAAATACTCCAGATTACTTTACAGTTGCCACAGGGTAAGAATACACTTGCAAAAATGTTACCATGGAGCTGTTGAAACACTGAATTCACTGCTTCGCTTCCTCTGTAGGAATTTACTTGGGTGTCCATACCCACAGCTTATTTGCACAAGTTCTCAGAGAGACCTGAAACTGCCACCAAGAGAATTAAACCTCCCTGCTTGTTATAGTGAATAAGAGTTGCATATGTTGGAGTTTCTCGACCTCTCCTTATCTGTGAATAGCTCCCATTAACATTTATGGGGGGTATGCATATTGAGGGAAAGAAGAGAATAGGCCCCCACTGAGAAGAAAGCAGACTTCAGCAATTCTATTATTATATTGTGTGCTTTAGTCTTCACTAATCTTCACAAAGTATCCTCATGCAAGACTTCTCAAGTTGTTTACTTTTCTTTTTATCTCCATGGAAATTGTATTTTTTTTTAATAAGAAAGGTGAAAAATAGTTACCTGATGCTCTACTAAATCTGCAGGGCCACATTGTCTCCTTAAATATCTATTCAACTCTCCAAACAAATATCTAAGTGGAGACTTTGCACATATATTCTTTGCTGAAATAAGTAGGAAGCTGTCCTTTTTCCCTGTTCATGCTACTTCGGGGTCTGCTTATTCCCTCACATATACCTGTGTTCTCTTGTAAGCATTTTTACCTGTCAAATAAAGGTCTCTCTGCTTGTCATAGGGCCAACAGGCTTTCACAACATGAGCAGTTTCCCAAAACGTTCGCAGCACTACCACCAACAGCACAGCTTCACCACAGGGAGGATAAGTACAGGCTTGGCAGTGAAAGGATTTTCACTCTTGCCTGCTCTGAGCAAGATTAAAATACCAGCAGCTAGTCTCCGTTAGCCTCTCTGACTGTTGTTATCACCAAGAGAGGTGAATCAGTGCTGTGCAAATGCTGAGAAATCTAAAGAAAAGTGTTAGTGCCAGCAGAAGTACAGAGGCTTAACTGAAGTGCTGATAGAGAATACTTTGGACAGCAAGAACAGATAGTTGTGCTACAGAGAGAAAAAACCTTCAGAGCTTGCCTTTTATTCTTCAAAAGCACTCATGAAAATTTTCATTTAGCTGAGACTTAAATTAAGGTTTTGATTTTTAAAAGGTTTGTGGTTCTCTCCAGTCTGCAAGCAAGTAACACTGATGTGACTACATCAATATCAAATGTAAAAGCTAACAGTTTCTTCTCTCTACTTCACGCTCACAATGATGAAAATTGCCTGCATGAAGTAGAACAGATTTTTTTTTCCTTTTAATTCTTAAGTTCCATGTTCCTTTCATTTAATACCAACTATCAAATCGAAAAATACTTAGGGTCTCCTCAGATTTAGCTGACATTTTAATTCTTCGAAACTTGGGAAACATGTAAATGGGAAAGATTACCATTTGCTAGAAATTAGTCTGCCTCTTATGAGGTGACACCAGAAAGCCTCAGCACCACAGAGCAAGTAGTGACAAAGTAGTTAATCTTGCTGTAGGACAAAGAACAAACCTGGATTGTGGACACTATTCTTGTATAACCTTGCCCAAAGATAAGGCCCAGGAGCCTAATGAAATCAACAGAGATGCAAACTGGCAGGACAATATCAGCCTCTCTTTTGTCTGGCCCCTTGAAACAAACCTTTGGGAGAAGTCACAGGAAAGCAGTCCCTTCCAAAGAACAGATCCATGAAACTCATTTTGAACAATGAATTACAATCAAAATACACAGGTTTTTTAGATGGGTTATTTAATGAGAAGACATCCAAACAAACAGAAGTGTGTGTGATCACTCCATATGTTGGATGAATTTAACTACGCTTATGCTATTGGGCCAGTAAATCTTATTCATTCTTCAGAGATCTCTTCTGCCTACCAGTGCAGCACTATCCTGGTCAGCAGAACAAATGATGATGCCTCAAGCTATAACTGAGTTAAACCGACTTGAGTAAGTTCTAGAAGCAACATTTGATACACAGTCTCATTAGTGAAAGCCCTTAACTGGTAGTTCCCTGATGTATTGACCCCTCTAGAGGAGAAAAAGTCCAAACAGAGCTTTGTATCTAGTTAATAGGGATACTGTATGCAGTTAAAGATATAGGCATCAAGCAGCTTGCTGCAGCCTGTGGTAAGCAATGATATTGTGTCACTGTAAATGTTTTCTGTTGTTCTGAGCTTTGCTTGTTTCTCTTTCTATGAGTGCCCTCAATAATTGCTATAGTCTTGCAAAACAAACAGATGCCCATACCAAAGGACAGCACTGTTCTTCCAAGCTTCTTCTGTTTCCCTTCAAAGTAGTGGTTTTTTTCCTGACAACTCTCATATCCTCTTTTTTTTTTTTTTAATGAGGCTCTCACAAGCATTGTAGGTTACTGCATCTTCTGTTTTCTGGATTATGCAGTTTAGCATGCAGAGCAGAGCTAAATGGCATGTCAGCATAACAGAGAAGAGATTCAGGACTCTTGTTTTCACCAACCAAGACTTTAACCAGTAAATAGGAAATAGAAGTTAACATGTGGAAGGAACTGTAATTAAACCCAAAACACACTGGTAACACTGACAGTGACAGATGCCCTTGAGATGGATAGGTGATCAATAGACAGATAGCCTAGTTCTTTTGTTTTTAAATCATTATTGATAGTACATCTTAAATTAATCCATCATTCTGTGAATCTTCAGCTCTTTTAGAACAAAAGTATTCTGTAAGTTTAAATTTCTCTTTTTTTTTTTTCTAACTAACACATACACTGAGCAGCAACTGAAAAGCAGCAAAAATCAAGTTCAGAACAAAGCAGATGTACTCAAACATTTGTAATTAAGCATGATAACCAATTACGGAAATACCTGGAATAGCTCATGATTCACACTCTCACATCAGAGGTTTCTTAATCAATTTAAAATAACTAGTCACTGCTATAGAAAATAAGCAAGATCACAGAATTTGCTAATGAGTCTCAAAAATGGATTTTGCTGCATGGAAATGTTCATTGTCAGGAAAAAGCCTGTGTTCCCAGAATCTTTAGGGTCATTTCTATTTGCATTTGATTGGAAAAAAGCCCTCTTTGTTCTTTTCTTCCTTCTCACATCCTCTACAACTCTAAGCTTTTTTTTCACTCTTCCCCTTCAGTAATTTGGTGTTATTGTATAAATGTGGTATACCAACTGCTAAAAATATGCCCAAATAAGACCCTTTGTGCTGAAGCAGATAGTATCCATCTCAATTATTACTTGATGTCTCTATGTTACATTGATTACCTTGAATATAAATTTGGAGATACATGACTTCTGTAAAATTACGTGGCAGAAGATGCAGTAGCAGAGTTCTGAAGCACACACTGGGGTAGTATATTATGTCATGAATAATATCACTTAAACATTAGTAAAACGTAAAGCTTTTCTGAGCTCTTCTCCTTCCCCTGGGACTCAAACTCTTGTCGAACAAGCTGTTTGAAGAACACTACTGATAAAAACCTGCCCCAACAAGAGAGTGACAGTGACTTTTTTTCCATTATTTCTAAATCACTGTTTCAGGTTGCCAGTGGCTTGCTCTTCATGCAACAAAAAAAAAATCGGTTATACATTTGACCTACTTGTCCCTAACACAGCACTGTTCAGAGTAAGATGAGATCTGATGATAATGAACTTATCTTGAAAAAGAAATTGCAAACTATGTCCCAGACCCTGCAATCAATTATTCATGTGAGTTACTTTGAACTCAGCAGGAGTACCCACAGGCATCAAATTTCTTATAGGGGGAGCAGTTGGCAGGATCAAGACCCACCTCAGGAGTAAGACACACAACACAACATTTGAACCTTCTGTGATTTCTTTTATTCTATTCCCTCTTCCCCTCTTTTGTCCTTGTTATTGTTCAACTACATTTCCAATTTCCAGCTGGCAGTGGAAGTGAAGATGCCAAAATGCGAAGACAAAAGCTAAGAAAGGCAAGTTACTGGTGCACTGAAATTCTCACGTCCAACTTCCTTCAACCTAATGTATATAATACGTCTTCTCCATCAAGATGTTAACAGCCCCTGCCCTGAAGATGCTGCAAAGCCCTTTAGATGCAAAAAGACTCAGGTTCACATACCACATAGCCCTCAAGCTCCTCCAGAAGAAAATGGCTCACCTCGCCCTGAGCAGAGTAAATGTCACCTCCAGAAACCCCCACTGCTTCAAAATAAAGTGCTGCCTTGTCTTGGAGGCCCACTAATTTAGAGACGGGATGAGATGACTGGCTGTTGATAACACAAAGCTCAAATGAGTAAGAGCCATCTTTCTACATCTGTGTCTCTTATTTCAAAGTACAATTTGGACTTAAAAATTAAATTACTGAGTCAGAGGAATGAATGTCTCACTTCCAGGATAAAACCAATAGGACAGAGGCAAAGCAGGGGGAAATGCCAAAGGAATCAAGACCACGTAGGACAAGGTTATAAAAAAATACTGAAAAAGATAATATTAGGATTGTTGATGCCCCTGAAGAGTAGAAAGAGGACCTTTAATTCCTTGAAGTAGACCTTAACAATAATGGCAATGAGGGGGATGTAGGAAGAGCACCTATGATCTTCTTCAAGGTCATTGACCTAGGATAACTGTTACTACCATACTTAAACTTACAACTGTACAAGAATTGCTCAGGACAGCTGGACCATGTGGCAAGCTAGAAAGGGAATATATATTCCTGTACAGGATTATTCCTAGCGTGCTGAAAAGCAAATACTATTCATGGCACTGGTCACAGCAAAATACAAACCATGAAATGCCTCATGAAGTGTTTAGCTGATCTGTGCAAACTGCATGATAGACATTAACAGCTTCCGGGATCCAACACTGAAAAAAGCCTCTGTTAAACAAATTCAGATCTAGAGTATTCAGTAGCTGGGTAAATAAGCAGAAAAATCCCAAATGAGATTAAGGTATAGGATATCAGTATTTTGCATGGCGTGAGATAACCACCAAAATACTGTGCTGTTCAGATGTCCACACAAGAGGAAGGGACAATAATAAATTGAAAAAAATTACAAGAAGAGCTGCTTGGATGATTAGATGCACTGAAGTGCATACCGTATGGTGGCATTTCCTAGCCTAATCACAGTGAGATGGAGGTATGATTTGATCAAAGGTAGGACAGTCCTACCTGAGGACTCCTTATAAATGTCTCTTCATTATCTCAATTTTGCAAACAAAAGTTTAAGAACAGCCAAAGTCTGCAAGTCAGAACTAGACAAAATTCAAGCCAGCCATAAGGCAGATATTTTTAACAGTGAGGATAATTAACCACCAGAGTGTTAGAAGTATTACAGGGTAGAATCTTCAACACTGGGAATGGCTCTGTAATGATGGGATATCTTCAGGGTTTTTTTTCTTTATTGGCTAGGCTTTTATTTTGCAAGCTCAGGTGATATTTAAGTCAATTAGGAAAGTCCTATGGCCTGCATGATTAATGAGGTCAGAATAAATGGCCCACTAAATTGTTTCTTCTGGCTGTGCATTTTGCATCTCAAATGCAAGAAGAAGACTCCTCCTGCAAAACTCCACAATGTATAGCTGAATGTCATCTATAATATTGGGTTTGTCTTACCTCCACACATTGTTTTCCTTTCATCTGTTGAGCATGTCCCTAAAGACTGCCAGCGCTCAGGCTTTATATGATGCTTGCTGGCACAATCCCACCATCTCCCAGTTATCAGAGCTACAGAAAATGTAAAGGAAAACCAGTTCGTCCCACCAATGTACAGAAACCTTGCATATAGAAGCACTCATACCTACATATTATTCTCATTTTACTTCTTATGCTGGGTTGAAATAAAAAGAAACACTCCAAATCACTCTGCATCTTAGGAGCTGCAGAAAAAGTGGGTGTCTTTGGGATCACAAATGGTTGCTTGGTCAGGGAGAAATTAACAGTTCAAACATTTATTGGACTGTATGAGCCAAATATAGTCACTTCTGGCAAGCAACCAGGTAGACACAAGGACACTTACACATTCTACTATCAAAAAGAAAAGCTTTTCTCATTGTGGCATATTTAAGCCTCTGAGAAGAGATTATCTTCTAACATATCACTAGTTAGTTGAAATTGCAAATGATGTGTCAATGAAGATGACTTGCAAGATCAGACTTGCAAGATCAGACTACAGGAACAGCAATGCGAGCATCTCTTATTTGGGAGGTGAGTTTAACAGGCAGACATAGAAGCTATGCTCCTTCATACGGTCATGGCCTTTGTGACTTTCAGCACTGACAAATGGAAGACTGTTGAACTAAATAGTTTTGCATCCCTGACAACTACATTATTCTAAGATATAGCAAATGCTTATATGACAGAATTATAGCACTCCAGTAACAGAAAAAAACCTTCACAAAGGCTAATAAAAAAATTGACATCTGTACTGGAAACATTTAAATTTATACCAAGATCATGCCGAGACACTACAAATTAAAAATCACAAAACAAATGAGGTAATACCTTAGAAAACATCATAGAAAATTTATAAACAGATAAGCTTATAGTACATAGACCAAAAACAAAAACCTGTGGCCAGCATTGATAAATTCCTTAATTGTTTGGGGTTTGTTTTGGGGTTTTTTTCATATAAAAAAAGCCTGGAAATAACACCTGGGAACTTGACTGCTTTTCACAGAAATAGACCTAACTGTGAGAAAAACGTAAGTCCCAAGGCAGTAATGGATTTCCAGTTGAGTTTTATTTAAACTCTAACTAAATAACCCACAGGCTCGCCGATAACCTTAATGAGGCCAAAAGAGCAGTATCTCACCTCTGACCGAGCAAAAGGTATCAATATATGTTACCAAGGCTAAGGAAAATATCCTGCTGACTCTGCATGTTGGAAGCCCATTTCATTGATAAATTATGACATGGTCATTCTTGCCAGTGCCTCAGTCGTCAGCTAGAAGAAGTTATTACTCAAATTATTTGAGTAAATCAGGCCAGATTCATTACATGTCAGCTTTGGACAGACCACCCTAGGCCATTCATTGATACAAGCACAATTTCACAGCACTCACATGAGCCTTTGGGAGCCTTTTTGCCAGACTCTTTGCTTAGAATTAGCTAGGAGATTCCCATCATTTCTTAATAGTGTACAGTTTTGTGGCTACTGCTGATTAGCGGGAATTAAACCTCTTTACAGTCGCTCTTCCTGCTTGCATGCTTACTTGCCTAGTTTGAAGGCAGAACTGCTTCATCCCCACTGTTGCTGAGTCAGCACTGGTGCCACTAAAATCAGCAGCTTTGAGGCCTGGAGAGTGCAATGTTGAGTTAAAGCTGACCATATAAAACACATAGCAACAGACTGTTTATTTGGACCCAGAATAGCCTCAATTCTTGGGTTCACAAAACTCAGTGTCCGAAGTGTTGAATCATTTGGGTTGTTGCCTGGATGTTGGATTAAAAAGAACAAGCCTTTGGTGGGATTTCTGATAGCTATTCTGACTGCCAGGTCAGAATTTATATATCTAAGAATTACAGTTTCAGGAAATTTAAAACAAATTCCTTGGTTATCATACTAATTACAGATAAATGAGTTCTATCTCCATAAAATTTCATAAAATCTTACTTTGATAAAACTGTTGCCCAGACAGACCACATGTTCAGGCAACTCCATTACTATGCTCCACAAAGCAAGGCAGTCTTTTCTATTATAGTGTGGTAGTGTTTTCAAATTTTTTCCGAAATGATTTTGTCTGCTAACATGGATAATCATCTCTCTAAGACCATATTCTTACATGGACTATACTGAAAGGATCACTGAAAGGCTGTGACCTAACCATAAGATACAGTTCTCCAATCTCAAATCTCCCACATCTAGGAAAGAAGACTTGCTTTAAGGGCTCATGGACCACCTTCCCTCTGAAATAGAGAAATGTCTATGACTTTTTAAACAAACTATAACTACCAACTGAGAAACAGCAGTTAAGATTCCCTGATCTGAGGTAGCATTACGATGCGTTTGTAACCAGTTTAAAATATAGTCTTTTGAACTACTCCTAAACAAAATACCTAGATGGTGTTTATAAAGCTTTGAGATTTTGTAGACAGAAACTACACTTGCTCGCTGCATAACAAGGAATTTGCTGAAGTCCCTGCCCCGGACGTTAGGAGTCTTCAGTTATGGCTTGACACTGCAGCTTCCAACATGGGTTCAACACACTATGGAGACTTCAGTCTTCCTGGTATCTGCCGGAAGTACAATAGAGCAGAAAGGAAGCAGTCTAGGAGGTTCCTGGAGAGCATGGAAGACAACTTCCTTGCACAGCTGGTGAATGAACCAACGAGGGAAGGTGCCGTCCTGGACCTGCTGTTTGTGAACAGAGAAGGCCTTGTGGGGGATGTGGCAGCAGGAGGACGCCTAGGACTAAGTGATCATGAGGGTTTTCTGTTCTAGGTGAAGTAAAGAGGGTGGTTAGCCGGACAGTAGCACTAAATTTCCGGAGGGCAGACTTTGAACTCTTTAGAAGGCTGGTTTGCAAAGTCTCCTGGGAGACAGTACTTAAGGGCAAGGGAGCCCATGAGGGCTGGGAGCTCTTCAAAAAGGAGATCCTAGCAGCTCAGGAGAAAGCCATCCTCATGTTCCAGAACAAAAGCCAGCAGGGGAAAAAAACAGCTTGGTTTAACAGAGAGATCTTAAGTGACATCAAGGAGAAATGTTTATGGGCTCTGAAAGAGGGGACAGGCCTCTTGGGTGGACTACAGGAGGAAAGTGAGATGGTGTAGAGAAGAAATCAGAGGGGCTAAGGCTCAACTAGAAATCAGATTGACTAAGTCTGTGAAAGATAACAAAAATCTTTCTATAAATATAAAAACAATAAAAGGAGCACTAGGGAGACCATACAGTCCCTTTTGGACACAGAGGAAACAACAGTGACAGGGGATGAGGAAAAGGCTGAGGTACTTAATGCCTTCTTTGCCTCAGTGTTTAGCTGTAAAGAAAGTTGTTCCCCCTATGTACAAACCTCAAAACTAGAGGAGCAAAATGAGGCTCCCATGGTGCAAGAGGAGGTGGTCAGAGCCTTGCTTGCCCAACTAGACACCCACAAGTCTATGGGGCCAGATGGGATTCATCCAAGGGTAATGAGGGAGCTGGTAGATGTGCTAACCAGACCCCTTTGAATCATCTTCCAACAGTCCTCGAAGACTAGGGAATTTCCACTGGACTGGAGGCTGGCTGATGTAGTGCCCATCTACAAGAAGGGTTGCAGGAAGGATCCAGGGAACTACAGGCCAGTCAGTCTGACCTCAGTGCCAGGGAAAGTCATGGAACAGGTGATCTTGAGTGCTATCATGAAGCACATACAAGAGAACCGGGTGATCAGGCCCAGCCAACATGGGTTTATCAAAGGCAGGTCTTGCCAAACTAATCTGATCGCCTTCTATGACAAAGTGACTCAGCTGCTGGATGAGGGAAAGGCTGTGGATGTGGTCTTCCTCAACTTCAGCAAAGTCTTTGACAAAGTTTCTCACAGCATTCTGCTACAGAAACTGTCAGCCTCTGGCCTGGACAGGTGCACACTCTCCTGGGTAGAAAACTGGCTGGATGGTCGGGCCCAGAGAGTAGTGGTAAATGGTGTTAAATCCAGCTGGTGACCAGTTACAAATGGGGTTCCCCAGGGCTCAGTGCTGGGTCCAGTCCTGTTCAATGTCTTCATCAATGACCTAGATGAAGGCATTGAGGGTACCCTTAGCAAGTTTGCAGACAACACTAAGTTGTGTGGAAGTGTCGATCTGCTGGAGGGTAGGGAGGCTCTGCAAAGGGATCTGAACAGGCTGGACCTCTGGGCAGAGACCAGTGGCATGAGGTTTAACACGACCAAATGCCGGGTCCTGCACTTGGGGCACAACAACCCTATGCAGAGCTACAGACTAGAAGAAGTCTGTCTAGAAAGCTGCCTGGAGGAGAAGGACCTGGAGGTGTTGGTTGACAGCCGACTGAACATGAGCCAGCAGTGTGCCCAGGTAGCCAAGAAGGCCAATGGCATCCTGGCTTGTATCAGAAATGGTGTAACCAGCAGGGCCAGGGAGGTTATTCTCCCTCTGTACTCAGCACTGCTGAGGCTGCTCCTTGAATCCTGTGTTCAGTTCTGGGCCCCTCACCACAAGAAGGATGTTGAGGCTCTGGAGTGAGTCCAGAGAAGAGCCACAAAGCTGGTGAAGGGGCTGGAGAACAGGCCTTATGAGGAATGGCTGAGAGAGCTGGGGTTGTGTAGCCTGGAGAAGAGGAGGCTGAGAGGAGACCTCATTGCTCTCTATAACTACCTGAATGGAGGTTATAGAGAGGAGGGTAATGGCCTCTTCTCCCAAGTGACAGGGGATAGGACAAGAAGGAATGGCCTCAAGCTCCACCAGGGGAGATTTAGGTTAGACATTAGGAAAAAAAATTTCAGAGAAAGGGTTATTGGGCGCTGGAACAGGCTGCCCAGGGAGATGGTTGATTCACCTTCCCTGGAGGTGTTTAAGGCATGGGTAGATGAGGTGCTGAGGGGTATGGTTTAGTGTTTGATAGGAACGGTTGGACTCGATGATCCGGTGGGTCTCTTCCAACCTGGTTGTCCTATGATTCTATCTTAATCTAGTTTCCATCCAGTTAGTGAATACCAGACATAATAAACTTGACAAAAGTATATGGAAGTCAGTGTGGATTATACATCCACCCTGCCTTTACTCCAATCAGAACTAGTCCTTTCATGACAATGTATCACGTAATAATGGAACAGTACTAGTGGACTAGAAGTCCTGAATAAAGCCTGAACATAAAGGCACACACTTTCATCCTCTGTCTATCTTATTAATCTCTCTCATTCCAGTACTCCTTGCAGAGCTTGCTCATACTGAGATGCACAACTGCAGCATAATGCCCCAAGATAGGCCAGCCTGCATATAATGAGCAAGGAAAAGACAATTGGATAAGCTTCTGAAAAGTATGCTTCCCATCTGCTCTGGGTTATGGATACTCAGTTCAACTCAGGTGGCAACACTGCACACTAAATACACGTGCAAACATTCAAAATGTGCACACCTGCAGATTCTGCATTGCAGAAATGCTAATGGTGCTTTTTAATCTTCAGCAGTGCTACCAGGCTACCCACTGCATTCTCACAACTCAGCCACCTCTGCCTTTTCCCTCTCCCTTTCAACTGCTTGCTGTTTCTGCATTTGAAACCACTGGAAACAGTAAGAATCCAAGGAGTATATAAGCACCTTTCACCTTTTCTTATTTCTGATGTGTATTAGTTTGGTATCCAGAATTTGTTGGTTCAAAGTACTTGAACAAATAATTTAGGGAAAAAGTACACAAACAGAAAGGAAATTGTGTGCTAGCTGAAAGTCCAGCCTGTTAGTGAGTCACTACATACTGACAGGTATATATAGAAGTAGCAGAGTTTGCACAGAGCGATTTGTCTGAAAGCAGTTGTTCTCATCTTAGGAGTGCTCACAAACTTGTATCACACCTATGCAATTTCCTCCAATTTTTTTTCTGCTTTTATCTATACTACTGTAGCTTATGGAAAAGTTTGTTTTAAATATCTGCAGTGTGAAACAAAAGGTGGGAATCCATATCAGCAAGCACTTTCCAGGTGCTCGACCTACACCTTTAATTTGAAGTGGACTCCTTCCAAAATCAGAATGCCCTGTATGCTTAAAATTTTTTTTTTATTAGAATATAAGTAAAACTACAATTTTCTAAAATACAAGAAGCTTAGTATAAATTTAAACTTGTCAAGTGCAGTTACCAAGAGAATTTGAGACACAGAAGAGAACTAAAAGGCAATTATGGTCAAATCTCCATCCAATTCTGCCTGTAAAGAGAGTACGATATTTCCAAGCTTGCTTTCAGTCCATCCATGCAGGAAACATTATACCACGCTCTCTAGTCCCCAGCAAAAGTCTTTTTCTTTCTGTCATTTCTGAGACCTATTACTGTGTTTGCCCCTACTCCTCTTTAAGAGTGTCCCAGTCCCTTGTACCTGCCCCAGCTTGCAGACTGTCCTCTCCCAAAACAGACTCAGTTACTCACAAGAACAAAGCAACCTCCTGCTTCACCCACTAAGGGTTTCCTCTGGCCCCATAAGTCTCTTGATACTGAATCATGACCTAACAATAAAGCAAACACTCCCCATACCAGTTTTTATACTCCACATGCTGATCCTATTGGACAAAAAGACTCTAAGGCACTTGCAGTGACTTTGTTGGGATGTGTAATGAGAACTATTATAAATGCTTTTTAAACTCTTTTTGTTTCATCATTCCTACTCGATAAGTGGTTGTCAGCTAATACTTATAATGTTGGGGGGTAAGAGCCAGCTCCCACAGACAACAAAATTCATATGTAGTTCATTGGCAGAAGTGTTGCATACCTTTAATGAGCTTGATAGTGCTCTCACTTGAGAACAGAACATGAATTTTTTCTGCTGAAGCTGTAGTAAACTAAGAAAATTCATAATAGTGTTCAGATATTATGATATTGCCTATGCAAACAATTAAATAGATAGATTAATTTTCTTTTTCACAACAGACATCCCTACTCAGATCACAATGCTTTTACTTCACTTGATAAAGTTTAAACCACCTCACTTTTAGCAGTCTCCTATCCTTAAACTCTCTATTAAATTTATGGTCAGAAATGATAGAGTTGTATAAGAAAAAAAGATTGTATTATTTAGCTTAATCTACAGTATAATCCAGCTGGCAGCCTATAGCCTAATTCCTCAGAGACTCGAGGACAGGGGAACAGGGAAAACGTTTCTCCATTTCCCATGAATTGCCAGCTGCAGAAAGATAATGGCAACTGCTGGAGTACTTTGCATTGCAGTCTTTGGGCAGATCACTTCTGCCATAGAGGCATCGCTAGTTCCAATTTCTACTGTGCAGCAACCCTTCCTACAGCACTGGGAGTGGGAAAGGGACTGGCGTAACCTTGTTTCCAATCCAACACCCTGAGGAAGTATGGGGAATAACAATTTTTTGACAGTAAGTTTTGCTGCTTTAATGTGCAACTTCACCATTTGTTCATGCACTTTGACTATTTGTAATGGCCTGAACTGGAGCTAGTATGGCTCGTGGAACTGGAAATGTCTTGAAGTTCATTAAAACTTTATTGCAGAATTGCCATGCCCTTGATTTACATGCAATGGCAGGCCAGAGGTGAAGACACAGAGTTGTCATGGCAAATGACAGAAACGTTTCTTAGGTGACGGTCTTTCAGGAGCAATATTTTGGAAGAGGTTAATTTGCATAATTACAGACCTCTGGAGGTTATTTGGTCCAATCCTCCTGCTTAAGCAGAGCCACCTAAAGCTAATTGCCCAGGACTATGTTGAGATGGCTTTTGAGTATCTCCAGGGATCGAGACTGCACCACCACTCTGGTCAACCTGTGTCAGCTTTCTGCCACTCTCGCAGTGGAAAAGTACTTTCTGATATTCAAATGGCAACTCCTGTGTTTCAGTTTGTGTCCACTGTCTCTAGTCCTGTTACTAGACAACACTGAAAAGACTCTGGCTCCATTTGCTGTGCACCCTCCCCTCAGGTGTTTAGACACTTGATGAGTTCCACCCTGAGTCTACTCTTCTCCAAGATTAACAGTCCCAGCTCTCTCAGCCTTTCCCTATATGAGAGGGGCTCCAGTCCCTTCATTATCTTTTGTTGAACTCTTTCCAGTATGTCCATACCTCTCTTGTACTGAGGAGCTCAGAACTGGACACAGCACTGCAGGTGTGACCTCCCGAGCACTGGATAAAAGGAGAGGATCACATCCCTTCACCTGCTGGCAATACTTCATTGAATCCAGTCCAGGTTACCCTCAATCATATTGTCATAAAGTAATATGGAAAGACAGAAATGAAAAGATCTTGTTCTCCACTACAAAGTAGACGTGAGAATTTTGTTTTCTGTGATTAGAAAGCCAGTATTGCAATCATGTCGTACAGCCCAGGAACATCTCCTAGTAGGCCACAATTATACATCATGGGCATGGATGGCTAGCAATGTGTCCACCACCTGCACAGTAGCAGGGGACAAAGCACTGAGGAGGAAGCAAAACAGATGTTTGATGTTTGCCTACTTCTCAACTTTTGAGTCATCCAAATATTCCTAAGAAACATCACATTTGTTGTTTTCAGCTTTTGCCTGCTCCACACCATGTCTTTGATCCCGCATCTTGGATAACTCAGTGTTTTAAAGTGAAGTCTAGAAATTCAGTGAGTTCCTCCTGATTAAAAGACAACGAAGATCTGACTTCAAAGTTCCATGTGAACAAAATAAATGGAGTCACTGTGTGAGGTGACTGCTGTCATGCTGGGCTTATGATTCTGGCAGCTACTTTCAGTATTAAAGAGGAGGAAAAAGGATGACAGAGTCCTTTCTGTACATAACAGACAAACACTTCAAACCTTTTGTTAACATTCAGAAGAGTTTCTCTTTGGTTTCAGAGGACAGAACAAACAAAAACAGTATTATTTCTTTTGCAACTGCATCATTTGCTGCTGATGACAATGATAAAGGAAGAGTGACCTTACCTCCCTCTGCCTTCTGCTCATCAGCAGTATAAAAGCCTAGAAAGACAGAGGAAAATACAGCATGAGAAATCACATTGCTATAGTCCAAATTTAAAAAATGCATCATTTTCATGTATGTCCCATTAGGGAAACTTTTATTTAGTACTAATCATGTGTTGTATCTGAACTGTAATATGCTAAAATATATCAGCAAATATGAGTACATTTATTATTCCAATTAGTTTCTGTGCATTCCCTGAAAAATATTTATTTGAGATCTAATAACAAAAATGGGGTAAACAATTCTTTTGTTGAAAGGATGATAAACCAAACTGATACAAAATTGATTAAAATCAGCAGAAATCACTGCTTTCTGGTCTGGCATGTTGGCTAATTCCATGGGACACTGAATACTCAACTTACAATCTTTTTGCCCCAACCAGGAGACACGGAAGGGAAAATCCCCAGCATGGGGTAATGAAATGTGACATCATTGGGGTTTTCCTACAGAGATAATAACACGATTTTTTTGATCGTGACGTGGCATCCTGCAAATATACTGGTTAGCTAGGATATGCCAAAAATAATTTATATGTATGAGTGTGGCTTTTTTTGCTACAGAATTGCCAATATTATACGGAGCTGTTATTGCAATACTAGTTGAAGAACTGTATAAAATTCACTTGATCTTTACTAACATAAAATCTAGATACAAAATAAAAATAAAAAAAAAAAAAAAAACAACCAAAAACCAAACCTTGAATCCTGGGATTGCTTATAATGGAAGAAAAATCAATTTGGCACCCAAATGCCACTGAAAAATCAAGGGAAATTTGGCATCCAAGTCTGACTAGGCTAAATGTTTACGTGCTCTTTTAATTGCAGTGGAACAGCAAGAGCCATAGAACAGTCTGAATCACAAATTAAATACCACAAACTAATTTGCTCCATCTAGAGCTTTTGTTATACTGTAAACAAACATCTTTTAGCCTGCTCTGTCTATTTTAAGATGAAGACTGTACAGTGAGAAGTGCCAGTTTAATAGTACACTGTTCCTAAGATACTCATAACTCTGGGAGCACTGCTACAAAATATACACCATATTCTTCAACTCTGATATAGAGGGATTGCCAGAGAGCTGAAAACAGAGTGGCTGGGTCAGCATAGTTACCGGTTCTGCCTCTCACCTCACACTGCAGTCTCACCCTCCCTGGTGTTTCATGGTAACTGTTTTCTGACTGGTCTGTAAACCAGATCACTCAAAATGCTTCGGGTTAAAAGCAACCCAGAAAAGTAACAGCAAAATAACTTCAGTGACCTAGCTTACCGGTTCAGCTCTCATTGAGCTGTGTCAGCACAGCTGGGGGAGTCGGGACAGTGAACTGCAATGCAGTCTTCAGCATTTTCCAAGCATCCTCCCCAAACACAACATGCAATTACATCCTCCTCAGCCTCTGCAGCCTAAAGGCTCTATGCCTTTTACCAAGAATCCCACAAAAATAAAGCTTGGTTTTGGAAATATAGTACATTTGGCTCTGGAGCTCATCATATCTCTTGGATGTAGAAAGACAGTCAGCTATTAACTCTGCCAGTTGTGACAGGTGAATTTTTGCCCATTGTCTGTATCAGCAGCTGTCTGTTGCCCTATAGCCAATACGCAGCCATATGCCAACACACAACCATCCATTACTGTGAATCTATGTCCAGACACCTGTTGGATCAGTGATCTATTTGTGCAGATCCTCTGCTCAGGAGTACAGAATTACAGACTAGGCAATGCTAGTGTAAGGACAACCTCGTTCTCTCCCTGTGCTTCATATCTGACTTACTTGAGCCCCGTGACAGCAATGGCCGCAGTGGTAGGACAGGAACACAGAAGGAAGAAAGCAGCATTTTCTATATATCATGTTAGCTTGGCCATGGGATCTCTTGGTACTGCTACAGTAACAGATAAATTGTGCAAGTCTGGGAAATGACTTTTTGTCCAACTCTGGAGGTATTTTTCTTTAAAAATTTGCCCACTGCATAACAGATGGAAGGCAGTGACAGATCGCTTTCTAACAGGCAGCTGATGCAACTGGTGAAGGCCAACTGGCAAGGTCTTCTTGAGAAGGGAGAGCTGTTGTGCTCTGCCAGTCCAAAAACTGTGCTGGGAGAGGAACCTTTCCATAAAAGGTGATGTTGCAGCTAGGAGATTTTGCAAAGAGAAGTTATAACTTGCCTGGAAAAGCTTCTGTGACAATTAGTTTCAAATCAATCCTGATCGCTACCATTATGTTCCAAAATCAGATGTCTGGTTCAGAAGTAACAGGACAAACAATATAATAGCATTCACCTTCTTAACTGATGTGGAGCCTTTGCAAATGTCATTTTTCATATTAAGACTTCAGATCCCTGAATAGATCTTACCTGTCTTTTCACTATAATATTCCAAATCCTTTCTGTTTCTATTGCTTACGTCTTTACTCCTTGCAGACTTCTAAGAGGAGGAATGTAAAACCAGCTTCCCTCTTGTAAAAATACCCAAGAAATGTAAGTATCTTGTAAATCACAAACCAAGCCAGCATAAGCAAGTGAGTTTAGAGGGAGAAAAAAAGTTGTAATATTCTAGAGAAAAAAAAAATAAAATGTAAAGGTAAGAAAGGATCCTGTCTGTGTTCTCTCCTTTTTAGACACATAAGAGATTCACTGCAGAATTTAGTTGCTGGTGGGGGTGGAGAAGATAGAAAAGTTGAAGAACAGTGCCAGGGAAAAACTAATGGAAACTTGAACAGTGACAGGAGCTGATTACTGTTGGCAGACTGTATAGGTTTCAAATTCATGCTGTGACTTAGGAAATAAGTCCTGGCTGGGATGCATTTTTCTGGAATATCCCTAAGGAATATCTATCAGTGATTCATCTAAGTAGCCACTGGATATCATTACTGCTCTACCGAAAATGAAGATAAAATAACAATCTGGAAGAAATAAAAGATACAAGTGCCCCAGATTTTCTCTCAAACTGTAGCAAAGAGATCAGAAGGGTGGGTAAGGAAAGAAGGGGTGAAGGAAGAGAGCTGAACTTTTCATCTGCATGTCCTCAGTTTGCCTTTAAGCTGTATACAGTTTACTCTTGTCAGAAGCAACCACCACTGTACTTTGTAGCTCCTAAATAAAGAAAATAATTGCCTTTTTTCCCCAGTCACATGCTTATTAATACAGATTTTATTTTTCCCCCCAACCCTACACAGTAGGACCGCCATCATTCAACGTAGCATAAGCTTTGCCAGAGATGTTAATGCACTATCCAAAGCAAATACAATGCACACGCTTTGACAGGTTCACAGTTTGAAGTCCCTTTGGATCTCAGAATTTCTCTCTTTTTTGTTAGATGAGCAATAGCCAATTATAAATTATGGCTCTTTCCTAAGGCTCCACCCCAACAGCTCTTATGGTTCATGTTTCTATCAGATGGGTTATATTAAACTGGTTTTATACCGCCAAATAGTTGTTGGGTATTTTCCCTGCTGTGGTGTTTAGCTAATATATAACTAACTATATGGGAGAAAACTGAAGAGGTAATTAATTCTAGCAAGAAAGAACCTTATAAACTTTTTTTTGTTTCAGACTCAAAGACATGCCAAGAAACCTATTTTTACCCATTGCATCAGTTACTCAGCTGGACCTCTAACAACAGTTCACTAATTTACATCAGAAGCCCCATAGGGTCTATTTGATTTGCACGTTTAAGTAGAAGATTGTTATTGAAATCACTGTTCTTATATATAAATATATAGCTGATCCAAGGAGAATGTAAATATCTACCACAAACCAAATCCAGCCTAGATTCTTTGAACCTTGTAGGAATTAATTGCAAGAATTACACTTTGGAGCTTTTAAAGTAAAAGATAATTGCCTCTTTTTCTGTCATGGGCTTACGAATTCAGAACTTGAGTTTTTCCCAATCCTCCACAGTGGGACCTCCATAAGTCAAAGTAATGTAAACTGTGTGAGAGATGGTAATGTTAAGCACTACAAAAATATTCAAATAGGCTATACAGTATTTCAAGAGTGAAACAAAGCCTGTGGGTTCAGGAACTATTTCTCCATCTGATTTAAGGAGAATATGTAAACAGGATTTTTTAACTCTTCATAGTCTGCATGGAGGCTACTGTAATGCTAGTCCTCATAGCACCCCAAGCGCTGAGTTGATTAAACAAAAATGTGAGACAGTCATTCCAGCCTTGAGGAAACTACTCAGGTTCCCAAAGTTTAGTCTGCTTCTAAATAACTTGCAGATCAACAGTCTAGATCAATCAATTAACATTTCCAACAGGAATCCCAGCAGAGCTACTGTTTTATCATGGGTGCTTGCTGGCCTACTTACTTTCACTCAAGTACAAGATGGACTTCTTGTACAAAAGCTTTCTTGTGTTGCTCTAATCCATGCTAAAATGTTTTCCATTCTGCTAGAAGGCCCACTGAATAAGAGATTAGAAAGAGGATCAAGTAGATGTTTAGCTCTCCCCTTTTCAGTGGAGTACCTATCAACAGGAACTAGGTATATCCCACAGCATTGCAGTTCTTAAAATAGCTACAGGAAGAGGATATAGCGAAATGCAGAAGTCAGTGCGTTAATTCTCTTGTGAAATGCTATCACAGTTTGCTGCTACTTGAGAAAGTAAATAAAAAGGGTCTTGACAATAGGCTTTTTCCTAGTGGGTCTATTCTCATTAAATGCAAAATAAAAGGTTGATGCTTCTCCTTCTGACTGGAAAACCTTTACAGAAGAGAGGATGTTTCTCCTTATTTAAGGAAAAAAAGACCCCAAATTACATTAATACCAGGCTGAGCAGTCAGCTGCTTAATGAAGTTTCAATATTTCCTTTGCATTTCATGGCAACCCAGATTGAGCTCTCATATCTTCAGGGATTACACTCCTAATGTCAGCTGTAGGTGTAGTAGTACAACTCCACATAAAGTGAGTCCTAAAAAATTCTACAAAGAGTTAGGCTCCTGGTTTCTGCAAGTTCTCCAAAAGGACAAGACCTAAGGGGAGGAGGTATGTTGAATGCCTGGGAAACCATGTAAATTGGAAGTAAGAAGGATTAGGTTGAGGAGTTACAAGCAACAAGCACGAAAGCTGGTGTGATGGAAATTCTAAAAATGCTGTTGCCTTCTAGGAAAAGTATATGTACTTATAAACACTGCATGGGCATTCCTACCCTTTCAACTTCAATCATCTCTTAGTTTGAAATGCACAAAATACCCCTGCCTACTTAAGATGCAGACTTAGATTAGTGTGACTGTCTACAGTAACATGACTTTTACATTCACAAGAGGCAGGGACAAGGAAGTTATTAACATGATCTTGTCACTGGATTATAAAAACTGGGAACACAAAGAGGTCTCTAACATCTAGTCCACCTGACAACTTTAAAGCTAGGCACAAGGCCTAATAATTTCCACTCTTCAGAGAAAGGCTTTTGTGACAAAACAGATGAAAGGAATTCCAAAAAGAAGAAAGAAAAAAATGCAATATATGATGTCCACCACGATAAAGAAACAAGATTGTACCTGAAACTCTTTATAGTTAACCGAATGAGAAAATCGACTACAATCACCTTGCAAATAGTTCCCTTTCGAGTTGACAAGCAGCTATATACAATGCCAGCAATTCCACAATCAATTTTCCAAAAGACTGCTGAGTATCTCATAATCTTTGCTTTTATATCTTCTAAAAACAAAAAACAGGTCCCTTTGACCACCAACTTAGAATCATAGAATCACTTGATTGGAAAAGACCTTTGAGTTCATCAAGTCCAACCATACCTATCCACTACTAAAACATCTTATCTACCCATCTTTTCAATACCTCCAGGGATGGTGACTCAACCATTTTCCTGGGCATCCTGTTCCAGTGCCCAATAACACTTTCAGTGAAGAAATTCTTTCTGATATCTAATTTGAACCTTCCCTGGTGTAACTTGAGGCTATTTCCTCTCTTCCTATTACTATTTACTTGGGAGAAGAGACCAACACTCACCTCACTACAACATTCTTTCAGGTAGTCATTGACTGTGATAAGGTCTTCCTTCCCTCATCTTCTCAGTTCCCTCAGCCACCAGCTTTGCTACCCTTCTCTGGACACGCTCCAGGACCTCAATGTCTTTCTTCTAGTGAGCGACTCAAAACTGAACACAGTATTTCAGGTGCAGCCTCACCAATGCCAAGTACAAGGGCACAATCACTTTCTTGGTCCTGCTTACCACACTGTTTCTGATACAGACCAAAATGCTACTGGCTATCTTTGCCACTCAGGCACACTGCTGACTCAGCTGGTTGTCAATCAATATCCCCAGGTCTTTCTCTGCCAGGCAGTCTACTGACCACTCTTCCCCAAGTCTGTAGTACTGTATAGAGTTTTTCTGTCCCAAGTGCCGGACCTTGTTGAACCTCATATTGCTGGTCTCCACCCATAAATCCAACCTCTTTACCCCTCTGTAGAGCTTCTCTATCCTCAAGCAGATCAACACTCACTCCCAGCTTAATGTCATCTGCAAACTTACCAAAGGTACACTCTATCCTTTCATCCAGATCATTGATACAGATATCAAACAGAATTGGACCCAGCATTGAGCCCTAGGGGACACCACTTGTGACTGATCTCCAACTGGATTTAGTTCTATTCACCACCACTCTTTAGGCCTGGCCAATTATTTACCCAGCAGAGGGTATGCCTGTCCAGGCCAGTGGCATCCAGTTTTTCAAGCGGAATACTGTGAGAAACAGTGTCAAAGTCTTTAGTGAAGTCCAAGTACACTATATCCACAGCCCCTCCCTCATCCAGTAAGCGGGTAACTTTGTCATAGAAGGAGATCAGGTTAGTTTGGCAGGATCTGCCTTTCATAAACGCATGCTAACTGAGCCTGATCACCCGGTTGTTCTGTGTGTGCTGTGTGATAGCTCTTCAAGATGACCTACTCCATGACCTTGTCTGACACTGAGGTCAGACTAACAGGCCTTTAGCTCCCCAGATCCTCCCTCTGACCCTTCTTGTAAATGAGTGCAACATTTGCCAACCTCCAGTCAAGAGGAACTTCCCAATCAGCCAGGATTGTTAGTAGATGATGGAAAGAAGTTTGATAAGCACTTCTGCCAGCTCCCTCAATACCCTTGGATGGATCCCTTCGAGTCCCATAGACTTGTGAATGCCTAACTGGCTGAGCAGGTCTCTAACCATTTCATCTTGGATGACTTCATTCTGCACTTCTTCTCTGTCTTCTGGTTCATGAGACTGAGTATCCAGGAAACATCTGACCTTACAATTAAAGACTGAGACAAAGAAGGCAGTAAGTACCTCAACCTTATCTTCATCCTTTGTCACTATTGCTCCCCTTGCATCCAGTAAATGATAAAGATTCTCTTTGGCCATGCTTTTGTTGTTGATACATTTGTAGAAACGTTTTTTGTTATCTTTTACAGAACTGGCCAATTGAAGTTCCAGTTGGGCTTTAACCCCAATAATTTTCTCTCTGCATAATCTCACTTCATCCTTGTGGTCCTCCCAAAATGCCTACCCCTCCTTCCAAAGCTCATATACTTTCCTCTTTATTTCTGAAATCTGCTAAAACTCTCTGCCCAGCCAAGCAGCTTTCCTTCCCCACTGGCTCATTTTTCATCACATAGGGATGGCCTGTTCTTGCGTTGTCAGGATTTCCTTTGTGAAGATCTATGAACTTGATCTTTGGAATCCCTTCATTGAAAGCCTAGTCAATAAATGAAAACTCTGTGTCACAGATTTCTTCAGATCCACAAGAAACTTGATGTTAACTTGCTGTTCACTCCTGCACACTGACATTTTACAACCAAGGGTAAGAAAATGTCTATATTTGAAACAGGTCTTCTCATACCAAGTCAAACAATTGAGTGAGCCTTGCCTCACTGTAACAAGTTAGAATATGTTCTATTACCATCTCTTTGCCTCTTTCCTCTTGGTTCCAGAGCTATAGGGTTAGTGTTTTTGTTTTTTGTCAGACCTTGTATTTTAATGAAGAATAAAATAGTCCACATAAAATTTCTCCAAGAACTTTGATAGCCTCCTGCCTTCAGCAGTAATATCAACTGGTATTTTTCAGATGAAGCCAGCAGCATACAGAGAACCCACACACACCTGTGGTATAAAGGGTATTTGTTGCCTCTGGGATGACAATATCAGTTGGCAGGTAGAAGGGCAGTAGATTTGCTGATTAGCTCAAGTAAATGCTAATAGAGAACTCAAGCTCACTTTGCAAATTCTGTATATTGCTAGAGAAGTATCTTTCACAAATATTCCCAAGACTTTCCATCATTTTTATTACTATGCTACTATATAATTTCTCCAGAAAAAGGAATGTGTCTTCTAATGTGTAATGTGACACTACACTTTTTCCAAAGACATAGTTACTTGAGAAGTTTTCCCCAACCACTGCTATTCCACACACGCATACAGATGCAGTAGTTCACTGTTTTCTCAGATATACTACAACAGGTAACCCAAATGATCTGAGTTACAAAACTAACTTTGGTAACAGTCATTTTTAACCACATAAATTTCTGTGACCAGGTTACAGCATATCCCACAGATAATTATGATGACAAAACTCTGGAGAGAGGTGAAGTGGGACAGAGGCAGGAGTGACTAGCCCACAGGTAGAGGAGTGGGAAACTTCTTAAACTGCTTTGTTAAAAATAATGTAACGTAGATTTGTAAACTTAGTGCAAATTGTATGCATTCAGCCCTGGTGGAACCCCACAGATCACTGCAGCCATGCAATGAATATACTTGGGACTATATAAATCAAAAAGTGTAGGAGAAGGAGGAAAGCAAAGCACCACTTTTTAGAAAACAACTCAAAAATTATCTATAATTCTTTGTGTAGATCATCTAACTAACAGGCAGGTATGCGCATCAATAGTGTTATCAGGAAAGATGAATATTTGGACTAAGCGATAAACCTGAAAAGGAGGAACAAATCAGCTGGGGGAGAAGGCGCAACATGTGGTTCTCAGTAATACTTATCTGAGAAATGAGAAAGATATGCCTGGATTGAAAGCTTTGGTAGGAATCAGATGTGGCAGGCACTGTGAATAAGAGGATAAGACACTGGTGTGAGCTAGAGTTGAGGAGGAATCAGGCCTGGTTTTTATCCCCAGATCTAAACCAGACCACTGTGTGAAGCTTAATTAAATTCATCTCTTTATTTTCCTTTTCAGCATTTGCCTTTCAGCTCTGTTCAGGTGGCAAACACTCTAGTTCAAGAAGTCTACAAGTGGATGTGTGTGTGTACTACTGAAAAATACACTGTAATTTTTATATATTAATTATTTGCACAACTGCTTTAGTGTTTTTTCTCACATTGTGCTAGGCGCTGTGCAAGCAGAGGCAGAAAAAAGCAGTCAGTTCTCCAGAGATTATTAAAATATAAAGTATGTTCATGCCAGAGTCACAAGCAAGTTATTACTGCACAGTGAGCAGCCTCCCTCAGCTGAAGCATAGTAACTGTTCATACAGGCAGTCTTTGCCAGGAACAAATGGAAAATAATCCTTTTCAGCCTAGTCTACAGTGAAAATGGACTGACAAAGTGAAATTATGTAGTGTTCTCTATCATCTGAGAGTACATACGGGCAATTACTGGCTCAGGTGGTGGGGAGGAAGTGGTTAAACCATGGTAACTTACACAAAGTTTGAGCTTAAGAGAAAAATCAATGGATACAAACAGAAAAGGGACTGAGAAGAACCTTAGCTGAACACAAATAAGCAAGAGGTTTCATAGCCAAAGTGGGCCTTTTTATAGAAAATGCAACCTGCAGAAGTGTTCTGTGTGTTCTGCATTAAAGGGAGTTTTTTTTCTAGAAAACAAAGCATTACTTGAAAAATACTTATGCACATTGTGTAAAACATCCCCAAAGCACCCAAGACTTTGACTGCCTTCTAATTTTAAGGCAATAACATTGCTCATGGAAGAGTACCATCTACAGATTCTGAGCAGTACCCATGAATAACAGTTCCTACAACAGCACCATCAGAGGATCAGTGATAACATTTCTTACCAATTACAGTGAAGTTATCAAGATTCTGACTGCAGTCAAATTACTTACAGTGAAATTTGGTCATGCACAGATTTTATTGTATAGTGATTATTCAGCTAGAGGGACGGAATCTGATTTTCCCTTTGCTGCTGTCCCATGTATGCAGAAGTATGTTGGTTCCTCACTTAATTGTAATGATGCAAACTTTTGGTTGTAAAGACCATACTGGTTGTGATGCATTTGATCTCGACAGTATTTTGAATGGACAAAGTTTCTGCCCTTTCAGGCCTTTTCTATAAGAAGTAGAAGTACTAACTGCTTCTGGGAATGCTGACTGACACAATCATAACTTCACGTAGATATTGAGGCAATTAAAATCCTGAGGCATTAGCTGCTACTTACATGTCTTATTTGCTATGCTCACATTTTTATGCTTCTGTCAGGAATGATCAACCAATGATATCGGTAGCATAGAAGTGAAAGAATCCTTCATTCTTAACAGCACAGTTTCCTTATAGTTTGCAATGAGAGAAGGGCGAGCCCTGAAATGCAAGCGTTCAGTTCAGTTCAACATATCTAAAGTAGATGTGTGTAAAACTATCTGCCACCCTTTAGCTTGTTATATTCACAACACATTTCTGTAGTTAGTGGCTCCAGAAATAACATAACAACAGCTGTTCTTGTGATATCTTAATTCCACTGGAATTAGAAGAGGTAAGAAATTCAGAGGTGTGTGACAGCTTTGAAAATATCTGTTTCAGTATGAGTTTAATTCAAAATGAGATTGGTTTTGCCATCCTTAGGCAAAAAATGATATGGACTAGACACCAGAGGAACAACTGAGGGAGAGTTATAATGGTCACGATTATTCAATTCAGAAGTAATAGCTATTTCTCAAAGAAAATGGTGCTAATTGGAACAGTTCAGATAGACACAAAGCAGCAGAGGAGTGGCTAGCATGGCAGTTGACTAGAAAACTGAATTTCCAGAATGCTTTTTAAAAAAAATTATCATCTTCAACCAAGACAAGAAAACAGAATTTCTAGATTTTCAAAAGGAGTTACACTATTAGTAAACACATCTATTTCAAATATAAACTAATTATCTTAATTTCCTAACTTTTACCACTGAAATGGGGAAAGACAGACATTCAAGGAGCCATGAAATTGCAAGAATGTGCAGTTCCCAGTTTCCTACCTGTGAGGCAGCTGAGATATCCAGACAGCAAGCTAGAAAAAAATAGGCAGGTTTCATAATGTTTCCATGAAATCAGCAAGCTCTGATGCAAATTTTACTTCTTTGTTCTTCTGTACCTTGCAATCGTAATCTCTTTCACCTTAAAATATCTTTCGAATAGGCAGAAATGAAATGGTTCCTCATGTGGCTTATGAAGCAACCAATCAAAGCACCACCTATTTTTCTTCATCACTTCTAGATGTTTAAACATCTAACAAACTCAAGTTAGAATAAGGCATCTGGATTTGCTGGTTATCTCCTATTCAGTTTTAGGGGCCTCATTAAAAGAATGACATCAACAAAAACCAAAACTATTTGCAGAAGAGGAAGACATATACAATGCAGGGTTGCATGCAGTCATAGGGATCCATCTGGCAAACCACCAATCCCCAGTGGTCCATCAGAACAGAGGATGGGACAGTAGAAGATAGGAAAGTGGTTGGAGCTAACTTCTTTTGTATTTGCGATGGATTAGGACTAGAAAAACACAAGGAGTCAGTTTCTGTTCTATGAGAAGCATGTCTCACTTGAGGAACGGTAAATTGTGACATGGGGAAAGGGACAACTCTCTGCAGCCAACTCTCCACAGCACAACTATGCACAGGACAGCTCTCTACAGAGCTTACTTTTCATGTGAACAACTCCATGCAGGTAGCCTCAAGTTGATTTTTTGCTCTTTTTTTGGGTGTATGTTGCTTTTTTTTAAACTGCATGACTTACAGGCATAGCATTGCACCCCAGCATCCTCTTGAGCCCCAGGCAACAAGGAAATTGGATTACCAGCAGTCCACACTGCTGCATAGAGCTGTCCCTGTGGAGAGTCAGCTGTATAGAGGTGTCCCACAGAGACCTGGCTGTGGTAAGTTGTACTAGACCCAGCAACATGTTGTGTCAGTCCTTTACAGTTGCCTGGCTAATCCTTGATCACTGCACATAGATCTACAGGACTGGGTTTAGAGACTTAGAAGACATGGTATTCAAGCCTGGGAAAGCAAAAATTAAAACAATTTGAATTGTATTAACAAGAAAAAAAAGAAAAATATGGTTAAAAGTATCCAGGAATTCATTATTGCCTTGATACTTAATATAAAACTGACACTGAAATTAAAAGGCTATAAATACAGAGCAAAGAAACAAAAGACATTTTTGCTGTATGTGGTTCACCTGTGGAATTCATTATCACAGAAGGTCAGAAGTGTTAAACTGTGGATTTTAGAAGATCTGGATAGCAACTATGTGTAGCATATGTAATGATGTGACACCAAGTTAATAATTTATTCTACCTCAAAAATTTTGGCATGATCTGATTGCCCTCCAGCTTCAATGTATTTTTTTTCTCTTCTGCTGCAGTGATGAGAAACTGCAGTCCGACTCGTTTTTTTTGGAATGTTTTTTGTCTCCCGGTGCTGACCCTGCCCCACCTCACCCCCCCCCAAAAAAAAGCAGAAAAGATTGAAGAGTTCTCTTAGACTGAGGTTTCCTCCTTATAAACACAGAACAAGGTCGGTCCACATTTTTGGAAAATAAGCAGGGCTGGGAAAACTCCAAAGTGCCTGATTCATGTGAAGAGTTACAAAGTGAAACCTCCAGATTGTTTCATAGATACTGTGGCTGGTAGTGAACCATAGGTGGCTTTTCACCAGTGTCTTGGATCTAGTTAAGATGGAGTTAATTCTCCCCATATCACTCTAAATCACATGCTTTGTGTTGGCAGCTAAAAGGGTATTGAAAACACACCAGTGATTTGGCCACTGCTGGGCAGTGCTGCACAGCATCAAGGCTGGCTCTCCAACATTCCTCCCTCACCAGTAGGCTAGGGGTGGGCAAAAATTTAGAAGGGGCTGATACAAACTGACCAAAGTCAGGGCTATTCCATAACATGTGACTCCTGCTCAGCCATGAAAGTTAAGGAAAAAGAGGAGGAGGGTGGGCTTTTTTTTTATTATGCTATTTGTCTTCAGGAGCAACCGCTATGCATACTGAGACCCTACTTCATGGGAAGTGAATGGACATTTCCTGATGATGGGAAGTAAAGAATAAATCTTTTCTTTTCCTTTGCTGTAGCATGTGGCCTTTGCTTTTTCTTTATTTATCTGCCTTTAGTTTATCTTAACCTATGATGTTCATTTCCATCTTATTTTCTTCTCACTCTGTCCTGCTAAGTGACAGAGCAGCTTGGTGGGCACCTGATATCCAACCAAGGTCAACCCATCAGAACCAGCTTCAGGAATTTTCTCCTCAGTACTTAAATCCCATGCAGACATTGATTCGAAGCAGGGTATATCCCAAATAGCTTAGAGAAAAACATCAGATAGTTCTAGCTCAAGCTGTATTTTGATTTTATGCTGGTGGCTAAGATTCAAAGATATTTCAGTCCCAGATTGAAGAGTTTGGGCATTCCACTGAGACCACAGAGGCAGAATTTGCCACTTTGGATCTTCATTCTGGCTAATATGGTGCTGTGTCTGTCCATGGGCACAAATACTCGCTTCAGAGAAGAGCCACAGATAAGGATATTTTACATTGAGTACTTATCCTGATTCCAAATATTAGATTGGATCAAGAGCTGAAAATAAAGTTTTGCAGCCTTTCCAGTATTAGCTAGACTTATAAACACTCATTCCTTCTTTGAATCTCAAATTCTCTACCTCATGACAAGGAAGTTGATTTCAACCAATGCCGATCTTGATTAATTTTCATAAACCTAGCTGAGCCTTTCACTCAGCTAACATGTCAGATACAGGACACTTCATGGGCTAATGACCTGACCTACTCTGAGAATCCTAATATCATTATAGCTGTCAAGAGAAGAGGGTTGAGTAGGAAAAGCATCGTCTTGACAATGTCCCTCAAAAATGAAAGTTTTCTTCACACAGCTACAGACTTAAAATCGTCAACCACAAATTCCTGTAATTAATGAAAAGATAAAAATTTCATGCACATACTCCGGAGAATACATCAGCTCCTGTACTAACTCTGGTTTTCTGAGCAAAATACAGTAGTCTATCTTGGACATAAATAATCCTGTCCTGTCTGAGGAAATAACACCAAAAAAAAAAAAAATAGGCAGCCTTATTAAGCTAACCAGAATGAGACACATCCAGGAAGGGATAATGCCCAAGGAGACTTCAGGGTCAGAGTGGGCAGTGAATCAGACATTGACAATGCAATATGGCAGGGCAAAAGAAAGCTTGCAAATGTGAATTGTCATGAGGGGGAGAGAGAAAGTGTCCAGAAAGCTCTCCTGGGGATACTCTGAAGATACTCACTGAGCTCCTGACCTGTCATTTTTTTTTTTTAAAAAAAGGGAAAAAATAAAAAACAAGGGGACAAAAAGGAGTTCAAAGAAGAGCAATCAGAATGATCTGTAGGCTGGAAAATATCATCTGCGTGGAAAGACTGAAATGACTAGATATTGGCAGTGGTATTTCAGTGGCTTTTCTGAATGATTTGCTTAGGTAAAGTTCACAGACATATGGAAAGCAGAATCCAGCCCCTTTACACTGCTTTAGCTTTTATTGGTATCATACAGAGACCTTAAAGGCCCAATTCTGTGCTGAAGGATTAGTCAATACAGTGACTGTGGGGAATAGTTTGAAGGCTTCCTTAAGGAGCCTAGTACTAGTTTCAGGGATAACAGTTATGCTCTGGAGATAGTGTTGCAGCACTGTAGAAAGTACAGCACAAGCAACAAGATCATTACCTGAACTTCTGGTGTTCTGTGTATTTAAATTATACTAAAAGCCTTGAAATGGTCCAGAAACAAGACATAAAGGTGGCTTGAAGCCAGCACAGGATCATCCTTAAGACATACAGCAAGGAGAAATTGTAAGAGGTGGGTAAAAGGATGAGAAAAAAAAAAAGGGGGGGGGGGAAGGGTGTAAAGAAACAAAGATGGCTTAAGGTGAAAAAAAACCAATCCTGCAAATACATCATAAAGGTCAAACCTAAGACTGTGGAGATGTGAGAGGCAAATGGCAAAAAGCTACACTTTTTGCAACATTTGCCCTGCATTTTAAGGGTACACTGTGTCACTGAATTGGAGTGGACTCAGGTAAATAATAAACTGATAGGAAATTTTCATCTTGTCATATAATATTTTAACAACTAAAATCTTATTTAAGGCTAGACTCGGGTGGAGGAGAAACCATACAACATGCATGTGTGGGGCTCCACGAGTGCCACGGCAAAAACCAAGATTTCAGTTCTTTCTGCGTTAAGATTAGTCATAACCTGGTGAGTGGGAATCCCTCTGGGAAGAGGGGCCCGAGCAAACGGCGTTTACTCCAGCTGGAGGCCAGTTACAAGTGGGGTTCCCCAAGGCTCAGAGCTGGGTCCAGCCCTGTTCAATGTCTTCATCAATGACCTGGATGAAGGCATCAAGTGCACCCTTAGCAAGTTTGCAGATGACATTAAGCTGAGTGGAAGCGTCGATCTGCTGGAGGCTCTGCAAAGGGATCTGAACAGGCTGGATTGCTGGGCTGAGTCCAATGGCATGAGGTTTAACAAGGCCAAAATGCGTTTGACAAGAATGGTTGGACTCGATGATCCGGTGGGTCTCTTCCAACCTGGTGATTCTATGATTCTATGATTCTATGAAAATCCTCCTCCGCTGCTTCCCATTCACATAGAAACTGCCACATGTGATCACCCCCACGAAGTGTCATCTCCATTAATAATTCACCGTAATTCTCGATTCATCGAGTCCAGAAGTTCCCAGGAAGTGTGGGAAAAGACCAGTCGGGCATCTCCGGCGTGAAGAGAAGGACTTAAAAAGGGCTCCGAGGATGAGAGACAAAACACACAGTTCACAACAGCGGCGCACGCCTCTCCCTCTTCTTTATCACCCCCTCCCCCCGATTTTATTCCGCTCCTACTGTCGCTAACAAACGCTCGAGAAGCAGCGAGCTGCCTTCCACCTCAAGCCCGGAGCTGCTTTCTTGGGGGGAGGTGTTTAAGGCACGGGTGGATGAGGTCTTGAGGGACTTGGTTTAGTGTTAGATAGGAATGGTTGGACTAGAAGATCCGATGGGTCCCTTCCAACCTGGTTGTTCTGTGATTCTGTGATTCTGTGAAAGGGGGCTCCGTAGCGCAGCCCTCCCCCTTCTTCCCCCCCCCCCCCCCCCCCGCCCCCCCCCGCCCCATCCCCGGCTCTTTGCCCTCCCACCATTCATTTGCCATCCCGCATTCACTTGCAAATCCCTGTCCGCCCCGCGCCCCCTGTGCGGCAGCACCAGCCGCAGCGGCAGCGCCGGCCGGGCGTGTGCCAGTGCGTCCCTGTGTCTGTCTGTGTCTGTGTGTCTGTGTGTGAGTGTGTGTGAGCGTGTGTGAATGTGTGTGCGCACCCCTGCTAGGGAGGCAAGCAGGGAGGGAGGAGTTTGGCTTTCCCCCCCCCCCCCTTCCCTTCCCCCCCCTCCTCCTCCTCCTCCTTTTTTTTTTTTTTTTTTTTTTTTTTTTATTAATCAGGAGCAGTGAATGGAAACCAATCAGATAGAGAGCCCCCTCGGCTTGGGCTGCCTGCATGCGGGAGTTAAAAAGTGCTGCTGGCCGAGCGGGAGCCCCAGTGAGAGGCGGGGAGGCTGAGCGGTGCTGGGGAGAAGGGGTCGGGGAGCTGCGCTGTCACCGACCCGGGCGACGCTCGGCCCCGTCGTCCCTTCTTGCCGGTAAGGAGATGCGGCTTTACACTTCTTTAGGAACAAGTTCCAACTGCCTTCTTTCTTCCCCCCCCCACCCCCCCCCCCATCCTCCCCCTCATTCTCCACACCCCCCCACCCCCCCTTTTCTTCCTCCCGCGCCTCCCCCCCCCCCCCCTCAACCTTTCTTTCCCCTTTCGCTTATTTCGAATGCTAATTAACCGCTGATGGGGGAGCGCTTATTTTTGCAAAGTTGGCAGCTGTCTTTGCGGAGGGCTCCGCACCCCCTCGATGCTCTGGGGTGTCCCGGCCCCCCTCCTCCCTCCTCCTCCTCCTCCTCCTCGGGGCTCCTCGGGGTGCCTGGCGGCTCAGGGGCTCGCGGGGACCACGTTTGCTGTCATTGTAAGTCAGGAGAAGGGATGCGGCGTTTTCCTGGGAATTGTTACGGCCAGCGAGAGACTTCGGTCGAGGGGAGGTGATGAGAGATGGAGAACGGTCGTGCGTGTTTGTAAGGGAATAATTAATAATAATAATAATTACTATAAATAATAATAACTATAATAATAGAGAAGCACGATGAATGACTATAAAATAATAGTAATTTGAAAAGCCGTCTTGGTTTCTTGATTCTGCCTAGTTGCTGTGAAATGGATACAGGGCAAAACCTCTCCGAACACGAGCAAAATCTGAAGCAAAGTGCAGAACTGAATGTAGAGCGTGGCTGAAATGAGGCTCTCCCTCAGCAAAAAAAAAAAAAGGAAAGAGGCAAAGGGGGCAGATCTGGGGATGTTTCAGTAATTGACAAATGTGAAATCTTTTATTTGATAGAAGAACAAGTTGGAGAGTGATGGAGGTGGTAGAAGAAAGGGGGTAGGCGTACAGGCATTTTATAGGAGAGAAGTTGGATAATTGTAGAAAGAAAGCGCTGAATTTGGTCATGTTGTAAATGTTTCTGAGGAGCTGGTAATATACTTTATATGTCGTATAGACTGGACTATTTATATTTTCACATGTGTATAAAACCTACAAATACACACAGGGAAACAAATATACAGTATGTACACGATATATATGTTTTTTTTAAGGTTGAGTCAAGAGATTAGCAATAGAGGTCAGTGGCTGTGGAAAGTAGTCTTGTCACTGCTGCAATAAAATCCATATTTTATGGAGAGTTAAATGCAGTACTTTGTAAGAGCAATTGGATGGTCACCTAAGTAATTCCTAATGACATTCAAGGATCAAGAAGTTTAATGGCCAGAATTACTCCCAGCACGATGGCACAGCTGCTACCTTTATACAAACTGAGAAAATAGGGCACCTTTTTCCCCATACTTGTGTATGCTGTGGGATTTGAAAGTTCTCTTAGCACTGCATGGGAGATTGTGTAACAAAAACTACTCACGGAGCGTAAGGTCAGTCCTTCCTCCAAATTTACTTCTTCTAGTGCAGCTGGAATAGAGAGTACGGTTGTTCCTCTCAGTTCAGGAATCTGTGAGGACAGTGTATATATCCTACATGTGTACTTTATGAGCTATGTGTATGAACATATGCACAAGGAAAATGCTACAATCAAGAGCAAGGTTATTTCCTTTTCCCTTTGTCATGGGAACATGTGTAATAGCACCCTGGAAATAACATGATTCCAAGGGAATAAATTTGCTTGAATGCGTAGACCTCTTTGGTTTTAATCAAAATATGCATAACTCACCCAGTCAAGATAAAGGCTTATCTCATGTATTTGCTGGGCTGAAATCTCTATTATGCAGTCAGTTCTGTGCAAAAGTACCTGCATATTACTTAAAGCGTTCCATAAAATTGATTAACATCTGTTCCTGAGCAATATAGTGCTATGGGTAATGGTGCATCCCTTCTTTTTTTCTAATTTCAGTTTAAAGGCAATAAGTTCGCGTGTCACAGGAGAGTTGGTAGGCTTGTGATCAAAATCAAGTAGATTCCTTTATCATGGATATGTACAGTTTTAAAGGCCTGGCAATAATGACTCAATTGGATACCTCCTTTAAAGAGCCCAAACATGCTAATAAAGACTGCAGGGCTGTATCCCTTCTTCCTCTCCTCTCAGATATTATCTGACACAGCACCGGTAAATACATTATCTCACATGCTTCTGGCTTTCAGCTGCACCATAATCTTTCTGGACATAATTCTAGTGTCTTGGAGTTGACTTCTGAGCTGGGGGAGGATGGGGAAAGCAGCCAGTCTTTTCAGAATAACATAATCAGAGGCAGCAATACATTTTTCTTTTCCCAGGGAAAATGGCATTGATTCAGACTTGTAGTTCTCTGCAATTATCCTTTGCAGCCATTTAAGGAACTAGTGTCCCTGTAGGGACTTATTAGGCCTTCCTAGGTATTTTAGTTCTCACACAAGTTACCAGCTCTTGCATATCTCCATGCCAGCACTCCAAAGATTACATTTATAGACGTGGTCATCATTTTCTAACCAACTTGTTCAGCTGCATCTTAACTTCTGACTCTTCTCTCCCTCCCTTGCACAGCACTCTCATACAAACAGTAACCTGCCGTTCAAGGCAGCCTTCCCTTTCATAAAGTTTGCATTTTGCCATCTGCTGTTTCAATAATATTTAGTTGAGAGACTTCCTTGAAAGCAAAACACACAAGTTAAAAAAATGTGGGTTTCCCCCCTCCCCTTTCTCCTGTAGATCCCGAAACTAATGCAGATTTGATAGAAGTTACGTATATGCCAATGCTCTGGCCAGCTGAGATCCTGTCAGAGTACCTTCTCTCTGTGAGGAGCCCTCTACTCAAGGGCACACTGGGTTCCTGGGTGTAGGATTCTCCCTACAGTCCACTCTCCTCTCAGGTCTGCTACATCAATTTGACTGAAGATTTCAGCACACCAACCTTCTGCTTGTTAATAGACTCCTGCAGTATTTCAGAGTTTGGAAGGAATCACTGTTGGGTTTTCCAGTGGATACCTGTGCACTATGTACTGGTCAAGCAGATCTAGAGGGCATCAACATTTATCTGTTGTTAAATGAAATGGTGTTCTCTGTCTCTTGTGTAACTTTATTTAGAGTGCCGCCTGCCGTTTGTTGACTACTTTCAAACTATGTTCACTTTCTAGTGCAATCTTGTAGCATTGTGGCTCAAGATGGGCAGGACATTGCTTATGGATCTCCTTGGAAATGGTGCCTAATTACTAAAATGAAAGGTAGCTGAAATCTATAGAAATGCATGGATAGACTCCATTGGAAAGAACAGGCCCCACTGTGATGGTGCCTCATCTTGCATAGTGGTTACAATTCCTCTACTAGCTCTGCTGCAATTATACCAGAATAAAGTTGAATTGGAATTCAGTACCTTTTGATTGTCATAGCGTGCAGGGAATGTGATTTAGAGGCTGTGCCTTGGAAGCTAGATGTTAGGGAGACTTCTTCATTAACCCTTTAGAGACCTAGCCAGTTTCTTCAAAGACTTGGCATCATTTGAGATTTGCTTCTGTATCCTTTTCTGTCTTCTAAACAGTTATTTGGGTTCATAATTCCTGGAAACAGAGTTGATAAACTCAGTTGTGATTATCCTGACTGCCATGTTGGGCCAAATTCAGTACGTTTTCAACATAAACCTTTAAAACCTGCAAGATGAAGTGAACAACTCTGTGTGCCACCAGACACCATCTCTTCGACTTACACTATGCAGGATTCAGCTTGCAGGATAAGCACACTTCTCGCGTTTAAATATGTTCTGATTGAGATAAAAATCAAGTAGTAGCTGCTTTGCTCATGCTGCTTGCTTAGTCATGGCAACCTATGCTGAGGGGTCTGGAGAAACTGGGCTTTGTGAGGAGAGAGGTGTTATGACACCTCACCTGGTTTCATTTGGGATGGAGTGAGATGAGAGGTAGAGCAAATGTTTAATGCAATAAAACCTAGCTGTTATCTGTCTTTATAGTGTAACAGAAGGTACAGGGCAAATTATTAGTCCCTGTCTGAGTTTTTAAAACATCCTTGAAGAATGCATAATTAATGCAAAACATCAGGAGAAAAAGTCATCCTCTCTGGATTGTGTTGTGAGTGACACTGCAGTGGGACTAGCTGCAGTGGGACTAGGTCGAGAGAGCGTTCGATAGAAGTGTTTGTAAAGTTTGAGTACTTCTCTTAATTAACATCCATTTGTGGGGTTTTTGTTGTAAATCTCAGCCTAAGACCTTCTCTCTCATCCTCCCCCAATGATTGGCCAGTATATATTGAGTCCACCCAGCACTGGGTTTCCAAGCTTCTCTAGGGCGCTGCTGTGTGTCCTAATCTTGATCACCCATCAGTGGTTTCCCCGTCCCTGTTTCAGGCACCGCTACCCCTCCTTGCAGCCTTGACCATCTCCTGTACTTACTCCAAGTGTGACTGGTTGCCAGCATTGTCTTTCACTTTTAAAAAATTTTCCCAGTTAGCACTTGGCACAGAAATGCCCAGATAAATACTGTGAATATTTGTATTTATGCTTTTGTTTGTTTCTTAACAGGAGCATTCCCAGAAGAAACTATGATAACTATAGTTTGGGACTGTTTAGAGTTGTGTAAATTAATGTTACTGCTTGTTACATCCAAGAGCTGCCCACTCCTCAAGTTTTTACCTCTTTCGAGATAAACCATAAAAGGCAGTTTTTCTTGCAGCTGCAGCCCACCTAGCAGTGGCAAGGGGCAATGCTGATGGACAAGGGAAACTGCATCTTCTTGCTGAGGGGAGGCTGCAAGCCCTGCCAGGATAGAAAAGTTATGTCTGGCGTGGTGTGCTTCGTAAGTTATGGCGTTGGAGCTCCAAAAAAAAAAGCTTTAAGGGAAGAAGTGATTGCTTAACTGTGATGGTGCCAGAGCACTTGATGGCACTGTGCTGAAGCATCCAAGATTACACAGATACTGCATTATCTTTTTTCACACCCAGCCACAAGACACCCTCTCCATGCCTCTCCGCCAAGCCCACAGACAAAAGAGCATATATATTTCCATCTGGTCGCATTCAGGAACATAGCCAGCCTTGCTATGTTTTAAGTAACCTGTTCAATAATGGCTTTATTCTGGCATTGTGGGCAAATGTTTTACCGATTAATTAGCCAGTCCTGTCAGGATATACATATGTATTTCTATATAGTCAGGAAGTGCCTAGTTCTAGCCAGAATGTGACTATTGTGATTTGCAACATGAATACCTATCATAACCCCTCAGCTCTTACCTAGTGACACACCACAATGCACAGAAGAGAGCACTTCATAAATGACATCGGTCCTGTCCTATCTGGGTACCTTAATTCCTCTCAGCTACACTAATTCCATTTTCTTGCTGTAATGTTTACAGCTGCCCGTGAGATAATAGGTAGTGTATCTTTCCAGCATTCCCACTTCTGCATTTAATCACAGAGCCGGAGCAGGAAGACCTAGGATAAGGGTCAGTAGGAATTGAAAATTAGCACAGAAATTAAACGTTATCCAAGTTTCCCCAGGTACTACAGGTGCATACTTGTTTAGGCATAAGGCAGAGCTCCTTACTCCCTAACTGCTGCCATTTCTATTGTCAGTTAATAGTTTCAATAGCACAAAGGTTGCTTAATCAACACGATCATTAGCCTGTAGCTCTGCTTTGGTGTGAAGGGTGATGCCAAACTCGAAGAAAATACTTGCCTTGGACAGTAACACCTGCATTTGAGGCAGTGGGGTGGTGGGAGAAGCACATGTGCCTGTGCATCCCAGCTGGAGTGCTGACACCATGCAGCATGGGGTCCAGCCTCTGTACTGACACTCGAGGGAAAGCCCTCTCACTTAGAAAGATATGCATGTTTCCTTCTCCTATATCCCCCCTCAGTTCCAACACATTAACAAAAGTAATTAAAAGCACAGTTGCTTTTAGTTTTGCCCTGAGCATTCAGGTAAAACTGATTCATTGCTGGACTGATTCTCTTCGACTTTCTGGGGGTCTGTAATTTTAGGGTGTCTTTAGTCTGTCAAGTGTTACTTGACAAAAGCATCTTCATGGACAAAAAAAAGAAAAAGAAATAGCTTATAGTATCCTAAAAAAAAAAAAAAAAAAAAAAAAACCAGCACTATGATTGTGAGATGTTCTGTGAACATTTGGGAGCCTTGCTTCAAATAAGGGACAAGGCATAGTGGATCAACGAGGGGCCTTCACTCAAAAACTGTTCCAAGTATTCCACAATGTCTAAAAAATACATCTTTACCACACATACCCCCTGTGACACCAACCTGTATAATTGGCCTTGTTTTACAGCAGGGGGAGGCGAATCACAGCAGAGGTGAGTGACTTGCCCAAGGTCACACGAGGAGGCTGAAGCACAGCAGGGATGCTGAACCAGAATCTTACAGCAAGTACAGCTTGCAGTCAATCCTCCTGCCTCTCTGCTGCTCACTCAAGTTCTTGGAGCTGATCAAAGAATGGATGGGGAAAAGAATCAGATTTGGGTCTCTTTTTTTCATCCAAAAGAAAGCCAATTATTTTTCTCAAGGACTCCTTGCAGTCGCTTTGACACTCTCTTCCCCAAAGGATTTTCTGGATGTTTTTTGCTGTTTGTTCAGCTGTGTTCTGTGTGGAGGGGAAGGGAGAGACTGGGTAGCTTCAGAGCTGTCTGGGACAAGACTGAACATCTTATTCCTGGTAGAAAGTAATCTCAACTGTGGCCAGGCAAGGTGGCCATGACCTTCCTCTCTGGATTGGCCGATTTGGACTGCCCACAGAGTTTCTTTACCATTCCCTGCCTCATCCATTCCCACCTGCTTATGCCTGGAGGAGAGAAGGGGATGAAGTCTCATAAAAGGCTCCCTTTTCTGCATGTTGCTGCTCACAGTTTGGGGCAGCCAGAGGTCACACCACACTCTCACTTGTTCATATCCATGCCTGTATGAATTAATTTCAAAGCACCCCTGCTTTGTAAGTGTCTAAGGAGTAATATATTCCTAGTGCATAGACATGAAGGTTAGTCAAAGAGAAGTTACTTGAATAAAGATGGTCCACACTAATACCCCTGGCATGGGTATTGATCCTAGTAGAAGTAATATATATCTTAGTATAAATAAATGGAAGGAGAAGTAGAAAACGGCATAATAAACCTCTCAATAAATTTTCAAGTTATCTGTCAGGCTTAAATCCAAACAGTACCGGACTCTGAGCTGTATGCCACCTACTATGCCCTAGTGCTTTTCGAGCTGGCCTCACAAACTGATCGACCACTACAAGAATTCAAGAGAGCCTATTTCCTCATTTTCACAGTGCGAAGAGTGCTCTGGCAGATCACAGAGCGGGAATATATAGAGTTAGAATCCATTTCAGGGAGCAAATTCCCTTTGTGAAATTGGTGCTCAATTTAGCTGTCACTGCTGAAAGGGAAAAAGATGCAGAAGCAACTTTTAAGTCCACCAGCCACATCCCTCTAAGCAATTCATGCAGTGCCAACCAGCTTTATAAACTCTGTATTTCATCTAAACTCCATTTAAGTATAAATAATATGAATGTCCTGCTACGGTATTTCCCTTCTCACTGCTGATAATTACCAAGTTATTTCTGCTATAAACAAAGCAGTGTTCTTTTCTCTCTCTGCCTTAGCATACCTGGTCCCAGAGCAGTTTGCATTTAAACATACCAATAAACTGCACTCAAGTCCACAAAATTGTTTGAATACTTAAGTGCCTTCCTGGATCAAGATGTCAGGATCTTGTAATGAAGTGTTTATAACTTTGCAATAATCTCCATGGTGACTAAACCCTGACCTCCAAAAATTTGTACATTTTGTGTCCCTAAATAGTATAATAGGAAAAGTGGGAAAGAAAAAAATACCTTTGTAAGGAATGATTATAATTTCCTATTTAAACCCTTTCAGCAATATAGCCCTGACTCATTAGTGCGGCATGGAGATGGATGCTCTGCTGTCCTCCCCCCATCAGCAATTGGGAGCATTTGGAGCAGGGATGCAGGAGCATCTTTCCTTTGTGCTAGTGTCACTGTGCGTTACATCTACAAAGCAAATTCTTATCTTAGATTCTTCCTTTTGGTGCCTGTGTCTTCAGGTCATCTTCACTTAACAGGAAGTAGTGCATAAGCATCTGACAAAAAAAGCTGGCCCGGTGTATCTTATTTATTAATATTTACAGCCATCAGCACAATTCTACAGACAATCTAATCTCAAGCAGCTTTGAAATTCAGTGCTTTTCAGAGCAGTATTTCCCATCAGAAATAGAAATGTGCATTCTGATTTGTAGAAAGGGTTTCTCTTCCTCTTGGAAAAACAAACAAATAAAAAAACCAATAAGTTCCCACTTTTCTCAGCGCAGAATTTATATTGTTACTAACCGAAATATATTGTACTGTAACATGTTAGAGTGTCTTTTGTAGAATTTTGGAAGCAACTTCGCATTAATCTACTGTAATTCATTTGTCAGATATCTCAAAGTTACTTGATATCACAGTTACTTTAAAGTGTGATAGAGTTTTCTTTAGGAACAGGTTGTAATTTCAACCAGGCTGGTGAATGTGAGGTCAGAAGCTGGTTACTGCAAATCCAGGAGGTTAAAATACATTGCACATCCTTGTTTCCTGTTGCAATGCCACCCTGAATCCCAGAGGAGCAGAATTAAATACTGGAGTTACTGAGGAACAAATAAGTTATGTCTTCCTTATGGCTCATTTAATATTAAGTGTATTATGTGTTTATTACAGAGGTATTTATGATTGGTCACGCTGGCATTAAAACTAGGTTTCATGTGATGCAGGCACCTCAGTTGCAGGTTCAGTTTCATGCCCTGACCTGCACAAGTATCTGTTACATCTCAGAGGCTGTGGGTCACCATGGGATGGAGCTGCTGGATCAGTGGTGCTGTCTGGGGGCAGGTGGGTGGGCAGGTTAGCAACAGGCATCCTGACATGGGCAAGCATCCCAGACCTAAGAGACTGAGCTTGGCAACAGTGAGTGCATAGATTATATGGCTACCAACACCTGCAGCTTCAGTAAGTGTTTGACTAGGGCCGAGTTGGTGCAATCTACAACATCAGAAGTCTTTTTTTAAGTCCCGAACTTGGTGTGCTTGGCTACCAAAGTGATAGACCGTACCAGATTATGGTAGTGGCAGCAGTTTCCAGCTCAAGGAATGGTGGTATGAGCGCAGGGAGGAGACCCTCAGCCAGCTGGAGCTTCAAGTCCTATTCTTTGCTTCCTTTGAAGATAACATGGTGGAAGGTTTTATATTTTTGTATACACTAGTCACAGCAGTGCAGGATCCATGGTTATCTCAGCTTTGTTTACAGGATGTCTGTATAAAGAGTGTTGAGGACATGTTTTCAGTTACCATCAGGCTTTCTATGTTCTCCTTTTCTTAAATATTTCTTATATTTCTTTTATTCCATTGGACTATTTCATGCTCATATGTTGTTTTATAAGATAAAGATACTTTACCCAGCTCTGCACATGTCAGAATCATGGAATTCTTTGGGTTGGAAAAGATCATTAAGTTCGTCAAATCCAACTGTTAACTCAGCACTGCTAAGCCACCACGAAACCTTGTCCCTAAGTACTATATTTCATCTGGGAAGACAAGGCATGCCAGGAAGCCCAAAATTCAGTAGACATTAATGCACTGGAAGCAGGTCCTTGTCCTCACAGTGCATCAGGGGACTGAATGAGCTTGCTCTGCACTTGCTGTTTTACCATTGACTCTGACTGTCCAAACAGGGCAAAGAGACCAAGCACGATTCAGCTGGGATAGAATGAATTATTGTAAACAACTGAGCTGAGCTATTAGGGGCCCAGGTGATTTTTTAATCCCTCCTTCCAATTACAGGCAGTGACATTGTAAGCATCTGACAGGTCCAGTCTATTAATACATGGCTTTGTGGCTGGTGTCACCTTAATAACTTCAGGGGTTTTGACAGTGGGATGGCTTACACAGCACCCTGTTTACAGGTATCAAATGGGAGCCACCTTTCTCAGACGGGAAGGAGAGTCTTTGCTAAGGAACTTACAGGGCTCATTGATAGGGCTTTAAATGAGAAGTGAAGGGGAATAATATCTAGCTTGCCTGTGACAAGCTGCAGGAGAACACAAAATGGTTCTAGGGATGGGTTGCTCGTATGGGCCCTCCACTTGCTGCCCCAGTGCATGCTGAGTGTGCTCTGGCACAGTTGAAGTCCTGTGGAGATGAGTGGGAGGCTCCTGAAGTAGTAGGTGCCATGAAGGAAACTTCCGCAGAACACCTTCAGGGATCATTCACTAAGAAAGTGATGTGGCCAGCAGCATAGCTGAAGTGCCTCTGTGCAAACACATGAAGTTTGTTTGCACCTGAAGAGGAGCTGGGAGCTACTGTGCTACTTGAAAGCTATGGTCTTGTTGACATAACTGAAACTTGGTGGGACAAATCCCGTGAGTGTGATTATTGATGGATACAGGCTGTTCAGAAGGGACAGACCAGGAAGGAGGGGTGAAAGCATTGCTTCCATATCAGGAAATGGATAGAGTGTGAAAAGCTGTTTTTGAAGAGTAGCCATGAACAGGTTGAAAGCTTGTTGGTCAGATCAAAAGACCAAGGAACCAATGGAAATCTTGTGGTTGGTGTATACTACAGACCACCTGATCAAGGAGAACCAACCAATGAAGTCTTCTTCCTCCAGCTACAGGAGGCTTCACGCTTACAAGCTTGGGGACCTCAACCACCCTGACATATTCTGGAAAAGTAGCATGGCAAGCTGTAGGCCATCCAGGAGACTCCTAGGGTATATTGAAGATGATTTCTTAACCTAGCTAATAGACACCTTTGCCCAAGGGGGTGCAGTACTGGACCTGATGATCACTAGTACAAGTGAGCGTATCAATGATGTCAAGATTGGAGGGAGCCTGAGCTGCAGTGATCACACGCTGGTGGAGCTCAAGGTCCTGAGGTATGTGGGACAGCTGAGGACTCTAGTCAGGACCCTAAATTTCAGGAAAGAAGATTTGCAACTCTTCAAGGAGTTAGTCAGTAGAATATAGTCTGCAGGGACAAGGGAGCAGAACAGGGCTGGCTAATATTTAAGGATGCTTTCCATAAAGCACAAGAGCGCTCAGTCCCCGGATGTAGGGAATCAGGCAGGGAAGAGTCTCACATGGCTGAGTCGAGACCTGCTAGTCAAACTGAAGAGTAAGGAGGAACTGTACAGGCAGTGCACACAAGGACAGGGAACCTGGGAAATGTACAGGGACGCTGCCCAATTGTGTAAGGTTGGGGTCAGGAGAGGCAAGGCACACCTGAAGCTGAACTAGGCAAGGGATGTGAAGAATGTCAAGAAGGACTTCTACAGATATGTTGATCAGAAAAGGAAGGTTAAAGAAAGTATACCCCCACTGATGGTTGAAAATGGTGACCTTGTATCCACAGATGAGAAGAAGGCTGAGGTACTCACTAACTTTTTTTGCCTCAGTCTTCACTGACAACCACTCTCCTCACCCCTCTTGGGTCAATGGAGAACTAGATGGTTACCAGGGGCTTAAAGTCTCTCCCACTGTAGGGGGCAATCAGGTTTGTGACCACTTGAGGAATCGGAACATTTAAAAGTCTATGGGACCTGATGAGATGCATCCCAAAGTCATGAGAGAATTGACTGAAGTGGTTATCAAGCTAATCTCCATGGTATTTGACAAGTCATGACAGCCAGGAGAAGTCCCTGCTGACTGGAAGAAGGTCAATATTATTCCCATTTTTAAAAACAGCAGAAAAGATGACCCTGGGAACTACCAGCCTGTCAGCCTCACCTCTGTGCCTGGGAAGATCCTGTAACAGATTCTCCTAGAAGCTATGCTAAAGCACATGGAGGATGAAGAGGTGATTAGTGGCAGCCAGCATGGCTTCAGCAAGGGCAAGTCCTGTCTAGACCTGGCTTTCTATGATGAGGTAACCACATCAGTGGACACAGGATAGCCAATGGATGTGATCTATCTGAACCTCTGTAAAGCCTTTGACATGGCCAAACGTCCCTCTCTCTAAATTGGAGAAATGTGGATTTGATGGGTGGACTGTTCAGTGGATAAGAAATAGGTTTGATTGTCATATTCAGAGAGTATTGGTCAATGGCTCAATGTCCAGATGGAGATCCCTGACCAGTGTCCCTCAGGGGTCTGTACTAGGATCAGTGCTGTTTAATATCTTCATCAAGGATATAGACAGATATAGAATGAGTGCCCCCTTATCAAGTCTGCAGATGACACCACTGCCACACTGGAAGGATGAGATGTCATCCAGAGGGACCTGGACAAGTTGGAGAAGTGGGCCTGTGTGACTCTCATGGAGTTCAACAAGGTGTGCAAGGTCCTACACATGGGTTGGGGCAATCTCCAATTTCAGTACACGATGGGGGATGATGTGATTGAGAGAAGCCCTGTGGAGAAGGAGTTGGGGGTCCTCATTGATGAGAAGCTTTATATGGGCCTGCAATGCATGCTCACAGCCCCAGCAGTCAACCATATCCTGAGCTGTATCAAAAGAAGCATGGCCAACAGATTGAGAGAGGTGATTCTGCCCCTCTATTCTGCTCTTGTCAGACCCTACCTGGAGTACTGTGTCTAGTTCTGGAATCTTGAGCATAAGAAAGACATGGAACTGTTGGAACAGGTCTAGAGGAGGGCTCCAAAGATGATCAGAGCTGGAGTACCTCTGCTATGAGGGCAGGCTGAGAGAGTTGGGGTTTTTCAGCCTGGAGAAGAGAAGGCTCCAAGGAGACCTTATAGCAACCTTCCAATACCTGAAGGGGTGCACAAGGAAGCTAGGGAGGGACTCTGCAATGGCATGTAGTGATAGCATGAAGGGGAATGTATAAACCTGAGATGGGAAGATTTACACAAGACATAAGGAGGAAATTCTTCACAATGAGGCTGTTGAGGCACTGGAACAGTTGCCCAGGGATGTTGTGGATGGCTCATCCCTGGAAGTGTGCAAGACCAGGTTGGATGAGGCCTTGGGCAACCTGGTCTAGTGGGAAATGTCCCTGCCTATGGCCGGGGCATTGGGATTAGATGATCTTTAATGTCCCTTCCAACTCAAACTGTTCTATGATTCTGTGAAATAAGTTGCTAATGTAAGCAAGATTAACCTGATGTGCTGCCTGAAATGAGATATTAGAGATGATAGTGGAGAGAGAAAAACTCTCCATTTAGATAGAAACAGGATTGATTAATTAACCAGTAACAAACAAGGAACCTTGCCTTGAATTGATATGAGGCTTGCAGTGCTAATTTAACACAAAGTACAGCTCCCAGTTTGTTATTAAATTAAAGAGGCTTTTAACATTGTTTACATTTTTTTTTCCTTATCTGCTTCTGTGTGGCAAAATGATTATTCTGGCTAGTTAGAGAAACCAATCAGAGCAACAGAAAGTGTAAGTTGAAGGGGGGAAAGATTGTCCTGTTGAGTAATTAAGAAATATACACTAATATCCATGGCATTGTGAATAAGCACTTCAAAGTAGTAAGTGTGCTCTGTATTGCAAATTAAGCTAAACAATTAGCATGCTAACAAGCTGCTCTGGACATACAGTGAAAAGGCATTGCGCTTAAGGAAATGACTGCTTCTTATCTTTTTAATCTGAAGATCTGCCCACCTGACTGACAAATGTTATTAAGGAATAATCAGGAAGAAATGTTTCTCCTTTTTCTTCCTTTCTCCTTTCCTTTCAATTCTCAAGGTATTTTTAATTTGGCAGATTTTGTGGTTACTCAGTACAAGGGAACTTTTTGCTGCCACTATCAAAGTATACGATGGAAATGCAAGACGTGGTATGTGATTGATAAATATTACGGAACTACAGGGAAAATAACCTTGTTACAGACATTGCCTTTTTAGGCTTAAGCAAGTTTTACTCATGACAAGAATGATTCCATGTAATTTATTGTAGGATATCTTAACAGCAGCAATTTGTCATGCATTGTGATGTAATTTGATGGGTTCATTTCTTAAATGAATTATGGATTATGGATTACCTCTGTATATCAACAACAGAGCTGTATCTTTTATGTAAATATTCCCTCAACTTTTCCTTCCTCTTCCAATCCATTTTCCATCATACAGAGATGACTTTTCTTCCATCTAATCTCTCTACTAATAAGGTGTTTAATAATTTAGCAGCCTAAAAAATGAGCATATTTCAAAGGAGTTGGTATCAATGGTAGCGTAAGAGCCTCAGGCTACAAAAATGTGGATAAGGCTACCAAAGTTTTAAAGTCAGGATCCCAACTGTCTTTCTGCTTCAGGCAGCTATTTTATTAAAGTTGGTATTAAACAACAGCGCCTAAGGTCTGATTAACAATTTATCACTTCCTAAGAAGGATTAGCAGAAGCCTATCATTTTTATATTTAAATCTTAATTTGCATCTAAGAGAAACCATACCCCAGACTGCATTTTCATTATTTATTATTTTTATTATTACTATTGCTTATGCGAACATTGCAAGCACCAGTTTGTGGTAGTGATCTTTCAGTACTTCATCCCAACATGTGTGTCAGAGGTAAAACTGACCTCTTTACCAATGGGCTTGATACTGCAAAATGTCAGTTTTTGTCTCTTGCTGGGCTCAGTTGCTTTTCGCTGTCCCTCATGTCTATTGGGATGGGGGTGAGTGGTACTTGGCAGAGGCAGGCTGAGATCTGCAAGCTCAGGAGCTGAACATTGTTCAGCTAACATTACTTTAGAGAATAAAATCCAGATGTACGTGCCCAAGGCTTGCCTGGCTTACCTTCCCAGAGAGGAATTTTCCTTCTTGACATTTACTTTGTGCAACTAGTCGCATCTCTGTCTCAGTGATGTTTTTCTATAAGCCTCCCAGCCCTGCTTATTAGTTTACTGCTGGGCAGACTCTGCTAGGAAGAGAGGCAGGGGGTGATCCTGCTGCTACATTCTGGGAAGGAAGGTAGCGGGAGCTGTTACTTTTTCCTATTACAGAGGCAGCCCAGGAAGGTGCATGCTACCAGGTGGCAAGAGGATGAGGAGTGGATACCACAGAATCTAATGGCCATATTTTCTTACTCTCCTAAGTGTAACATCAGGCCAAAGGCGTGCAGCTTAGTGGAACAGAGTGGAATTTATTCTACTTCTGGCAAAATTATTTTGTATTTTCAATTTTTTTTTAATGTTCAAACAGAAAATAATAACAATTATCTGTTACGTAATCTTATTTTCAAATTGGCTTAATGCACAACCTTAACTTTGTATTTTCTGAGTTCAGCTGCGTCAGAAAATGATATGGCATATTATCTTTTTTTTTTTTTTTTTCCCTTGTGTGTTTCCATTTCTGATACTCTTCACTGGATTTAACACTCATTTCATCAAGGGTAGGATGTGGTGGTCATAGCCTATAGAGCTAAGGGAAAAGATTGTCAGCCAGGGACTGTGAGATCCAGTGGCTCACAGCAAGGGAGACATTATTTTTGTCTTCAGATTCTCTAGTCAGTAAGACACTAAAAGGTTCAAAAGAAATACTGATATTTAAGCATCTTCATTGCTTCATTTGAACTCTCAACATCTCCATGGCTTTTTATTTAAACGATAGCTTGGTTTTTATCTTGGACTCAAGAGCTTTAAGTTTTGAAATACTAGAGCCATAATCTGAAAACTGCTAGATTTTCAAAGCCAAAATGAGCATTTAAATATTCAGAGAAATATTTCTCATTTTCCTGACTTTTCAGAATGTGATAAACCGAATTTTTGTTTTAGGGCTGCATTTTGAGAATCTGCTGTTAGAAAGACTCAAAGAACCACAGTCACAACATTTTCTTGTGGCCCTTGCATTTCAATATGTGCTTGTGGGTCATTAATGTCCATGGAAATTAAGCAAATGCTCAAAAGGTTGTGCTGAATCAGGAACTGAGCAGGAACTGAACTTGCAAGGAATAAGGCCCTTAGATTCAGAATTAGCAACACTCAAGGTTTGTATCTTATTCTTCAGTTCTGACTGAAATTTTATCTAGTCACATTCTCAGTCAAAAGAGTAATATAATGAATATTATTTAATTGACTTCCAGGGAGCTGTAATGATAAACATGAGCTGAAAACCTGAACCAAGCAAGAAGAAGAAAATGTATGAATAAATTATCAACAGTGGACATGCCCAGGAAATAAAAGCCAGGAGGTCCCCCAACTCTCTCCTCACTCTTCCGTTAAAACTTCCCAGCCATGTAACTGGAGTGATTTCGTGGGGCTTCTTTGGCCAGTGACGCAGCAAACAGTGTGAGTGTGACTTCATACTTAATCTGTGTGAATTCACACTTAATTTGTGTGATGAATTATTTATCCGAACTATTCTACAGCAACTTATTATAATTTATTTGTATGACATCAGTGCCCACGGGTCCTAATGGTGTAAAGCAGTGCTCTAACCTAATATGAGTCCCCACTGGCAAACATGCAAATATGTTCAGAGAAATCAGTCTTGTCTGTGGGAATATTTGACCAATATGTGGCTAACTTTGCAGGAAATCATATTAGAACAAAGTGGTTAAGTGAGTTCTACTCCGTAATAGGTGTGTAAGTTAAACATGTCAGCTATGCTTTTGTCCCATTAAAGCACACATTAAAAAAATAGCTGAATGCCTACTGTATTATGATTCATCTGTAACCACTGAAATATTTTTAGTCTTTGTGTAAGGAATCTTCAGGTGAGGTTAATGTGATTTTCACTCACAATGATGGCTTCCTGGTTTCCTTAAATAAATCAGAAATGAAAACAAAAATTGCAGGTCTGACAATAACACACAAGAATAGCTTATGATAAAGAAACAACATGGTACCAGACATAATGTAAGGATATCACAGTTCTTTGATTAAAGTAAGAGAAAGAACTAGGAAATAAAAAGTGAGGTCCAAAACATTTGCTGGGAGTTCCTGGAGGTCAGTGGAGACCATAATATGTGCCTTTAGTAGTCTTCAAGGTAAATTTTGCCCCAGTGTCACAGATTTTTCCACTGTATTTTGTAGATAGGACTGTTGCTAGGGAAATATCCTCTTCTTTGCTTTGTTTTTTATTTTATTCCTATTCTGTGACTGCATAGTCTGAACTAGGCACTAACTACTGTCCAGTTATATGTAAGCTTTTCAGCCTTAGTCAAAAGATATTTTATAGTTATCCCGGGTTTCTTTCTGCAGCAATGATTACAGGGGTTTGTGGGATATTTTGCCTTTGTTCCACATGAGCCTGCAATAGCACACCATGGGTTGCAGATATGGACATGGTACACGTGTCAAAAGAACTGCTAGATGAAAAAAAAATCTCTATAAACACCTGGTTTACACACATCTTCCAATCTCTACTTTTGGATGCTCATTACTAATTGATTTCTATCACATGCCAATGCACTGAAATCTCCTCATGTGGGGATAATTTCCAGGAGACCATGTGGATATCAGCTTGCAGTGGGGAGTTGGTTGGTTGGAATGTAAACCAGAAAACTGAATACCTTCACACAACAAAGGTATTCAGAGACTGGACTGAGGTCCATATTGCAGAAGTGGCTTCATCTTGACAGGACTCAATGGAGTGCATGAAGTTGTGATGCCTTGACATCTACTCCTCCCTTATTTTCAGAATCTCTTCAGAATAAGCAGGCACTTGTCCTTGCATCCACACACCCCAGCTTTAAATGGGTTACTGGTACCCAGCTCTATGCTTTTTGGCTTTAGTCTTTCTGCTGCTTCAGCCCAGCTCTGAAATGTGTCCCTCCAGGTTAGCTTGCATAAACATAAAGCCCCAAATTAGCATTGCAAGCAGTGATTGCTCTCAAAAACCAGTAGTTTGTCTGTGCTCAGTGCATATTTGCCATCTGCTAATGCATTAAAAAAGTGAAAAAAAAAAAAAAAGAATTTGGGCCAAGTCCTTAATTGGAGTAGATCCATGTGTAACTCTAGTAACTTTAGGGAACTGTCATCACCTCTCCCAGCCCAGCTGATGAACTCAACTGTGACTGCAGCACAGAGGATGTTTTGGAGCATTTGGGCTATGCATTGTTTCTGCATGCTTGAAAGGATTGCTTAGGGAGGGAGTTCATTTTCACGGAAGCATCCTTCTGGTTGTTCTCCACTGTGCTGAATGGAGTGTATACCAGCACACTGCAAGCCTTCTGCACTTCTGGTTGCTTGGCTCTAAGCAAAACTCACATACCTTGTAATGTAAATACTCAGCCTTTCTTCCTCAACTCTAACCCTTCCCATGTGAAGTCAGAAGCATGGACACTGCCAAAGATAGGAAGCTGAACATTCACTCACTCCTGCAGAAAGGATCTTTTTAAAAGCCATAAGCAAAGATGGAAATGTGGGACCATCTCACACCAGAAGGGATATTTTAGTTCTGTGGGATTTCTCCCTCTGTCAGAAAAAAAACACAAACCAACAACAAACCCTTAAAAGATTAAAATAACAATCTCAGTTCTTTGGAACGCAAGAGCAGGCATTTTAACCTGACTCCTGCTCAGGATGTGACACTGGATTGTGCTACATCGTTACTTTTCAGACCACTGGCATTGGGAAAAAAAAAAATACAGGACCGTCAAGGAAAGAAATGTAAAATAATGAGAATTTATAAAGACTATGATTATATTTTATTTCTAAAATTCTCTCTGTTTTCAAAAAGAAGAAGAGAGACTCTGAACATTTCTCTTTTCCCCACAGTATGGTCAGTTAGTAAATGCCTCTGCGGGAGGAATATCTGGGAGCAGAACAGAACACTGTCTAAAAGCTTTCAATGAAAGCTACTTGGACAGGGTAGTTAAGTAAGAGTGTTTAAAAGGCATCTTTACTTCACGGCTCACCCTCATATACCTGTCTCTTTCAATAAACTATTACTCTGCCATTGAGAGCACCTGGATTGCTGGCTAGTATCACATATCTTTCAGTATGATGATACCAACATAGCCAGTATACCTCAGGGGTTTGGCAAGCAAACTGGGTTTTGAAAGCTCTGTACCTTAAAGGTCCCTATTCAAACCCCACCTAGAACAGATGCCAGCAGTTGAAAGCACCCTTCATGCTACCTAATAGCTCTTCAGAGGACTGAGTAAGAAAAATACATATTTCCAGTCCCTTTCATACAGGAAAAAAAAAAAAGGAGTAGAGTGTTGTATTAATAGCATCACCTCTTGAGAACTTCAGTTGCACTGGCCCATGAACCAGTAGTAGAATTGGCATGGAGGATGGCACTGCAAAATGAGCTCTGGTCTCCTTGGTGAGGTGGGCTCAAGAGACTGTCATTGCTGCTGTTTGTCCATTATCCATTCTGTGAACAAATACAAGCCTTCAGCCTCTGCAGCTGCAAGTGTCACTGCAGAAGTATTGTGTCAGTAGAAAGAAAAAGAAAAGGAAAAAAAAAAGAAAAAGAACAGGGGAAAAAAAAAAGAAAAAGAAAAAGAAAAAGAAAAAGAAAAAGAAAAAGAAAAAGAAAAAGAAAAAGAAAAAGAAAAAGAAAAAGAAAAAGAAAAAGAAAAAGAAAAAGAAAAAGAAAAAGAAAAAGAAAAAGAAAAAGAAAAAGAAAAAGAAAAAGAAAAAGAAAAAGAAAAAGAAGAAGAAAAAGAAAAAGAAAAAGAAATCTCATTCCAAGGTAACTGATTTGCCATGGAGGCAGGCACGGGAAGGATTCCTGAACTTTTGAGCCCCTGAGTTACTCAAAGAGCCCATAGTCTGTGTTTTCTCACAGCTACAAAAATCTGGCAGACAGGGGAGTCTTACCTCAGAGAGGAATTCACTTTTCTCATACTCTAGGCATCCAGTGAAAGACTTACAATTGAATATACCTGATGTACATTTTTAATTCTTGAAACTTTCACTTGCAATGTCTGCAGAGATGGAAGGATAACATGAAAGAGGGGACAGAAAACACTTTATTTTGCAACCATCCATTAGAGACCAGTTTGTATAAAGGACTTGGGTAACTCAGTGTTTAAGGGTCAGTGCCCTTCCTTTCATGAGTAATCCTTAATTATGGTGAGTTCAGATTTTTTATGAAGTGCGTTTTATCACTACCTTTTAAGGTCTTTATGCCCCAGAGCAGATCATTTCCAAATCTTTAATGGAAAGTTATTTCATTAAGCCAGTGGTGACTCACTTGAATAGCAGTTTGCAGAGCAGGATACCAGGGTCTGAAGATTCTCTAAGTATTAATACTTCGTAGACATGCACCTTAACAGAAGCATAGGCGTGCAAAAAGAGCCCATATGGCATGCATTCATAAATAGAACAGATTTTGCCCTCGAACGAATAGATTTATATGCATCTAAAATGCATATAGCTGTTCATCTCATGCTGGCACCTTTTTCTTCTACCTAAATCTAGGTGAGACCTAACACTCAGCCTTAAGTTTCAGTTCATCAGATAGGTAAATCAATAGTCTTCCAAGGGAAAAGCAAAGCAAAACCAAGAGAAATTTGTAACAGCTGAGGTCATGATCCTGTTTTCTGCCGTATAGACTATCTTTCATCAATTGACAGGACCTGCATTTTCTCTTGTTTACGTTGGATTATTGGTCATCCCTCTCTACTGGAGAGCCTGACAACATTTTCAGTGGGCTTCTGAGAGTTTCAAATGTTGAGATTTTACACGTGGATTTTAGTGAAATTATTGTCAGCTTATGTGACTGTTTTGCAGTGGTGATTTTTTTCATCTTGAAATCCACTACAGGTGTTATTCCTTGATGTTGACTCTTAGTATTCATTCTCCTTAGAGCTCTGACCTGTTAAGGCACAGATGTAATTATACAGGGATTTTAATTATCGCGAAGAAAAAGCAAAATTCCCAGCTCTTGTGTATGAAGAAGAAGCCTTGAAAACATGAAGTCTACCAAGGCAAGATATACAAAAGAACAATATTAAGTTATTTTTAAGTCAGTGTAATTTATGATTTTTTTTTTTGAGACATGGGGTTTGCAGTACAGTTAATTTAAATGCAGTAATTTCCTTGTTGTGGATGACCCCTCTCTGGAGTTGTTCACGGTCAGGTTGGATGGGGCCTTAAGCAGCATGTTCTGGTGGCAGTTGTCCCTGCCTATGGCAGAGGGATTGGGACTGTATGATCTTTAAGGTCCCTTCCTTCTGTGATACGATTCTGTGATTCCTTACTAACTAGTAGCTTATTACATTACTAGCCAACCATATCTTTCTTCTTACTGGAGCAAGACAGATACCAGGACTCCACCTCTGTGTTCCTGTGGTCTCTCACCCAAGTACAGTCTGGCCCAAGACGCACAGATGCCTTGGTCACAAGCTACTAAATAAAACAGTAAAGGTAAATGTTAATGACTGTAACACTAAACATTTATATGTTACTCCCTGTCCAAGTCATTTGCAAGCAGGAACTGCAGGAACTAACTACAATATGTTAAGAGAGAAGCTACATTATGTCCTTACTGTAATAAAGTACTGTGGTGGGATAGGAAGTCACTAGATTACAAGTTAGAAGGAGGCAGCTTTAGGGCAGTCCCTTTATAAATGCATGCATCCAGATCCCTCACTGGAGATGCCACACATCTAGACTTCTGCATTAACACCTACTCTTTTTCAAGAAGAGGTTTATGCCTTGCCTCCTTTGCCTTTACTTTAGCTGTGTTGGTGCAAAGGGATTGCAGGGTTACAGGAACTTCTGCCTTTGTCTGTTCGTTATACAGCACAGAAGAAGGTTTGGGAAAACACTTTTTAACTGCCACAGGTTTAAAGAATGCTGACTAACCCCCTAAGCATTTTCAGTTACATACTGCAGAGCAAGAGAGAAAAAAAAAATCCCCTCTCTGCTGTTATGTTCATACTGCTGTGGCAGAGTCATCCTATGTTTTTTCCTTGAAGTACGTGCTGTCACAAAAAAATTAATTATTTGAGGAAAAAGAAATAAGATTGAAGGGAAAAACCAGATTTGTAATAGTAACTTGATTATAGCCACAGGTAATAGATAATTTCCTGCTTTTCCTTATGAGAGAAAAGATACCTTGTTCAAAAAGCATACTAAAAAAAACCCCATCTCTTATGAAGCATCTAGCAACAAAGAAAAGGAAAAAGCATCCTCTGTGGATTTTTGCATTTACTTATTTGAAGAAAAACTTTCAAAGTATAAATCATATTTCAAGGTCCTGCTTTTTAACTTCAGCTGATAACCCTTTTGAGGAATTAAGTCCACTGCATGGAAGAAATGGTTGCAGATGCTTTCTAAGAGACAATGAAATTATGTGGGCTGTACTTTCTCTCTGCTAAGCTGACTTCTCTACAGGCTCAGTGGGGCTGCCTGGGAACTGCTCCTTGGGGGTGCCAGGGCATGGTGATGCAATTGCCATTTCTCACCAGGGAACAGCGAGGTCATTATTAATGAGAGGAACTATTAATCAATGAAGTTTTAGGCATTAAACGAACTTTGGAAATGAGCATGATGTTCTGTTGATTTGTCCAAGCTCCCAAACAGCTGGAGTTTATGGCATTTCTGCGCTTGCTCAGCACACATCATTGAAGGCAATTTTGTTTTTCTTTGTAAGGGGTGGTGTATAGGTGAGCTTCCCTCTCACAGGTGTTTTGGGCATATAATTTCTTTTAAAAAATGTACAACCATTAAATGGCAGTCTTGGATACCCTAATTACTGGCAATGTTCAGGATTATGGAAGAACTCCCCTCCCTGACTTCAGTTTCTTGACATTAAAAATTTATATTGAAATACCAGCCCCGTAAAGTCCATTGATTACTTGTTCTAATGCAAGACAGTAGGCATTTCTGAACCTCTTCAGTATTTATAATATAGATTTAATGAAGGTGGATGTTGCCAGTTTCCTGGATGGTAACAACTTGGGTTGCATTGTTTCTGCTGGTCATTGCTTAAGTGGCATCCAGTGGCAGTTCCCTTAGGCTAAACTGCTGAACATCGTTTTCTCCTCTCAGCTTTCTGAAAATTAAATGTCATTCAACTCCTATAAATATTAGCCTGCAGATTACAAGATAGACAAAATTCCAGTTGATGCTTATTGAAGGAGGTCGGTATTCTATTTAAATAAATAAAATAGAAAAAGTTGGTCATTTCTTGTTGGCAAGAATTATGATACTGTTCTCTTCCGCCTACTCTGTGTTCAGCAAATCCTGTAAGTTGGGAAAATTCTAAAACCAGTTCTTAAAGGTATTACAGTACAATTTTACAGCAATTACAGACATGCTGAAAACTTATGTATTTTTTTAAATCTTCCTAAACCTTCATCTCTATGCCCTAAACTAAAGCAAAGCACTGAAAACATAGGAGATATTAGATTATTGGCATAGACAACACAGCCTGTGATTTAGTTAGCTAGAAGAAATAGTTAATTTTCTAAAATGCTGTTTTAGGGAAACAATAGCAAACAGAAGGTGTTTACACTCAGAAGACTAGGCTAATGGATTTAACAGGGGAAAAAACAACAACCAACAAGACAGGGTCAAAACCAAATAAACAAAAAATCCCCAGCTACCCAAATAGACTGTGGAAGATGGGAATGATTAAAAAAAAATCTCTGATCAAAAAAAAAAACATCTGCATGCTAATCCTGGTGTTTTCAAGTGGAACAACAGTGTAAGAAAAAACCCCCACACATTTAAGAAGAAATGTGAGAAGCAAACAAAAAGATAATGATGAATGGAAAAATACGACCAAGTCAGTAAATGCAGAGAAAGAAACAGATTGAATCTGTGCTTTCTTTCACAATGGAACTTCTGCTGGTGTGACTGCATATTCAGCAGTGTGAATATTATAATTAAAGAATGTCAGCTCAAGCAAAATGTTTAAAAACCTTCCTATTAAGCAGATAAACTGTTTAAAATTGCTGATTATATTAGGAAAAGGGGTTGTGTTTGTTTTTTGTATTTCAGTTCCTTTCATCCTCTCTAACACGGTTAAATAGCTGATGTCTCTCCCAGGCAGTGTTTGATAGTGGTGCTGTTGATTTCGATACTGAGGTGATAAGAACATCTCTATGGAGGGCTCAGTGCTGTGCTGCAAGTCCCGGAGGTTGCTGGTACACATGCAAGGGTCAAGTTCAGTGCCAGGCAGTGATCCCACAAGAGCGACCGAGATGTACCACCCCTGCATGGCGTTCAGGCTGCTTAACTCTGTCCATCTACAGGACCAATGAGGCAAGGTGCGACACGATGTTGGTACAGCGGGGTTGCTGGCAGCGCCTGTGAGGCTTGGAGGCTCTCTATATCGCACTCCATCACACAGACCCGTAGGCATGCCCTCATAACTGCTGCAGACAAAGAGCGGGGCTCCATACCATGTCAGACAGAAAACTCTGTGCAGTGCTTTATCCCAGGTTTGGACCAAAATGGGAGCGTGCGAAAGGGAGCTTCCCAGCACTGTGAAATGTGGATGCAAATCTCTCTCTTCTCTGGAGTCCAGAAAATGTTTCACATCAAATTACAGTTAAAATCGCTGCTTCTTTTTCTCATAGCAAGACAAAAACTATCATGGTGCTGGACAAAGAACAATTATGAATGAATTAAAAAAATAATATAAGCTAAAGATGCATATTAGGTTAGACCAGCTGAGCCTCATCTTGCATATACATATGTACAGATGAATTTTTAGAGACCCAAATAGTCTGAAGCATTAGGTGTGTAGCCTCCTGCTTATCATTCAGAGATTTAGTAAGATCTAATCATTACATATGATCTTAAGGAAGAGTATCATTACAGTGTAGCTTGAAAACTCACACCTTTTTTAGACCTCTTTAAGATACTGTTCCAACACAAATAACTCAAAGGTGGCTGAACTGTGAAAAATGGCAGCTAAAAAATAGATGTTGATGTATATATTCATTCTAGGCTCCCAGGAAAACATTTGTCATTCGGAAAGCTGCTCTGAGCTTGCTATTTTAGCACCCAAAAGTATCAGAACATCTTTAAGATTTTTGTCAGGCTCTAACTATGAGGCTGCAGTGCACTTTTTCTCCCTATTGTGGCCAAGCTTGTGTTGTGAGCAAGGCAGTCTACCTGAGGTGTCATTACAAAGTGTGAGAAAATTGTCATCATAAATCATGAATGTGAAAATAAAAGCAGCCTTTGGGATTGCAGAATTTCTTCCAAAATTTTCCCACTGCTACGAAGTATTCTGTAATGTAACACTAGGTTTCTGTCTTTCTCAGCTGCTGAAGTGTTGTTCTGCATTTCTAGGTTTCCAGAGAGTCACTATGGCACTTAGACTGTTAACCCAACCTTGAAGAGCAAACAACAGCACAGGCAACAGCCTGGTTATGAGTCTGTAAATCTGTAAACATTACCTCATACCTTTCAGAGAAAACTTAACTCTTTTCTCTATTCATACAATGAGATAAAAATTGCCAATTATCATGTCAACTGTTAAATGTAAAACATTAAACATGATAAAAAAATGATTTTTAAAAGGCTGGAGTAATAAAACACACATAACTGCAGCCTGATGACATGCTGATTAGATAAATTTTGAGTCATTCAAAACCAAAATGAAATACATTTTTCTTGTGGTATATGTCTAACTTTGTTCTGTAGAGAAATCTCACAAAGAAGTATTGAAGTTGGGAATTTAGCAGATGAGTAGAGAGCAATGCATTCCACTACACATTTGCATAGTGGAATTCTGTGATGCAGTAGGGCGCACATGTAGACAAACAAAAGGCTCCACATTTAACCAATAGGATTTTAAAAGAGCTGTATTTAATAATGTCAATGCTGAACATGATTTTCCTTTCTGATTCTTTCATCCAGTTGCTGCCTTTTCATGCTATAGTAGTTTCATGGTTTGGTACCAGACAATTATTTACCTCGTATTCAGGATCAGTCTTTCTTCAGTTCCAGTAATAACTATTAAACCACTATTTCTCTCTGCACGCTCTTTTGTTTTAGGCTACTTAATTGGAAATATTAATTGGCCCTCGTGTCTTATGGCAGGGAAAATAACAATCTTAAATTTTATTAAGCTCCCATAAATATTTCACTTGATGCTAATTTCTGTGCTTCCAGCTGAGCTGTTTAAAGTGCTCAAAACCCCTTTTTTGATCACAATTAAGTACCGTTTGTGTTTTAAAATGTATATCAGCAAAAGAGAAAACTGGTTTTTTTAACACCTGCAGTCCTTTCCCTTTCACCCTCAAATTATTTGCCATATATAGGTGTACCATCAGTGCACCGCTTTCTTTTTTTTTGAGTGCCAAGCAGACCGAGTCTGATGACAAATTCGGTCCCGGGTCGGCGACCGCTTGTCTGCAAAGCCTGGAGCTCCCCCACGCGGCAGCGGGAGCCGGGAGAGGGCTGGGAATGGGGCTGGGAATGGGACTGGGAGCTGGGCTGGGAGCCTGGGCAGGCTTCCCTGCACCTCCCGCCTAGGAATTTCTGCACAAACATTTTGCCCTGACACCAGATAACATTGTTTAAATTGATGCTGTGTCGCTGCTTTGAATTCTTTAAAATAAAGCAAAACCCAACTATTTTTAACTTTTCACTGAGTCTAGTTTCGCTGCAAGTTTTTCCTCCTAGAGCAAAGAAGACAAGGGAACAAATTCCTCCAGGGAGTGGTTTAGTTAATAATTTGGTGGCTTGAGTCATACCCTTGGGCTTTAGCTCATTTCCAGCCTGGGGTAACCCTGCAGACCCCAGGCACTGCAGTCTTTTAGTGTGACCCAGTGGGGCCATGGATGCTGTGGCAGTTGTAATTCCAGGTCATGACCCTTGGCAGAAGAAGAGAAGCTACATAAAAGGGGTGTGTATTATCCTGCCAGACAGATGGGGTGAACAGAGCGAAGACTGTGAGCACAGTCAGGAGGCAGAGGGGCTAAAAATACCATCTTTCCACTGAGCATTTAAAACTGAGGCATTTGGCTGTGGGACAGAATTGGGCTGTGGAAATGGTTTAAAAGGTTTTTGCCACTGACCATATGTTACCACACTACTATTAAGTAGAATCATAGAATCACCAAGTTGGAAGAGGCCCACCGGATCATTGACTCCAACCATCCCTATCAAACACTAAACCATCACCCTCAGGACCTTGTCCACCCGTGCCTTAAACGCCTCCAGGGAAGGTGAATCAACCACCTCCCTGGGCAGCCTGTTCCAGTGCCCAATGACCCTTTCTCTGAAAAACTTTTTTCCTAATGTCTAGCCTAAATCTCCCCTGGTGGAGCTTGAGGCCATTTCCTCTTGTCCTGTCCCCTGTCACTTGGGAGAAGAGGTCAGATCCCTCCTCTCTATAACCTCCCTTCAGGTAGTTGAGGAGAGCAATGAGGTCTCCTCTCAGCCTCCTCTTCTCCAGGCTAAACAACCCCAGCTCTTTCAGCCGTTCCTCGTAAGGTCTGTTCTCCAGCCCCTTCACCAGCTTGGTTGCTCTTCTCTGGACTCGCTCCAGAGCCTCAACATCCTTCTTGTGCTGAGGGGCCCACAACTGAACACAGGATTCAAGGAGCAGCCTCAGCAGTGTTGAGTACAGAGGGAGAATAACCTCCCTGGACCTGCTGGTCACACTGTTTCTGATACAAGCCAGGATGACATTGGCCTTCTTGGCCACCTGGGCACACTGCTGGCTCAAGTTCAGTCAACTGTCAACCAGTTCCTTCACCTCCAGGCAGCTTTCTAGACAGTCCTCTCCTAGTCTGTAGCTCTGCATAGGGTTGTTGTGCCCCAAGTGCAGGACCCGGCATTTGGCCGTGTTAAACCTCATGCTGTTGGACTCAGCCCAGTGGTCCACTCTGTTCAGATCCCTTTGCAGAGCCTCCCTACCCTCCAGGAGATTGACACTTCCACCCAGTTTAGTGTCATCTGCAAGCTTGCTAAGGGAGCACTCGATGCCTTCATCTAGGTCATTGATGAAGACATTGAACAGTGCTGGACCCAGCACTGAGCCCTGGGGAACCCCACATGTGACTGGCCTCCAGCTGGATTTAACACTATTTACCAACACTCTCTGGGCCTGGCCATCCAACTAGTTTTATACCCAGGAGAGTGTCTACCTGTCCAGACCAGAGGGCACACAGTAGTAGATAGAACACAACATTAAATTCAGTGCAAAATCACCTGTACTTGCTCAAACCAGTCTCCAATGATGTATAAATTAAGTGTTTAGACTTTGTCTTGGAGTGGCTGAGGAGTGCACCCATGGAGGCCTCTCTGTGTTTAGGCAAAGACTTCCAGCTGTGGTCTGAATCCTGCAGAGATACCTGCATCATCTGACTACAGCCCTTATGCCTGCAGTTGCCTCAGTGAGATTTGGAGTCTGTTTACTGGGGTTAGCCTACAACCTCTGTGAGGAGTAAGAGGGTTGTTTTGACCTCTCTCCACCACTTATATTAGCAACATAAAGGCCACAGAGGGTGAATATATATTTTGGGGGGAAGCAAAAACTCACCAAGGCAGTGAGCACAAGAGGTCGCAAGGACTGATAGCATCAGCTCTTTCCCCAAGTTTTTCAGTATCCTTCTTTCAATACTTATTCAAGATACAAGACAGCATGCATTTATCTAGACACACTGTTGCTTCTCGCAGTTTCAATTTATAGCCAGCTAGTGTCACTTTGAAATCCTAGCTTCTGAATCACACACAAAAGTGTATAGCTTAGATTTTCCCTTGAACATCCTATTCTTTCTTTACTTTTTACTAGCCCCAGTGAGAGTACTGAAGGGGCACATATCAGGCTCAGAGCATTATGCCTGTGATCAGAGTCACAGTGCAGTAATATGGACACAGTTTTGCCCATTTGCTTCTGTAAGGTGGTTCTGTTAATAGTTTGGTAAAGCACTCATGCAATTGAGTTGCATTAACATGATTTGAAAATGGTTTTAAGTTATTGGCTTAATGAATGAAAAATTGAATACCAAGAAGCCCAGGCTTTAGCCAGCTAGGTCTCAAATATCAATCTCTGGCCTTAAATAATTCTGCTATTGTTATTCTCTTTCCACAATCAGACCCTGTTTGGATTAGTGTGGATTGGCACTATTCCTCTAGTATTAATCTGCCCTCACTCAGCCTTAGACGGCTTATCCCAAAATAGGTGAATTCTCAGACTAAGTAGAGCTTTCACAGCAGTTTTTGTATTACACTGCCTGCAGAGAGCATAAGTCAGGTCTTGGTCTAAAATGTCCTTTATCACCCTGTTGAATTCCTGCTGTGTTTAGCAGCTGCACAACTTAAAATAGCCTTCAGGCTACTCTAAATACTGCTGAATTTCCTGATATCGTAGCGCTAGGCGGAAACATTTGGGGCATAGAGTCCAAGCTCTCCCGTAATCACAAGTCACATAATAGACATGTAGTTTGCAGGAGTGCACAGCACACTTCACCCTTCACTATGTCCTATAACTCACCTGAGACTTGAAGTGGAAGATGCAGAAGAAGCTTAAAAATAGCAAAACATTGCAGTAAAGGAAGAAGAGATCAAGAGTGTGATCTGCCAGAAACTGACTGAGCACTAGTAGTATATGAGGGTGGCTTAAAGACACCTTTAACCTTACCTTTGCTTCCCAAGCTGCTATTAAACCACAGCTTGGAAAGAGTCGAGCTCCCCAGTGCTGCTTTTGTGTAATGCTAACTTTGTAATCTTTTCTAGCAGTACAAAGCATTGGCAAAAGATTTGTGGCACTCATTTTAAAGCCTGAGTGCTTTGCAACTGTGTAGGAGTTTGTACCATATGGTTTCTGCTGGATCATGTAACATCACACCAATGGGCTCAAAAAATGCATGATAAAATTGTTCATTCAATACTGGCCAGAAGCAGGAACTTGTTCACTGTGATAATGTACTTCTCTAAATCTTATGTCTTTGTCAATATAGCCATTTATGAAATACAGACTCATATGGCATATGAACACTGTTCTGCTCTAATACATGGAAATAAGGACTAAGGAATATATTGACTCAAATCAGACATGTACTTTTCCTACTTTATTACTACATTTTCAGTAAAAAGCTCATCATGGGCAGAGTTTGTATCTTGATTACTTTTTGAGTCCCATTGAAAAGGATTGTGATCTAGTCAGTCATGCTGGTGTCTTTTAGTGAGCAATTAAAAATATGAATGTGAAACATTTATAAATTATTTTCAGGAGCTTGACTTTTACTTGCCAGCTTTTCCATTGCTTATTAGCTAGGTTGACAATGACACATTTTGCTCACCCAATAAACCTCTGTGCAGTACTGGACACAGTGGCAGGGCATCCTGTTTCCCAAGAAGGTGTAGTTCAAAAGCAGTAATAATTCCTCTTCTTTGGAAATCTAGCTGTTTGCAAAAGTCTGGAAAAGTTTATTTCCTTGTTTTCCAGTACACCTACAGTTCTGTGCTACAGTTGAGCTAAAAAAGGCTTATCAAAAGACATGTTTAAGAATGCTAATAAGAATAAGTCCAAGAAAATAGTCTCAAGGCACACATAGCTGTTACAGTAAGTGATAACAAGGGAAGGATCTTGAAGTTTTCTCATGTATGAAATACAGCAACCAGAAGATCTTAGGGAAAGACTAAATAAAAGCTGTAAGCACTCTCTGTAACATGCAAGAATTCTACCCCCACACCTGTTTTCTCCCCTCCCTCGCACACTTGCAATATGTTGTAAGGATGTAAGTGTGAAAAAGTACACACAGAGAGTTACTTGTAGGCCGTACATAGACACTTGTCATTTTTCTTAGTGTGAGTATTTCTTTTTCATGGCCAAGTATCATAATTCGACCATTATTATGGACTGAACTAGGCAGTAGATTTTGCACCCAGCATGTTATAGTTTGCCCCAAAATCTTGCAAAGCTGTTAGAACTTAGGGTATTGCCTTAGGATGCTCTAAGTATCCTAAAGTTCATAGGAATGTAATTTTCCCGGTAATTTTAATTTATTTAGGTTTGTTACATTACACTGACAGCTACCCTTATACATATCCTAATATGACCACACACTGCTACTCACCATTCATTCAAACAAAACCTTGTGAAAATCTTTTCATATAAGGATATGAACAATTTCTGACTTGTTGACTTCTATAACAAAGCAAAAGATCTTATACTGCATTGTTTGTTAGGAGGGAGTAGGCTGCTACGTTTTTGTTAGGAGTATTCCAACAAGAATCTAAGGCTTCACATCAGGCTTGACTCATCTTGCATATTTGTGCAACGATATGGGATCAACAGATACAAAAATATTTTGTCGAATATCTGTGATTTTTCAGTTCTCATTCACATCACTGTTGTAATTCCTGCTATTTTCCACTCTTATGGCTGCTTTGCAGTATATTCCACAAGTCTTAAGTATTTGTGGTCTCATCTGTAAATGTATACATACAGATGAGTTGAAACAGGTTTTGTTTTTTTCACATAACAGATATATGTGCTGCAGAGAACACTGCAATACATCATCCTGCTGAACCCAACGTCACTAATATCCTAAAGGGAATGAAATATTTGTGGACACAAACAGCAGGCTGAATGAGAATACCCCAGCGTCCTCACAACTGCTTTTCAGAAGTCCATAATGCCTCATATTTTCAGGGTTCAAAGCAATCTCTAGCTCTACCAGATTAGGATCCCCACATGGAAAGTACATTATGAACATGTCAGCATGTTGCTGGGATCTTTGACCACTCTGCTAGATGCTGACCATCCACCAGATGCTTGCCACCTTCAGAGAAGAGATACCACACTAGATCTGCCATATGTTCATCCTCACACAGCACAATGGCTGTAATCCCGTGTTCCATATATTTTTTTTCAGTGCTTCAGTTCAAATTCTGACTCAGGTTGAACTCTGCTGCAATAAAATAGCTGTGGCCTGGAAGAGTTATGATGTCCAGTCTTTTAATGCATTAGCTAGAAGAGACAGAGAAGCACAGATGTAGCAAATGCCACTGCACAGTATGCTCTCCAGTTACCTAGAGGCGTTATACTGTACAAAAGCATAATGTCATCAAGCACTTGAGTGATTCAACTCCTCCCCATACTCAGTAGTACCTTGTAAGAGGCATAATTCAGTTCTCATTCTGTTCTTTTCAAATTTTTTTTCAATGTGTTTTTGTAAAGTCAAACAAATAGGAAAATTAATGACAGCACATGAGTACACCTCAGAATAATGCTACTTAGGGACTGCTGTGCCCTTGGCTCCAATTAACCCTAGTGTTCGTTGTAGGTTGCAGCCAGCTGCATCAATCACAGTTACTTTGGTAGGGAAAAAAACCCCATCATTATTGAAGCCACACGCAGATATATACATTATTTTCCTGAAGTATCATAATCCTCCAGTTACCAAAGAGGGCCTGTGATAACTGGGAGGAGATGAAACTCAATTTTCCTTAACATCTGCTTGATCCTTTGCTATAATCAGCACCGCATGCACCAGGCAAGGTCACAAACCATGGCAATGTTCATCACAACGTGCAGTTTCCCCATTCTAGTGCCATTAACTGCTCAGCAACCCCTCTTTCTCCATCCCACTGTTTTTAAACTGCTCTAGCACTTCAGAGCAGGAATGGAGAGCTGGCTTCGCAGGCCCATTTCCAAGATAGCTGTCACAGACAGCACTTTCTCAAAGTGTCAGCAGTGAACCACTATCCCATTTGTTTCAGTGGAATAGGAAAAAGAACATCAAAGTGGGATTTAATTTCAAGTTTGCTGGCCAGCACCTGCATCTAGGAAGAGATTCTGATGGTATCAACATTACAGGCATTGCACTATCTCATCTGAGTAAGTTCCTGACAGTTTGTAGAGACCTATAGCTGACCTACAGACAATAGGACCAAAGCACTGTTTATTTTCTTCCTTTTATTTTTTAAAGGAATAGAGAATTAGTGGCGTCAATGCCGTCTGTTATCAAGGTGGCTATTTGCAGAATGATACTGTTAGCCATGCACTGTCTTTTTCTGAATGCTTATTTGCATAACCTGCATTATTTTGGTTGAATTTTTGTTCAAAACCTCGTGTTTGCTCTAACCAGAAATTAAAACACAGCATAGATCACTTGAGATGAGGGTGGGAGGTTCTACTGAATCTCACTTAATGTTATTTAATACGTCTCTTGTGCTGCAGTTGCTTCCTTCATAGAAGTAGACCTTTCCCCAACTACCTCCCTGTAAATCCGAAGGGTCTCTCCCCTTGGCTTTGCTGACTACTTCTCTGTCTAAGACTCATCGGGCTCTCTTTCCCTCACCAGCTCACAAGACAACACCTCAGCACTGCAGTGCCTTGCTGTCCCCAGGTAACAGTTTACCACGCATAAGGATTAGAGCACCCAAACATTAGCCACTACTTTGAAGTTGTGTTTAACTCTAACAAGGTGAGGTAACAGCAAGGAGAAGCACTATGAAATAAACAAGATAAGCCACAGATGCATGGAAGTAAAAAGATAGCCAAGTTGCTGTTTCCCAAGTAGCAACATCAGCTCTAAATATCTGGCCCTGTATGTATCCAGCTGACAAGCTAACAGATATGTCTCATCCCTCTGGCTGAGGATTTGGTTCTTATGCAAACCTATGACTTCAGATTGCATTCATGCAAGAGGATCTGGGATTTTTATAGAACCAGGTGCATGTTTTGGCAGGAGGCATATATGTGTGTGTGTATACGTGTGGAGGGGGGACATTCAAATTCAAATTCCCCTCTCTTTCCTTTCCCTGCAAAAGAGATTGTTAACTCAGGAAAGGCATGTTACCAAACCATTGTTTACTTTTCCCAGTTTCAGAAATGCTGTTGTACTTAGATAATGGCAAGGTGCAGTGGTCTCCAGCATAAATGATAAAAAGAGCTGCCTCGCTCCTGGTCTGCCAAGCCACTGAAAGACAAAATGTTCTTTGCTGTTTGACAAAGGGAAAGCCTGAGTACAAAGCTTCTTCTGGTATGGAGCCTTAGCTGCACTTAAGAGTGCCACTGAAGAAAAACTATGGCACCCCTGAACTTGCCAAACAGTCAGAAGAGTCCATTCACCTTCTTCCCTAACTGGCTGAAACATAAAATACCTGTTTGAAAGGAATAAGTTAAATAAATTTGCTGTAAACATAAAACCATTTATTTCAATGAGTGAGAGATAAGATGCAGAAATCTGTTCCTTACCTGTAATCCCTACTGGTTTTATGTGCACTGAAAAGTACTTAAATCAGCATGATGCCAGCCCATCATTTCTTAGATAATGATCAACATTTTCTCTGTTATGCTCTGTTTCTTAGGTTTTGATTCAGCAAAGCATTCAAGTACTTCTTTATCTTTAGGTCTACTAGCAGCCTTCAGTAAAAGCACACAGTTTGAAAGTACAGTGCTCTGCTAAACTGAGTCCTTCACTGGACTAAAGAGAAAGCTGACACAGAGCAAAGCAGCATTGCTTTCCTTCCAATCATACTTGTTTTATTCACTTGCTCTTGCTGTGTACAGCTGCAGATTGCTGGCAGTGTGCTTAGATGGAATTTGAGGGATTCGCAGCTTCAAAGATGAGATGTGCCAGCCTTCACAACAAGCTTGTATAAGCACAGGAAACGAAAGCATCCATGTAAACAAAGGGAGACGATACATACATTCACACCTGAGCAAATACACATAGTTTAACATGCAGTCTGTATCAGCAATGCTCCAGCAGATTTTAGAGCATTCACTGTATCAGCAGGCAGAGTTCTCATTTCTGCTATTGCTTTCTCTTTGCTTCATAATCGGAGGAGCACTGGGGCCAAGCCTACTAGTTTTGTAAAATGTATGAAGAGGTTTCAAAAGCTCTGGCAGTGTCTTATCTATACTGAACTAGCATTAGAGTTGCGCTCAAGGAGTGCAGTATGCTATATATCATTGAATTCCTACCCTATTTTGTGTTTTCCATGTACTTTTTGAGCTTCTGTACTTTTTTGCCTGTAAGCATGGATTTGTTGGTTGTCTTGCTGAGATTTTTAGGGGAGGAGAGTGTCTGATTTTTGAAAAGACAATGAGATTTTAGAACATTCCCTGTAATTCAACAGGCTTGTGTATAATCATAGAGATAAGAGGATCAGAAGTCGAAAAAAAAAAATAACAGCATGAGTATTGAGCATTTCTGAACTCTGACACAAAAGAACCACCAGAAATCTCAATACTTCAGGGGGAGCAGGTTGGTTTCTTGTAGTCTTTAATGCTTAAGCACCTTCCTTCCTTGCCACTAACTACACCAAGAAGAAACACTATCTCCTTGGTGTAAAATGAACTAGATTTTATTTCCTACTCCATTACAGAGTGGAATGTACAAGCCACCATGGAGATACTAGTTTTCTCAGGACTACCCAGGGCCATCCTTGGTACCAGACAAATGATGATCCTGACCACTCAGCCAGAGTATGTGGAACCTCTCATGTCTGAGGTGCTTAGCTGACTAGTGTACTGATTTGACAGGCTCCTGGATTATTCGGGTTTACTGTAATCCCCTTAGGGTTGTATAGGCTGACCTCTTGTATAGCCCCAAGTCCCATTTATTTCAATGAGAGGTAGAAACGTTCAGCCCTAATCAGAGTTGGCTCAGGCCTGACACGCTCTTCTATATGAGATTTACAGAGGTTTAATGTTACTTTTAAGAGACTTTCAAAAGTCCCTTAGGGGAGTTCATCTATGGGAGTTAGATGCCTTCATGGGATCCACAGAAGTCAGCTGGGTGTGTAATTCCCATTAAGTTAACTTGTTCGAGGTTTTTTTTGTGAGTCCCTCTTGGCGCTAATCTCTCTTGGCTCCCCTTCCCTCTTCTCCTCCCCCCTTCAGTCCTTTAAATAAAGATAGCACTTAGCATAAAGATGTGTTGCAAGCCTCCACTCAGTGTCTATAAAGTGCTTTTCAACTCTGGCAGAAGTGCCTAAGTGTATAGTATTCACTGAAATTGGAAACAGTGGGGATTTTTATGGAGATGATGTGCAAGCTCTGTTCTATCAGATACATTCATCTCAAATTTCCCTGGTGTCAAGATCATATGGCTAGAAGAGGGTGCTGAATCCCCAGGGCTCTCCATGCCTTTTCGCACTGCAATTAAATCCCCCTAGTCTGATTCTCATTTCATTAATTTCTGCATGACTGAAGCAAGAGATGTGGTTTGAGGGATAAAAGAACAGGAAATATTTTAGCTAAAGCAACATAGCTAAGTCTTAGTTATACTTTGTTGTCTTCAAAGAGAAGACAGATAATATGTAAAGTAACTGTAATACAAACAAAAAAACCACAGAGAGTAGGGAAGGGTGAAAGCATACAACGAACAAACCAATAATTTGGCAAGAGGAAGTTGAAATACAACAATGATTTGTTTATCAGACCATTCTGTTAACCTCTAATGCAACATTTAATCTCTCATGATTGAGCTCTCCGTTTTGTTATTAGACCTTAATAACTAAATTGTCATCTAGCAGACCAGGCCAGGAAATACAAGTAAGCACAGGGGTTCAGACACCATTCAGTCCCTTCTGCACAGAAGCTGTATCAGCCCTCATTTTATGATGCAGCTGAAGTCTTGTTCCTATATCCTCTTCAGGCTGTGCTGTGCACACCAATCTACCATCTTCAGGCTGCCTTCCCAGAGCTGTTCACGTAGGACACATTGCTGGGAGCTATCCCCACCTCTGTTGTGTCAAGACTGTATAGTTTTGCTAGAGCTCTGCAAGTTACAATGAGCTTATTTCAAATGAAATGCGTTAAGGCATAGGGTAGTTAACAACCTACTCTTCTGGCAGGGTGTACAGATGAGTGTGGTGACAAAAAGGCTCATAAGCCAGCACAGCTGCAGCTGAGAGAGAACATGTGGACAAGACTTCACTCTCCATCTGAGCCCAATTGGTTGTGTAAGGCAGAAGCAGGGGGAAGGAAAGCAATCAGATAAGATAAAGAACTGGAGCCAAAACTATCCCTTCACTACTGGGCCAAAGAAAGGCTGGAGGGGAGTTTTAGATGTGGTGGTTAGGACAATCAGAGATGTACAGTGTGCATGCTATGAATATTAGAGCATGTTACACAGCCTTAGCATGACAAATTGAAAAGGATCCAGCTCAGAGAGCCCCACCAGAGCACAGTGGCTGGAGGGGGGAAATGGGCTTGAAAGCTGTTCCAGTTTGGTGGACACATTTTGATGCCCCAGCTGAGACTCCTGAGGGAAAATAGGAAAAGGAGGATCTAGCTTGTGAATCATGCCAAGTGTTAGCTGCCACATTGCCTGCCTGCATCAGATTTGCATAATTTTGCCCTTTCTCAGTAGCAGAAATGCACGCACGTGGAAGGCTTTGATGGCAGAAACATGAGTGCCTGGGGAATTCTGGCACCGCCAGGGTCAGGTGGCAGCTGAGAAAAGATTCAAAAGGCTCTAAATGTTAAGCTTCAGGGTCCCAGTTTTTTTCCAGAAGACAGGACAAGAGAATTGATCTTATTGACTGTTCCTGAACTGATCCTGTTAACTATTTTACTTCAATGATTGGACAAATACCACTTGCATAATTTGAAAGTTTCTTTTGCAGTTCTCAACCCACTTTGTCCCTCAAATGTCACTAATCTATTAAAAATCCCACATAATAACCACTTATACTCCACTCCTTTCTCCCATTTTTTTTCTTTCTGATGTACTCATCTGTTTGAAAGAGGACAAATTAATAAAGCTATTTCCCAAAACTCTGCCAATTACGTAAGTGGCATCTGTTATCAGCTACATTTGGGAGAAAAAAAGGTATCCAATTGCCTATGCTGTCATCTAATGCCAGAGCAGATTATAGGTAAAGCTGGTTGTATTCACACCAGTGATTCAGTGTATGAAAATAGGTTACTCCATGGCCATCTTTGTACATGGAACATGTTTCATGAGGTAGGGAAGGAAGAGGAAAGTATCATTTGCTAATTGTCAAAGAAATCCTCTGAATTTAGGTAGATATAAGAAAAAGGCAAAACTCAATAAAGTATTATTTTCTGGACAGTAAGAGGCTTTTACTATTGAGTGGAAACAAACAAACAAGAAAGCTAAGGAGCTGCACTTGACATGAATGATGAATGCTTGTTTTAAAATAAACAGACACATTTGATTATTTGTAATCCAGCATAATCCACTGTGTAATGTTAAATATTTTAAGAGAATTTTTCTTCTGTTTGTTCTCAGCATGGCTGGCCTGAAGCCAAAATGTTGTTATTTTTAAAGGCAATCCTCCACTAAGGGTTTTGAATTTCTTTCATGTTCACTCTTTTTATAGCATTTTGAAATTGATTGTGCATAGCAAATTCACAAACAGAAAAAAAAACCAAACACCAAAACCTATCATCATATATCTTTACTGTAAGTAAACTCCTGGTCTCATTTCCCAGTGTTCTGCAGCAGGAGGGGCTCTACAAAGTAGAGTTAAAATCCTGCTTTTACACCTACAAAGCTAATATAAAGTTAGTTGCTCTCAGTGCCTCTGCCAAAGAAGGTGAAGCAGGTGGATTTCTTAAAACACTATAGAGCTGAGGATGCCACTGGTGAAAGGACTGGACCTGATATACAGGTCTGAAGAGAGTCTGGGTTGTCCATGGACAGAAACCAGGGCCTAGGTTTTATCATACAGTTTTGAATACACTGCTTAGTGGCATTTTGGAGCCAAAAGATGAAGTAAATCAATCTCTGTATGAATACAATGTCTTTTCCAGTAGAAGGTAACACAGCAAATTTTCTCTGTTAGCTTTTAATTCCCTGGCTGAGAACACGCTTTTGTTTCTCTTGGGGATGCAGCTAGCAGATAGAATTTGCTATGGCTGTTCTGTGCTTCCTGGTCCCAACAGGTATTTTGCACACCACTCCTCCCCATGACAGGCTGTTGCAGCCCCTTCCATCTGCTGTTCTTAATGTCAGCACATTTCAGCTCTTGAATTTAAATGTACAGAATTAACCGTGCCATATTTGAACGTCTGGGGCCTGGCCCCAATATGTATTAGTTTGGCTTTCCACTCAGGAGGTATTTCATTTCAAACAATGAAAACACATTTTAAGTACAGATTGGCTTTCATTGCATTCCAGTTCTGGAGTGGCTACGACACAGGTTATATTTCCGAATATTATTTGGCAAACACCAGACTACAAACATGCTTTCCTAAATGAAAATGGAGATTTTCCAACAATCACTTGTCTCCAGAAGCGGGGAGTTTTAATTAAAATATCCATTATTGTAAGACTTGTAATGAAATTGCCCATCCGCTGTGCTGAATGTCTCACATTCGTGTCCTATTCATGCAGACTTCTAAAGAAGTAGCATCCCTTTCTCTCTGAAACTTTCTGCAATGTAAAAAATAATCTGTATGAGCAGCCCAATTCTCTTATAAGATATTTGTGTGGACCTATAACCTTTTCCAGGGTTTTCTTCTTAATTTGTATTCATTCACAACCAGCAGAGAGAATGAAAAGTGTGGCAGGGAGGAACTCATTCCAGGAGTTCTGCAGCACCCTGCAGCTTAGCAAAGGTAATTTGTGTAGTTACAGCTCTTCTTTTATTGAACACATCTTCAACAGTCATTGGATTGGGATGTTTCCTTTACACCTCCTCGAGAGCTAGTGCATATCCTGAATTTGAAAAATGTTCGTATAGCCTATGACCAGCTATAGGAATACAAAAGCCAGATTGCTTTGATCACAGAAATACTACAAAACAGACAGTCACAAGAGAAACAAAGGAAAACTCTCATGGGTAAACAGATATTTATTTGTTGTGATCTCACTCTAATGATTTTCTCATTAAGACTTAATGTGGTTTGGTACAAAGGTGGAGCGTGGGGTTGGAGGTCAAACCTATAAATAATGGCAACTAAGACAAGTAGTTTAAAAAATTGTTAAGAGCTTTTTTTCTTGTCTAAAATAGAATTTATAGATTTTGCTCTTCTGCTACAAGGATGAAAATAAAATAGAACAGCCATAAAATGCAGTTAGAGGCAATTCAGGAAAAAAAAAAAAAAAAAAAAAAAACAACTAATCATGACTAAAACAAGTGCAGCTGCAAGCAAAAGACAGGAAGAGGACCCACAGCCACAAGGTTGATGTTACCAGCCGGAAGGATGAGGAATATGGTTAGATCCTTAGAGTGCTCATGGGATACTATCCCTTCACAGGGGCACACAATCCCTTTTAAACCCAAGGGGAAAATCTGTTTGATGGAGCCGAAGTTGTCTGATACTCCTTTCTCACCCCTCCCAGGCTCTGAAATGTTCAGAAGCAAAATGCTGACCCATTCTGCTTCTAATATTCTTCTTTCAGTTTTGCATTTCAACATCCTTCCTCCCACATCTAGACCTGTAAGTATTATGTTCACATATATAAAAGGAAAGAAAAAGACAGATATTTAAAAAGTGTAGATTCCATACTGCAGAAAATAGTTGGAATTTCTGCGCAATAGACCAATAATTAATTAATTTTTCTTTCTCCCCCAGCCACAAGCTATGCTTGTGTCCCCCACCATCAGAAAAAGCATATTCATCAATTATCTGTCTGCTTCCTGTTCCACTCACCAAACAGCTGTAATAATAATAATAACAGCAACAAGAACAATAATAAAAGTAATAAATCCCCTCCGTATAAATTACTTTAGAACACAAAGGGATAGCTCTTCATTTTCTAACAACTTTGCTAATTTTAAGTGGAGTGGGAATTCTTTTTCCCTCATGTTTCATACTAGTGTATGCTTTCTAGGACACCGTATTTTGTTATCAATTTACAGCAAGTATTCATCCAGATTACTACAGGGTCCTCCAGCAAATGCAGAAGCAAATTGACATTATGAAGCCACACATTTTCTGTAGGGGGTCACCTTCTGTGAACCTTGCCTGCCCATAAGTATACATAAAAATGAAGCTCCTGGGAAAAAGAAGATTGAATTCTTATCCTGAGGGAATGGAAGAGGGAAGTTGTACTATTAATAAATCCAAATGTTAGGCTTAACTCCATATGCACAGTTTAGACAGGGATGATATAGTGTCCTCCCTCCTTGGAGAAGGAATGGCAAGGCAGACATTGCCACTTTTTCTTGAAGACAACTCATTTTCCTTCATATGCTTATTCAGGACACATGTCTCAGGTGCTTTTTAGCAGGGAGCCCCCACAGGAACTTAATCCCAGCCCTTTCCCCACTATGTCAATTCAACTGGTATGCAACCCACTGAAGTGAAATACTCCTTTTCCTTGTTTAGCTTTCAAGAGCAGTGAGGCATGTTGTTATATGCTTTTTTTAGACTGAGAAAACCAACTCATGTGTCACATCATACATAGCAATTGGACACGAAGAGGGAGCCATCCATCATTCTCTCCAGCTTCCCTGTGTTTACTAAAAGGTGTGTTTAAGGAGTGGTTAAAGGAGCTTTAAAAGCCCCAGACAATGTCAAGAAGGGCATATTCCCCAGACTTCATCATTTGACAGGAACTGAACTCCAGTGACTCTGCTCATGCACAAGAAGCATATCTAAGGTGGTTCTGGGCTGCAGTTGCTAGATGCAGAGATTTGGGGAGGAAGACACTAAGCAGCAAAGCACAGCCTTCTGTAATGACTGCAGGGCTTCCCAGGACTGCCTAGGCTTTGTCAGGGGCCACTTCTGGCACCAAGCCATGCCAGAAAGCAAGACTACTTAAAGTTACCCTCGTGTCTTCAAATTATGGGTTGCACTTCTGAGATGCAGCTCTGAATTTCAGTCAGCCTTGACTAATGAATTGATGCTGCCTGTTTTGGCACGGAACTCGACCCATGGTGCCAAGTTGCAGAGAATGGGAGGATGCCTCAAGAGCAAAATTGGTGCTGTGACCGTGAGAGTTATTGCAGCCCTTGGTTCTGCATGCAGTCCTCTGCCTTTGATGCTGCTCCCTGTGGACAGCACAGGGGAAGGACACCCACTCAAATTCCTTGCTAGGCTGAAGCCTAAGAAAATACCTGGCCTTTGCAATACTAGTTGATAAGTTACAAAGCCACTGGCATGAGCTTAATATAAATTGAAAAGGTACATCTGGGGAGTATGCAGTCTTCCTCATCTGTTTGCATCCCAGGCTTACAGCTGGATAACCAGTAGCATCCCAGCTTTGAAGTGCTGCCAAACTAGGAGGGTCTCTTCTGCCACTCCTTCTATTTCTCCTTGCTGCTACTTCTCATTATTTTCGTTTTTCCATACTTCTGCTGCATAAAAATTGCCCATCTGACAAAGCGTGTTACAGTCAAAATCTCATTATGGGCACAGGGGAACACACCTTATATGTAGAGCCAACAATTAGAGTTTATTGTTAGTTTAATTAATGTTTCAACAGTAATATCAAAATGAATCAAATAGTTATTCTAAGCCCAGCTACTATGACACTAACTTTTATAAACAATATTATCTAATTATTGCAGATTCCCATTAAGAGTACAATCCAATTTCTTGTTCACCGAGTTCCTGGTATCTACCTCTTTTTTTCATGTTATGCTCACCTTTATTAGGACTGGCAGAGAATTAGCATCCCATGTTCCTCACTAGCAGGAGTGTGCTGTGCGTGGTCAGAGTTTGTTCCTCTTCGGCCCTGGGTCTGCTTGGGGTTTTCACACAGTCTGTTGCTATTACTTTTTTAATCGGTGCCCAACTTTAGTTACAGGACGTTCACTTAAGAGGAAGAATGTACATAGTCTAATTTCTTGAGGGTAATAAGATGCCATTTCACAGAGTTAAGCTAACATTAAAAAACAAACTGGAAATTAGTCACCTGTTTGGCAATTGGTGGTTCTACTAAAACAAGCTAACATAAGCTCAGGACCAGACAAGGTCTGAAATGGCCTGTGTTAAGGTAAAACAAAACCTTCAGTCTGTCGATAGCAATGGTACTATCTTATTTCCTGAGGTGCAAGGTTTCAAAAGCTGGTTTCACACCGGTACTGCTGATGCATACACACTCCTCCTAACAAGCATACATGCCAATTACGTCCAACGCTTTTGTCAGTAAAATGCTAGTTACCTGACATTTTTCCAGTTGCAGTCAAATGGGCTGCAGCCAAAGTCTTAGATAACAACACCTGAGGTTTTCTTTGAAGATGAAGCCACTCAGCTCTGTTTCCCCCTAATAGAGTCACACTGTACACTTTCATTTCAAGGAACAGCAGTTTGTGGGTTTAAGCATCCATCCTACTATGGATATTATTGTCAAGGAAATGCTTTAGGCCTTCAGCACTGAAGTCAAAGCTCAGTTCCCACTGGCAACAGTAGCATTACTGTAGCCATGACTAGTACAGGTATATATGGCACACAGATGTGGACATATATATGTATATATACACACACATATATATGTATTTTGGTATGTAGTTACATGAAAGCTTTACATTTGGAATATGGTATTCAATGACAATATAATGCATTTTTGACAAACTTCAGGTGTTTCTAAACAGAAAGAAATGAAAAGTTAAAATCATAAATCTTAGATTGCCCACTTAATGAAATACCATAATTTTTCATAGCTTGAGTCTCGAATAAGACCTACTGCTTATTAAGTACCCGTACTTGAAAATAAGTCCTCTTGCAACCTACAGTTTATTTTAAACAGCAGTAAATCAGAAGAAGAGTATTGTTTAGAGATTATGGGGAGAGAGCAGAGGCAGATAACTCCAGGATGGACTTTTCCCTCGTATTACTTGCATGTACCTAACACCTGCATTGTTGCTAGGTTGCAGGGGCTTTAAATAGGAAAGACAATCTAATTTCTAGTTTAAAGCAGATGAATTATGGATTGGTTATGTAACTGAAAAAAACCAACATTTCATTACAAGACAGTCAATTCAACAGACAATGTATAGATGGAGCTAATAAACTGCTGGTGTAATTTTGGTTTTGTTTTGAAACTGCCTTCATCCAGCAGGTGAGAAATATCATAAGACTGTCTTAAGATCTTATTTAAAAAAAGATCATTAAAAACAAAGTAGTCAAGACTTGAGTAGAAATACATGAAGTCTTACAGGCTAATGAAAGGGATACACATGTATGTATTCAGGAGTTTATCAGTGTTCAATTTTTAATAACTCTTCAGGCTTTTCTGTATCCATGTTGTCTTCTGTTTTCAAATTAGTGCTAAAATGTCATGGGATAAGAGGCTTAAATGCCATTGACCTGATTGCAGTAAGAGTTAGATTTCTAAATGTATTTGAAGGTCTGGTCTTCGCATTCAATCTGTTTCCATCTTCAGGAATGGTAGCTTTGCGATTTCACAAAATGACTCTGAGGATAAATACAATGAAGATTATTATGTGATCGAAGTCCTTTGTAATTGAGAGTATGCAGGTACTTAGACAGGTGAATAAACACTTGTGTGTACCTTCAGGGCAATTTGACAATTTTCAGCTTACATCAATTTGCCCATAATTAGAGGTGAGAAGGAAATAGGAAAGCAGAAAGTGGGAGGACTTTGGGATCAAAGCTAAGTGACCTTGACAGAGAGGATTTTATCTCTCCAGAAGGAAGTAGCCTAACAATAGTTGCAATGCGCTAGAAGGACATGCAATATTTAAGATGCTGAGGTAGAACATAGTATGAGTACAAATAAACACAATTTTCAGCAATGTCTGAGATTTAATTAAATGCATTCTGTGCTGCAAAAGCATGGATTTCTCTAGATGCAGTCAGTAAACATTTGGTCACTTCATGTGGTATTTAAGCTCCAGTGTCTTCAAGTGAAGGCATTACAATCAGGCTGACAGAAATTTTGCCAATAAAAAGAATAGCAACAATTGAAAGAATCAATAGTGGAACTAAGAAACATAAAAAAAAAATCAGAGTGATACACTGGCTCTAGCGACATGAAATTCTCATCTGTTTCAACAAGAACAAGGCTGGTTGTTTCTGTTTTCCATTTTCTATAAGAACATCATAGTCAAGACATATAGAGTAGTCTTTTCAGTAATGGAAGAATAACAGATTCACCCCTCCCTGATGAAAAGAGCAGAGTTAGAAATTGTATTAACACCTCAGTTGGTCAAGTTTAATTTCTTACTGGAAATACTTTTCTTGAATATTAACTGCTCAGGGGATAATGATTTTCTGAAACAAGAAGGGAGTCTCTCTTGTCCAGATTAGCATCTCTTTTGGTTTTTTTTAAACAGAGACATCCGATTATAGGCACAAAAGCACAAATTATGCAGAAATAGTTTCTTCTAATTATTCTCCTCCCAAACAACTTATCCAGCGTTTTTCATCTTGGTTATCAATCCTGGCAACTCCATGGAATTAATTCAGAATCACAACCAAAACTTCATTTAGCAAAGAAGGCAAATTTTGCCATCTTCAGTGGTTGCACGGAGTAATAGTCTGCCGAATCCAGGACCAAGAAGAACCACGTGCATCACACATTTTGTATTTTTAGGATTATCTCCTTCAGTTGTCTAAAACATAAGAACAGAGCTGCCCTAGAAACTTCTAATCCCCAGTTTGCTGCGTATGAAGATCACATAGTTATTTAGCATTAGTAATATACTTAAGAGTTGCAGGATGATTTCCACTCCCTTCCAAAGAAAGCAATACCATGGAGCCTGTCTGGAACAGATTTTAAAAATAAAACACCATATTCAAGTGTCCGTTACACAAGAGGAAGATTTCAGTAATTCCGTTAGAGACCTCACATCCAAAACAATATGAATTCTGTTTATATCCCAAAGAGATTCCACATATAACTGTGAAGAATTTATCAATACTATGAACACCAGTTGTTTTAAGTTAGATCAGAATCTTTCCCAGATTTTTTTTTTCTCTCCTAAGATGCAACATGTTTATAGGGAATTGATCACATTTCACTGATAGGAACTTTCTCACTAGTTTCAACAGACAGAGGAGTGTGCTTTAATAGTACAAGCAAAGGGGTTAGTAACCTGTATATTTGACATTCACAGTGTATCTGCTCAGAGTTATGTGAACCAAGGAGGGAGGGGGAATAAAAATCATATGATTCAAATTTCCTCAATATTCCTAATAAATCTCATTAAAATTAATAAAATCTCATTAAAATTTTTCAAATAACTAGTGACATAAGTGGCATTAATGGCATTATTACATACTTAAGAAGCTATTTAGTCACAAATAACATTATTCTTTTATATATTTTCATATTCTGAGAAACATAAAATTACTAGCAAAAACACACTAAAAAGCTCTTTTCAAAGAAGAAAGTCATCTCTCATATTAGTGATTTGAAAAGCAAGTAAGCATGTTTCCTATTCAAGAAACTTCAAGAGTTTCAGAAGCATCACTCACTGTTCAAAAAACCTCAGTTACTAATGAGTCATCATGGCTGGAAACACACACTGAAGTGCTAAAGTTTATTGCTTCACCTGAAGTCACAAGCAGAGTGTAAATTTTTGTGACATACAGTTGTACGATGAATAAATATCCTGTCTGGAAAAGAATGTCCTACTGATTAAACTGCTAGAACATCCTGGCCATCATGGCAGGATGATTATTCACCCTGGATGAACCTCAAGCATACCTTATTCACATTTTTATAGTCATTGTTCAGTCGTAGTATCTCTGAAGTTATTCAGTAAAGGCTCAGTCCCCCTCCCTGCTGCAGGGTTTTTTTATATTAGCCATGAGGCAAGCCCAGGAGAACTTGTTGGGCCATCGGTATTTCCACCTTCCACCATTCAGTCTAGCTCTGCTTGCAAAGATCTCCTAGATCCTTAATAGGATCCCGAGTAGGACCAAGAGGTCTGAAAAGGGAGGCCACCAGATCTACATTAACTCTCCTGTCTTTTGCCACAGCTTCTTAAGCTGTGCAGTTAACAGGGGTAACATTAAGGGTCTTATAAAGAAGCTATAGTCTTTTAGTTAAGAGCAAAGAAATGATAGACTCTTTCATCAAAAAAGATACTTACTAATCTACAGTTATTTTAATAGTACATTTATAGTGAAATGAGTCTTAATGGGCATCCCTCTGTTTTCTTGTTGATTGCTCCTGTTGGAGCACATTCGCACAAATATAGTTCACTTATCCAGAATGACGCAAGTATTACAGGCATTTCTGATTTGTTAGCACTCTGCATCCATTTCATGGTGATAAATGACCATGAACATATATGAAAAATAAGGAAGCCCCTGACAGTCAAATATAAAGCCAAAGCTTAGCTTTTTCTATCTTCTCCAGGTCCAGTACCTTATGTCCCACCTAGCAATTATTCTCAACTTACTTTAGAATGAGAAATCAATGTATGCTTCTGTCAAGAAGTAAAGAAAAATATAGAGAACGTTGAACCTCTAGCGGAGAGAAGGAAGCAAACAGTTGCTAGTGAATGGAAAACTATTTAAAAAGACAACTGCTTTGCTCTAGCACATATGAAACAGGGCGCATTAGGAATGGGGGTAGTGAGGAGAGCCACTGTAATGAGGAACTTCAAAAGGCAGGCAAAAAAAGATTAAGGTTGTTAAAAAAAAAAAAGAAAACAAATCAAAACCAGACAATTGCAATCAAATGCAGAGTTGTAGCTATCCTAGAAATGTGAAGCTCCTGAGAGTTTTAAATAAAAATTAGAAAAGGACAATCTCTTTACTACATATGAAAAGTGAATAAACTCTAGTATGCCCAGATTAGAGTCAGGTGAACTCTACTTACCTCTTTTCTCTCAGTTCTAACATTTGCTATAACAATTCTTTTATCTCAGTCTGTAGTTTTCATCTGTAGGAAATAAATCAGTATTTTAGCAATCAACGTAATGTTTGACAACAATATACACTGCCCAAAGCACAGTCAAAACATTACTGTCAAAGAATTTTCTTTTATTTGTGTCTATTGTTGAACTGCCTAATTATTACTGTCAGAAATAGTCAGTCTTTGATAGGAAGATATGCAAATGCCTGTTGAAAAACAAGGCTTTCCTCCTCCCTTCTTTATTCATGGCTATGTGTGTGGCAGTAGAGCCTGTTTCCATTATCGCACTGCAATGCAAAGCCACTAAAGAGCTGCAGACCCAGATCTTTTTCTTGTGTTTGGAGACCGTCGCTGACATTTGGGTTTGAGTAATTACTGATCAGCACAGAAAAGATCTGTTGTGTTTCTGTCTCATTTATGGAAGCTTGCGGATACTTTTCCTCTAGAGGGATGGAAGTAGGCACCTAATAAATAGTAGGTTGAGTGTACACAGAAAAAAGCAAACCAGGATATGTCACCTACATTAAGCAAAACAGTTTTTAGGGAGAAGCTGGTTAGTTTTTGTGAGTTTTTTTTAATGTGTGTGAAGATTGGACTAGTTACCTTACTGGAGATTTTTGGATGTTGGCATCTTATACCTTTCTCAGAATGAAGTCTTATTTAAAATAGCTCTATTTTTGCTTTACAAAGAAAAGCCTAAAAGTCACTGATCACTCCTTAGAGCCTGCCTACGAGACTTTCAAGTACCAGAGTCTAAAAGGAAATGGAAGAGGTATTCAGACTATATGGCATTTTCAGTGGCAGACTGAATTTCTTTCGGATGACATTCCTGCTTTGAAGAATCTGCTAGTTTCCTACCCTAAAATAAATAAATAAACAAACAAGCAAACAAACAAACAAATTTTTTAAGCATTAGGGGAAAATCCCAAGTTTATAAAAGCAGCTTTGGTAGTAGTTTATAGTGTGTCTGAGAACAACAGTAAGTTTATGACAACACTACAGACTTCCGTCATGTACTGCAACAGGGATTAAGGTTTCCTTGCAGCATTGTCATGGTTTCAAGGATGCTTTTGGTACTACTGAAAGCCCTTTGGCTATGATAACCGATGAAGTCTTCTTCCTCCAGCTGCAGGAGGCTTCAGGCTCACAAGCCCTCGTCCTACTCACAGACTTCAACCCCCCTGACATATGCTGGAAAAGTAGCACAGCAAGCTGTAGGCAATCCAGGAAGCTCCTGGAGTTCATTGAGGATAACTTCTTCATCCAGCTGATAGAGACCTCCACCCAAGGAGATGCAATACTGGACCTTATGATCGAGGTCCAGGTTTGTGACCACCTGAGGAACCTGAACATTTATAAGTCTATGGGACCTGATGAAATGCATCCCAAAATCCTGAGGGAATTGGCTGATGTCATTGCCAAGCTAATTTCCATGATATTTGAAAAGTCATTGCAATCAGGAGAAGTCCCTGGTGACTGGAAGAAGGGTAACGTTGTGCCCATTTTTAAGAAGGGCAGAAAAGACAATCCTGAGAACTACCGACCTGTCAACCTCACCTCTATGCCTGGGAAGATCATGGAACAGATCCTTCTGTAAGCTATGCTGAAGCACAAGGAGGACATGGAGTTGATTAATGGCAGCCAGCATGGCTTCTCCAGGGGTAAATCCTGTATGAGCAACTTAGTAGCTTTTTATGATGGGGCAACCACAGCAGTGGACACAGGTAAACCAACAGATGCGGTCTGTCTAGACTTCTGTAAAGCCTTTGACACGGTCCCCCACAACATCCTCCTTTCTAAATAGGGTGGATGTTATGGTGGATAAGAAACTGGTTGGAGGGTGGTATTCAAAGAGTAATGGTCAGCGGCTCCAGATGGAGATCCATGACAAGTGGTGTCCCTTAGGGTCAACTATATATAGACAGTGAGATTGAGTGCACCCTCAGCAAGTTTGCAGACGAATGCAAGATGATTGGTGCAGTTGCCACAGTGGAAGGACAGGATGTCATCCGGAGGGACCTTGGCAGGCTGGAGAAGTAGGCATCTGAGAACCTCATGAGGTTCAACAAGGCCAAGTGCAAAGTCCTGCGCTTGGGTTGGGGCAATCCCCATTTTCAGCACACGGTGGGGGATGATGTGATTGAGAGCTGCCCTGCAGAGAAGGATTTGGGGGTGCTGGTCAGTGAGAAGCTTGACATGAGCCGGCAATGTGCACACAAAGCCCAGAAGGCCAATAGTATCATCTCTGGCAAAAGGCAGAACAGGCTAGAAGCCTATGGTGAGAGCAGCTCCTGCTTCCTATTAATACCACCCAGAGGTAACTCACAAAGAAGGCAGGATCAGCTTGAGCTGGGTCCATCCTTGCACTTCCATATAGTTGCTTGCAGAGGTGATTCACCTGTGACACCTACCTAAGTTTGCTGCTCTTGCAGCAGTTACTGCTCTTGCCTGTACACCCAGGGAATGTCAGATACTTTTCCAGGTGGTCCAGCTACAGTGTCCACACACCCTCCAGAATATGCCAACATCCAACCAGTATGTGCAGCAAAAGTGCACATAGTGCTTAAAGCACCAGTGTTTTGCCTTGTAGTAACCTTCTTATTAAAATGCGGCTGAATGACTGAGGAAATCTTAAGTCCAGGTTCCAGCCCTGTCACTGATATTTTTGAATGATCACAGAAGAGTCTCTTAATGCAACCATACAATAGAAAAGATATTTCCTTTTCCATGTCATTCCTCTATCTTGTGTGTTGAGACTGTTCATGCACAGTAGTTTAAAGATACGTTCCTGCTGTGGCTAAATAAGAGACTTAAGAGTGGGCATCTCCAAAACAAGATAATACTAAGGCTCTTCTGAAATGCCAGGTAAAAAAAAAAAGTCAAAATAGCTGAGAGCAGACAAACGTCATCATCAATTCACTCACCAGCTACTGAATAAAGCCATACAGTAATCTTTTGCTACCACAATTTATGAACTAAAGAAGGAGGTAGACTCACTTTCCTTCTTTTATCACTGTGTTCTTTTGTGAAGGCTGGTGTTCATGTGCATTCAGATCCACAAGGGTTAAAGCAGTTGAATTGTTGAAAAGCACCATGTTAATAGATCTCAATGCAGGATGGAAGTAGAAGTTATCTTAACATTTCTGCTGCATTTAGTTATCTTTATAGTTCTGGGCCTTTTTTTCCAGCTGAGAGAACTGAATAAAAAAATGACTTTGAAAGACACTATAATCAACTGCTGCTGGCTGAAATTACATTGTGTACTTGATCTCTTCAGAAAGTACCTCTAGTTTAAACCCATAAATCTTTCAGTTTGAATTCTCTTTGGGCTCTGTTCTGTTTTGTTAGTTCAGGGGTGTATTTACAGGAATGATCACTGGAGTATATGGGTTTATATAACAAAGATATCAAAAAAAGTGAACATCAGATGATTAAAATTTCATCAGCTGTCTTTACACTAAAAAATTGACTTCTTTTTCTGTTTATGACTGATATTTACAAAGGAATACCTTATGGACAATGAAGGAAAAAGAGCATTTGGATTTCAGAGCTGTAAAAGCTAATTCATACTTGAGAAAATTAGTAGATGGAGACTTTCAGATCTGCCTGGCCATAAAAGAGACATAATTGTAAAGTAAGCTCAAACTCAACAACTGCTTTTTAAGTCCAAGTCAATTATGGACAAGTCTGAAGTGTTACAGCTTCTGAGCACATGAAACTTAGCTATTTCTGAAAACATCTAACAATGAATTCTTTGCTATATATGAAAATATATCAATAAGATATTAAAAACATATGACTATGACACTGAAAAAGAAGTGACTATGATAGATCTGTAAGCCTCTATATTTTGAAGTTAGCTGGAATACTTTCTTTTCTTTGTGCAACTATTACTACTTTAACCTTTCCTTCCTTGTGATGAGAAAATAATTTTTCTGCAGATTTTCCTTACAGTCTTAGTCCTTTTCGTGCAATCTTGCATGCAGGGTAGCAGAACCAAATACTTCACATTTGCAAGGACAACTTAGGGTCCTGGCTCCTCTGGGTCATTCAGTTTCTCTTAGGGAATTGGACATGGCTACTTTGACATGGCTTTGTAACAAGGTAAACTCGAAGCAAATGGTCATCAGATCCTTACCTTTCATGCATCCTTCCATACCACTGTCACTTCACAGAACTCACTGTTCAGCCATTATCCTCATCCTCCATTAATGCTTTCCACACCTTTCATTCCTTAGGATTTGACAATGAAGTAATGTCTTTCTTCCTCAGACTTGATGGGTAAAATGCTTACACCTGATGTTTGACCCAGGGAAAAGTCCAGGACCATTAAAGTATGGAAAGTATCTCTCACCACATCGTCTTGCCAGGGGACCAGCAACTGACTCTTCTACACAGGGAAGCTGTGAAGCTGAAGCCTGTGTTCCAGTTACTGTGGCTGGCAATTTGCTGTGTAGAATTGTTTGGGATTTAGGTAGGGTTAGCTTGCATGGCAGATTCAGTTGGTGCTGGCTGAGTAAGCATCTGGAAGATACAATATCAGAATATATTATTGCATCCTTACCTCTTCTACAAAATTAAATATAAATTAAAGCTCTCAGGTGGAACACTCCTTTTCTTCTAGTGGAGGTGGTAGACGTTTCATATAATACAGTATATATGTTGATGAAGCCTGGCACTAGGCAGCAAATTTGCACCAACAACCATAAATCATACCTGATTTAGGGGCAGTAAAGGCACATGTACTGGTGCTTTCATAGAATCATAGAATGATAGAACAACCAGGTTGGAAGAGACCCACTGGATCATCAAGTCCAACCGTTCCTATCAAACACTAAACCATGACCCTTAGTACCTCGTCCACCCGTGCCTTAAACACCTCCAGGGAAGGTGAATCAGCCACCTTCCTGGGCAGCCTGTTCCAGTGCCCAATGACCCCTTCTCTGAAAAATTTTTACCTAATGTCTAGCCTAAATCTCCCCTGGTGGAGCTTGAGGCCATTTCCTCTTGTCCTGTCCCCTGCCACTTGGGAGAAGATCAGATCCCTCCTCTCTACAACCTTCCTTTCAGGTAGTTGCAGAGAGCAATGAGGTCTCCTCTCAGCCCTCTCTTCTCCAACTCTTTCAACCATTCCTCATAAGGCCTGTTCTCCAGCCCCTTCACCAGCTTTGTTGCTCTTCTCTAGACTCACTCCAGAGCCTCAACATCCTTCTTGTGGTGAGGGGCCCAGAACTGAACACAATATTCAAGGAGCATTCTCACCAGTGCCGAGTACAGAGGGAGAATAACCTCCCTGGACCTGCTTGCTACGCTGTTTCTGATACAAGCCAGGATGCCATTGGCCTTTTTGGCCACCTGGGCACACTGCTGGCTCATGTTCAGTCACTGTCAACCAACACCCCCAGGTCCTTCTCCTCCTGGCAGCTTTCTAGACAGACTTCTCCTAGTCTGTAGCTCTGTATAGAGTTGTTGTGCCCCAAGTGCAGGACCCGGCATTTGGCCTTGTTATACCTCAGCTGTCCAGCCTGTTCAGATCCCTTTCCAGAGCCTCCCTACCCTCCAGCAGATCAACAGTTCCAGCCGGCTTAGTGTCGTCTGCAAACTTGCTAAGGGTGCACTAAGTCAGTGATGAAGACATTGAGCAGGTCTGGACCCATTGTGTAATATGCTAGAATGAAAGAGTAGGGTCTATGTTCTGTCTTTCTGCATTTTCCTCCAAGAACCTAAAACATTTCCATGACGATAGATGCGGTTTATTGTGTCATATAGATAAAAAAAAAAAAGAACCCAAGCCCTAAAACTAACTGTTCCTGTTAGCTGAATTCTCAGATCCATACACTCACTCAAGGTATATCAATATCATTTCCCATGCTCAGTTTCTTAAATTACTATGCCACATCATCTATTAACTTTCACCTTGTCATTCAGTCGCTGTGTGAGAATATTATTACATTTTCACTTCTTGAAAGTATAATTAATATTCATTCCAGTGTACTAATGGACTTTAATTCTAATGTGTGAAGCTTTGTATCAAACCTTCAAACAATGAAACTGTACCTAGATGACTAAGGAATAAAAAATGTATTATACTGGCATTTCTGTTTGAATAAAAGTTATGTCAGAAATGTTATAGACGCTGATGGTTGTTGACATATTTAGAGGCCATTTGAATTCTAATAAATAGCAACGCATAATGTCCAAGATCTATAAACATATGCAGAAACATAAAAGAATGCATGAGATCTGAAAAGAAGTTTTGTTTAAGTCCAGAGTCTAAGACACTTAATAAAACATATTCCTTGGAGAGTCTGTTGAGGGGAGTACTGTGGAGCTTAACAGAAAAGAATTAAGAAGAACTGTTTACCTCCTCCTCACTGATGCATCTCATGGGAAGGTCTTTTGCTAATCTGGTCTATTTAAGCACCAGCTGGGAAGAGCAGCACAACCCACAGTGGTGAGTTGAAGAGGAGGTGGAACCTCTTTGGGGTTCTTCATGTCAAGAACCTGCAGCTGGTGGCTGTCACTGTGCAAAAAAGACATCTCCAGAGCAGTTCTCCCTGATTTATAGAAGTGATTCCAATGGACACATTTCGTTTTTGATTTGTAGTAGAAATCATTAAGTATTTCTCTGGAAGGCTGTAAATTAGCACTGAATTCCCATATTGGTGGCACTAAGACATTATCTACATTAATGACTTATAGGGAGAGAGGGCAAATAGAATGGTTGACTATGCATCTCATCACCTGGGGGACATAAATTTGAAATAAGTTGATATTTATAGTGATTAAGCAGTTGTTTGAGGTTTTGATCCTTCAAAGAGGCAAGAACATAAACTTGCACACCACAGACAGTTCTGTGACTGCAAATGACATTGCTTTTAAGTTAACGGTCATTATACCATAGTTTAGAATAGGAACTTGCTTGGGTATGCAGATTCCTTCTTCTCCTGTAAAAAGTCCAGATTTGCTATAAATTTGAGCTGACAGAGCTAAGCCAGTTGTCTGAAGCTGTTTTACAATAAAATTGTTTTTCACTCTTGACAGTTGATTAACACAGCAAGGTTCCCAACCAGCTGACCAGCTGATGGTTGAGAGAAAATCCATGTTTGAAGTGCTGCCTTTATCTTCCTGCCTGTCTTTGTCTTCCTGCCTGTCTTTGTCTGATGTAAAGAAAACAAAGAAATATTAGTCCCCATCCCCAGGTCCAATAAGTTATGTTTTCACACATTTACATATAAAGAAAATAAAATATCCCTGGCAAATGAGCTGTTTTCAAATTACATGATGGAGATTGCATGAGAAAAATTGTTATACTGCAGAGACCTCTGTAGAGCATGAGACATTGGTACAGGAGCACAAAATGGCATTTAAGAGCCACAGGAACTCATCCTTTCCTAAAAGCTCAGCTCAGTGCTCCTGTACTTTCTATTCACTCAATCGAGTTTATCACTATGACCCATAAAATAGTTATCAGCATGTTCTGGTCAAAGACATCCTCAGCTTGGTACTTACCCCAGTTGCACATTTAAGCCATGGTCTGTAAAGGTGTGTCTCCTCTCTTGGCACTCACAGGGAAGCTGTGTTGGCTTAGCTCTTCTGCCGTTTCATGAAGGCTACCGAGTCAAGAAGGACATTACAGGATCATGCTCTTATTTCAGCATTTTGGACACATCTGCAGAGAAGAATAAAAGGCTATATTTCACAGTTACGATATCATTCTTGTGAGCTATATTTCAGCATAAACCACTATAAAACCTCTCCCATGACATCACAGCTGTGAAATATAGCTGACTTCAAGTGCAGAAAATTCCCTCACAGGAATAATTGTTTCCTGGCAATTGGCATTTGAAGGACTGATCCTTTGAAAGACTGGCACAAATCCTCTGTAGGTAGTGCTGCTCCAGGCAGCACTACTCAGGAAAATGCTACGTGCAAGAGCAGAGTAATGGAGCCCTGTTGTGGGAATTGGCCATAAGGGTAATAAGAGAAGCACTGGAGGAGCCTGTCAAGTGATGATTTTCACTCCGTCATGCCTCAGTAATCCATGCAGACGTCACTAATAGCAAAGTAATAGGTTTGCTCATACCCTGTGCTCACTACCTCAGTGTCTGGCTCCCTAATAAGGTGAGCCACATGTGTACGGCTGAACTACCATCTCATCTGTCTTTTCACATCTTCACTACAAGCACAGATCATGACAGACATGTGGCTAAGTGGCAGCTCACCAGGGCTGCTGCTGCCTGGGGCACTAATTGACTCACCTGGGCAGGCCCCAGCCTCCCTGCAAAGCAACCTGGCAGGAAAATGGAAGTCAAAAATATTGTGTGAGATATAACCTCTTTGTTATCACTTCAGGGGAGATGCTCACTAGGAGAGACTCCACTGAGAGTCAGGCAATTAGAGAAGTGGATGTTGGCAGAGCTGTAAAGAAAGAGGCCCTATGCAGGTTGGAAATTTACAGAAAGACGATAAGAGATACTATAAAAAAACATCTCAGGCCTCCCTAGCCTGGTGCCTGAAACTGCCCACGTTCCCTTCAGGCAATCCATGCATTTATTTGCCTGTGCTACATGAATTTCACTGAAGGCAATTGTTTAACACGTTGTAAAGTTTGGTTACACTAGCTTTTTCTGCTCCTCCTCTGTGAATGTCTTCTTGTGGTGGGCAGTGGGTCTGTTACATCCGTGTGTGTGTGTGTGTGTGTGTGTGTGTTCGTGTTTACATGTGTGTGTTCGTGTTTACATGTATGTGTGCATACCTATGGGTCTGTGTCCGTCTTGCAACACTAAAAGCCTAATATGGACACACCTCCCAAGACCTGCAGGACAGAGCTGGTTTTACTTATGGAAAGTTCACTGGCATTAATGAGAGTTAACTGAGAACCTACCCTCTTCTCCAGAAGAAACAACATTGCTTTGGAATTAATTGTTCCTTTTCTTGTCTCCCTCTTCGTGCTAAAAATCCCAAATCCTTCTCACCCTGAAGTTACCTTTTTACAGTATTTTACCTTGTGAAGCAGAAGCTTGATGTGAGCTGGTAATGCATGCTTACAGCCCAGAAGGCCAACCATATCCTGGGCTGCATCAAAAGAAGCATAGCCAGCAGGTCAAGGAAAGTGATTCCCTGCCTCTACTCTACTGTCATGAGACCCCCACCTGGAGTATTGTGTCTAGTTCTGGAATCCCCAGGCTAAGAAGGTGACAGAACTGTTGGAATGGGTCCCAGGGAGGGCTTCAAAGATGATCCAAGGTGCTGGAGCACCTCTGCTATGAGAACAGTCTGAGAGAGTTAGGGATGTTCAGCCTGGAGAAGAGAAGGCTCAAAGGAGACTAAGCTTATAGCGACTTTCCAGTACCTGAAGAGGGTGTACAGAAAAACTGTGAAGGGCATGTAGTGATAGGATGAATGGGAATGGCTTTAAACTGGAACGGGGAAGATTTAGATTAGACATTAGGAAGAAATTCTTCATGATGAGGGTCCTGAGACACTGGAAGAGGTTGCCCAGGAAGGTTGTAGATGCCCCATCCTTGGTGGTGTTCAAGGCCAGGTTGGATGGGGCCTTGAGCAGTCTGATTAGTGGGAGGTGTCCCTGCCCATGGCAGGGAGCATGGAACTGGATTATCCTTAAGGTCCCTTCCAACCCAAACTGTTCTATGATTCTATGAATGTTGTTTGAAAAACCCTGTTCTATTACCTACCATCCATCTAAAACCTAAGTAGTATTTCTTTACAGAAAATTGTGTACTAAGAGGAACTGTAAAAAACAATTTATTACTAATAACAATGATAACCTGAGAAGTGGCTACTCCAAACAGAACCTATGAGGAGCGGCTGAGAGAGCTGGGGTTGTTTAGCCTGGAGAAGAAGAGGCTGAGAGGAGACCTCATTACTCTCTATGACTACCTGAAAGGAGGTTGTAGAGAGGAGGGAGCTGGCCTCTTCTCCCAAGTGACAGGGGACAGGATGAGAGGGAATGGCCTCAAGTTCCACCAGGGGAGATTTAGGCTGGAGATTAGGAGGAGGTTTTTCACAGAAAGGGTCATTGGGTATTGGAATAGGCTGCCCAGGGAGGTGGTTGATTCCCCTTCCCTGGAGGTGTTTAAGGCACGGGTGGATGAGGTCTTGAGGGACTTGGTTTAGTGTTAGATAGGAATGGTTGGACTAGAAGATCCGATGGGTCCCTTCCAACCTGGTTGTTCTGTGATTCTGTGATTCTGTGAAATGCTTTAACTCCATCAGTGTAGTTCAAAGACTAAATTCTGCCTAATTTACACTTTTGAAAAAAACATGCACATAATATAACAAAAAAGTGGTCATTGATATAGAACATGATCCAAGTAATGTTGTGTGAAAGGTTTACAAAAAAAAAAAAGAAACAAGAATAAAATCTCCTTTTAATTTGGTATAATCAGACTTGTCATTCCACAGTCTTTATTTACAAATATTGAGAGCTGCTGTGTTGTATTTTGAGCTGGTTCAGAATGATTGGGTTTTGATCTAAATATTGAAAAAAAACCCCAGACTTTTCCAAATAGGATCTGTGCAAAACTAAATGAAGATTAATCAAATGATCCTTATAAAGAGTATGGATCTGTTTGGACTAAAAAAACCAACAAAGTTTTATGAAAAATATGTTTATGAAAAAAATGTGAAATGTTTGTGAAAAATCTGAAATGTTTCTGTCACCTAATTCTGATTTAATCACATTATAAAATGTTCCAAAGCTGTTCATTAAGCATTTTGCATGACTGGTTACCTAAGACATGTACTATCATTTCTTCATACTGAACAGAAGCTTTCAACTTTTTGAAAGACAAAACTGTCCATACTACATTGTGATATTGCATTAATAGCTTTTTTTAATGATGATGCAATCTTCAGAGACAGGGATTAATTTCATAATTATTTTGTAGGTGAGCAGATATTTCATGTTAATAATAGTAGGAAGCAGTAGCTAATAAGAACCCACAGGTAACAATGAATTAGCTAAACTATTTTTATTTTTAGAAGTTATTAATGAAAATACTTACATATATAACTATGTATTTAGAGAGCCAAAAATCAACACAAAACTCTGACAGTAGGTAACTGAGAAAACGAGAATGTTCACCTAACTTCCTACACAGTATTGAACAGGTCTAGTATGGGGGAGATATTTATACATCTGCGTATTTATTTCACTAACCTGTTTAGCTGACCCTTCCTAAGTGAAGTCAAAGGCAAAAATCCTTAAATTTGGGGAAAGCATCCTGGAGTTATCTAAATCCAGGGTCTTCAGCAACAGAATGCCTCCTGGGAAGACAGTGTGCACTCCTGCTAGTTCTTCAATGTAATAATTTGATCTCATCAAGATCCTCAGACAGAAACTGTAATCAGTTACATACCAAAATTCAGGCAGTAAAAAAGAAATGCCTGGTTTTCCTCAGTTGATGAATGGAAGTAAATGGAGTTAGTGAATTAAAAAAAAAACCAAAACCACAAACTCAAACATGAGAATCCTTCCTCCTACTCAATATAGATTCACTCAGATAATTTGAAGGACCACTTACAGTGTTTTGACCCAGAAACAGCTCAGCTTTTCAACAGTCACTATCACTCGTCTATCTTGTGGACTAATTTGCTGTTGTGATTAATGTAAAGTACTTCTGAAAATATTCAAAAAGTTGTTATTTTTCTTTTCAGAGATCTTTTGAGACTGCAAAGACTATTTAAAGAAGGAAGACGGCATGAGACTGGTTTCAGTGCAGTAAAGTACACTAGTTTGGGGACAAGCAAAAAGTCATTATTTAGACCATCTTGTGTTGCCATGATGAGAACTTATCATTGCTTCTGGCTGCTGTTTTGGGCTGGTCAGCCTCACCAGAGTTTCTTGACTCCATTATCCAAAAGGACTAGTGGCTTTCCAGAAAAGGAAAAGGTTTTGGTATTGTCTGGAAACAGCAGGCAAGACCTCCATCGTTCCAAAAGAAGCTGGATGTGGAATCAGTTCTTTTTATTGGAGGAATACACAGGAACTGACTACCAATATGTTGGGAAGGTAAGATTCTTTTGTATGCATTTATGTTTTGATTTTACAAGCACTGGAAAGCCAGCAAGTAGGTAAGAGCAATGCATGCTACAACTTTTAGTTCATCTACCTGTCTGCCCAGCTTCTGCTGAGGAGTAAGTCAAAGGAAAGTTTAGTACACTTCTTACACTTCAAATTGTAATCAACAACTAGGAATTCCTTGCTTGACCAGCAAGTGCCATAGCCAATCATGCACAATTACATTAAAGATTTTCTTTTCAGTACTTTTTTTCTGGAAATAATGCAGCTTAATTATAGTGTTGTCTAGGATAGATTTTAAACTTTAAAATGTGATTTGCATTTTCCCTCATGCTAATTAATTTTGCTAGAGTAAAACTATATAAATGAGAAGTGGGTTTGTTCTAAGAAATTTTGGATTTACAGTACTCATATTTTGGTGAGGATTCTTTCTACCCAGGCAAAGGCAATTGTTTCCCTTTGTATTCCCCATTGCACATAACGAAGCTGGAGCCATTATCTGATGAGGTTTTGTGGTGCCACTGAAGACTGTGGCATGACCTTAATACCACAAGCCACAGAATTACAAAAAGTTGAATCATACTGTGTATATACACTGAGAAGTAACAGGCAGCATAGAATTTCTAAGCTCAAAGCATGCTGACAGTTAGAAAAGGGTCTGCATAAAATAGCAAGAATAAAAAATATCACAGCTTAACTGAGAATATCCACCTCCCTGAGCAGAAACCCTCATGTCAGTAATGACTTTTATGTGAAATGTAGAGCTAATGCACCTGTGGTAAGTCTACAGAGAGTCTATACTGCTCAAGGTGCCATAGTCTATAGGAGTCACTCTTACAGAATGCAGAAGTTCTGCTATTGATGATGATATTCAAAGCAGAAACAATACAGCTTAGTTTTCCAAACTAAAATAGGATTGTATCTGGTCTAGTTTGATCTCTCAAGCCTCTTAGCAAAGGCTGCAGATCATAGCAGTTTGACATTTTATCTCCCTCTGCAAACTTCCGAGCATTCCCATGAGAGATGGTGACTGCTTTTCTTGCCTGTCAATCAGCTGTCAGTCAAAGTTGGATGTGACACTCCTTTCCTGCTAAATGGCTGCAAGGCGTGATTCAAATGAAGAGCTACTCAGCTGATGTAATACTCGTAGAGCCCTGACCAAGATAATCAGCATTCATGAAGGGTACCATTGAGCCCAATCTCAGGAAAAAGCCAAAGGCAGAAAGTCCTCAGAGAGGAAAAGTAGAGAATGAAGATAAGAGGGTAAGAAAAAAAAAAAGCCAGAAGAGAGTAAGGGGGAAGCACTAGAAAGAAAGAGGTAGAAGGAAAGGAGACTTTACAAAGAGGAATGTATCAGGGTAGAGGGGAAGAAACAGACATTAAATGTGAGTAGAGGATAGGAGTTGGGGGGAAAATGTTACCTAAAGAGAGCACAAAAAAAGAGAAAAATAAATAGAAGATCATAGAATCATAGAACAACCAGGTTGGAAGAGACCCATTAGATCATCGAGTCCAACCATTCCTATCAAACACTAAACCATGTCCCTCAGGACCTCATCTACCCGTGCCTTAAACACCTCCAGGGAAGGGGAATCAACCACCTCCCTGGGCAGCCTATTCCAATACCCAGTGACCCTCTATGTGAACAGTAAAGGAAAGGAGTCAAGGAGGAAAAAAAAGGAGAACAAATTAAAAGGCAGCAGTCTTCTACACGTTCTACTTCTTCACAGTCTACCTGGGGGGAGGGTGGTAACAAGCATCTCTTTCTCCATAAATGAAGCATGAGTTTGTGAGATGAGTCCTACAACCTGTCATTTTCACCATGAATTTTGACACTGAACTTGCTCAGCCCCCAGATTCCCATTTTGTCCACTACAGCATTAGAGTAAAAGCTATTTGCTTGAGAGGGCCTGATGAGGGGAGCAAATATTCCTGCAGGATGAATTTGCTAGGAGAGAGTCTAAAAATGGTCATTGGACCAGAAAACCGAGAAAGTTTGAACTGGAGTCATTGAAAGAGAAAAAAATGGAGGTGATATTTTTTAAAGTTGTTCTTCTACCTATTGGTTGTTTAATACACTTGCTATTGGAAAACTTAGAAGCAACACATAATGTATAAATGTCATTGATTCTGTGTCTCTGGGCTGTTCACAAGTGGCCTTTCACACGTCTTTCAAATGCCAGAGCTTCTCACACCCTTGTAATTGAACAATTAGCCAAGAGGCATGGAAGAACAGTCATTTATTATTAGAGAAAGTTGAATATTGGTGTGAGGATAAATGATATAAACAGCTGAATGTCTCCAAATTGGGGTAACCAGGCAATTTAACTGAGCAATTAGACTTGATTGGTGTGGGCAAATGAGGGTAATGAACATGTTTATGAAACATATTTTTTCTCAGAGGAATAAATGTTGACCTTAAATATGAACTGAAAATAGTAAGAATATTTGGTTATAGTCTTTTTATTTTCTTATCTCAAGAAGAAATGTGAACAGGAAAATATTTTTAAAATAACAATATATGTATGTAAAGGGAAAATATGCTTATGTCTTACTGTATAAGCAGTCAGACCTTGATCTTCTGTTTTTTTGTGTTTAATGGTTAAAGCTGGTTGGTGTTAACATCATAATTATAAAAAGAATGGCTCTGTATAAGCTAGAAGAAAAAAAATCTTCCACTTGGACTGGTTTTACTTTTCTCTTTTTATTAGTTAGCATCTGTTTAATTCAAACATGTACATCAAAATTTGAGATATAAGAAGGCTATTGTGAAAGATTCTAGCAGCATTATTTCCATAAACTACCCAAATTACAGTTGTAAAATCTGTAACTGTTTATACTACAAAAAACACATTTATGTCATAATAATTTTAGAGAGAAGGGAAGAAAAATGAAGGGGAAAGCATTGAGGTTTGAGATAATAAAAAAGAAAGATAGTCTCTCTGAAGACAGAGCTCAAGGCCGTACTGAAGACCATACTGAAGCATCATCCAAGTCACGTACCAGTGCACTGCTGTGTTCTATAACCCATATACTCTATATGTAATGAACACAAATGCTTTCCACCCTTTAGGAGATAATTGTCTAAGCACATAAGAAACCAAATAGCCCTTTTTTGGTGCCCATGGGTTAAAACGTTCTCCCCAGTTTTGTATGCTATAGACTACTTTCAGCCCAAAGATATAGCCGTATCACACTGGACAAGAATATGCTTCTGCCAACAAGAAGCTCCCAGTGTTACCAATACCAGTTGCTTGTTTGCTGTGGCTGGGATACAATATCCATGATTTTATTATCCAGTTCATGTATTCCTGAATTTCACTCCTGAAATGAAGCCTTTTTTAAAAAGTAGGAATTCACACATTCACACCTCCAGTCTTGGTCAGTCTCAGATATAATAATATATGGAACCTGCAGAAAAGTACTATACTGGAATTATTCCTTGCTCTGCTGAGTAACTTCTGAACTGCAGCTATTCATTGAATTGTGACTGATGGGCACAGTGACATTTTAACCTGAAGATATCCTTTTTTCTGGTTCAGAAATTATGGCACTTGGCAGGGTCTCAGTCCTAAAATAAAATAAAAGGATTACATGACCATCAAAATAGAGTAGTGCCCAGCTCTACTACTTAGCCAAAAATCTGGAATATCTGAGTTGGGGCTTAAAAGAGTTCTAACTGTACCTGTGGCTGCTTATTACAATGATAAAGGGCTGGAGTGAATGTATCCATAACTCACCAGTAAAGGATAAAGTAGTAGTCCAACTGCATACAGAAATATGTGCAACATTCTCAAGAGGTTTTTAGACATTCCTGGGCAAAAGGGTGAAAAAAAATCTGCCCTGTTCAAAGGATGTACTCAAAGGTGTAGTTACCATTTGTATGCACTTGATGTCTTTGTCCCATTGCCTACATGAAATCCATGTGCTGGCATTCATCACTGAGTGGTCATGGTAGGGCACAAACATATAAATCATTGTTACGTAAAGGGATAGGTTGCCACTTTCTTTTAAACTAGAAAAAGATCTGAACAAGTCTTAAATCTTACTCAGTAACCCACAAACAGCTTCTGGCAGCCGGCAGTAGAAAGAATCAATTTGCTCTCCTGGTAAAAACAGGAACAACCGTGGGACGGTTATGTTGTGCACTCTCTGTCTGGCACTACAAGGAAACTTCCAGACACGCTTTTCATTTTTTGCTGTGTCTTATTGATGTTCATATAGTTCAAGGAGTAAGCTCCCCTGGAAGGTATCTGATGTTACTACCTGTACAACCTATCATAAACAATCTCCCTCTGCTGACAACTCCATTTTTCAAGGAAGATAAAGTCAAAGTTCTGCTCCTATGTGGCTTGTCAAAGCAAAAATGATACTGCTTAACTGTGAGCAAAAGCAGAACCCTTTTGTTTGGTATTGAAAGACCCACTAGGAAAGATAAATCCCCTTCTGTCAGGAATTGTTTAATGTGCTGTTGATCCTACTTTGGAGAAGGAGTGGGTGAACTAAATAGTATCACAATGTAATATTCTTATATATATCACAATGTTTTTCTTTCTTTTCCCTGATTTCACTTTTGGCTACAACCATTCTGAAGGCAAGCAAAACCATTCCTTGCAGTGTATTCATAGAATCATAGAATCACCAGGTTGGAAGAAGCAACTCAAACAAAAGGTAGAATCTTTCTGAACCATTGCAAGTAGTGGGACTAAGTCACATATTGAGACAAAAATATCTGGCTGCGAGGAAACACAAGGGGCTATTTAAACAAGGAAAACTATTGTCATGTAATACAGTCCATGCATGTTCAGCATTTGAGGCAGTAATGGATCATATTACTCCTATAGTTAAAAGGTATCATATCTTAATTGGATGACGTGATAACTAGCAAGAGAAACCCTCACTTTCTCTCAGATTTTTCATATACTAGCATTCTGTATTTATCACCAAATATTTTTTCCTCAAAAAAACCAAGATATGAATAGTCAAACTAAAATTACTCTTCTGTGCATCTTTTATGCAATTCCATTGGCAAATGCTTGCTCAGTTTTTGCTTGCTTTACCCTTGTAACTTGTGCTATGATATACAACTGATGCCTTCACTTTCGTATTCCAAATACAATGACTATTACCACAAAAAAAAATTCAATTTGTTTTGACACTGAGAGTATCCTTTCTCTGGCTCTAGATTCTGCAGTCTGCTTCCAGGAGAACTGGCAGCCCAAGAGCCAGGCTTTAAGTCTGAATGACCTCTCAAGTACTGAACAATTCCTCAGCTTGAAGTGGCTCACAGAAAAACTGCAGACAACTATGAGTCTTCCCTACATTCTGTTAGTCAATCTGAGGTGCTCTGTGCATTACAGCACTGCCTACAGGGTATACAAGGCTCTGGGCTGGACCCCTGTCCCTGGCAAGTCCTCAACAGTCTTTTTCCAGAGACAGATGTGCACATGAAATTTGAGTTTACATTGTGCCTTTCAGAGGACCTCCACATCCTTTACCATGCAGAAGGAGGAGGACTAAAGTTTTGCATCTTTCCAGATTTAGGCTCCCTCTAGCACACCATCTGTGTGAGGGTGCTGTAGTCTCTGGGGGTGCACTAACAGCTGTCTGTCCCACTCTTTGCAGAGGAACGTCTCTCTTAACAGGGCACAGGGCTTTTGTGGGCCATTTGTGGCACTCCTGCCCTTGCCTCTGACAAGAAAGTCACAGGATCCTTTATGTGTACCAATATTAGTGAATTGCAATGATATTTTTAACTCTGTGGTGAAAGAAGGTTTAAGACCAGCCATTTACGCATGAGGAAACTGATGTACAGAGAGGTTAAATGACCTTATGCATAACTAAAAGTCAGAAATTTTTTAATTGAGATTTTAAAAGAATGTAAAAATCAGAGTTCTTAGCCCTTTCCCCCACCATTTAAATGATTAGGTCACCTGCTTCCCACTTCAGTAGACGAAATACTTGTCATTCTCTTAAAAGGTAGAACAAATGCTGTGGTGCATCTGCACTTCCGTTATTTCTCACTCATCATTCATATTTTATGTTCCACCACTTGACTTTCCCAAGTGCCCTTCATTCCTATATTGAATTGCACACACATACACACACTTGTCTTATATTCCTCTTTGAAAGATTTACTGGTGCTGATAGTTCTATGTACTGTCAGTCTCTGTGGAATAGAGATAACTCTGAAATGAGGGACAGTTGAGAGGTTAAAGGCCCAGGATGGCAATCCAGAAACGGCTTGCAAATTTGAAATTGTTATATAGGGACTGAGAATAGAGATAATGAGAAATGGATGGGATGGGCAAGAATGTTATTCAGAAAATGAAAAGGCAGGAAATATAGCATGGTTAATGTTTACAATCATAATAAGTGAGAATCTGCTTGGCATCATCCTTGTATCCAAATATATTACACAATAGAAGAACCTTACAACCATCTGTTTCAAACATACCACATTTCATACATTATGGTACATGATAGTACTTAAAGTGTAACACTACACAACCTCCTCCCCTTCTTCCTATTCCACTTAGAGAAATAAGCAAATCCTGGGACCCTCAATCCAACATTTCTACTAATTCTTATTTTTCATTTGTTGTACCCTGAACTAAACAGTTTTACTTTCCATATACTAATGACTCACTCGTACTGGAACTTACGCTTTGGACCACATCTTTTCACAGATGATCCCATCCTACTTGTTAGCAATCAGCATGTTTTCCTGAATTATGTGCCCCAAGACTTCTAGCTATAGAAAAAAGGTGAACACATTAATCTGCCTCCTCAAAGGGAGATTGCATGTAAAGTTCATACTTTGTTTTGGGTTACTCAGATCACTGATCTTTGGAGATGTGATTACAATTTTCTTATTTGTTTTAATGTAGCATAGCAAAGTCCTCACTATAACAACACAATGTCATGACTATAGAAGTTGCAGGCTAGTAATGGCTAAAATAAAATACTTCTTTCAGGCTCAAGACAAAGTACAATTATTACTTCACCATGTGTTGTTTACAGTTAGCTCACCAAAAATATTAAACCATAAAGCTTAGAGAAATTTCTTTATTAAATGAAACTCATATTGTCTGTGACTCCCTTTTATCTTGCTGCTATTTCCCCCTCTGTTGGACATAGGTTCACAGTGGGGCAGCCGCAGACTGAGAGCTGTGGCCAGTCAGTGTAACATTTCAAAACATGAACAGCAAATGTGTTGTGATGTGAATACCTACTGTTGATCTGTATGCGCTAATGCAGGCTGTGGCTTCCTTTCACCATTAATGGGTGAAACAAACCTCAGCATGCACTTGCAAGTACTTCAAGATTCAGTGAAGCTTGTAGTTATTGTGAAAGTCTGAAGTGGGAGATGGAGAAAAGGGAAGAAACACCCTCTGGAAGGAATGGAAAAAGGAAAAATATCAATCCTTTCTCTCTTCTCACTTAACAAAAGAAAAAAACAAAACAAAACCAAACCCAGAACAACAAAGATTGTAAAGAAATAAAACACTGAGTGAGCTGGGACTTAAAAATGTACATTAAAGGAGAAGGGAAAAACAGATCAGCAAATGTTTGTGCTAGAACTATCATTCTCACTGTTTTCTTTTCAGAGTTGGTTTTTTTTCGGAATCATTTCGTTCAATGAAGACTGTAGTCCTTCCACCCCAATTTGCATATGCCATGTTGTTTAGAGCTCCAGGGCTCCAGAAGAGCTCATCTGAAATGGCTTCTCTGTATAGGAATATTGTCTATCTGGCACTATTTCTTACTTTGTCTCTTTGTGAAACATCAAGCAATTAGATATCTGTTGGAACAAATAAAGATTTACTGTCCTGCACAGGCTCACATAATGATCATTCAGTCATCTTTAGCATGTTTGTTAGCTTTGCCCATACTGTATCTTCATGTTGGAAGACATCATCAAGTTAAGTCAAGGCATTTGTACAAATTCTGTGTTTAGCATGATGTAATCATTAATGGAAGGTTAAGTTCTCCCTAAAAGACTGAACCCAACAGCATAACTGCACCTTTGGCTCTAAAAAATGCTTCCTTCTACCTAGCATCCCTTGCTGTCAAGCTCATCAGAACACCAGCAGAGGATTTAAAGGACATGGAAACAGAGATGTCAGAGCATTCATAGTTTCTTTCCACTTCTTACTTTTTCTGTGGTTTTACACATTTCAGATCAGTTGCTTAAAGCAGAGTTAATGCTGCTTACAGCTACTAAAATTGCTCATTGAATGTCCTGTACACATAGGGAGCAACAACTTCTAAGAGAGTTGTGGGCAAAGAGTCCTGTGGATGAAAACTCTTGCATGCATATTCATAATTGTAAACTGGTGTGAGCTTGAGACTCACGCTTCTTCCAAGTAACAAAGGCTGTCAGGATCTACACCATTCATTTGATAAACGTACCTCCTGCAAATATCTGTTATTTTACCTACAGAAAATATTTTATGAAAACTTCCTCTTAAATTAGAATCATAGAATCACCAGGTTGGAAGAGACCCACCGGATCATCAAGTCCAACCATTCCTATCAAACACTAAATTATGCCCCTCAGCACCTCATCCACCCATGCCTTAGACACCTCCCTGGGCAGCCTGTTCCAATGCCCAATGATCCTTTCTGTGAAAAACCTTTTCCTAATGTCTAGTCTAAATCTCCCTTGGCGGAGCTTGAAGCCATTCCCTCTTGTCCTTTCCCCTGTCACTTGGGAGAAGAGGACAGTGCCCTCCTCTTTACAACCACCTTTCAGGTAGTTGTAGAGAGCAATGTGGTCTCCTCTCAGCCTCCTCTTCTCCAGGCTAAACAACCCCAGCTCTCTCAGCCGTTCCTCATAGGGCCTGTTCTCCAGCCCCTTCACCAGCTTCGTTGCTTTTCTCTGGACTTGCTCCAGAGCCTCAACATCCTTCTTGTGGTGAGGGGCCCAGAACTGAATACAGTATTCAAGGAGCAGTCTCACCAGTGCTGAGTACAGATGGAGAATGGAAGCGAGTCCAAATTAATTGGACTGATAGGATCATAGCAATTATATAGACTTCAGAGAGAATTCTTTCCTTTCATGAATACTAGATATCATACAGTTGGGAGAGCATAGATACACTCATTCTCGCCAAAAGAATTCTGACCTTTCCAGTCAGTTTCCAGGCCTTCCAGTCAAAATGAACCCACGTTCCTAGCAGATAGTGTTGGATCTTGAACTATTTCCTGAAGCCTAGGTCTGAATGTCACTTCTGCCAGATAGAATCATAGAATAATTAAGCCTGGAGGAAACCCATAGTAGCTACCTGTTCTAACCTCCTTCTCAAAACAGGTACAGTGAGAGCAGGTTGCTCAGGACAATGTCTGGTCAAGGGTGGAGATTCCACAACTTCTCCTTGCGCTCTTCACAGTGTTTAACTACCTCTTCTTTACCTCATTGCAGCTTGTGTCTATTGTCTATTTGCCTTATCTATACCCTCTTGTTAGGTAACTATAAACAACAATAAGCCTTCTCTTCTTAGTTATAAAATAAACCATTTCCTTCTCATCTCATACATAATATGCTTCACCCCTACTAGTGCTCTTGGTGACCCTTCTGTAAACTCCCTGCAGTATATTAATGTACTTTTTGTACAGAGAAGGGGCAAAACTAGATGCAGTTTCAGTTGAAACTCTGAAGGAGAATGATCAATGTCTTAACTCCACAGACCATACTTTTGCTAAAAGTTAGCTTTCTTCTGAGCAGGAACGGACTGCTGATTCATGTTTATTTTCTTGTCTACTGGAATGCCCAGATACTTCACTGCAAAGCTGTTTTGTGTCCAGCCTGTACTGTTGCAAGGGATTATTCCAGTATAAATGCAGAACTTTGCATTTGCTACTGCTGAACTTTATGAAGCTTCCATTTCTCCAGGTTGTTTCATAGAATCACCAGGTTGGAAAAGACTCAGAGGATCATCGAGTCCAATCATTCCTATCAAACACTAAACCATGCCCCTCAGCGCCTTTTATTCTTTTATGATTTGCAAAACTGCTAAGGATGCATTCAGTCATTTGAGTCACTAATAAAGATGTTAAGCAGCACTGACACCCAGTGTCAACTCTTGAGTAACATCACTAGTAATCATTGACCAGACAGACTTCATACCACAGATCACAACCTTTTGTACTTGTCTATCCAATTAATTTTCCACACATCTTATTGGACATTTTTCCAGCTCATATCTTACTGATTTGTCTGTCAGGGTGCTATAGGAGACTGTGTCAAAAGCCTTGTCAAAGTTATGTGATATCCAGTGCTCTCTACTTGTCCACAGTGTCATCTGTGCCACCATGAAAGGCAATCAGGTTAGTTAAGCATGACTTTCCACTACGACATCCATATTGGTTGTTCCAAGTCACCTTTTTTTTAATTCATGCACCTGGATTTAGCTTCCAAGAGGGTTTGCTTTGCTTGAACCAAGGTATAGTTGGTTGGTCTCTAATTACCAGATCCTTCTTCTTGTCCTCCTTTCAAATGGGTGTGGCTTTCACTGTTTTCAGAATTTAGGAACTTTACCCAGTGATTATGACTTTTCAGACATTATGAAAAGAAAACATTTCATCACATCCATAGATGCATCCAATGTTCTATGGAACTGAGTTTTTGCAGTTTACATAAAATTTATGTTTTACTTAATTTATTGGGGTTTGCCTACTGTGGATGATGCATGACTGCACTAGAAATTTCAGCTAGGCTCAAGGATCTTTGGGGTCCGTGGGCAAATTGAGCTTTCATATCTCTGAGCAGTTCATCTTCTTTCATGAATAATGCGTCCAACATAATGCATCCTGTGGTCAATTCATCAGTCATCTGGGTTAAAAAATTGTCTTACAACATTCTGCTGAAATCTGGTTTCCTTGAGCAGAGGAAACTCTTTCATCAGTACAGTAGCTTCATAGGGCTTCCTCCATCTGTATGAAGAAGGCTTAATCTACTTAATTACCTTTCTGGCCCAGCCTTTCTAGAGGGCCCATAATCTTCTGTTGCAGCATTCAAGTTATGTGAGCTATCGCTTCACATCCCAACTAATACATTTTGAGGAATACTTACCTGAAAGAAGAATCTACTCAATGGTAGCCTTAGGTAAGGTGGTTTCCCATAAATATACTCCTAGGTGACCAGCCTTCCTCAAGATGATCCTGTTGAGACTTAAATGTGCAGCCTCTTAGATAGTACCTCCTGTCTTATCCAAATCCTTAATCGTCCGTTTACATAACATAAACTTTTATTTAAAAACAAAGATGGACAGCATGACAGTGTGAAGATATATCCTTTCTATATCTATATCTTCTGAACTGTAGAACTAGATGACTGAGGGATGCAAATGGATTAAAGACTCAGCTAAACCTGTAGATATGAATTAATTTCCTTCTTGTTACATCTTCACTTAAATGTGAATGATAGTTGTCGTTTTAGTGTTTGTCTATATCCTCTCTTCTCCATCGCCTTACTTTCCTCCCTGCCACATTCACACTTTTGTACAGCATATAAAATTCATACACATATTTCAGAATTTGATTGTCAGCATCAAGTGCTCAGAATATCAAAGGGTCACCTTTGTCAGTAAGCAAAGGATGAACGTTTGCTTTCAAGCGCATCCATCAGGGAGCAGTCAGAAGCTGTTACTCGCTGAAAAAGCCTGATGTTTTATTCAACTTTATCCCAGTAAAAACATATCTGGGTATTAGGCCAAAGGGGTTTTTTGTTTTGGTTTGGTTTCTTTTCATAGTTCATCTTTAAGATATATTCTTCCCTACCCCCACAGGAGAATAGAGGTTTTCACTGAATTAGGAATGTGGTAGGAATGTACTTGTTCATATGCCCTAATTAAGATGCTGTATTTGTCCACCATAGAATTTTGAGGTATTTTTGAAAGTTCATGAGTGTCCAAATAAAACATTTTCTGGGAGATTAAATGGCTAATTCTGAACACTAATAAAGAGTGAGCAATTGTCCCTGGGCAAAACGCCTAAGAAATCAAAGGCAATGAAAGCTGGATATATAATACAGACCATTTTCACTAACATTAGAGATTAAAGGACATATATAATAACAAATTATTATTTATAGAAGTGCATGTTTGTTGAATGTACTTTCTTCTGAAATCTCAGTGAATACTTGCCATCATCTACTAGCCTGTGAGCTCCCTTTTTGATTGAATAATGCAGTATGGGACAGAAATTCCATTATAATCAGTTGAAGACCTTCAAATTAACTGAAAAAAATTAGATAAAACCCACAGAAGTATACTGCCATAAACAAATAAACTCCTTTTTTTTTTCTGTGCAGTTTAAAAAAGATGCTACATATACCTGGGCCTTTTGGCTCAGTGAATATATTTTCTTGCATTAAAACGGAAATGGGACAGAGTTTATATACTAATTAGTAAGCTTAAGCAATAGAGGTAAACTAACTGTGCTGTAGATACCTTTTTCTGTGCACATATCTGTCTTTTAGATATACAAGGAAACTAATATAGTGGAACTATTTTTCTCTGACTTGGAAAAAACCTTTAACAAAAGTTGGTGCTCTCCAAATATATGCAAATTTTCATTGAAAACTAGGGAATTAGAGATTTCCCAGGGAGGCATGCATCCCTTTAGGGGTTTGTTGTATTCCCATTGAAAGTTATTATAAGTTAGGAACTTAATTTTCCTTAAACTCACAGTTTTCCCCTGTAGAAGCACTTTCTTTTTCTCTTTACCAAAATGTCTTAAGATACCTCAAAATGTTATTTGAGCTAATATAGCCACCTCCAGAGTGTATAAACTTTCTTGTTTATCTCCTCCCATAGCTAACCTGTGGTGACAGTAACACTCAGCTAATGGATAATAAAAAAAACTCTGAAAGCAAGTAGATTTTCTAGCATTGCAGCTAGATTAGGAATAGGCTATCCCTCCAGCTTCTAAATGCACCAGGCTGCAACAAATCCACGTCATTGCAAATCTTTACTGCAGTTAAACAATCCTCAGTCTTTCCACAAACTAACACAGAAAAAACTATACCCAACGCTCTCAAATCGTTATATGATCATTACATACAGAAATGGACAATATTAACAACCCACATTTTACTGCAGGGAGAATCTAGAAGCATCAGCTAGTGATCTGTCCAAGATCAGACAAGGAGGCTGTGACCGAGATGATATTAAAACCTGCGAGTCCTGTATTTGCAGCTACAAGCCTATCTTTCACTTGCATATCTTGTGTTTTGTCAGGGTCTTAAATGTGCTTCAGTCCTTGTTTGTTTTCTTTTCTTATATCAAGAAAATCATCAGTGATGCCTCAAACTAATTTCCCCATTTAGTCTTTAAGATTCACACTTCAATCCAATGACTGACTCTTCAGTTCTGGTGGTAAATTTGCAGTGATTTTCAGTAGCCTGCCCCTATAAAGCAAGATGACTTGTACAGCTCTTTGTGGCTTTCAAGAATTCAAAAGCTTGAATTTTCATTCCTGATCACTGAAATGTATACACTAAGTAAGAAAATAATTTCTAATCTCTCCTAATCTTGTACTCAGTTATTCCTGTGAGAGAATAACTCTCTTTGTACCTGAGATAGGGTATGACAAGTCTGGGGGTGGTTAAGTTCTTTATGCTTTTTAGTAAGTAAATGCTGATGCCTCAACTGAAAACGTTCCTCGTATCTGCCAGCTACTGTTGCTACCACATAATTGAAAAACACTAGCATAAACAGATGACAGTCAGTAAGACAAAGAAATGACTGATGCTGAAATAGACTGACCAGAATGTATAGAACAGTATAGAACAGGTTTTGTAAACTGTCACGGCCTTCCTTAAGAGAACAACCAGTTTTCCACATTTCTGCGAGGGTAATTGCAGAAATCTGTACAATACTCACTTGTTACTATCTCTGTTGTTTAGCTGGGGAGGGCTTTTTGATCTTTCAGATAAAGGCATAATGAAACTCCACTGTTGTAAGTAAAATCGGGGAAATTCAGTTTACAGCCAAGGTTTTTTTAGTCCTTTGTTTTAAAGTGAGAAGTCTGTTACTACTCAGAGGCAGAAATATTTGGAGTTCCTTAGAGTCTAAAAGGAAGATTGGCTATCTTTCTTAATGTCATACAGTAGTTCAAAGAAAAGCTGAAAATTTGATAAAAGAATGTGAAATTCAAGGGCCCATATATATATAATTCAGACTTGACACCACAGTCCCTTCTGCCTTATCAATTAAAAACCTTTTTGTCTTTATAGAGGCAAACTCTGTGAATTCTTGCTTATAGTTGTGCTCAGAGATAACAGGAAGAGGAAAAAGTAAAACTGCCTTACCATAGGAGAGCTGAGCAGCACTCATCTCAAGAGAACATGGAAACACCTTTATCCAGTTTGCAGATTTGCTAAATATTCATTAAGATCCGATAACGAGTTGCTCCTAGAAAGAAAGGCCAATAAGAATGAGACCTTTTGAGTTTGACATCCCATACCGCAGTGCAGGACAAAAGCTCTTTTGCTATTGTCCCTGTTTAATCACAATGAAAAGCAGCAGCAGCTGGATAACCCGAGAGGGAAAAGAGTTGATAGGCCCTAGGCAACGTTGAAAGGATTGACACATTCCAATTGATTTTTTGCAAAGCTGATTAGCTGTGGCTGCATGTTTGCACTTCAGGTTAGAAAACCCATTTGTGATTTTGAAGGGTGTGTAATAAAGGTGTGAGTCACCAGAGTATGGATGTTTATTCTTAGCTTCATACATTTAAAATAGAACAACAGGTTCCTGGCTACTGTTTGGGCAGCTTATTCCTTAAACCAGGGATCACAACATCAGCCAAAATGTTGTCCTTGTCTTTCTCAGGCCATGTGGCTTCACATATAGCCCTCCCCAAAAGCGAATGAAAGAAGTTTTGCAGCCTGCCTGCAGAGTGTGAGCCTGGAGGCTCCAAAGTGAGAGCACTTTCCCTCTAGTGAGATCTAGTGAGGAGTTCTTATTCCAATGCCCTTTCTTTCTTTATTTTTTTTTTTTTAACTCCAGTGCTCTACACTCTTATTCCAGAGCCTTTTTATTGTTCTGTTAGTTTGTTTTGGAATGAGATACCACCATTATGCGCAGTTTGTCTTTTGAGTACCTTGTTGCTTCTAACTATTGAAATGCACTTAGTGCTTTTTGATCCATTCAATTTTCTGAAGCTGTTTAGCAGCACAAAACTGTTGTTTAGCTTCTCTTAGCGTCATTCATTTACAAGGAATAGATTGGCACTGCTACTTTTGAGAGGAAATGAGAAAGTTCACTGACATTTTGATGCCCTCAAGAAACGGAAAGATAGCATCACTCTGGTACTTTTTTCCTAGCTTTTTTTAAAATTCCTCCTTTAGTTCTTGATATCAGGACAGTCTTTTTTGCAGATGATACTGCTGTTACTGAACCTTTTTGACGGACATCTACCCTTTCCCCCCATTTGCAGTTGATGCAATTTTAGCATTCTTTTCTCCTTGAATTTCACAGTTTTCGTTGTTTGGGGTTTTTTTTACTTTTTTCTAAAAAAAGAGATAAGAGCCAGTACTTGTGTTAAAGGAGGCTCTTAAGGGGCTTTATTGTTTTACCCTTTCCCTGTTATACATTGAGGTGGTTATTTGATTACTTTAAATCTTAATAGTGGAAGTATTAGAACCCTGTGTACTTTACAATTTTATTATTATTATTGTTATTGTTGTTGTTATTGTTATTGTTATTGTTATTGTTATTATTATTATTATTATTATTTCATTTTTTACTTTTTTTCCTAATCTACCTGATTTTGTGCAGACAGGATTGATACGGTTTCCTTAAACAAAGTAGCTTGCAGATATGAACTGTATATAAAAACACAGCCTGTTATGTATTATTAATAGGATTCCACAGCTCAATGTGCCAGGGTTTAAAGTATTTCTGGTTCTGCTATGCAAAGTTTTAGAGACAAAAAAAGTAAGCACAATACAACTAGGGCATAGAATACTTTACAGAAACTCCAATGAAACCAACTCCTCAGAATGCAAAAATGTCATATAAACTCAGCAATTCTTCAGTGCTCTAGTTCGTTAATTTATTATGGACTTAATGTTTGCAGTCTTGATTTCAGTATTGAATCTTATTCTTCCTTATTGCTGACCAGAATATACAGAAAGAAATGGTTGATCTTGAAAATGGAAAGAATAGAAACTGAATAGAAATGCAATGTTCATGAAGTAGGAGTTATTAAAAGAAAATCTAATACACAACAAATGGTCATAAATCAGAAATACCAGGAGAAAGAGGAAAACATGGGCATTATAGTCAGGAAGTGTTTTAAACAGTGAGAAGTTAATCTGATGTGACATTGAAAATGGTAAATGTTTGTACTTATTTCAGATAGAGATAGGAAAATATCAACATAATTGTTCAAAGAGCTGTGTCCATTCATACAGAAAGAAGGCCAATTGAAATGCAGCAATTACAGAGAAAGGGTTATGATCATCAGCTTTTTATATTTGGCCTTTTCTTCACTGGCTCTGTTTGGAATCCATGTGACTTGTAAACAAGAGGCTGGGGTTGTAAACACAATTCTAGCTGAGGACTCAGAAGTGTCTGTTTTGCAGGCATAGACTGTATATAGGCTGGTAGCCTAGCCAAGAAAAAATAATTAGTGTATATGGGATTATTATCTATAAATGTTGGATGAGGAAGAAGGTATGCATGCAGGAGGGAAGGTATGCATGCAGGAGGAAGTTCTTAAAATAGAAAAATAATTCTGGCACAAGAACAGCACTTTCTAATCTGGGAAACAGGATTTTTTCTCCTCACCAAAGTGATGATTTCTTCAAATGAGAACTGTGTACCTGTTGTACTTTTTTCTTCGCTAGGTTTGATGGGAAGCAAGCAAGTTAAATCTCCATTAGCAAACTCAGCGCTCAGGCATCTGTCACACTAAGCCATATTCAACTTTACTTTGTTAACTGTAGTATAGTAATTATACTGATCTCTTACTATAGTTGATTGATCTAAGTGTTCTATAAACTATGTTATCTGTAAAGTTAGGAAGATGATGAACAGTGAAGACTACTGATTACTTAGGACGGCAGATCTTGGATTAGTGAGGAGATGATAACAAAAAAGTGTGTGTCTACTTTAAGTGCCTGGTGTGGTAGCATAAATACAGCCTCTGTGTGGAAGTGCTGTTTAAGACAACTCTACATCTGAAGTCATGGTAATGTGATCTGGTAAAACTGACTCTGTTTGGATTTCTTTTTTAATGTTGTCAGATATGGTTTTTATTGTATTATTTTCTTCAAATTCTGGCTCTCCAGCTCTTTTGAGGATGTGGAGTACAAATCTTCATATAATCTTCAAATTACTTTGTGTAAGAATGGGAAGGACTCACCTCTTCTTGTTTCACTAAACACCAAGAAATGTTGGATGTGTTGTAATATCTTTCTCCCATTGTCTTCTAAATTCTTCTTTAGCATCTGTCCTCCCATTTTTAACAGAAACTAAGTTTTTGAAATAGTGGTTCCTAAGTTCAGATACCCAAGTCAAGTCATAATATTCCAGATGTCTGACCTGAGCAGCTAACTAGCTTCAGTGCTTGTAGCCTCTATCTTTCTGTCTCTCAACCTCCTCTAAATAATTTTAAAGTCCATTAACTGCTTTCAGTTAAATTTTATAGAGGAATAAAGGTGTCAAAATCATTATTTTCATATACTGTTTGGAAGAACAGTAGCTGTGTGGGGGCAAATAACCCTGTACTGTTACTTGACTTTTTGGTCATCTGAGTGTTCCATAAACACACATATAAGCTGCCACGAAGCACAGCCCGTACTCTCTGTTCTTCAGTCAGTATTTAGGGAACACACAAAGCAGCAACATTTTTCAGTCTAGAGGTTTTGAGGATATGGGCTGGAGCAGCAAGCATAAAATACCATGCGGTGATTCTGTGATTCTGTGGTGGGCTAAGTGAGATGAGGGGGAGCAGGATGCTTTGCCTTAGGGGTGAGGCAGATAGCAAAGTTATGTGGACCATGAAAGGAACCAGAGCTTGGCATAATTGAGGCCATGAAAATAAGGCTATGACACAAATGTCCATAAGAAATCTGTCATTTCTGGTGATGCTGGGTCTTGCTGTAGATCTTGTGGAATGTCTTTTTAGAATAAAGCATCTTTTATGTCTTGAAATAAATTATTTGTGAAGATATTTACCCTGATGATACATGATACGGTGTGTGTATATGAAACACATAGGTAGTGTTTTGGGGATATTTTTTGTGCATTAGGAAGAAGTCTATAGTTAAACTTAAGCAAATTAATATATAAATACTTATTAACTAATGTGCAAAAGCAATGTCATTTTCCTTTTAACATAGAGTCACCAAGTGGAGCAATAACTTTTGTGCTGATTATTTTATTTATTTGGATTTATTTTTGATATTTGATTATTTTGTGCTGATTAATGGTGTTGATAATGATATTAACTGAGAAGCTTGGTTGATGTTGTAGGGATACAAAGCACTAGAAGAGACAGGGAAGAGTAAAAGATTGTTATTTTTGTGAATCAGAAACTGTGTGCAACATTATAGTATTAACAGTTTCATTTTTTGAGCTGTCCAGAAAAGAGTGACAAAGCTGGTGAAGGGGATGGATAATGGGTCTTACGAAGAGAGACTGAGAGAGCTGAGGTCGTTTAGCCTGGAGAAGAGGAGGCTGAGGGGAGACCTTATTGCTCTCTACAATTACCTGAAGGGAGGTTGTGGAGAGGAGGGAGCTGGCCTCTTCTCCCAAGTGACAGGGGACAGGACAAGAGGGAATGACCTCAAGCACCACCAGGGGAGGTTCAGGCTTGACATAAGTTAAAAATTCTTCGCAGAAAGGGTCATTAGGCAATGGAACAGTCTGCCCTGGGAGCTGGTTGACTTGCCTTCCCTGGAGGCATTTAAGATGTGGGTGGATGAGGTACTGAGGGACATGGTTTAGGGACTGGTGGGAATGGTTGGACTCAATGATCCAGTGGGTCTCTTCCAACCTGGTGATTCTATGATTTTAAGTGCTTTTTTTTTTTTTCTGAATACTGTAGCATTGCACTGTGTAACCTCCAGCGATACATGTGGTTGAATTTGTTCATTACTAGATAAGACTCTGCTGTTGGGATTATTCAGTTTGGAGTGGAATCATGTACTAAGAATACTGCCAGGTGTAAACCCATAGTTTTCTTTGTTAGCTACCCACAAACTGCCTGCTTACTATTTTAATGATTGTTCTTTATTTCATTGTTGTTTTAGATGAAAAATGGGACTACAGAAATCGCAGAATAGCAAACTCTTCTTATAAAAAGAAATAAATAATAAGGCACAACAGACAGCTTATTTCTGGATAATCGTAGGGTGGTGGTTCAGTGTGCACATTCCAAGGTCAATTGATCTTGATCTTTGCAGAGGTTCAGTAACTGCTCTGAAAGGCAGCTAGGGTGTTATATTCATAACAGGAAACAGAACTTAGTCTGCAGGGTGGATGGAAAACCATCTTACCCACCAAATTGTCAGGTATCATAACCAGCAATATGACATTACTGGGAGCTAAACTGCAATTTACAACTGTCTTGCATAACCTAAAGCCACTTCATAAATGAAATTAACTATGCTGTTTAAATCAGTGTTATAGACTCAGGCAGAGGAGGGATGTTATTTCATTCTGGAGAATATCTACAGCCTGCAATTTCAATTTTTTGGAATTTAATTACCACAGCAATAAAAGTACATTTTCAGTACAACCTTTTTACAAATAAGCATGCTAGAAACCTACTTCTCTTTCATGTATTCCATTTAAACATACAAAAAAATTATCACTTAGCCTTAACCTATTAAAATATGAGATTTCACTTCCATCCTACAGTTTTGGTGCTGCTCTTTCATACAGTTTCATAACAAGGTGAATTTAATATGGTTAGAAAAGAGCCCTGAGACACTGTCAGCCCTGATTGTCCCTGCTCAGTGATCTCAGCTTTCCCTGCCTGCCTACAGCCCAGGATCCCATGTCAAGCCCATGGTAGGACACCAGGCCATCCCCTGGGCCATCAGCCCCTGCTCAAGTGACAGAATATCATTGCTCATCTCCAGCTTCCCACATCTCTATCTTACCAGGCCATGGGTCCTGTCAAGCCAGGCTGACCTGTAGACCTTTCTCCTGGCCCATCCTCACCTGTCTCCCTCCATCCCCCAGGAGGTGCCTGATGCCCATGGCTGGGGGTGTCCTGATGCCCCCAGCATTCCCTGCTTCTGGCTGGGGTGGCAGAACAAGCTGTGACTGTTGGGCCCTGACATCACCATCCCTCACCTCTGTTCAAACACACAATCGCTGCTCTTTTTGTAAGTGCTACTGACATTCTGGCATGTAGCTCATGACTTTGTAATAGCAGAGACAGGAAATAAGGAATTGTGCAGTTTAATGCCAGTTGGATCTGCTGTTTGCATGCTGTAGCTGTTTATAGTCTTATTGTAAAAGCACATGAAAGATGCCCTTAAATTATTCCTGCATACACTCTTTGCTCAAGTAATTTGTGTGTGTAGCATGGGTCCAAGTCAGTTTTTAAAATCATGGCAAAATTTTCCTGGAGTGATGTGCTAAAGTGAAGCAATACTTTCTATTGGAGATCAACGCAAGTGCTGTAAGTATATTCACTCCAAAAAATAATAATTAAAAAAATGCTCACAGTACAAATACTTTGAGCAAAGCTTTCACTTGCCTTCTGCTTTTTGTTATGCTGAAGATGCTCCATTACCATGTCCTTTAGCGCTTTCTGAGTGCCAGAGCACTGTGGAGCATGAGGCTACCCCAGGTTGTGGCCAATTTGTGAAAAAAGAACAGCAACTCTCCTTTTAAATTAATTATATGTGTGACAGCCAGCAGAATGTCAAACTGCAGTCCAGCATGCACTTTAAATGCTTCTTCCTGGAGGCATTCCCTCTTTTCAGGCAGCTGTATTTGAATGTTTTAGGCCAGGACAGAAGAAAGATAGGGCCTGGACAGTTTTTATCTTGACTGTAAGTTATTAAAAGCAAACCAGATGGTTCACTTAATAGTGATATTAAAGTAAAATGAGTAAAAGTATGCCTAGAGCCTAGTAAAATCTTTAATTTGTCATTCAACCTCAACCTTAGCCAGTGATTGATGGATGATTGCACAAAAATGTCCCGATTAGATTCTGAATGAATCAATTTAGTATAATATTAATACAGTGCAATTGCTGATGCAGTTACTTTTTATTGCATAGACTTACTTCTTCACAATTTTGCTTACCTTTGGGGTATTGCTCAGTTCAGCCATCAGCTGAATGAATGCCATTAAGTAACACTGAGTTCGTATGGAAATAAAAAATCTGCCTTTACATGGAGTCCTAAAAAGCTTTGGCTGAAGTAATTTTGTCTTGAAGAATAGTAATGCAATACAGCTCAGGTGACATGAGCCCTGCCTCTCAAGGCATTTTATTCTGTCCCATGACTCTCTGCCATGGTCCATTTATTTGCCCAACTTTGTGCAGAGGATAATGGACACTCTTTTGCAACATGGGTCAGCACACAAAGTGAAGCTGTAGTATCTTGCATTGGCTAGGATCAGTCCTGCTAGAAGCATCTGCAGTATAATTTATACACATATGTCCTGACAGCATGGGCAATGAAAAATAACTTCAACCTAAAAGGAAAGAGGTGGGAGTTTATTAGCGTTTTGTTCATCCTTGTAAGGTAACAATGGTATTAAGTTTAATATACAAAGCCATCAACTGTATTTTTTAAGTGCATCTCACCTTTAAGTCCTTCTTTTGGCCTCAGCTTCTACCATTTGTTTTTCCTTTAATTTTGTTCCCTTTTTTTTTTTTTTTTAACCTGGTTACAGTAGCAATTTCCCTGTTTACATAGGTCACAGACAAAATACTGCTTCCAGGATAAGCTGACACTCAAGAAAAAGTAAAACAGATGATTGGCTCTGCCTAGATAAAACTTCACCAAGCGAACGGTCAAGGAGAGATAACATAATCTAAAATAATAAATTGTTTTTTCAGGTATTTTCTTCACAAGTGAACGGTACATATTTATCATCTATTAAAAACTTTTCAAGACATCTGCTTGATTTTTCTAATATTTTTTCTTTTTTTTTTTTTTAAAAAAAACAGGAAACAAAATCCAAAGTATTTTGGCCCTGCTATTAAGCAATTGATGCTCATGTTTTGATATAGGCCTATCCCGTCAAAACCCAGATGACAAATTGTTAGACCTTACTTTACTGAAATCAAGCAGATTGTAATCACATTTTTTGCACCAGGTTCTTGAGACCACACATGGTGACACACTGTAAATTTGCTGTTTCTATGAAGAGCAGACACTCAGACAGCCTTAACCCTATGTAACTTACATCCATATATAGAACATGACCTCCTCCAGGTCTCACTTTAACAGTAAATAATCCACACAAAACTTGCCAACTGAGCACTTAGTTTGTTCTGTCATGTCTTAGGAAAGTTTTAAAACTAAACGTATTGACGTTGGAAAGGTTCTTGTCAGAGGGAATGTTTATTTTCAAAAGTGAGTGCTTTTGCTGAAGAGCTAGAGAATGAACATTTGATGAAGATGATGCTCAATATTTATGACTCGTTACACTGAGATATACTTTGTCTATACAAAGTCACAATTGATTTTACACAGGTGGATTAATTGTGGAGAAGTAGAAATTTCTTAAATTATGGACTTGAAAAAAATCACACAAGCTTACCTTCTTAGCTCTTTAGGATGTTTGGCTAGGTAAAGAATATTATGAAAGACAATTCCCAGTGGTTCCAACACCTTTTCTAGTTTGACCTTCTTTCCTACCTTGTTCATTAAAACCAGGTTTAATTAAAAACATGATGAAAATTAGTCTGAGAGTTCAGCTTGTAACTAGTCTCACAATAGCACTATTCCATGATTCATTTCAATTAATGATCATTTGTTACCGTGGGCTGTTTTATTCCCAATATAATACAGATAAAATAGAGAGGCTTTCGAGGCAAACAAAAGTAAAACAATCTCCTTTTTTGGATGTAAAACAATCTTTAAAAAATACACATTTTTAAAGACAAAATCATTTTCATGCCTTTTCTGTTGTAAGTGGCTTTTGAGGAAAATTATACTGAAGAAGCTATTGAAATTCCTTCCCACAGTAGACATCTACGCTGACTTCTTAACAAGCAGGTCTAGCAGATGCTCGTCAGAGGCTGAGGTTATGTGTAGCAAAACATATAATTCCTCTATGTCCAGGTGTATTGGCTGGCTGAATAGGGGCTTGAGAGACCTGAACTCTGTTCCTGGTTCAAGACAAGCCATCTGGGAAATTTCTCATTTCTCCGTTATCCAACAAAGCAGAGCAAATAGAATTGACTGCTTTTGTGAAGGGTTTTGAAATCTGCTTACAAACAACTTATTGGTATTGTTATTATCAAGAGAAAGGGCTCTGTGCAAAAATAAATGGAATGCCCATTTTCTTCCTGAAGGAGAAAATTAGGAAGAGGTACTCAATAACTGCTCATAATTAACCATGTTACAATTCTGATGGTTTGTATTACTGGACACATAGTATCTGTGGTGACAGTTATACCTGCTCATAATTAACCATGTTACAATTCTGATGGTTTGTTTTACTGGACACTTATAGTATCTGTGGTGATACAAAGTTTTATCCTTACAGGCAGAGTTGTTGCCCATGGAGACTTGCCCCCCCACCCCGAGTTTTCCATGAAGAGTTGTCTCTTTGCATAAGCATAAAGCTGGACCACTGTGCTCTGAAGTGGGGTGTCAGTAGGCTGCCAGCGTAACACTGACCTGGGCAGAAAGCTGGAGGAAGCCCAAAACATTGACCATATGCTGAGGGTGTAACCAGGCATTGGCAAAGTCTATGCAAAGATTTTCTATAGTCTTTCTACCTACTAATTATCCTTTTCCAGCAAGCGTGCCATCCAGGAATGCTAAGTAGTCTGTCACACAGTCAGCTAGTTGTTAGTGTGAGTCTTTTTTCTAATTTGTGTGCAAGAAAAGAGAAGAACTGAGGAAGTCCAGCTCTCCTGGCTTGTAAAAATCTTTTTTCTGTGAAATTTTGCAGGAATCTGCTATCTAATAGATTAATCTTTTGCCTGTGATTTTCATCACCTATGCCCTGATATTAAAAGCCATTTTAATGTTTCATTATTTAAATCTTCATTTGCTCTATTGTAACAACAAAATAAATTGTAGTTGATAAGCCTTGATTTTTAAAGGTAGAGGAATAAATAAGCCTTTATCAAAGGGCTAGCCATGAAAGTATGATTTAATTGGTTATGCCCCATATGTGTGCTAAGCAGCATTCCAAGAGATGTGGAAATCCCTTGGGGAAAAAAAAAAAAAAAAGAAGATGATGATTTGAGCAGCTCATGCTTTGTATGCTAATTACCATCATTCTCTTCTTTCCTCTGCCCCCACCATGTTTCACCTTGGTCCATGATCCTTTGGATTAAGGCAACTGATCTCTTCACTGCCAGTACTGTAATGCTCTAGTATGCTTGCCTGCCTCTGCTCTTAGTTTGCAATACCTGTGAATGCATGTATTTATCTGATATTCGTGTATGTATATAGTATGTTATTATGTTGTGTACTGTGTGGTATATTACATGAAGTCCATGATGTGTAAGAACCGAACACCCAGAATTTAAACTCAAGAAGTAGAGGGCCTGGCCACATTTCAGTTCTTTGCTTACTGCAATTCCTGAATCCACTGTTTTTCCACTGTAGGATCTGGCTGTCCCACTTATTCCTAGAATTCCACTTAAGCCACTAGCATTTAGATCTGCTTGATGCACACTTAGCTTAGGAAAGTTATCTGCAGCTTCAGTTCATCATTTTCCTCAGGGAATTTCTTACAATATTGCAGACCATTTCAATTCTGACATCACAACACAATTCTTATCAATTCACTGCTTCTACTGTGGTATCATCTCATTTCCCAAAAGTAGTGTACAGCCTTTTGGCTGAGTATTTATGATAGTAAAGAATGTATCATGGTATCAGTAAAAGTATCTAGAGTTGTGTCCCAATTATTTATTTTCCTTTCTTTTTTTATTCCCATTTCACCACCAGCTGCATTCAGACCAGGATAAAGGAGATGGATCACTTAAGTACATCCTTTCTGGAGATGGAGCAGGAGATCTCTTCATTATCAATGAAAATACTGGTGACATCCAGGCCACAAAGAGACTAGACAGGGAAGAAAAGCCTGTGTACATACTCCGTGCCCAGGCTATAAACAGAAGGACTGGAAGACCAGTGGAACCAGAATCTGAGTTCATCATTAAGATCCATGATATCAATGACAATGAGCCAATGTTTACAAAGGATGTTTACAATGCCAGCATTCCCGAAATGTCCGATGTTGGTAGGTGCTAACCAATAATTGATTTCAGTGTCTGGTCTGGGTTCTTTCAGTGGAGCTAACAAAGGGCCTGAAGTTTACAGGTACTGAATACAGGCATACACTTCTGAGTCTGGAGTAAAAGCATCTCAGCCATTTAAAAAAAAAATAACTCCAGGATAATAGTGAAAGCAGTTTGCTGGAGTCAGAGGTGTCAGATGAGTGAGCCCACCTCCTTCTCTCCTTCCACAAACAATGCAAATTAATACAATCTACTTTAGCTAAAGTGAAATTGATCTGAGCTAAACTGTTAAGTGACACTTATAAACAGTTTAATATGCTTTGTTTACATGATTTAGTAGCAACGTAATAGTATGGTAATCCTTGGTCACCTATGTGTGTCCACAAGACTCCTAGATCTGTTCAGCAACCCTTCTTTAATTCAGAAAGAAAAAAACAAAAACAACAACACAAAAAAAAAAAAAACCAAATAAAAAAAAACCCAAACCTGAAAAGCGTGAGTGCAGAAGTGTTTGTATGCACTTCAGAAGCAAAAACTGTCACCTGAGTCAACTCATCACTTATTCTGAGACATGCCATTAACTTCCTATGACCTTTGTTGCTGTTTTCATCTGAAAGAGCTTCAAAGTCCAATGAAGTCCCTTGAAATCTATGTATTGATCTTAAATGTATCAAGCTGTAAGAATGAATCAATAGAAGAAAAGAAAATACCTTGAAATATTATTTTAATATTGGGTCTTTCCAGAGAAATTAACAAACTGATTCTCTGTCTCTAATTATTTGGGAGGTCTTTTTAATTTCTTTGTCAGAGAGCAGTGGATGGTTGAACTGCAAGAAGCACATTTCTTATCCAAAATGAGGAAGAGAAGTATTAATGAATCATGATTGAGAATGAGATTAAAATAAACCTCAAGCAATGTGAAATTAAAGACTTTGGGGGATACTCTCTTCTCTCATTCATGGGACTTGTCACATGGATGAAATCTCATCTGTTGAAGAGAGAACCTAATATTCATATTTTAGTATGCGAAGTGAATATTTTATTCACAAATATGTTTTAAATGTGAAAACCTTAGCTTGTTCAGGTTTTTTATGTTTGTTATCACTTTGCCTAGGATTCAACATCATTTCTTTCTCTAGAAGATGCATGGGAAAACAGATTTTATTCACATGTCAAATACTGTACAAAGTAAATTAGCAGAAGTATATTCTTAACCTAGATTCAAATTCTGAATCTATCTGGAGAAAGGTGTGTTTCTGGTTTCTTCATAAGAAATATGAGGAAGGACCTACGTATCATTCAATAGCAGTGTATTTTAATGAACTGAGAATAAGCTAAATACAATTTTGGTTTTGTATCTATGCCCTTTATGAACAGATAAACTTCTACAAAACAAAAATATATCTAACTTTTTGCCACAAGTTTGACATGAACCTGAACCCTAACTATGTTTATTCTACATCATAAGATGTCTTGGCTGTGAAAAAAAACTATGGATTTTTATTTTCTTTAATTTATCATTACAGGTACCTTTGTTGTGCAAGTCACTGCAACTGATGCTGATGATCCTACATATGGGAACAGTGCTAAAGTTGTCTACAGTATTCTCCAGGGACAACCGTATTTTTCTGTCGAATCTGAAACAGGTCAGAGGACCTTATCTGTCTATCTGTGACAATGTCTGTAATTCAAAATGACGTGCAAAGCTGAGTTAGGACATAGTAGACAAAAATTTCAAAGAGATTACATCTTAGTGAAAAATCTGACAAAATTAATAAAGCAATACATCTGCAAACATAACACCTACATGATTTTAATCTTACCAGTAGAGTCTAATAAATACAATTAGTACTGCATGTGAACGAGTTTTCAATCATTTTTAACAAGCAGTAGGTACAGAGACTGCTGTGGATGCTTAAATTAAACCAAATAGGTTGGCTTTTAGATAACAATGAGAAACAGGTGGGTGTGGAACAAAGTGCTTAATCCTCATGGATCTTCATAATGGCTAAATTACGACTGAGGGTTTGCTCAGGTGGGTTTTTTTTCTCCTGCTTTTTAAAAACTTGTTTAAAGTAATTATAATTTCTGCACATCTGCAACATATCACTTTAATGCTAATTTTATGGAAGAAATCTTAATTAAGAATAATGATAGAAGAGGTAAAATTGGCTGTTGTGCTACACTAGAAGATCATAAATAGAATCCCGAAGTTCTGAGTTCTGTTTTTGGAAGATGTTTAAATGACACACAGTGACTGGAATTTTTTATGGGCTGAACAGCTTTGGAACTTATGCATGTAAAACACAAATTCTGGCTGACTGAATCTGCTGTACCATTGACTATCTGACTACATAGATAGTCTCTTACCAAGGTTTATAACAAAATCTGCAAAAAAGAAACACAGGATCTCAAGAAACTCCTTAAGTGGGGACATCCACTCTGATAGGTTGCTAGAAGAAGCTAGGAAGCTAGAGAAACTGCTTCTCCTCAGTATACTTACAGGAAAGGAATGGATTACCCCAGACAATTAATCAGGTTTTAGCATTGTTTCTTAGATAAATCTTAGACTCAGGGAGGGAAAAGGAGGGAGAGATTAGATGTCTCAAAGAAAAACCCGAGATGAAAATATGTACATAATTCTGAGAAGAGGGAGAGCCAAGATCAAAAGGAGCTTCTCTTCAAGCATGAGGTATTAGATAATGCAAGAAAGGATTTGTGCACCGATGTACTCATTCTGACTTGGGATGGTACATCAGTGCTCTTCTGTTTAGGTTTATAATGAGGATAATGTAGCTGGGAGTTTACCACTAATAATCTTTTAGCAAGAGGGTTGTATGGGGCACAGAAGGGAAGCAATATGAGCCACAGGCTTGATCTTCCTGCCATGGAAATCAATTGCAAAACTCCTAGAGTGAAATAAGTCTCTGTTTAAACTGCTGTGAATTTTACAATGGATTTCAGTACCTGAATTTCACCTCTTGTGCCTACAAAGGAGTAAGTTCTTAGCCTTGAGAGACCTAGTGAGAATACACATATTTTGCTTCATGGTGTATCCGAATCATTGATTTTCAATCACTGATACTTGTTTCTTTGAAGAAGGAAGGGACTGGCAAAATCATTTGAATCACGGAAGAAGTAGAAATATATATAATTGCGCATGCTTGAATGCTCATGATTTTTTTAATTAATTACTCTTCTCCCATTCAATTTTGTTGTACTGCCTGATGTCTTGCTGAAATTAGCTTTTTATTTTTAACCATGTCTGTCAAAATAAAAATATTGGCAGAACAGGAGAGAAAAGATGGAACACATTATAAAGAACAAAGAGCCCTTTTTCCAGTTCAATGAGAAAATTTATCATGGAACTGAAAGGGGATGAATAGTTATGTAAAACAACACCGCTCACAAATAAGTAGAACACCTTTCTGGGGATACCACTAATATTGTGTCTGCCACATAGACAGCAGTCTGAGATGTGATATGACACATCTGTAATTTAATGAGCCATCTCATAGCAGTAAATATTTATACTGGGCAAAGTTTACTTATTACATAGAGGCTTGCTCTTTAGGCTGTGAGGGTTTTTTTAAATAAGAATTTCCATCAAAGTCAGTACCTTACTTGTTAACTCCTGTCTTTAATTTTTGTGTTTTCAGGCATTATTAAAACTGCTTTGCTAAACATGGACCGTGAAAACAGGGACCAATACCAAGTGGTCATCCAGGCTAAAGACATGGGAGGCCAGATGGGTGGATTATCAGGAACCACCACCGTGAACATCACACTAACTGATGTAAATGACAATCCGCCTCGCTTCCCCCAGAGTATGGAACATTTATTTTCTGTTTTTACATTAAAATGGAAAAAAATTACTTTTGTTTCACCTCAGATATTGTTTCTGCTGTTATGAACATACTGGGTATCAGATTTTTTTTAAGAAAGAAAAAGAGAACATACAAACAAGCAATATTGTCATGCTAAAGTTAATTGCAATAACTGAGAAACTAATATTTTTATTCCATTTTCAGCAGACAGATGGAGACATGAATTAACATACAACTCCTTTTCCTACCTACTAAATAGCTTTGACCAATATAACCTATATTCTTCTTCAGTATTATTTCTATTACACCTCATGGTAGCCTTCATTTTAAGGTATCTGTTCTAATCTAACATATTTAAGTTTTGAAACGTCTGTATTTAAGTACATAAAATGATCCCAAGAGCAGCTGTGTTAAAATGAGTATTTACACCCAGGAAGCATTTGCCTCAATGGATTTCCATATATTCTTTGCATGAAGAAACAAATGCATATACATAAATACACCAGATATTTCTGACTATTTTCTTTTCCTTGTCTCAGATAATGTGTAGATATCTGTGTGCTATTTAAGGGAATCAGCTGAGCAAGGCCACTTGGAAAGTAGTTTCTATTAATGGCCATAAGTGGCTGAAAGTAATACATCTTTCATCCACTACTCTTTCCCTCTCCTTCCTTCCTTCCTTCCTTCCTTCCTTCCTTCCTTCCTTCCTTCCTTCCTTCTCTCTTTCCTTCCTTCCTTCCTTCCTTCTCTCTTTCCTTCCTTGTTTTCCTGTCTCTTTTTCTTCTTTTATGCTTCATCTAACCACTGCTCTGTGTGATGTGTGGGTATCACAGTGTCACTGTGTGTCAAAGTCAAGAGCAGCTGTTAGAGAAAATAATTGCAGATACTTTCAGACAAATAAGCAAGCTTTGGCGGCTAAGTCATTGGGAAAGTTATTGGAAGCAACTTGTCATTTAAGTTCAAAGTCTGTTCTTAGCTGTGGGCAAAGCATTTCCATTTAAATTAGAGCAACTTTAGAGAAAATATAGCACTCTACCCCCAACAAGTTAATTATACATCTTTGGACATAAGTGTCTTCAGTATAGAAGACAAAGATACAGCTTCATAATGCCAATGTTGCCCAAGTAGAGTTTATTCAGAGGAGAACTTAATGTAGCACATTATTAATAGGCATTTGAGCTGAATTTAGTTTTAATGTTACTAAGCTGCATTGGCCTCTGGCAGTTCTTAATATTTCTCCTTTTGTCTCAACACATTTTTCATACACAATTTTGATATGGCAAACAGAGACCCTGTTAATGTCTAGAAAGATTCATATATTGCTAAGGATACTTGTTTGCAGAAAAATTAAATGCCCATCCTTCATACTAGAAAAATAGATAGAAAAATAATTCACTTTTATCCGTATAAAAGTAAGGCAGAAGCTGAAGGCTGTTGCCACAGGAAGGCCTAAAGACACAGTGACTTGCTAACTCATCTGTGCATGCCCAGCATGGACAGTGGGCTGAGAGATGGTGTACGAAGTACCATGAGACTGATCAATAAAATTTCTTTCTCTGTCTGCTATTAGGCACATACCAGTTCAGAGCTCCTGAGTCTGTGCCACCTGACTCACCAGTTGGCAGGATAAAAGCTGATGATGCTGATGTGGATGAAAATGCAGAGATCGAATACAGCATCACTGAGGGGGATGGATACGATATGTTTGGAATTACCACAGACAAGAACACACAGGAAGGAATTATATCTGTCAAAAAGGTACACATCTTAACACACTTAATCTCAACCTCTGAAATACCACTTGCACATATTTGTTTTCCATTTTTAGTGCAACGTGTGTTGTTTATTAATTTTAATGCTATCTATAAGGAATCTCTATGTTACCTACTAAAGTTTATATCCTATAAGTAGTTAAGGTCTTTCCTCTTATAACCTCCTTTACCAAACTGATTTGAATGACCTGAAATACTAAGTAGCATAGGGTGTGGAATAGGACTGAGAAAAAATTCTGTAGTCTGAACATATCCACAGAATATGGATATATGAAGGAGGCACGACTATCCAAGTTTGATTTTCTTCCTATGATGCTTACAAGATTTGCACACCTAATAGAAGGTGCTGTGTAAAGACCACAGTAATCATTTGTATCACATTGCCTGTTCTATACTATCTATGCCTTAAGGTACATAGAGAAATTTCTTTTGATTTGCATTTTGTAAAGCTGTAATTAATAAATCCATCGGCATGCTTTTGCTTCGGAAAAAAAAAAAAATCACTTTGCCTGGCCAGATCACAGTGGACGTCTTCTACTAGGTTGCACATTGTCTGTCAGAAAAGCTTGATAAGGTTACAGATATCATCCTTCATCAGTTCAAGTTCAATCATCACTAGATAGACATTGTGTAGATTTTCTGAACATGCACTTGCTTGTTGATATCAGTATGACACCTGTCATTATTTATTTTTTAGGAGATGCCTTCCAGGGGCTGATTATGATATCAGTCTAACTTTGTTTGCATTTCTGTCTATTGCTGACAGAATCTGTGAACGTTCTGTAGCATAATTGAAAAACGGGGTGACTACTCTCTCCTCATATTTCTCTAAGTACTGTAGCAAAGAGTCACTAAGTGCTGCTTCTTCATATTTTTAACAGTGTGCGATATAGTCACAATCTATCATAGAAACGTGTTTTCCTTGATGGGTTGTCCCAAATGTCCAGACACTAGATGTCACAATGCTTTGTCTCAGGAATGGAATGCCAATATTTAAACAAAAAAACATCACCTATAAAATCTCCCCCCCTTTAATGTGTGGTGCATATGGCTAAGAAGTAGACAAGAAAACATCCAAACACAAAAAATTACAGAATAAAAGGCATGAAGAGTTAAAGCTATGTGAGAAGGAAAGATTAATTGATGTTTAGGAGTTCAAGGCAAAGAATTCCCTGAAAAAATGTTTTTTCTAAACATATCATCAGCGACATAGAACCCTCTATTTCTTCTTTCAGCTGTCATTTTAATTCCAGTTCAGGTTCCTGTTATCTAGTACAGGCCTCTCCATGGTATCCTTGCATTCATGTGGGTCATCTGGCTTCAAGATACAACAATCCTCACAGACTTCATAAGATTGTTGGGTTTTGGTTTTTTTCCTAGGCATTGGATTTTGAAAATAAAAACCTGTATATTCTGAAAGTGGAAGCTACCAATACTCACGTGGACCCTCGATTCCTCTACCTGGGTCCATTCAAGGACTCTGCTACAGTCAGAATTCAGGTGGAGGATGTAGATGAACCCCCCGTGTTCAGCAGACCAGCATACATAATGGAAGTGAAAGAAGATGTTCCAATAAACAGTATAATAGGAACAGTAACTGCTCAGGATCCAGATGCTGCAAAGAACCCTGTCAAGTAAGCATGACTATTTCAGCCTGCGCATAAATGTTTTAGAGCTTTAATATGGCTTTTTTTCATGTCAGCACACAAAAAAATCGCTTGTAACAATGGAATTGTTCAGGTGTGCTTAAATGTTGAGTATTGTAGAGGGCAAAATGATCCCTTACACTGGAGCATATCTATGAACGTGTGATTGTGTTTGCATGGCGCTTGCATCTTGAACTATATCCTATCCTCTTCAGTAAATAATGCTTGTGATTATTTCTACCATGGAAGAATTTTCTGCAAAAAGAGCACTGAGAAGACGTCAGTGTCCTCCTTCCACATTTAACATTTTCCAATGCAGTACAGTGCCTCCTCTTAACTATATGATAGGGAGATGATTCAGTAGCCCTTTCTTTTCCCATCCATCCAGACCTGCTTAACAGAGGCCACGTCTACCTTTTCTAAACTGCAAGTAAAAATGCCTTAAAAGCAGCTCATGTGCACACAGAGATTTTGATCTTACTTGTATCAGTGTGAGGTTAGTAAGATAAGAATCAGTCTCATGAACTTCATAAATTATACTTGCCATGAATCAATAAACTGGTCATAGAGGAAGTGGAGGAAATGTTAAGGTTAGAGTGTCTAAAACTAAGCCTTCTCTTTTTGTAAATTAACAAGTACATTGTTTCAGTACATTTGAAAACATACTGGAACATTGAAGTGTTATTGGGTAGAATATAAAAAATTAAATAGTGTGTGCTTTAATTAAAATTCATTGCTATTGACAAGGCAGTAAGAAGAGGAAATTAAAAATACGGCGATATTAAAGCCAGCTCAATTTTCAGCATGTCTCTGTGTTGGACACCTTGGAAATGCAATAGTAGTCTTAAGATCAAAATAGAACAATGCAATTTTAATAAAAGTCCAATCCATCAGTACTTAGCGCTTCTGCAAACAACTATCTTTCATCAAGACATGTTAGAATGTTTATGAGGAACGAGTTAGGTGTTAAGTTCTTAGCTCATCTTGTGAGATGGCTATATATTATCTTCTCCATTTTCTAGATGAAGAAACTAAACCTAAAAAATTTCTGGCAGAAAGCTTCTCTGTCTTCAGTTTACATGCAAAGCTCTGCACATAAATTCTTATTCAAGACTAAGCCTTCTAATTTTAATTAAGGTTTGCTTTCATTTACATCATGACATGTAACAAGAATGCAGAGTTCTGGACTAGCAGAGTATAGTAACTTAAAGAGCAACAGAATGTTTTGGTGACTTTGCTGAAGCCCAGGGACAGAATGATTACCTTCTGCAGCATGTCTCTATGGGTATGCTTGCATGAAGATGAAAAACTGGTTGGATTGCCACCCTGGCCCCTGGTAGTCTTCGTATAAACCCGCTTTTTTATATCCAATGCCACTGGAGAGTGAGGGGAGTGCTTCCCTGCTTCCGCTGCTTCCCTGTGGTGATAACTACAGCCATTTGCATTTACACCAGCAGCAGCTCCTAATTATAAGTGATTTACAGTGGATAGGGATTATGCTGTTCATTGTTGAGTACTGCCTACTGGCTTTTTTTCTGTTAATTGAATGCGTGTGCTATAATTTACCTATATTTCAAAAGACAGTTCTTTAATACAGTATAGGCACTTTGTATATTAAAGTATCAGATAATTATTGAACAGAATTTAGCAGAGGTGTCAAAACTGATGCAGTGTAGTAGAAAACATCTCCCCTTTATACTCTAAAGCATGGAACAATCAAGGTGAAAGGAGAAGAAAAAGAAAAATGAGGAAGAGGTTAGAGTAACAGAAATAAACACAGCAAGAAAAAACATGAAAATCACTGGCGGGGTGGGGAAGGAATCAGCAAAGAGCAATAGCCTGAGAAATGTGAGTTGGCAATAAATGTGATTTTATGGTGCTAATATCTTAAGTATGTCCTAGAATTTAGGTACACAGGTTGAGTCTGCATCTTTATGACAGGGTGATTTTTTTTTTCCATCATGCAACAGAGAGAGTAAATCCGATTTTCACTCTAAGCTTCAGGGAAGATGCAATTAGACTGTATGTGTATGGCTTGTCGCTTGCTTGTCAATTTTTCTTGATGGATAAAAATAAAATCTTTAGACACTTGATATTACAATGAAAACCTTCCATTTTCTCCTCTACTGAAGTGAAGATTTCTTTTTTTAAACAAACTGAGACCTGACTGTTAGATGAAAGCCCCTTTGATCTTCCATTAAGGGAAACCTTCCTAATATCATTATGAAAATGCATTATGAAACATCCACACACACATATCCCTTCCTGACCCACAAATCTTCCTGACTTGTGGTTACATTAGACAGCAAACTGCTGAACATCAGGAGACAATAACGCAATAGCAAAATATGAAGCAGATAAGACTGCATAATCGTTCACAACCTGTGTATCAGTAGAGCTACGTTTCATCAGTCCAGCACTTACAGACATGACATTAAGAAAATACAAAAATACACCAATTGATGTTTGACTATACTTGAATATGCAATCCTGTGTAGTGGCGTTAATGCACTCCTGAGTAACACTCCACTGTCCAGCTGTGTTATAAAAAAAAAAAAAAAAGTTGTGCTTTCTGCTTTTGTCTGATCTAAACAGATATATTATGAACCCCTGCATACTAAAAAACTAAGATAATGCTACAGTTGGCACTGCTGTATTTTACATCAGATCTTTTTAAATTGCTAGTTGATTTCTGTTTTGCTATGGTAACTCCTCAGAGGCATAATGAAGTTCATCAGTCACTGGAAATGTCTCCCTGCTGTGATTTGATTTACTAAAGTATCCCCAATGAAAATGATCTGCAAACAAATATAAGGCTTAATTTTGTTTGTGTATTTTACTGACAACATATTTGCATGTGTTCAATTCTCTCTTTCACCCTCCCTTTCTTCCTGTATGTACAAGGGAAGGCTGGAATCTACATAGATACCTCTTAAGTTCCTAGATTGTCAATTCCTCAAGGTTTGGAAAGGATGAAGTCCTGAAATCTGACATATACACACCAGTAATTTCATTAAATAAATGTAAAAATGAATTTGATGTTGTCTGCTTAATTCTTACAAGACTATGATCCATAAGCCAGAATAACCATCAGTTCAACATAATTAACAGTTCTTGATCAAAAGAGACTGGATTATGCAAACTGATAAACAGAAGTGACAGTCTAGCTTATTACAATCATCCTTCTAGACCAGGGTTAGTGGTATAATTAGAATATACTTTAACTGCATTGACCTTGTATGTAATTTCTTTTGGATATGAAGAAATAAAATTAACATTTCATTAAAAAACTGTTCTTTGGTTCTTTGGTTGGTTTTCTTGGGGGGATTTCTTTTTTCACTGTACAAATGACTGAATACACATATGATTTTACAAGGACCTATATTTTAAAATTGTTAACATCCTGAAGAAGTCTTCAACGTTACAGCTCTGGTAAGCTTAGAAAAGCTTTCATTTCTTCCAGATACTGTACTAGAGATTTAATTCAGGAAATCTCACAAAATAAAGATAGTGATTACAATATGTCAAGGCAGTAAAATGTGCTAAGGCAGTAAGATATTTTAAGTTCATTCATAATATGAAGCATGAGGGAAAGTATAACTGAAGAAAAAAAACAACTATGAACAGGCAACTCATGCCTAAAGCTAGTTGCTTACTTAATTATCTCTTTGAAAGAGTCTGAAACATACTCTTACAGTTGGTTGGAACAACTAAACTATGGAAAACCCTGATATTTCATTTCAAATAGGAGTGCAAAATCTAGATTTACTGCAAAATCGAAACACCAATGTATTTCATCTGAAATATATGGAAATGAGATACAGAATAACTGAAAAATAAATGAAGTCACAAAATTCCAGCATAATATAATATAAAATATTGGATGAATAAAAGTTAAAATGAAATGTTTAACATATCAGATATTTACTTTGTCAAAATATAAGAGCCAGACTGGTTTGCATAGCCGTCAAACATTTTAGCTAAGTTAACAAATTCACAGGTACTAACAAATCTAAATGTAGATTTGGACAAACGCAGGTTGCTGGAGCTGTCCAGCAGTCAGTGCTGCTTATTACATAGATTCTCACATGCTCTTTTCAAGCTGCTGGTAACATTACGATGCTGCGCAAATGAACTAGGTTAGTGACGCCACAGCTGACTTCACAATGCTGAAATTGCAGTAGTGGTGCGACAGCAACAATTAAAAGCTAAATCAAATCCTGAAAAATTAACAAGGTGTGCCTATGCAAGTTCCACTGAGAAAAGTTGGCTTTTTGTCTAAGTGCCTTTGAGTCTCATTTTGCTGTCTCCATAGGAATTTAATGTGGAAAAAGAAAAACAATTTAATGCAAGTAATTAATACTTGCTATAGTTTTATATAGGAAGGTAGACCACACTAAAATTCTTATTTTAGAATAAGATCTTTCTAATTTGCTGTGAATATTATATCGTGGTGTTTTACTTGCATAGAAGATAAAAGATAGACTTAAAAGATAATTAGCAAGTTAGTTCATTTTAAACTTTTGTCAGAATTACATGTTTCAACTGGACTTTTCTGTTCCCTCCTTCTTCCATGTAAGATCTTAGAAGTTAAAGGAAACTGCCCGGGAACTGGGAAATCTGTGCAGAATACGGGGCATGTCACACAGCTGCTCCTAGGGCAAAGCAGGGATCAGAATTTTTTTCTTCAACCTCTCCATTCCCCTCAGTTTGGTAGTGGCAGTAAACTTTTCCTCTCATTCTCCTGGCCAAGATTTCACCTGACTGTACACCAGCTCAGCCGTGTCTTTATGCTCGTCTGGACACAAGAGGCAGCAGCAAGTGCCTTGTCTGCATCGGTGTGGCCTGCAAGGACATCAAAGGAGCACACTGGGATTCCTAAGGCTCTATCCTGGACTGTACATCAGGCTTGAAACAAGAGCAAAGTAATGGAATTTTGTTCTTGCTTCAACAACATCAGAGATGTATTTCCATCAAAACCTAATTTATGCAAGACATTTCTCTTCATGAGAGATGTATCCACGTGACAGCATTTGGATCAGGGTGGCAGCACCCTCTCCTCTAAACTGGAGAGTTCTGCTTTTTAAACTTGGATTCAGTTCAGCAAAAAAAGAGCAAGATCAGATTGAGAATTTGAATCTATGTTTAGAGTCTGAGCTCTTCCAGAGCTTGCTAGCATTCATTTTCACATCTAGATATCATCAAGCAGGGCTGAACATGTTAGTTTCAGTGAATTACAGCAAATCTTTATATGATATTTACCATAGCATAATGAATCCATCCTCCATGCCAACTTGGTTTTAGGGGGCAGTCTTTTTGAATGCTGGTAGGTAAAAGGCAGAAATGTATCGCAGATGTTAAGATTTTCTATAAAAAAAGTTTGGGGACAGTTGAAATATCAAACCACGAAAAAGGAGTTTATAACAGGTGAACCTACTCAGTCTTAAACTAAACTTCGTATCTTTCAGGGCACAGACTTCACATTTCTTACTAAAAACAAAGCTTTGATGATTCTCAGAGGTATGTAAATTCTGCAGGAATTCATTTATTCAGTGACAATGCTCCACCTGCTAAATCAAACCTCCAATGTGTCATTATCCAGTAGTTCAGAACTAGCTCTTTGTGTGAATATATAAAGATGCTGAAGCCTGCACTGAAAACAAAAAAACAACCTCATTTACTAGCTGTTTGATGTCTAGTCTTGGAGAATGGCTTAAGAACACAGAAATTAAAAGGAAACAATCTCCTAACCTCTATCTCTGTATTTGCAGGTACTCTGTAGATCGACACACTGATATGGACAGAGTGTTCAACATCAATTCAGGAAATGGTTCGATATTTACTTCAAAACCCCTTGACCGGGAAACACTGCTATGGCACAACATTACAGTAATAGCAGCAGAGATCAGTAAGTCAAACCAAAATACCACTGCTGTCCCTGATGTAATGAATTTACCCTTCTAGCTGAGTGTGTGGAAAGCACAGCTGGACAGATGTCAGGTTATATGGATAGTTCACTCAATACTAATGAAGAAGTGGAAATGCTGCAAGAGACGGTCTGCAGTTTTGTGCTTACTAGGGACACAGTTCATGAAGAGGTAACTAGGCTGAACAAGGAGGAAAGGTGGTTCTATGTTTTCTAATCAGTAATAGCCATTTTTAATTTTTAACATGATTATTGAATTCTGCAAATGGCATGCGGCAAGTGAGATGATTTAAAGCCAAACTGCATTCTGGTGCTGAGTTCCATCTGATCCAGAGTGAATATAGTACAAGGTGGACATTTTCAAATAAGACTAAGATGACTCAGCTGAGCTAGGTTCCTAGATCTTAATTGATTTTAAGGATTTCCAATTTTAACTTGTTTTGTGTCCTACAAAATTATGATTGCTCAGAAGCAGTCTTGTGATAAGAGCAGTCATGTTGTTTTAGGTGTGGAAATGTCAGGAATCTAGATAAGGATGTGTATACTAAGTGGCCTTAATAACAATCCTCTTTATTTTAATACATTAACTATCAGCATGTGACATGCCTAAATATTAGGGAATGCAATTCTGTTCAGTTTTGCAGAGTCACAGTGCCTATGATCGTGAAGTGTGGTGGAAAGGTAGATATATCTATCAAAAGCACTGGTTCTATTACTATCACAAAAACTTTGTGGAACTCGCAGACTATTTTTATATATGTAAATATATAATCTGAGACAATATAAGTTCCACTTTCTTATGCTGTGTGTACCTGTATATGGTTCAGCCGGCTGCTGAATAGTGAGAAGAGTGTAAGTAAGGATTACTTGACTCCAGCTTTCATTATTCTTTAGATCTTTTTAAAACAATACTTTTGAGGCAAGCAGATGGGGAAGAGTAAAAGAATAGTGTGACAGAGCCTACGGGAATCATTGTTCTTAATAGTATTCTCCCTTTCTTGAAAGTTTGCACATTTAAGTGCTAGGTATGTGGTTTCAGCGTAGAATATACTGACTTCTGGCTGACTTAGTCAGGTGTTTGTCAGGTGTTTATGATTTTATTAAGTCTGTGAAGGAATGATCTAGGGTCAAGGTTTGTGTGCTTCATATTGAATTCCTGGGTAGTGGAAGAGGGGAAAAATAAACACCTTAAAAGGAAAGAATAGCAAGAATGTTTAGGAAGCACACTTGCATTGATCTCAGCAGAGCTGAAATAATATACAATATAGAAAAACACATTCTGTCTGAAAATCAACTTAACATCTGCACAAAATACTTATTTAGTTCCTTGCATCCTCCTCTAAGGACAGACCTTCTACTAGGCCAAACCCTGTGAATTAAATATTTTGTGTATGGCATATACTTTGGCCTTAATTACCATTTCTCTTCAGTCTGAATCCTGGGCTGGAACAAGCTACTTCCCAGGCTGTACTTCACTGAGCCTAGACCAAATTTGGCATAACTGGGATAGATACCTTCCAAAGCCAATTTTCTTGGTTGAAGTACACCTACTATTTAAACAAGCCTTGGTCTGATTCAGGCTATCTCACCAATTTTAGTCTCAAAAGACTAGACTGGAGAGCACCATTGCTTAATGGTCCTATCTAAACCCAGTAATTTCTAGCAAGGATAGCTAAAATCTCTTTCCTCTGAATTCCAGCTAATCACTAATTACTTTCAGTGACATACCATCACCTCAAACTCCAGATATATTTCACTGAAGTCATCTAAAAGAAATATCCAATAAAGTTACAAGCAGGATGTACGTGCAGATAGACACGTAATCCCTTTGATATAAAAAATTTAAAAAATCCAAAGTGACAAGCTCATAAATTAGGGGGAAGAAAAAGAAAAAAGAAAATATGGAAGCTGATTTGCCTTTAATTGTCTAGAATTCTCAGTAAGTGTTGCTGGCTCCATTTGTTAATGTTGTTCTTTTTTTCACAAGTATGAGCTGCAATTGCTTAGCCACCCAGAGAACTGTGCTGTGAACGCTGCAAAACAAGTAGTTGCTGAAACACTTGATCAGTACATCTACCACAGTCAAAAGGCAAACTGACAATAAAACTCAGTACACTGGACTACTGGTTCACAGCTGCAAAATTAAAGTTGATTTGCTGGAGAGTATTTTTAAATATTTTTTACTTAATTTTTAAAGTTAAATCAAACATTGACAGGACTTTGAGGCTGTATTTAGAAAAAAAAAAACCTAAAAATCTTTAACAGTTTTATTGCTGATTCAACAGAAAACATACTACTATGGAGATTAATAGACTTAAGTAGTTCATAGAGTCTGTGAAGCTTTTTTTTGTTAGAGATGGAGCCTAATTAAAGGGAATAACAAATTAATCTACATAAATTAATTTGCTGAAATAATTTGAAAGGTGACCAAAAGAAAGACTTGAAGCTTCATCCATATATTTCAATGTACACTTCCATTAAGTCAGAAAAAAAATGCCCATGTCCATAAAGCACCGAGTTTTTATGAAAGGTCTATTTGTTACAGTATCATTTGAAATTGAGAATCTTAAGTACCTGGAAATAAAATGAAAACATGTAGTTCATGGCTAAAAAGCAGGAAAGAAAACACTTGTAATTCTTGAGAGAAGAATATATCAATATATTTGAATGGCACGCCCTTATAAAGTAGCCTTGCCAACAGTTCTGTGACTTCAAATGAATGCCTTTGATTTCTGCCTATTATAAAAATTCAACACTGCTATGGACGTATTTTAGCAAAGCCTAGTCTATATTATACATAAACTGTTATTTTATACATTGAATGTATTTAGCCCAGTGGTTTGTATTAGAAAGTGGTTTATGCCTAATGGAATCATATTAACTTCAATGGGACTGTGGAGCTTTAAAGCACAATATTTTGTCTAAATGACTAAGCTCTGTAATAAAAATATACAGTGTGAATTTTGGAGAAGGCATTTTCAAATTTATAAAAATATGATAAACACAGTAATAAGTCTTTTATTAAAGCCCAACTCAATGAGCTACTATAATGAATGCTTGTAAAAGCATACAGAGACTTAGAGCTGCTATATTTTATTGCACTATTTTTTTCACTTGAATCGTAGGTTTATGCATTAATAAACTATATCAACATCAGTAGAAAACTAACGTAGCAAAATTAAGTGTGAGCCCTCGTGGAAGGAATGGGGCAAGTATTTATTTTAAATGAAACAAATTTCAAGAACACTCATGCCTTCATATATTTCACACTCTCCAATTCCCACACCCACATACTCCCACACTAAGAGAGATATTAATAGGAATTTATAAACCCTGGAATCCTATACAGTGTTAATTTAGCTTACACAGAATCAGGATGATAACACAGGATGATTTTGTGGAATTCACCCCATAATGCGTTCCCCAGGAATCAACAGAATATAATCAGAGTGTTGTGAGAGAACTAAGGCAATGAGAGCCTAAATCTGTCCTTTTTTCTCCTGCACTAAGTTAGTAGATGGGCTAAGTAAATCCCTGTTCTTTCTGTTTTTATCATTTCAGACAACCCAAAACAAAGTAGTCGGGTCCCAGTATATATAAAGGTTTTGGATGTAAATGACAATCCTCCAGAGTTTGCCATGTTTTATGAGACCTTCGTCTGCGAAAATGCAAAGGCAGAACAGGTGTGTTCTCTGCTTGTACTAAGAAAATATTCCAAATTAATTGAGCTTTGCTGCTACTCTTGCATCACCTCAAGAGGTATACTTTGCATTGTATCAGACTGTTGGGTTTGCAAAATCAAGCAATGGCTGCACAGTATCTTAGTATTCTTGCAGCTAATGTAACAATATGTTTTACACAGGTTTGGGTTCGTAAAAAAAACAGGTTTGGGTTTGTAACTGTTACAAGTCCTGTCTGTGATATAGATATTTCACGCCAGGTAACTCTCATTCTACTAGTCCTATAACTAAATAGTTCAAAGTAGCAGATAATTTGGAAGATTCAGCCAAACAATTCCTGTGACATGAGATTTGAGTAGATAAATATAGTCAGCTTGGACTGTCTCACCTTTCATCTCTATTGCTTGTCACATGCAGAGTTCTTGCCCATCTGGAGTGGCTTCAACCCAAGCCTGCTCTGGAATTCAGCATGATTTTTCTGCCAGCTTTCAAGCTTATTATCTTACTGGTTGATGGGTGGGATACAATAGTGTGGTGATCCTAAACAACATCAGCAGCACATGGATCACTTTTCTTAAGCTTACCGTAGCAGCATCAGCTGCCTTAAAGCAAAAGAAAAAAATTAATACAATGAGATTGCTTTACAATCCTAAGGTACATAAATAAGCATGACATCTACTGACTTTGAATATAATCTTCTTATTATTGTTTCAGCTAATACAAACATTAAGTGCTGTTGATAAAGATGACTCTTACAGTGGACATCAGTTTTCATTCTCCTTAGCTCCTGAAGCAGCCAGCAGCTCAAACTTTACACTACAGGACAACAGAGGTGAATTTCTAGGAAGACTTTTCATCATTATCTCATCCTTTGCTTTCAGTCTTCAGATGAAAATTTAATGCATGCTTTCTGTTTCCAGACAACACAGCAGGGATTTTCACCCGAAAAAACAGGTATAACCGACATGAAGTAAGTACCTACTTCTTGCCAGTGGTAATATCAGACAATGACTACCCTATCCAGAGCAGCACTGAAACAGTGACAATTCGAGTATGTGCTTGTGACCACCGAGGAAAGATGCTGTCCTGTAATGCCGAAGCCTTGATTCATCCTACTGGTCTTAGCACTGGGGCTCTTATTGCCATTCTTCTCTGTATCATTATATTACTCGGTAAGTAGTTCAGAGGCATTTTGTTCCTTTCATGGTTATTTTGTTTTGCTACAAGTGAATATATCAAGGCCAACACAAGAGCAAAGCAAATACAATTTGTCTTATCTTGCACTTCTATTATTGTTTTTCCTTCTCTGAGGGCTGCTTCACATATGGTGTATAAAGCCCAACCTATCTAATCTTAGTTATCTAAGAATTCAAGCAAGAGGAGATGGCTGGACTCCACCCTCTGGTCAACAGAAAGACATAGTTACCTGTAGAGTGATATTCATCCAATTCCCTAATTGCTATCTGAGGTAGATCAGACTAATCACCTTCTGCAGGTGTCCCATCTCTTTCTGTTGAACATAGAAGGAGGCCAGATAATTTAGTTTTAAACAGTTAACTTCCCATGTCTAGACTGAGGAGAAGCAAGTCTCTGCTGCTGTTCTGCTAGAAAGTGATGTTGAAATGGTGTGGCTACTAAAGCACTCTCTCAAAAGCTGCATGGTTCTCCCTTTCAGGCATCTGTGAGTACAAAGAGACTGGATCCTGAGTGTGGAGTATGTACAGACCTCTGTCTACAGCACTTAGAGGCAGTCAGCTTTTTCTTTTTTTATATGAACAAGGACAGTTTACAACATCTCTCACTTCCCTGTCACTCAGGTTCTACCCATCTTGTGCAACAGGCAACTAGAAGTGATCGATCCCTTGACCATTAGCCATAGTCTGTTCACCTGGGGAGAACTGCACATTACAACACAGGCAATTTTCAGGGAGATGTAATTAGTCACCTGTGGTATCTGGCCAGGACAGAAGGAAGCCAGACCAATTTTATAGCAAAAAGGTCAAGCAGGAGAGAATATGTTTCCTCAGGGATTCCACTTCTTTCTACCATACTCATATCTTCCTTGGACATGCTCATCATCACTGCAGAATAATTCTGATCTTTACCATTAACAAAATCTCAAAATTCCCCTCTCCAGTGATAAATCAAATACCGTGTTGTGATTCTCAGACTTAAGAATATAGTCATGGCTTGCCCAAATAAGCAGTATCCCATTTTCAGACAAGATTCCCACGACACTGTTACCCCTAACTCACCATTAAATTAATTTTTCAAAACATCGTATCATTGCCTCTAAGGGCTGAGGTCCCTTTTTATCAAATTCCTTTCCAGAGAAAAGAAATCTAAGGCTGCAGATAGTCTTGCACTTTTTAGTACAACTGTGCTCATTAATATCAATGTGACATTAAACGATTTCCTGTTTTATGTCAATCGAAAATAAGTGATACAGTGTGCTAAGCAGCACTTTATGTCAATTACTGCTCATGCCACCGTGCACCATAAGCAGATTTTCAATTAACTCAGCTATATAGTTTTCTGTTTTCAGGGTGGTTGCAGTGTTTGCTTGTGCAGCCACTACTGAGTGAAAAACAATGCTCTGGGCAGACCTGAACCACAACTTAAAGTTTAGCTGCAACAAAATGTGCCTGTAAACTGCTAGTTTGAATAAGTCTAGTGGGTTATGAGGAAGCCCCAAATACTGCTAAACACTTACATGCAAAATGAAGGTGATGTACTTTACCATATAACTTCTAATGGAGGTTTTTACCAGCACAAAATAAACCCAAATATCAGATATGTGACATAATTATCATAGTCTCATCTTTACATATTCTGTGTAACACCTTTTTTGTTAATGAGATACTTCAGCAACCCTTCCATGTGAAAACTATCCTTCCTACGCTTTCTCAGATTGTTCCACCAGTCACGATTCCGGAAGCCCATTCAAAATTGGTGCTGTGTTTTTCAAGCTCTCCAGAACTTTCTCTGGCTCCCTCTGTTTCTCTCACATAGACCTTTCCTCAATGTAGTGTCAGAACTCTCAGAGAAGAGAATATTCTTCTCTTAAGAAAGAGAATTCTCTCATACTGTATCATTGCACAGCAGAAGAAAGAAGCAACACTTAGTTTAGAAGCCTTCTTGTGTGACACCATGAGTAAATCTTCATCCTTAGCGTGAGAGCCTGTAGCTTTCACCATCTGAACCAAACTTCCTCGTTCCTCCAGTTTCACCACTTCCCTTAATTCTTTTCAATCCATATTAACAGATTTTCTCCCTTACTCACACTATTCCTATAGTAAAGACACAATAGAAAAGAGCATTTTCCTGCTTTATCTTATCTCCTTGGAATTCTTCTATCATCAATGGAGAGAAAGAGTATGAGACTATTCCACTACATGCTTGAGCACACCTACAGATAGTATCTTCCTCTGAGCAATCCTGCAGAGGACCTCATCATTTAAAAAAAAAAAAAAAAATTGAAAAATCACCTTTTGGTCTGTCTAAGTAAGCTAAGGAAAACAAGTTTCTGTGGGCTACAAATTTGTGTATGGATGTCCTGAACCTTGGCATTGCCCTTAATAGGGTTACCAGTGAGAAAAGAACTGTAAAAAAAGAATGTCTTTAACAGTTACTGTGTTTTGTCTCACGCATCATTTTAGAAACACAGCTAATGAGAAATAATTTTTAACCATCTTATCATCTCATATTAATGAGTTTAGGCATTTTTGTATTTGTTTTGTTTTGTTATTAAAGAGCTGTGAAGACAGCAGGATGTGTCATTTCTCAGAGTTCTCACAACCAAGCTCCAATACTGAGCATGGTGGACCTCAGGCTACAGAAGCAACAGTGATAGTAGTAATACATCCTGGCTCCTTGTTGCTGCTCATTTGTAAATACTTACTCACTTATCATCTTAAGGTAGACTTCAGCTAAGAAATCTGAAATTAGTTTCTAAAGGAACTAATATGCTGAACATATCCCCTCCTACCCTCTTTACCCACTTTTTTAGCAGTAGTGAAGAGCCTTATTGAGTAAAAATATTTAAAGTTAGATCAGGGCATGAAAGGCATAAAAACAGCTGCTTGAGAAATCTTGTGCCATTGGCAGATTACACAATATCATTACCGTATCTGATCAGTCTAAGATTTAAGCCATGTACTTTTTAAAAATTATGTGCATTGTAAAAAACATGCTAGGGAGATAGTAAAAGTTGGATTTTGAGCTGGCTGAAAATCCACCCCATATTCCAAGCATTTTTTCCAGAGGAGGATGGATTTACTGATCCCGAAATACAGCTTTACTGACCTATTTTCATATCCCAGTACTTGCTATAGTACAAGCTGTATCTCATCCCAAGGGTTTAAAGTAAATAACACCTAATGTTACTTATTTTGGAGAAAGCATTTCTCCCTTTCCAGTTCTCATAAATCTAGTTCTGTTCTCAAGGCTATACGACTCTGGTAAAAAAGTGCCCACTGACAAAAAGATACTCCACTTGGCTTCTTACAAGCTTGACATTGCCTTTCTTATAATGTATATCCATGCCATTCCATCTCTGAAGGTACTCACAGGCAGAGCAAGGACAGTCTGAAAACTTGACGTGTGCATTTGCAGTTTTGAAAAACATCTTTTAAAACTTTGAATTTGAGCAGAGACATTTCTTTCATTTGAGCAGCGTTTCTTCGGGGTTTTAATGGAGTTAGGGATTAACCTTTCCCTTTCTCTTCTCCTGTTATTTTTGTTTCCAGTTACAGTGGTGCTGTTTGCAGCACTGAGACGGCAGCGGAAAAAAGAGCCTTTGATTATTTCCAAAGAAGACATCAGAGACAACATTGTCAGTTATAATGATGAAGGTGGTGGAGAGGAAGACACCCAGGCATTTGATATCGGCACCCTGAGGAATCCCGAAGCCATAGACGATAATAAATTACGCAGAGATATTGTGCCAGAAACACTTTTTATGCCACGGCGGACTGCAGCAGTGCGAGATAACACGGATGTCAGAGATTTCATTAACCAAAGGTTAAAGGAAAATGATATAGATCCAGCAGCACCCCCATATGACTCATTAGCAACGTACGCATATGAAGGTAATGGTTCTGTGGCAGAGTCCCTCAGCTCATTGGAGTCGGTGACTACAGATGGAGATCAGGACTATGATTACCTCAGTGACTGGGGGCCTCGGTTTAAAAAGCTGGCAGACATGTATGGTGCAATGGACAGTGACAGAGACTCTTAATATGTTGCCTTTTTTTTTCCTGTTTTTTCCCCCTTCCTCATTTTCAGAAACAGCATTGAGATATGTGAAATGGCTATTTCTTTCTATTTCTCCACAGCTGTGTGAAAGGGTTCCCTGTCCTTCCCTTTCAAATTGTCTTATGACTACAGTCTGTGTGGATCAACCGTCAGAAAACTTTTTCTAGTATCATCTTATGAGCTTCCAAGAGGCAAAGTTCTTATATTTTTGCGCATTAAGTTTGCCAAGCCAATCTTACAGGCATGACAGTAGTGGAGGGGAAAAAAGGATCAAATAGGGAGCAATATTTTTACTTCTGCTTATATTGTAAATTAGAGTATATTACTGTTTGAGCTCACTTACTCTTTTTACTTGTATTCAGGCTATTCAACTCAGACAACTGCTCTGTCAATTGTGCATTGCACATCCCAATGTACTGAGGTACCCTAGTTTACCGTATGTATTATAGTCAAAAGTAGTGGTGATGGAATGAAGGTTTGTTGTACAAGTAGAGTCAGCCAAGAAAAAAACATCAAACACATTTTACTCATGAAGAGTGTAGAAAGGCCTAATGGTCATTTAAATCTAAGTGTTTTTCTAGAACTCTCCATTGTTCCCCCAATGCACTGAATCATACTAACACACACATTTACTATATATAATTCATTGATTGCTATGTATATATTCTTCTGACCTAGCATTGCTGGAGAGATGTGTGTGTGTGTGTGCATGTGTGTGTGGTCAGTAGCCCAAATATCTAATTCTTAAATGGTTTCCCATTTCTTAAATGGTTCTGACCCAGACATTCCTTGTGATATGAGGAAAGTCATCTAATCCAACTCCAGAGTAGATCATGACCTGGGTCAAGGAGCAGATCATAACTGTGATTTTTCTTCATACTTCTTCCATTTCAGTGATGGCCACTGTGCAGGGGCATTGGGAGTCAGACTTTCATATCCATCTACTTCTGCCTATTCTCATATGCAATAGGGGAGTAGTACCCTCAAGGTGACTGCCAAGGAGCAATTATAATGGAGGAAAGAGTGATTTTTTTGTCCTGACCTTCCCTCCCTGAAAGACCAGGCTGGCTTCCAGACTGACTCTCTGCCCAGTTTTGCTATCTGTAAAGTGGAGAAATGATGCCTACCTCATCAGGATGTTGCGAGAATTATATAAGTCATTTGGAAAATGGTGGCATTATGCCAGAGGAATTAATTTGTCATGCTTTGGGGTGGTTGATTTTGTGTTGGTTTTCAGTTTGTTTTGTTCTGTTGGGTTTTTTTCCCAGATTCAAGCTCTGAATGCACAAGTGAGAGTTGATTGTCATTCCAGTGTCCTGAAAAATAGGATTTATAACTATAACTCATGTTTTTAAATAAACTACTCAGTCAGGGTTGTTAAAAACTTCACCAAAAGGCAAAATTTTAATCACAAGTCTCTCTCTCATTCTCTCTCTCTCTTTCTCTCTCTCTCTGTGTTTATCTGTTTTACTAAGCTAACTAAATTTTGTCTGGGGGAAGGGTGGAGAAATATTCCATAGACTTAGGCCAAACCAATTTTCTTCACAGCTGATGCACCACTCAATATATCACTTGGATTGTCAAATGTGTATAGTTGCTGCTCCTCAAATTCAGCCATCTAGGGGAGGCTGTCTGGAGAAAACCCTAAGGGCTGCCTTGGAACATATACAATTCCAGGAGCTAAACGTCACTTTGGGTTGCAAAGTAGGGACACAGCCTACAACACTGTCCCAAGGAAAGAAGGATTTGGGTTTAGTTTTGGTTTTTTTTTTAATATACCTCATACATAACTAATCTCATGTATTTAATTTTGAAGCAGTATTTAATACCAGAATTACAAGCATGGATCTATCTTCTCCCTCCCCTGAATTTTAAATGAATCAGTTTGAAAACTGAACAACTATTTACTCTAAAAATGGAGAGAGAAGAAAAAAAAGTTAATAAACAGAAAATTAAAAAGGATTAAAAATTAATCCCTGGAATTCATCACTCCTAGAGAGTTAAATAAAAGCAGCAGTAGGATTGCTGAGTATAAGACTTTTACAGGCATGACAACATAGTTCCAGGTTTTGCCAAATGGCTCAGAGTAAAGAGGATGAGCCAGCCACGCTGTGGTGCCCACCTAGAACTAGGAAGGATAACTTCACAGTGGGGAGCACTGCACATTTACAGGTTTAGGGCAAGGCATTTTATGGCTCACAGATGCCCAGATTAGATGAGGGCTCAGAGTGGAGGAGCCTAGAGTTTCAAAAGGAGCTGAGCCCCCAGTCTTGTTAGTGGAGGCATCTCTCAGTGCTTCTGTCCAGCAGAGCAGTGCCCAACCACACCACTTAGGGCAACTGAGCCTGTTCTACTCATCACAATAGTCATGACAAAACTAGGTCTTTATATATCCTTCTGAGGACTCAGTGATTTAAGATGATAAAGCCTTTCAAAGTCTAGGTCTTCATGGCTTCCTTGAAATCAGAGCATCTAGGAAGCAACCTGTCTGAAACCTATTTGTGGCACACAGGACAGGCTGTCTGGATTTCAGATATGTGGAGGAGCAGCAGATGCTCAGAACCACTTGCTACAGGTCCCGCACTTTGGGCTCCTCTCATACAGTCAGCAGAGACAGTGTACACTTCAGGGGGCTCTTCTGCATTGGACCCTACCATGCACCTGTATCTCACCCTTCACTACACGGGGTGCAAATCATCTTCAGCTAAGAGTCAAGTTGGACACCTGAGCGAGCCAGTGAACTCTTCCTTCCCCTCTTCAGGCCCTGAGGAAACAGATTGGTATGCAGAGGGGATGGCAGGGGTGCCTGTGAAACTGCACACTCATTTGGCCCTGCGACCCATCTGCAGCTCACAGGGAAGAGGGAGTTACCATCGCTTGACTGAAGATAGACCTTGCACCCAGAAAGGGCTGGGTCACCCTTCAGGTCAGCTTGCATTAGTCACTCCTTGGGGTGGAATGGCAACACAGGAGGCTCACTGATCTTGTAACTACTTTCCTATGTCTGTAGAGCAGTTTTGTTGGATTTAGTGATTGTTAGTAGCAGTCCAAGCTCAAGTTTCTTTTTTTTTTTTACTTTAATTGAAAGCTGGTTTTATCTTGTCCATTGAGTGACACAGTAAATAATAGAGAATTGCTACTCGTGCCTGTTGTGTAAATATACTATATATAAAATTATGTTATGTCACCAGAAATGTGGTGCCTGAATAGCAAACGGTTTCTTCTAAGAAAATTTAAGGCAAACTTGCATCCAAATTATTATTTATGTATCTAGTTTTTAAGCTCTATTTTTTTGTTGGAAATTAGACATATTTAGCACCTCTCACATGGCAAGAAGAGTTCAATTCTGTATTTTCTTCTTGCTTGGCAGTACCACAAAGTGCAATTTATCAAATCAGTACTGCATATTAAGTATTAAAAGTGCCATATTGCAGTGAATAAAAATTTTTGCAGTAGTAAGTCTTTGTACCTTGTTGCATGCCGGCGTGCTAGATGATAGAAATAAGTATTTAACAATGCTTTCACACAATGCTAGAATTGCCACTTATAAATAAACAAGAGTTAGGCTATGGGCTATCAAGTGGGTTTCAAGGCTGTTTTAAGCCTGCTCTTCTTACAATCACATCTATTTGAGAAGTTTAGCTAATCCAGGTAGACAGACGAGCAATGCAGATGGCTTTTAATTTGGAAAAAAAAATCTGATCTAACAACATGAGACTCATTAAAAGATACCAAGGAGTTCAGTGGAGTTAATGTGATACAGAGGTGTGTTTACACAGGAGACATTTCCAGCCTTGTTACTGCAGAACAATAGGATCTCTACACTTGAAGGTTTCTAGTATAGCTCTTCCATTCCAGCTCCCAGAATAGCCACTTTATTCCCAAAAGAGGATTTTTTACTTCATAAGAATGATTATTTAAAGTTAAAAATTATTCTGTCCCACAGTACGGGGAGACGCAACAATATGTGCCTCCACTGGAGTTGCACCAGGACACCTTTCTTGGAAGAGAGCTGATGCAGAAACTTGCAGTGAACTCTAAACAAAGGAATCTGGGGGTTTCCACAGGGTTCTGCTGACAGTACCACAGGATTGGTTTGTGTTCCCAAGCCTGATATTGACAAATAAGCTGTTTAACCATGAGAAAAAACAAGTTATATAATGTATCCATTATTTATTTTTTACAAAATTGCTGGGAAAAATTCTGAGTAGAAGAGTAAAGCTTCACCTGTACCAACACTTCTAAATTCGTCATAAGAAACAGATATATTTTTCTGACTTTTTTTATCTCATTAGTTGTCAGGTCTTACTTCATGCTGTGGATACGTTGTTCTTAGCTGTTAAATGTGAATGAGAGAGGCAAGCTTCAAATTATCCAGTTTTGGAAGTTCAGGCTGCATTACAAGACATTTCCATTTCTCTGTCACAAAACAAACCCTTTCCTGTCAAAAAAACCCCCAAACAACTAACTGAAAATTTGTAGAACCACAAAAACCAGAATAGTCATAAAAATGTAGAGTGGGGAGAAACATATTTGTGAATGCATGTCTGCACATGTACAGTATGAATAAAAAGAAGGGAAATAATGAACATCGGAAGCTGGCCATGTTTCAAAATCAGACTTAACCATACCGGCAACAATGCGTAGTCACTTCTAACGTTCCCGGACTTATCCAGCAGCCAGAGGGAGATTTGCATGGATCATAAAAAAGACAGTACCTTTTTCAACCAAGCAAATTAAATACAGGCCACTTCCATGCAGATCTATAGGAAATCGTTTGTCGACAGCCAACTGAACATAAGCCAGCAGTGTGCCCAGGTGGCCAAGAAGGCCAATGGCATCCTGGCTTGTATCAGAAATGGTGTGACCAGCAGGTCCAGGGAGGTGATTCTCCCTCTGTACTCAGCACTGGTAAGGCTGCTCCTTGAATCCTGTGTTCAGTTCTGGGCCCCTCACCACAAGAAGGATGTTGAGGCTCTGGAGCAAGTCCAGAGAAGAGCCACACAGCTGGTGAAGGGACTGGAGAACAGACCCTATGAGGAGCGGCTGAGAGAGCTGGGGTTGTTTAGCCTGGAGAAGAGGAGGCTGAGAGGAGACCTCATTACTCTCTACAACTACCTGAAAGGAGGTTGTAGAGAGGAGGGAGCTGGTCTCTTCTCCCAAGTGACAGGGGACAGGACAAGAGGGAAAGGCCTCAAGCTCCGCCAGGGGAGATTTAGGCTGGAGATTAGGAGGAAATTTTTCACACAGAGGGTCATTGGGCATTGGAATAGGCTGCCAGGGAGGTGGTTGATTCCCCTTCCCTGGAGGTGTTTAAGGCACGGGTGGATGAGGTCCTGAGGGACATGGTTTAGTGTTTGATAGGAATGGTTGGACTCAATGATCCGGTGGGTCTCTTCCAACCTGGTGATTCTATGATTCTATGAAATCACTTTGTTATGATTATTGTTAAAACTTCTTAAATTTCTGCAGGAGATCTATCTTGATGACCTTCTGCAGGGTGAATTGTGAACAGTGATTCTGAGCATGGAACTAACTCTCTCTGAACACCACCACATTAGCTCTTCCTGCCACTGCCTGTTTCTTCATGTTTCCTTTGGCTGTTAGTAGTACAGAAGTGTTTCAGAAGATCATTGTCCCAACTGGATGCTGCCATCCCCTGCCCATTTATGTTTCAATTAACACTGCATTCTGAGTTCCCTTATCAAATGAGAGTTGACAAATTAACAGTCATTATGCTACTTCCAGTGACTGTAAGTCACTTTCATAATTTGTGAAAGGCAGGGTTTTTTTCCAGCCCTTCTAGACCTGTGAGACAGCAGCCTCCTCCAATAAATGTCAAAGCCACAATAATTATTGTTTTCAGTTCAGGTTTCAGAAAGACTTGTTTTCTTAGAGATTGTTTCTGTACTTAAGAAAGAACAGGAACAAAAGCATATTTAATGTCTACAGCCTCATGTATTGCTCCAGAAGGAGGGAAAAAAACATAGCAACCAATGCAGTGTTTTAATGCCACTCTTTACCCTCAGTAGTTTTATTTAGGCACAGCTGAGACAATCTTGATCCTGCCCACCATTTTGAAATATTACACTTTTCAGCCCAGACCTGCATTTCTCACACAACTTTCCTCAACAGTTCATAAAATTCAGCACTCGGCATCCAAAAGCCATGACTGGCATTACAGGATGTACAAGAATCAGTGAACTGGGAGTTTCAGTAAGAAGAACAGAAAGTGAATTGCATGGAGGGGGTCAAGGGGAGATAGTCAGTCATATGTGAGACAGGCCCATGGCACTTAAAAACCACAAAGCTCTCATACTACACATAGAGTCACTGGATTTCAAAGGAGCTTTTGTAGGACCTCCTCTTATTTTTTTTTTCCTGCATGTGTCTATTGCTTTCTTTAAAAAAAAAAAAAAAAGAAAAAAAGAAAAAAAAGAGTAAAAGAAAAAGCGCTTCTGACTTCAAATTTCTCCTTCCACAAAGTTGATTTGACAAATAAGGCATAAATCCAGCATATAGAGAAATCCTTTCCACTCCCATGGTCTTTTGGCCTTTCCTACAAGACTGCACTATTTATGTAAATAGACCTGGAGAAACTTTCTATAAGCTTTTAGTTTTCTACGATCAATTACTTTAGTGTTTATTAAAGAAAAAAAATGTATAGAATTATTAAGCATTCAGGTGAAGACAATGAAGAAACAACACAGCAAACACAAAATTGTTCTGGATTTTGACACATAAACTCTTCAGAATCACTGTACTGTTTTAATTTTGTGATTACTTTCATTGCTTTGAAAATTAAACTTAAAAGAAATGCCTTATAATAAATGCTATGTGCATCTTAACTGTGTTAGCGAGCAAAAATCTATCTGGCAAACTCTTATTGCAATTTGTGACTTTTAAACACTTCAAATAAATGCTTTTTGGTATAGATTACTTTTTAATTAAACATACTTCTAAGCATAAATTGAAACTGATGCCGCCACCTGGGAAGATTTACTTGCTGGCATGCTTTAACCACAGAGTCTCTTGCAATATCATCCCCTGGTTGTGCCAAGGAAACCTCTGCATCAAATGGATCTAGTCACTGCTCTGCACAGAGACACAATTGAGAACGATAAGCTTTTTGTAACCCAAGAGATTTACACCTAGAAACTTCCCTGTGTTGCAAATGGACCTATGCTGGAATGATAACGTCTTCTGCAGTGTGGATGGGCAATTTGTTATGGTCAGATTGCAAGTGCGCACTCCCTCATATTTCCTGTTCACTGTACCGGCTTCTTTTTTTTGGGTGGGGGGCAGGGGGAGAATGAAATTTAAGGATATAATGAGAAACCCATTTGAACAACAATTTCTCACAGATAGAGTGAATTTGCCTTTTTGCAAATTGATTTTTGTAACAAATTATTTATATGATGCTACTTAATAAATTCGTTTTTCTAACTTGTTTTTTTTCCTAATTATCTTAAGCTATGGTTTGTATTTACAAAACTATCCTCTGAGAAGATTCTGCGACCATTTTAAGACACAAGGGTAAATTGTCTCTGGTTTTCAATGCCATTTCATTTGTAAGTGTCTGGCTTTCAAGATGCTGTAAGAGCAGTAGGATCACTATTCTGTGATCAGTGATGCCTCCCAAATGAGGGATATAATTTTAGAAGGCATCATTTAGTGATGCTTACTATGAGGAGGGCATTAGTCTATGATCACAAGCCAAACTCCGACTAGCCAAGGCTTCCCAGGAAGTCAGAAGGAGCTTTGTCAAAGTAAAGCATGTGGAGTACCTTCCTTGAAGCGTGTAATTTAACACTGTTCAGTTATTTGCCTTTCCTTGTACGAAGTCCAAAAAAGACTTAAAACCTCAGTTGACTCATGGAGAGCCCAAATGTTATTTGCAATATCTTTTTACATATGGACAAGAATCTCCAGAGAAAAACTATTTATTTTAACACTTCCTTAATAAAAGATCTGTCTAAATCTTCAGAAATTCCATCATATTAAATTTCTTCCTAAATATAAGGACAAAGAAAAAAGTAGGAAAGGTCATAGCAAAGCAACACTTCATCAAAAGCGTTAAAACAAAACACTAGAAGCAACCAGTTTAACACTGGGACCCATATGTGATTTATGAAAGAACTGATTAGCTTTTGCAACAGATGAAAGGAATTAGCCTAAATATCCACCTTCAAACTTTGGTGGGCCTCAAGAAGAAAACTTCTGTGTGAATGGCCCAAGAATCCTGCTTTTTTAGACACTCAATGGTAGATCATAAAGCTATATATACTTAAGTCTACATATTAATTGAAAGTGATTATTTTTAACTAATTAATTATCTGAATACCAAATCACAGAAACTAAGACTGCATTGTACATGGATTTATTTACTTACCTTCAACATCTTCTGGTAAAGACACATACTTATAGGAGCAAGCACAAAAGGGCAGTTGTTCCATCTCGTCTCTGTTATTTTTTGCATTAGAGCAGCCCTACAAGTTTTCACAAAACATTAGCTTGAGATTTTCATCTTCTAAACAAAGATGACAGCAGCAGGAAGAATTCTGGTTGCTCACCTGCTGAGAGGCAATCCAGGCTCTGAGTGCCAGAAGCAGAACAGAAGGACCCCACTACTTTTATTTACATGAAAGAGGAATCTGCCATAATTCTTAGCTTCTTATTTGGTTTACTATATCAAAGAGTACCTCAATCACAAAGGAAAATCAGCTGAAGGCTACCATTTCAGCCAGAAAACATTTTTGATTCTCAGACATTAGTTTACCAAGTTTATCTATGTAAAATAACTCCCTCCCCAACAAGCCACACACAAACTGCCCAAGGTTCATCTTTGGTTAATACTTCCAAAGGCATGACAGAGACAAGTGAGCTAGGCAAGCCATTAAAGTCTATAGTCTCTTATTTTATAAAAGCTTGACCAATCCTTGTTGAAATTGAAAGACAACTCAAATAAGGAAACAAAAGGAAAGAGTAACACATTTAACTGATGCTTTAATAGTTGCAAAAATGTTGAAGGAACGATAACTTACATGAACAGCCAAGGTAATTTAGTGTTGATTCCTCCGATTTTAATTTCAACTGTTATTATTTTTGATGGTGTAAATGAAATCCAAGTTTATTGGATAAGGTACAGACTTTTTTTTAAAAAAAAAAAAAAAATGTTTTTCTCCAAAGCCTTTTAAACTTTCCTTCTTTCTTACCAGATCCAGTACATCTTTCCCTGTTTTTAGCACAGAGAGCTGTCCAGCCAATTCCCGATTCTACATTTTCTTTCCTCCAAACTGACCACACAAACTAACAGGTTCTCAGCAGCTGTTTGACCCCACGTAAGATACCCAAGCATCTGTCCCTCCAGTTAGAGAAGCTGGTTCCATTTTCTTTACTTCCTGCAAGTATCAACGTTGTCAGAAGTTCTCAGTCGCTGTTTCAGAACTGTTCCAGTATACACTTTTTAACCTTCACAAGCCATACAGTGCACAACCCTATTAATATTTTCACTAGCTGTGGAGGTACTCATGTTCTGACAGAACCGTATCGCATAACTTCATTCAAGGGAAAAAGAAGAGACTTACTAAATCCAGAGGAATACAGACAGAAAGACTTTATGCAAGAGGATATGCTAATATGAATTTTGCATAAAGTTATGTGGTAACTCCTCCTCTATGAAAAAACCCCAAACAAACAACAAAGAATTACCTGTATACAACTTTTTTTGCATCCCCCTGCTAGACCTTTGCCTTTCTTAACTTAGAACTTTACTACTTATCTGCTCATGCATGCATCTTAATTAATAAACAAATTAATAAATCCCCTCCTGACTGCTTTTACATGTTTCTCAAAACATCTGCTTCTACTACATGGTTAGACAAAGCTGCTTTCTTTTACAACTCAGCTGGGGAACTTATCTCAGGATGCAATTGGGTATTTCATGTCAATTATATTAATTGGAAGCAAGCTTAACCCGTTTCCCAATTACAGTTCCAGCTTACTAGAACAAACAAACTATCAAACCTGTTAAATTAAATAAAATTAAACCATAAAGGCCCCTGAAGAACAAACCTAAACTTTGGTAACAAGACATTGAAAAGAGGACTGAATAACAGAGCTTTTGTAAGTGAATGTGAGAAAGGCAACATTTTATTTCTCAGTCAGTAAGAGAATGTTGATATCCACCCAGCTCGGTCTCCAACACACCATTCCTAAGAATCTGCTTACTGTTGGCGTAGAGAGGGTGAACTCTTCACCATGTTGCTTGTTTGATACACTTTCTACCCCCAAATGATAGCCATACATGTCAGAACCAAAAAAAAAACGGAGCTAGGTAAAGGATTGGTTTTTGCTTCTTAGTCATTTTCATGGCCCAACATTTTTGTAGTTAGAGTACAGAGTCAGGTTCTCTCTTCCTTCTCCTGCTCACATCAGTCCTAAACTTTATCATTCATCTTGAGGTGGACATGAGCCTAATACCTATCACCAAAGACAGAAGGCCTAAAACAACAAAAGGAATTCAGGCGCAAGAGGGTCAAGCCACCTGTTACTGCTCCAAATTATGGCTTGGTTAACTACGCTTCTTCACTTGGCCTTTATTCTCTTTCTTGCCCAACTTTTGTCACTCTGTCATCCATCAAATATAAAGTTTCCCATACCAGACAGACTCTTATTACACATATGTGAAGATAACAGATTTTAACATATCTATTTGGCTTCTCATGGGTATCACCAACTCTTTGAAAGGCACCACCTTTTATGCATGTGCTGGATAATAGTCTGAGAAGCTATGTGTGGAAATTATTCTGCATGTTCTACTATCTGCTTGCACAGAGAGCAGGATAAATGGGCAAAATATTCAGCCCACAGCATCATAATAGTCTGGTCACTTACAAGATCTGCCAGGTACTGATACAATGAAACATTTTTCTTCCTCACCTAATATGCATAGGCAGAAATAGTAAATATGATGATATTTAGTTTTGATTTTGTGTTTGGTTTTTTTTTTTTTGTCTTCTGGTATTGTCAACGTATCTCTAAACAATTTTCATATTTGCTTTTGAGTAACAAGGGAAAGTCAAAACTACACATTGAGCTTCACTATTCTAATATGTTGGTATTTAATCAACCTGTAATATAATATTGATTACAAATGCCCTGGAGGCAAAAGACTGGTACTTTTCCTTAGAGCAAATATTTCATATAGCTCTTTATTGCAGAAGGAGCCTTTCAGAAGTTTTGATACCAAATATCGTTCTGGCCCATGGGCTCACTTGCTTGTGCAGTCAGTTTTATCATCGATTCTGGCATGAGTGAAATGAGACTCCTGAAAGAAAATACATGTTAACTGTTTGATGACCAGCGTGAAGTGCAGCAGGGGACAATGGGACTCAGATTAAAAAGGTTGCTCCTGAGGGCTGAGAAATAAAAGAACAACATACAAAGATCTCTGGCAGGAGGATGTGTGTCTTGTGCCAAGACTTCAGCATTTCATTTTATTGCCTGTTAACAATTACCTTGCAAAACCAAAGAAAATATCCCTCATTGTATGTCAGCTGAGACATCATCAAATCCTGTCAGTTGTCTCTCTTCTCTTTCTCAATTCTTCTCCAGTGGAAGGTCCTGTCACTGCTGTGGGCAGCGCTTGTTTTTTGCGAGCTCTGGTCACTATTACATCACACCCAGCCTCTAGACCAACTGCACCGAAGCTGAACTGCAAACTTTATTTCATTCAGCTCTTGTTCTTGCATCTCCTTAATTTTATCCTCTGGATAGACTACATAAATTCATGAAAATTTACACTACCTACTAACTATATACATATAAAGCTAATGATTAGTCAGGCTTACTATCTTACTCCATCTTGCCTTCTGAAACCCTCCTGGGTGCTTGCCCTCTCTCTGGTTTATCCCTACAGATGCAAATAGGCTATTCACACTGCACTGATGTGCGTAGTTCTGAGCAGTCATTGGGTACCTTTTAATTGCTGGTAAAGTCCAAAAGACCTTTTCTGTATGTGCAGTACTGCCAGTGCACAAGTTATTCCTGTCATCACTAGAGTTGGTTCTGTGATGAGTTGAAAAAAGGCAAACTGCAGAAAATACTTTGATTACTGAAAGGAAAAAGCTCTCCACTGAGTCTGCCTTCCCACCGCCCAATCTCTTTGAGACAGTGAGTTGGACACCACGAAAACTCTAGGCTCCTTAGCAAATAAGACGTATTTTGTATTTGGTGTGAAGGGTGTTGAGTACAAGAAAGGAAGGCACAAATACCATTCCCTCAGCCATTGAAAGGAAGCCCTGGAAAGTACCTTTAGGAAGCCCTTTTTCCCATGGAAAGAATGGACAGGGACTTCTCTCTTCCTACCTCTCCATCCCCTTAGTACCAGACATGGAAAAGGGAGGCAAAAGTTTTTTATTTGTCTCACCTAAGGACAGAAGGGATTGACACTGTTGAAACGCAAAGGAGTGATGAGAGTCAGCTGCAGAAATATTATTTCTGACAGAAACATAACTTGGACTGTCATAAAGGGTAAAAGGTTAGTGGACATATTACATCTCCCCCGTAAACCTGAACCATTAATACTGAAGGCACATAAAAGCTGATCAAGAGGAACACAGAATTCTAGACAGTTTCAAAAAAAAAAAAAAAAAAAAAACAACATGAAGTCACTTCATAGAACCAGATGGAGGCTCAGAAATTGACTTTTAACATTTTTTATATTTTATGCTTGTTCAGTCTGTCAGTTCCCTAAAAGGTACTAGTCCTGTTGCATAAAATTAAAATGTATATGAATCTGGGTAAGATTGATGCCTTATTGTCTTCAAGTCTGGGACAAATTCTAATCAGTCTGAACTGTTATCTGAAAAAGCATTTCCATACTTGTAAAGATATGATAATGTGCTGCAGGTATGAGAGTTTATACTCATGACAAAGTTATCACATGTACTATTAGGTACTGACCATTCCAGGCCTCAAAAACCCTGTTGCTTTACTGCATTAGGTTTTTCATCTGCTTGATGTAGCAACATCAAGTCTTTACTGTAAAGTCAGAATAATAATACTTAGACAAAGAAGCTTTGTGGAGAACTCACAAACACATGAGCATACTCAGTGCCAGGGCTCATTAACACAACTGACACCATCTACACAAACTTGCTTCACTTTGGGGTAAGGGTACAGTGCTCACTTCTTTGAAATTTGCTCAATATGGACATAATAGTGTATCCCTCTGCAATAAATGAAAAGCTGATGGCCTGTTTAATTTCCTATTGCATTCTAGATTAACACAATACCATCCCTTGTTGCCAGTGGTTTTGCACCTGTAGGAGGATGCTTGTCTAATCAGACGTTGCTTGCTACATCCTGGTTTTATGAAGTTAGCTTTGCTGTGCTGTGTGGTAATTATATTTAAGTGCACTGGGCTGCACAGTTTAAATGAGCAAATGATACTTTAGCATACATTGGTTGTAAGAGGTTTTGAATTTAGTTTGTTTAGGAAAAAGAAAAAGAGGAGAAGGAAATTAAGTCTCCAATCCCCTATAACACTGTGTGGACAGACTGCTACATCTGTGCACCGTGACAAAACAGGCCAAGGAAAAATTTTACTGGGCTATTAAAGAGGAAAAAACATCTTACCGAACACTTAGTGTTACTAACACATTTAAGGCCCTATCACACAAGTGATATATCGCCCAGTATAGGGTCTAAACCTCACATATATGAATGTATTTATACAAGCAGGTTCTTTCTGTGTTAAAGATAATTTAGGCTCAATAATCACTTTTTTTTCAAAAAAGTATTTTGTCAGGGAAAAAAGGTCAAACTTCTTGTGTTTTCTCATATTTACTGCTATGCTTGCTAGAAGAAATTAGTCTGCCAGGAATAAAGATATACTCAGACTTTCCGATAATTTTATAGGGAATTTGCATGAGTTTGTACTTTGTCCTTCCTTAGCTCTGCCTGAGTTGAAAGACTTAATTCTTAAGTTAAAATATTTATTTATTTTAAAAATAATTTAATTACACTAATGGAAAAGTCTAATCATAGAAGCACTATCAGTCTTTTTTAACTAGAGTGGCACAAATAGTATCTTTATAATGTGTTGCCTATCATACATAAGGCTTGAGCTACAATAAACACAATGTTCCATCTATTTCCTCCATCTAAAAGAAAGGTGATTTTCTTCATCCAAGCCTCTCAAACTAAGAAAGAATGGAGGCAGAGGTAGATACAACTCTTGGTAGTATTGCTTAAATGTGTGAAGGTTAATCATGAAGTGCAGACCTCTTTTCGAATGTTTCAAAGTGTAAAATACAGATGCATTCAGATCTGCTTCGTAAATGCACATTTCTAGTTGAAACTTCGAGAAATTAATTCCTGGCTCTGTTTCTTTTTACTGAGAAAGAAAACGTAGCGGCCTTCTGGGGCAAGATCTTCAAAGATTTTCAACGAGATTTATGTGACAGAAAGAGCTCTCAGACAAATCGATATAACTAAGTAGAACGCTCTCATACAATCACGCTGATCAGGAAAACTGGCTGCATCATCAGAGGGCTGTCATTTTCTCACTTACATTGTGTGAGATTGCCTAAGGTTTCTCACAACATTGAAACAAACCCCTCCAGTTGACAGCAGCCGGTGACAACAAGGGATTCGGGGCGAAGGGGCTATATCTTCTTGAGCTCAGAGGTTACTATACACATTCATTTTTCTGACAGACTCAAGATTCCCATTCCCTAGCACCGTATTGCCTGTGCAGGCACATTCTCAGATTGCAGCTGTCCCTCTATTAGATAAGCTTTGTCAATAAATATAAGGCCAGAGACTACAAGGAAAAGTATATTGCACTTTTTACATATCCAACCTACTTCTTTATTTGGGGATATTTTTAATTAGTCTGTTTGTAAAGAATGGAAACACAATGCCTCATCTTGAATTTCTATGTAAAATGTTTCTGTGCATCAGTTCTTTACTCTCTTGTCATAAGAAGAACTGATTGGAAGGTGTCTTTTTGCTTGGCTCCTTCTATTTCATATTAATTTCATCTGCATGGCCCCTTGGCATTTCTCCAGTTTTGTTTTGCTGCTGTTAGGCTTTATCATGTTTCTGCTGCTGAGGAACTACAGGGGCAGGGCTCTGCGGTTCTCAGCACTGTATGGAGGATATGACAATTCCAGCCCCAGCAAACTTAGAAGCATGAGTTGCATGTGTCCAAAGGAACTCAGGTGTAAACCAGTAAAACCAGGAAACTCAGGATTACGAACTCAGTCTGCCTAATCACTTCTGAAAAATCCTGTTAGACTTCTGCATGCAGGTCAATGTGCTTAGACACAGCGGTAGAACTAATGTGGCCTATCTTAACTGGAAAAACATCCAAAGGAGGACATACACACTGAATGTCATTCTCGCATTTTAATTGTGGAGCATAGACTGTGCCTGCTTATTCAAGTGCACACACCACACTCACACATACTACAAGTAATGCAGAAGCTCTGCAAGTCTGGGCAGCTTGTAAATAAGATACGCACCAGTGAGAAATTAAAGCAATAGGAATATAAAGTCATACTTGAAAAAAGTGAAGACTATGGATTTTTTTGATATGTGTGTGTGTGTAACTGTGGCAGCTGGCTTAGCTGCACAAGAAGTTTGTGGTTGATGGACATTAAAAGCACAACTCAGTGTGATAAAAGAGAGAACATTATGCAGTATTTTTGTGGACCTATATCTTGCAGTATTTTAACGTCAGTTCTGCTACTTAGCTATTAAATGTATGAGGAAAATGTAAAATTAGTCAAAATGCAGAGTTATATGGGTAGTAAAAAAAAAATGGGGAGCATAAAAATTAGGGGAAGAGATGAATAAAGAAAGGAACTGAAGAGAGTAACATGAGAAAAGAGAAACCTCAGGAGGAAAAGGAACACAGCCTGTAAATATCTTCCAGGTAACAATGTAAATGGAGGAAGGAAATTACACCAAGTCTCAGAAGAAAACAGAAAAAGAAGTAATGGCCATATGCAAAGGAAGGAAAATTTAGGCTAAACATGAGCAAAAATCTAAGAGTAATTAATCTCGTGAAAAATTCAAAGGTATCTGAGGTGCAATTAATGCTTTAGAACGCTGGAAAAAGAATGAAATGATGAAGAAAGCAGATCTGTAAAATTTAAGTTCTGAGATGAAATAAAGAGGAAAATCTTCCCCGGCACCCTGTCTATGATTTTTCTCAACAATGGTCTGATCAGCTTCAGGTTGTTCAAATTGTGTTGTTTGCAACATATGTATTTTCTCATTACACCTGCTTGTTCAATTTTTTTCCTTTTGTGACAGCTGACATCAGTGTTATTCTTTTCCGGTTTTTGTCATATTTGACTTCTCATCAGTTATACTTCAGTTACCACATCTCCTCAGCTCATCATTCTGTTCCCTCTCCATCCAGCTCCATCAATCAGCACATAGACACAGATGCTTCTTTTGCACTGAGCACTGATTTGACTGTATATTCCTTCAGTTGCATTTGCCCCAAGCATTTTGAATTCTGTCATGTTCCAAGAGAGCCTGTAGCTGTTCAGATATAAGTGGCCATTGTTAAAAGCTGTGTAAATGAATGACCTGTGTTTAACATGTGGCGGTTTTCAATAGGATTTTTTTTTCCGAGAGGCATCTGTGACTCACTAAGTACATTATGATCCAGTACACAGAATAGATGTTGTTTCATCAGCAGTATCTCCTTGATATTTTGACAGACTGTAAATTCTTGCTTTTAAAGTCTCAGTTACTCTCATGCCAAGGTTTCATTGCAAGGTTCAACTTTCAGCTCAATATAGATGCTTATTAAAGTCAAGGGAAGGATCCTATCAACTCCAATGGATTTAGAATAAGGTCTTGTACTTCTATTGAAGCTTAAGTTACTCAGAACATAAATTTGCAATTTGGACCCTTTGCCATGCAGTCAGTACAATAGTTTCCACTTCTTCTATCACAGATGGCTTCCTAATTCAACTGCCTGTCTAAAGCTCTCTTACAACTCTCCATGGAAGTGCTTGAAGACTCATAACAGGCTCACCTTAATAATACTATAAAGTCAAGAACTGCTATATTCTGCTTTTGCAAATGTGCAATTGACTTTCTGTTAAAAAGGAGCTGGGCTCCCATGAAACATTAATGACCTACACCAAAAGACTTCTGCGGTGTTCTAGTAGCCCTTGAGATTTTCCTGGTAAAAGCACTCAAAGCCAGGTTTCGCAGTCTGTGGCTGTAATGCAGAAAAGGTGGATAAAACCCCAGAACTGCTGTGGATGCAAGGGCAGATTTGTGTAACAGTAAGGAGCTCATGCTAGCCAAGGGGGACCAATAGCAGGCAAAGGAGAACAATATGAAAGACAAAATTCATAGTGCTTTGACATTTTTTTCCTTATTTCGTCATTCTAAAGTTGGCCTTTCTGGTGTTAATTAGCAACCACACACTCCAGTGCTAAAGGAACAAAGCAAACAGCAGTTTCTACCCCTCTCCCATGTTTTCCATAGCACTAACTGGAGCTTGGGATGTAACATCTGTGAATGCTCTCTCATTACCTTCCTACTAATTAGCCTAATTTAATTTCTGAGGTATATTATCCAGAGAATTTGTATGGTTTAACACATTAAAAAAAAATCTGGGAATACTCTCAGTTTGGAGAATTGTAATTCCTCCTCACATCTGCACATAAGAGAATGGTTGAGGGTGTCATCTGGGGATAAAGAAGCCACAGCAATGGTTATGCAAAGTGTTAAGGTGATTATGCCATACTGGCTCATTTTGAGTCTTGTTACTGCTATATGCCACAAATGTTTAAAGCTTCAACTCATTTAACTATGGTCATTGAACTAATCAGAATGATAAAAGAGGTGTCACCCTTTGGTTCTCAAAAAGAGTGGGTGATTCATCCTGCCTAACCCATGAGCCAGTCTCTGGAGGTGTTGCTTTCTCTCTCCACTTATCACAGAGGAGGCCTGGGGGGCATAGCTATGATTTCAGTGCATATTACTTGGTTGGATGCATTTCAACTTTAAATTTAGTGCTTTAATCAAACTTGCCAGCAGTTGTTGAGTTTGAAGTATTTTCTTCTTCTATAGATGCAACTTCCTGCAAGTTCTGCCTTCAGATATGGTCCTTAAGAGCCTGCTGTGCCTGACTTTGTTTCCCTCCACAGCTCTGGCTGTTGGCATGCTGGCAGGCTGAAGAAAAATGGTACTGAAAATTCATCCTAGAGAGGCAAAGCCAAATTAGCACACATCCTTCAGTATGTTTGCTAAGGTATTTAAAAAAAGAGTAGTTATTCTGCAGAGCCATATATGTTCACAGTCTGCTGGTGTTCACCTTCAGCAAAACAACAGTCTACAGCCTTTTCTCCACTATCCTCTCTTTGGAAACATGAGAGGGATCAACGAGAATTAAACTTCTGAACATGCCATACCAGAAGTCAAGAGAGGAGCTTTGTATCTCTTCACTGGAACCTCTTCTGATAGGATGTCTCCTCCAGACTTGCCTTACCTTCTCTACATAAGCCTCCTTGTGTAAAAAAAATGCCGAACAAAAGAAACAGATTTAAGGTGAATATCTTGAACTGTATTACAAGTTTTAAGACTGAAGGATGTGATCTGTTCTGAAAGTCCCTGATGATTTGTTTAGTGGGCATATTTTTACATTGTTTCCTTTAATATCAGAGAAAATGTGCTTTTGGAGAGGTAGAGCTTTTATCTCATCTCCTTTAAAATCACTTCACAGATCTCAAAAGAAAGGCTATGCCATGTCAGAATTTAAAACATTCACCTTATGGCTATCATCCAAAGTAGATGAAATATATGTCATGGGGTTTTAAATGCTTCCTTGTGCTGCCAATCACAGTCAAAATCTCAACTGGGTAATGTTAAGTTCCACCATTTCCCTGAAAGTGATGAAGCTCAATGTTTTTATACTGGAAAAGGATCTGGCCCTTAAGTTTCAGTGCCTTCTGAATCCAAAGTGATTTTATCTACTTCAATAATTTATCATCATAACCTGTTTTCATTAATTTGACTATACTCTTGCTCCACTTGGGCTTGGTACTTATAATGTGTGATTCTACTGCAAGAAATAACGATGTGAAATTAGCACTTTCTTACTCAGCAGATTCCTTTCCTGTATGGAGTCAGAAAGAGTGCTGCTTAACTTATCACACAAAGTACTAAAAATCTTCCCTTCGACCCCCTGCCCCAGCTCCTCCCTGCTTACGACGCAGCAGAATCAATACAACTGAGGGGAAGAAAACAGGACAGGACTCTTGGCTAGCATATTTATGGGACTGTTAACTGAACTGCAGGGCCACTTGGGTAGCCTGTGGTTCTCCAGATTGTTACACTCCTGCTGCAGAAAGCGGAGGGTTGTAAGTACAAGCAAAGCTTTCAGAGCTGTTGCCACCGATGACATGCAAGTCAAAACAACATGAATTCCCAGTCCAAGCTGACATGCTCCACTCAGAGACAGTCAGTCACATGCTTAAAACTAATCTTAGGCATAAGCATTGCAGGATCAGGGCCACTACAAACCTAGGGACTAAAAGTCAAACAAGTATTTTTGTTGATGTGCTGCAAAACATCTCAGCTACACAACTTCTGTGACAATCCTGAAGGATTTGCCTATCTAAAAGAAATTGTGGAATCAGATAGGGGGCCCAAAATCAAATACTATTTGGGAACATTTTCTTACATTGCAAAAGAGGAAGTGATTGCTCTTTGAGAGACAGATAAGGTAATATTGGTTTAAGATCTATTGTGGAAAACAATACAGTTGAGGAAGTATCCCCTCCAATGTATCCAATTTTTTTTCCTATTTTTCTATGTAAGTGCTTTCTAAAACTCACACTACAAATTCAGGATTAGTTTCCTCCAAGAAATTACATGTAATACATAATAAGAGTAGGAATTTTCAAATCCCCTTTCAATTTTCCTTTGCCGTAAGACTTAATTTATTACTAGAACATTCTTCAAGTTTAGACAGTCTCTAACAGATGACTAAATCTGAAGTCACTTTGTCTGTCAAAAGGTAAAGGGCAAATGAGTTATAAGGGCAGCTGGGTCATCAGAAATCATTCTCTTTGGACCCAATGCAGTAAAAAAAATCCTCAGTCTTGCAAACAACTAAAGTCCCAAAAGGCCACAAATCCTAGCTTTACAACAGGCCAACCTATTCAACACAAAGGTCAGTATCATTAAACAGAATAAACAAACCAATCCTACAGCCAGAAATGACATATCTGCCTAGGAGGCGAAGGAGTCATGTGGCTGTCTCTCTGAGCCTCCTCCACTCCCACACTTGCACAACCCTAAACTTCTTTATAAACACACACACTTTTCATTTGTCTAACTCTGTACTATAACACGTATATGAAACCAGGTGAAAATCCCCCCAAAATGTGGAAAGCCATGAGATAAAGCATTACCAAACAGTATAAAAGCAACAGCTGATCAAACTGAGCTCTTCTGCACCTATACTCTCCTCTGGATTCCTAGTCTTCCTTCTTGTTGCCTTAGAGGAAATGCTGTTTTGGTCAGAGAGTAACCACAGTTTGCAAAGACAGAGGTCCTGCTTCTACCTTTAGCTCTTACTCCCATTTCAGCAATTTCTACCAGTTAAGGCTTGGATAAACCCCATGCTTATTCCTCCACCTTCCTTCTTAGTGACTGAAAGTGTATTGTATGTTTTCCCACTAGCCTACCTCAGCTTCAGGACCCAATGCTCCTAACCCAGGGATGGTGCTGAAGCAAGTCGCTAGTGGTCTTGTCCCTACCACCCCCTCCTATTACTGCCATGGAGGGTGTTGACCACTAATTGGAAAAGGTCATTGGGCACTGGAACAGGCTGCCAAGGAAGTGGTTGAGCCACCATCCCTGGAGGTGTTTAAGGTACGGATAGATGAGGTGCTGAGGGGCATGGATTAGTGTTTGATAGGAACAGTTGGACTCAATGATCCGGTGGGTCTTTTCCAACCTGGTGACTCTATGATTCTATGATTCTGTAGGAGCAAGTACATATGGCAGCATAAGACTAACAGGGAGGCACATTCTTCTCTTTTAGTATGGTTAACACATGGCCCTATCTACCTACCTGTGGCCATTACTAGAAGGCAAATAGTTCTCAAGCAATTTCTTTTGAAGGAAACAAAGAAATTGCTTAGGCACATTGAAATCAAGTATTTTATATAAACAAGACCACAGCTGTTTGCATGCTTATTTTATTTTGTCACCATTCTGGAAGTATAGTACATGTGCTTAGAGCCATACTAACCTCTAATGGGCTTGATGAGGATACCAACAGACTTAAAATACCCAACAGCTGTAATACCTTGCCATGAAGCCAGAACAGAAACCTGTCCTGTCCTGTGTGGTTATAAAAGATCCAGGTCCAGCTCCACTGCAGCACTGCAGCACAAGCGACACTGCTTGTTACTACTCAGGTGACGCACATTATGCAGCCTGTCACACTGTGGACCTTGGAGGTATGAGCTTGAGCTGTCACAGCAGGAGCTAAAAAGCAAAGGCAGGCAAACGTGAAGGTGCTGACTGTGGAGAGCGACTCCTACCACACAGCAACAGTCACTTAAATTTTCTTTGGTTTTTTGCTGATTAATTTTATAAGGTTTTAACATGAAGCAGATTACTTAAAACTGCCGTGCATGTATTTAAAATGCCCACATTAATACAGAAATAAAACAACTACTGTATCTAAAGTGAAATGCTGTAAATCAATAGCTATGAGATATGAAGAGAGGACAAACCTTAGCTGTGGCTTAACAGACTCAGGTTTTGCTCTCTACCCTTGACCTGCTTGGTGACTTTGAGTAAGTCACAGCTTTCTCTCTATTTCTTTCTCAGTCAGGGACTGCCTGTCATTTTCTGTTCATACAGTGGTTGGCAGGAAAAGCCCCAATGTTAGTGAAGATCTCAGGATACTACTATAATGCAAACAATATTTACATACCTGTTAAATGAACACAAAGAAGACTTTTTTTTTACTAAAATAGTATCATATTCCACTAAGTGAAAGTTTCGGATGTTTTATAAATAAATATATACATATGTTTCTGCAGTTACTCCAAACACACATATTCAGATATATATGCCTAATTAAACTCCACATACCTAGTACAGCTTTGCTTGATTATTTTCCACCTCTGTATCTTAAGATATTAAACTTTTATCACCTCACTTCTACTTCTAATAAGAAGTACTGACTTGATATGTCTTATCTTTAAGATTTATATTCTGGCTTCACATAAAACTTAACTCTAAGCTAACATTATCTCAAGCACATGGCACAGAATTGTACTTACATTAGAATGAAACCCCACATTTTTCAGTAAGTATTTGAAAGTAGTTAACATGCTTTTCTATCTAAATCAATCTGCTTCTCATCATTGTTGTAAAAGATCTTTTTCTGGTGTTTGAGGTAATAGTTTTGCCTTTTCTTCTGCTTGTGTATATAAACATCCCATTTATAAACTGCTTGCAGAAATAGAGGCCAAACTTAACCCATTTGCATAAATTCACAATATAAGATGCAACAAGTACATCACTACTTGCCTTAGGACTTCATAATCTCTCTTAAAATGTCCAGCAGAACCCCTCTAGAATTATACTGAAAAGATTCAGCATTTTATTTGCATGGGTATGCAGTGAGGCTTTCGTTCTTGTTGTTGGCACTCAATTTTTGATATAAATGTTGAGATATGCCTTGCAAGTTCAAAAAGTTCAAGATAATTTATTTTCTTTTCTCACGGTGGACAAGGGATTGATGCTCTATATGCTAACTAAATTTAAGGCTCAAGAAACTTAGAAATAGGAGGCAGAAGAGCTACACACCACATTAAAATCAATAAATAAAGGACAAAAACATTCACAAATAAAAAAAAAAAATCATTGACAGCCATGGGAGAAAAAAGAACATGAAATCTTGAAAACCAATTGCTGGGTAAAGCCAAAAAGTTCTATGACAGTTTTGAGGGTTTATAAGATTGGCAGCATCCCACCATTTTGGATATCTTGTCAAGACCTGATTCAAAAAACAGTAAGCAATAACACACAGATTGCTTTTGATTGCTAGTGTACAGACACCTGCTGAGCCACGATATCGATTGTAAAATCTGACACATTCTGACAGGTGAAGAACTTATTTGAAGTATTTGGCTTAGTTTTTGGAAGAAGGAAGGAGACAACAGTATTGAATAACAGATTTTAAATACCAAAGATTAAGCCAGTTTTTTTTCCTTGTTGTTTTTTCCTTTGGATGGCATGCTATTTAATTTTTTTCTTAATGATGACAAAGCAAAAAGTTTCACATCTATTTGAGGATGTTTATCATCACAAGAACAGAAGATAAGAGCAGCAATTTTGAATGACTTGTCAAACGATGTCATTAAAAACTCTTATCTTAGAGAATGTTAATGGTGGAATTCTCTTTTAAGAAAAAGGACTTTATAACAGGATATTGAAAAACATTAGCATTTTCAAGTGCTGCTGGATTTGGAGATGGCTGCTTTTTGTTTGCCAGTTTAAGTATCCCTCTGGAAAAAGAGTTGCAATGTTTGAATTGTAATTCTAGTTGGCAGTAAACACCGGTCACCATGTCAGAACTTTTCTGACATGGCAAATGGCTGAAGTAATGACAGGAGGAAATCTGCAGGGAAGTAATGTTTGTTTGGTTTTGTTTTAGAATTGTTGGCTCAGCTTGCATCAGTGAGGTCCCATGGGTTCCCTGACCACCATCTTCATCTTTAAAGAAAGTAACAAGCTTCCTCCAGTGACAAACACTCAGCCATCACTGCTGCATCATTTTTGGATATATGAGTGGTTTCTGCCACCAGGAAAAGTTCATGATTTGTCAGCTTAAGAGTCTGTCATTTGCTAATGGATTACTTTTGAAATGCCTGCTCTAAGAGGAATTTCTTTTTTTTTTTCTGAAAGTGTGGACAAACAACACACTGTTTGGGCTCTGGTTTTTTGTAGCAGAGTCTCTAATTTTAGAAACTGTCTCAGTAATTTTTTCCCAAGAGTCCACAAGAAAAAGGGTAAAGGTGACAGTGTCCAGCCTACAAGGCCACATTCCCTTCTTCTCCCTCAAAGAAACTCGCAGGCACAGGAAGAGAACTACCACAGGCTTTCAAAGAAAAGAAGATACTTAATCCACAGACTGGGGCATTGCCCTACAAGAGGCCTCCTGAGGGCAGGACCCAACTGACAATTTTGTCCTTGTTTTCATGTCTCAGCAACAGAATAAACAGCCATTTATTCCCTCCACACAAGTGCCATGGAGAACATTAGAATGACATGCTTTAGGCATTCACACATGATGCTACTGCATGTTTTGTGTTATATTATATTATATTATATTATATTATATTATATTATATTATATTATATTATATTATATTATATTATATTATATTATATTATATTATATTATATTATATTATATTATATTATATTATATTATATTATATGTCACAGGTATACTATCTATACCCTTGTGCATGAAAGATTTTGGAATCCTGTTGAGGAATGCAGTGAGGATTTAGACAAAGAGAAATATACCTATATAGTAAGGGTATATACCTATATAGTAAGGGTTTGAGTTTAATTTGGTGCTTTCTTTGTTATCTGTAACAAGCAGGTGAAGAAAAAGGCCTCTTGAGATAAACCTGCTCCCTGGTGGATGGGGAAATCATAGAATAATGAGGTTGGAAGAGACCCACTGGATCATCGAGTCCAACCATTCCTGTCCAAATCTGAGAGTCTGGAGCATATAACCTATTTCATCTTAAGACCTTGCAACAAATCTTTGACATTGCAAGGTACCTGAAAAAACAAGCCTGGAAACAAAAAAATCCAAGAGAGTCACAGAAGATAGTTGCTCTTTTCTTTGAATTTGAGCAGTCCTTGTCTTTGGATTTTTTAAAGGCAGGGAGAAATGTCTTTTACTTTTTCTTCTCAGACTCATCCTACCTGTTCTGGCCACTGCACTCATCTGCAGCTGTGGGGTCAGTTTCTCTGACTGAACTGTTTTCATTACTCCCTGGCAGATCTTCCAGCATACTGTTACCAGCCAATGCACTGCAGTCAACAATGCTCCTTTCCCTCAGCTCATTACCTTCCAGGCCAAGAACGTGCCTGCAAGCAGAAAGCTAAGACACAAAAGCCTGGGATGGTCTTCTCTTCTGCTCTCTTCAGAGAATTGCCTTAGCTAAGCACCTCTCTGCAACAGCAGTGAGCAGGTTACCATGAAGGGAAGAAAATAAGGAAAACAAAACAAGACCAACAGGAAGTCATTGACCCTTATTTCTTATACAGACAATGTATTGCTTTAAAAGAGGAATCCAGAAAAACGCTAAGGACATGATGAATGGTCTTACTTAGAATTTTATTCCTAGGTAGACCTAGTATGTCCATGAACATGAACAATTTGCTAAGACACACACCATCTGCAACTCAAGGTGCAAACACCAAATGCATAAGAATATGAGGGAAGAAAAAGTCACAAAATATTTTTTAAAGGCCATTTTTACTAAAATAAAATTCTTCACCTAGGCTATCATTTGAAGTGACCAGTATACCTCTAGATTTTTGTTCCATTTTAATCAGCATCTTCATACAAGGATAAATTCTGTCTTCAAAATACATGGAGGTAAATTCTTTTTCAATGGCAGGCAGTTTAATGAGCAACTCTGCAATAAGAATAAATGGTACTGAGATATGTCCATGACACATGAGAGATCTAGTTCCCTGCTCCACCTACGAAACTATTATGTTGTTGGGTTTGGAGTTTTTTTTCTTAGTGTAATAAATAAACAAAAGCTCATTGTGCAGCCACCAGTTTATTTTGCAGCTGATTTCCATGTTATTCACCATATCTGCTTAGCTATGAATGAAAGAACAGACAGCAGAATCAAGAATGTCTGTACTGAGACACTACGGCTAACTGGCCAAGAATAATTAATTACCAGCAACCAATGAGGGGATGTATCATGTTTCTTTCCTGACCCTATTTCACATTAAGATGTAGTTATTACAAGAGGTAAATACTTAGGCTTGTAGGCAACAGAAGACAGCAGGGCACTCTTCAACTACAAGTTTTCATTACACTTCACTAAACAAAACAGGAAATGCTTTCTGGTTATCATTCTCCATTTAGACAAAACCACTTCAAATGCTCAAGGACAAACATATAATCTCTGGAACAAGGGGTGAGGGGACAAGCTGGATGGGATATATACCGAGTCACAAGAATTTCCATCACAATACTATCCCCATCAAAGACCATGCACAAAGGTACAATGTAGATGTCCAACTCCCTAAACTCCTAAAGGGTTTTACAAACTTCCACCAAAGAGAAACTTTCTACAAGTGAACCACTTACTTTATTTAAATATGTAGCCTGTATAATCAGAGTCTTTGAAGTAGGGAGACAGATGATCGGTATTTGCCTTTTGATCTTCCCAAATTGTTTTAGCAAGTAACAACTATGCCCGCAGGCTTTTCTGGAAAATTTTATTAGCAACAATGTTTACAACAGTCTCAGAGACCAAGGTTCTCTTAGTATCACTATTAAATAATCTTACAGAAACTGAAATCTTACAAACCAAACTCAGGCTCTGCAAAGAACAATGATGTATTTTATGTAAATTCAATTAAAATTACTATTCAAATGAGCTCTAGCTCTATTCAATGCTCTGTACATATGCAAACTGAAAAAACCAGTATGTGCTTTCACAGGATCTGATGGGTCCTCACAGATCTCAATCTTGTTTTTTGTTTATCTACTTGTACCAAAATCAAATCAACAGATTTTGAATGAGAACCTCTAGATCAGAACAGATCCACCTTTAGAAAAATAAAAACCAAATTACTTTAATTTATCAATATTCCAGAGAGACCTTTACGTTTCCAAAAAGCAGCCAAAGCTGCTGAGTTTTAGACTAAAGCTGTTCCACTGGTCACTATGACATCAGTAATCATTGAATGGTTTGGGTCAGAAAGGACCTTCAGGATTATCCAGTTCAAATCACTCTGCCATGGGCAGGGACACCTTCCACAAGGTCAAGTTGCTTAAAACCTCATCCAACCCAGCCTTGAGCACCTCCAGGCATGGGGCATCAGTGACTTAGCTGGAAAACCTGTTCCAGTGCCTCACCATCCTCACAGTAAAAAATTTCTTCTGTCATGGGCTTTGAACAAAAATGGAGTTTCAATCCTCTGTCTTTTTTCTTGTTACAAAGCAACTTGTGCAGTCAGTTCTATCATCTGATTATTTAAAACTCATTTTTGGGAGGGGTAAGATGAAATGTTGTTTACTAAGCTGTCTTTACATATACCTGTGTGAAATGCTAGGTATGTTCGTAGCACCTTGTGCATCTGGGGTGCTGCAGAACACCAAGGGGCTGGACATTAGTCAAAAACTTTTCACAGAAAGGGTCATTGGGCACTGGAACAGGCTGCCTAGGGAGGAGGTTGAGTCACCTTCCCCGGAGGTATTTAAGGGATGGGTAGATGAGGTGCTGAGAGACATGGTTTAGTGACTGATGGGAATGGTTGGACTCGATGATCTGGTGGGTCTTTTCCAACCTGGTTATTCTATGATAATATTGAATATAAATCTGTCCTCTTTCAATTTAAAACCATTATCCATCATCCTGTCACAGTACCCTCTGACAAAGAGTCCCTCCCCCTTGTTCCTATTGGCCCCCTTTAAGTACTGGAAGGCTGCTGTGAGATCCGCTGAACAACTCCAACTGTCTCAGCCTGTCCTTGTGTGGGAGGTGCTCCAGCCCTCCGTTCATCTTCATGGCCCTCCTCTGGACTGACTCCAACAACTCCATGTCCTTCCTGTCCTGAGGACTAGAGACCAGCATCCAGCATTCCAGGCGGGGTCTCATGAGAGCGGAGTAGAGGGGCGGAATCATCTCCCTCAACCTGCTGGTCACACTTCTTTTGATAATTTTTCCCAAATTTAAGGCAACTTAAAAAATCAACTTTCTCTCCTTAATGCGAGTTATAAAGGGCTGTGCTCACACTACACATTCTGTGTATCACTTTAAGTTATCAGAAACATTCACGACCACTGGTTTTAGACAGTGCATACAGAGAAAGACACCATAGTTTTGATGCAGATAAAGGAAATGTGAATTCTTCCACCTTTTATTTTGTTTTATGCCCTCAAGACAAGGAAAACAAAATTTCCTCAGGCAATCTTCCTAGGCTGTACATATACAGCAGAAAAAGGGAAAATAGCCTACTCATGAAAGAAACGGTTACCATCCACATTTCATTGAGGAGGACCTAAAATAATTAAGTGTAGTAATGAAATGTAGAAACTGTTTTAAATTGCTTGGTTTTAAGAAATTTGTGCATCAAAGAAGAAAAGAGAACAGTTGTGTGTTCCTCCCCCAAAACAGCATACCTGATAAATGGAAAATGTTTACAAATAAGTTCACCATATTCTTATGGCTGAAAAGTGAAATGATGTACAGGAAGAAAAGAAGTAATGTTAACCTATAAGCTAATAATTCCACTGGGGTGCGCTGGGAATATCAAATATGATAAGAGAAATTTGCGAAGCAACCATACACCTGGAAATGAAGTCACTCGCATTCTGTTTGTTAAAGACATTAATCTGGTCACAGTTAAGATGAAAAAAAGAAAATAACAGTACACAATTACCCATAACCCTCTACCAATGCACCATTTCAAATTACTGCTAGGAACAGAAGGGCAATTCTAGAAAAGAATTTGAAATACAGAAGACTTAAGGGCAAGGGAGTTGTTGCTGCTTGCTTTTCAAGCTAACTGCTGCTCAGAGGCATTTCAACTTTTTATTTACAGACTGAAGCTATAAGGAGTTACAATCGCTTCTCTAAAGTCAAAGAACAACAACATCCAGCAGAAAGAAGCTCCTTGCCTTTATCTCCTTGTTTTTATCCCCTCCTTTATGTTTTAATGGTTTATTATCAGTCTCTAAATTACAGAATGTGTTCGGTGTTTTTGTTCTCTCATCTTCTGAAATGGATTGAAAGCATCGATCCATTAAGAAAAGGCAATCATAGGAGCTGGAAGAAGTGAGGTAGTGTTGTGGGGTCAAGTTTATAAAAAAACCCTCATTTAAGTGCATCTCACTTTGCATGTGTATCAAAATGTGCTTATGAAAATACACATACTGAATAGCTCAGAAGAAACTTTGGGAAGACGTTTGGGTAGTCTGAACTTTTCAGCTACAATGTGTCTACTTTGGCACCTGCAATAAAGTGCTTCTTGGATGCCTGTTGCACACCTGTGGCAAAGGTAGTTCAGACAACTCCTGAATTAGAAGTTCAGTGTAGCATGGCCATTGGGCAGAAGTTTTCTTTCAGGAGTCTGCCTGAATTCTTTGGGCCAGACTCAGACATTACCACTCACGAAGCTGCCTGGTATCTTATCAGATATGTCTGCGTTATCTACATCAGAAAAGATGGATAAACGACTCAACAAAAAGGATCCAAAAGCAGGAAGAAAATGTGCAGTTAAGGAAAATAAACTCTGTAACTGTTTCACTTATTAGGAAAGACAGGTAAGAGAAATAGTTACAAAACACTTAGTAAGAAACTGTTTTGACTCACAGAACTCACCATAGGGAAAATGAATGGCTTGAAATTAAAAGTACAAACAACGCACCAAGATCAATGATGAAGCTGTTAGTGTGAAAATACACCAACAGATACAGTGCATGTTCCACTCTTGGTACTGTTCAGAGCTTTTAGAGAAGAAACATCTGTCTAATACAAGACACAGACTCCCAAAATGAAGCAAACTGGGTGACTTAAAATTGTATGTCACCTTTGAACTACACCTTGGAGCCAAATTCTGTCCTCCTTTGGACACAAACAGTTTTCAATGAACCTATCTGGAACAGCACCTGCATGGAGCTTCTGACACACCATTTGACTATTATGACCAAACTGGTATCTTCTGGAAAAATAAATCCATTAAAGTAGACGCTAGTTTGATAGAGTAAGAACTTGAGAATGAAACTAAACTTATAAATGTAAACTCAGTAGTACATTCTCTACAACAAAAGTTGTCATGTTCTTGCTTTGTAATTACCTCTTTTTAATTCTTCTTAGAATTTTATACTAGTGATTTAAAGACACCCTCCCCCAACATTCCACACACACCTATGTCACATTCCAGATGTCAAAAATACTGTTTAAACCAAAACTGACTATCTCCTTCACTTAAAATATTGTATCAGTTTCTGTAAAAGGACCTGAAATTTATGGCTCTGGCTTTGCAAAATCAAGAAGTACATTTAGCTTAAAAACTTGTTAGGTACATGCTTAAGTGCTCTGCTAAATTAATTTTTCATAACACTTTCCTCCTCCGCTGTGAAGTTCATGCAATAATTTTGCCGGTCACTGACAAAACAGCATTTGGACATATGAGACAATTGTTGAACAGCTTTTCCTCCTACAAGCTTTTGAAATTAATATTTTATTACTTCATACAAGACAGTAAAAATAATCCAAACACACTTATGAAAAGGATTTAAGCCCAAATCTTAATAAAATGACAAACAAACTTTGCACTTAAAACCAAACTAAAGAAATACTATACATACACACACACTTTTTTTAAGAAGAGATTATGATTTTCTATTTGATATCAATAGGCACTCTTCATTTATCATCTGCAAGAAAGTAGGTTAGGTCTCCATAGGCCACTGTCAGAGTTATTAAGTAAGTAAATACGCCACTGCTTCTGCACCCTCCTTTTATTTCTTTGCTTCTTCAGCCTCATCTGTCTCTCTCTCTTGATGCTCTCTTTCCCACCTCATTTCTTTCAACTCTTGTCTGTACTTCCGTTCAATGAACCGTTTCTGATGGGCCATCTGGGGAAAGTTATCTGACACAAGGAGAAATATTTTGCATTAATAAACATAGTGGTAACACAGAAAGCCTCATTTATTTATTTTTTTTTTCTTAAACTTTGATGAGATTAGGGGTAGGTTGGAAACAAATGTTATTACCATTTTTATTCTTTTATTTCTAATAACCCAGAGTATACGAGGGCTATGTGTCATAAGACTTTGGTTTCTTTATGATTTCCACATCTGTTTCCCTTGCTGCAAAGCACTGTCAAATCTAATACACTCACAAAAATAAAATATAAAATCCTGGTATAGCAACACGGTCAGGTATTACCTGGATTTTACATTCTGTTCCCATGGCAACAAGTGGTCGATACTGAAAAACGAATGTGAGGCTACTGTCAATGCTGTCAAGACTTTTTTGTCTTGTTTTCACTCCAAAAAGTATGAACCACTTGTTCCACATACAGATATTTCCATTAGTATTAGTATTAGTATTTTAGACCACACAGAATCCACTAGGATGCCCAAAATTATGGTAGGGTTCCTAATGGGAAAGTAATAGTGTAGCAAAATGGAACATAGCAAAATCTTTTCCTGAAAAAATTAACACTTGGCTATGTACTGGAATAGATCCTTAGCACAGTCTGAGAGCATGGATGAGTGAAGACTGGCTAAACCAGACCAGACAAGGTTACATGATGGAGACATAGCTAGGGGGATAGATACTTCTGATTTTAGAGAGTTGTCCATCAGCTACATTAGTTAGAACTGAGGCTGTAAAGCCAGCTAATATAATTGATCAGAATTGCTCTCGATTTAGTGCACAGGTGACAGAACATAATGTTTTTTGCATGAGCAGGGTGCTGACATTCATCTGTGTGTCTGTGCTGCAGACACCTGCAACCTCCAGCCAGTCAGAAAATTAAGAGGTGGTAGAGTATGTGGCAGTCTGCAGTTGGTGGTAGATCCTGCTGGGATCACATACAGATCTGCAATCATCACTGGGTACCTATCTGTGCCTCAGATGAATGCAAAAGGTTACTATGCTGACCTTTAAAACCATAAACAAATTTGGGAGATGTGTCAGCAAAACTCCGCTCTCTCTTTAGTTGGGTATAGTGAGAATTCAGCTGAGGCTCCTCAGGGAGGAGTCCCCTGGCACCAAGCATTTTTCTCTTTCGGTGTGCCAGGCCACACAGATCTGTTCAGCTAGAGAACACAGTACAGAAGCCATGTAATCTACAGGAGTTTGTGGTAGAGCAGAATGACTTTCTACTGCTTTGTCTTATTGACTGGTAAAATTTGTGCCTTTTATTATACAGTACAGGAATAAAAGATTTATTCATCAGTTATTTACCACTTGAGCATAGAAGAGTAAATTTATTTAAACCAGAAGGCAATCTAAACAAAAGAAAATTGTTTTGAAATTGCCGCTGTTTTTAAAAACACTAGAGCTTTGTTTAACAGAGTTCAGGGATATTTTGTTGCTCATGTTCATCATAAAATTAAAACTAGATTTTCAGAACTATGGCTGTAATATGATTCTTTAAGAACTCTGAAGAACTCAGTTTGGTAGCAACCTGTTTGTTCATAACCATTTAAGATGTCGAGGAAATTTATGTAATAAACTCATATCTATTATATATACAAACAGGTACATAAAAATTACTTTTATTTGAAATTAGTTACTTATGCAAAAAAAAAAAAAAAGACATATGAATACCCTCATCTCCAAAAAACTAAACCCCAAACCCAAACAATTCTACTCTGCAAACACAGACATAATAGAACAGGTGCCCATGAGGGCTGTGCAGCATCCATTCCTACAGACAGTCAAAACTTGACTTGGAAGACACTGAGATACATGACCTAACTTGAAAGATGGCTCTGTTTTAGGGGTCATTAGAGAGGAGACCTTTTGGAGGACTACAGTATTGAAACAAATACATATGTCAGAAAAGAGTTGTGAGGTCCCAGGACTGATAGGAGACGAAGCTCACAGCTCTGAGTGGTGATACTGTCACAAGAAAATGCACTCAACAAAAGCTTCAGTAATGTTTTGCAGATATTAAATGGAGAAGGGAAGTTACATTCTTACACTTATCATTAATTTACTCATGGAGAGAAGTTTATGCCTAGCAGATGGATATTAAAAAAAAGCAGAATTATAGGGATTCATTGTCTTCTGAAATTTTAAACCCTGGGATTTCCAGACGCAGAGGTAACAGATTAAAAACCTTTGGCATTTAAGGAACTGCATATCTTTACTTTGAATCAAATGCAGAAAGTGTACCTCCTCATGTTATTCTGAGTAGAGCTCCTGTTGCACAAAATGCTTGTAATCTATTTGCATACCCTACATCCACCACATCAGGCATTTTAATTCAACTGACCAAAGATCTTTCATATAAGAAGTTTGTATACACTCATTCCTTTCATGTCTTAGACTCCATTGCAATGAAGGACTGCTCCCATGCTGGTTATCCTGTGCATAATTTTGAGAGATGCATAAATAGATCACTGGATTCTCAGCTGATATATGCCATTCTTAACAGATAAATATTAACTTACACTGGGCTAAGGATTTTTTTTTTAACTTACAGTGGCCTATTAGATTTTTAACCCGATCTACTATGCAATATGAGATTAAATTTATTTTCTAAACTGGTAACTGAAAAATAATTTTCCTCCTCCTCTAAATTAAATGATGAGGCAACTGCACCATCAGAAACTAAGCAGTCTTATGCTACTGTATGTTTAAGAATGGAAAATCTTAATGACACTTCACTGGGTTCCTTTTAAGTTACAGCCTCTGTAGTTGATCAACTCCCTACAAAAAATATCTATTGGTATCATATTAAATTCACCGGTTACAAAATTGTCTTCAAAGTAATAAAAAATTTGCTGCTTATAGAAGTTTACAACATTCAGCGTATACAATCTGTTAAAATCTTATCCCCCTCAAAATCTGCATTTCATCTCATTAAAGACAAAGAAGGTAAACTATAAGTTTCCTTTGTTACCCAGATATCTTACATTTTTCAAGGGCATCCATTGCAGCTCCCATTTCTGCTTGCTGAATACTGTGAAAGCCAAACAAAAACATGTTACATGTTATCTAAGTTGCACAGAACAAACTAAAGTTTCTGGCAAGTGGAACACTTACTCTTTTGTAATAAAACTCTTTGTATAACCAGTACCTAGTAATTCCCAGAGTGTATGATACATCAGATGTTACATAAATATGTGAGCAATAGCACTAAAGCTCCAGTAGAATATTTTTAAACTTAGATCAATAACACTAACAGAATATTCTAGTCCATCCTTCACTGAAGCATTTGCTTTCACTCGAGAGAAAAAATGAACAAAAATCACAGAGGTATGAACACCATAAAACTAATGACATTTTTATTACCAACAGCAGATCTGGTAGCAGAAAATAAGATGAGGTCTTTGGGGTTCATGGTTGAAGTCAACTTCAGAAATTATTCTAAAACACCTGGAAGTAATCTTGAACAGTAACACAGTAGCAAAGCCAGGGATAAAACCCACTATTTCCTGGAAGCTGTTCTGCAGTTTCTAGTCTGAGAGCTATCAATTGATTAGCATCGCTAGCCACCTTGTAGGCAAGTTCACCAAAAAAGCTTAAGACTGAAAATTATACAGATCTTGAACCCCTCAGGTGCTCCTGAGGCTGAAACTTAGAATAGTGTGAAGAAGGCCCTATAGTTTTCCTTTACTCAGGCCAACGACACACTTGCCTATCTCCACGTCAAATAGTTTCACACACTGCCACACTCAAATTTCGACACCACGGATTAATTTTTCACTGTACCTTGGACCTTTACCACATCCTATTCTTTCCCCTTTGAAGTAAACAGCTACTGTGTATGTCCTGGCATGAGATGGTCCCACTGTCTGCAAAGTCCTGAAATGAGAAAGATGTGATTTATTCAGGCAGGAAGTATTAAAGACCAGTATCTGTTTGTGGAATGTACATCACAAAGCTTTCAGTCCAGTCAATACATATAGTGGAACTAGTACAAAGCATGGGGCAGAGGTTGAAAGATGACTGTATAAATCATATTACGCAGAAGATTATAGGTGAAGTGCACATTGCAAAGGAGAAATTCAGATAGAATACACCTTTGTTTACATTGGTTATATTTATACCTCCAGGTTCATTCAGGAGCACCAAATGAAAATTGAAAATTTAACCTACAAGCAAAAATGCAAACAAAACCATAAGGTGCTTAAGCACTGGTAAAATACTTGTAATAAAGTCATATAAAATGTGCGTAGTTGTGCAATTCTAAATACTCACACAAATATGATTATTGTGTGCAACGAAACTTTAGTCTCAAAGTTGTGCAGTTAGCAAAGTTTTAAAAAAGACTTTATACTAGACACAGTGGCTTCCTACATACTGAATTATCATACCACAAAGAAATTTTCCATTGGCTTTGAAAAGTTAGTTTGTCAAAAAACAAACTTTCCATTTGAGTTAAAGACTAGGACATGCATCAATAACCCTCTAAAGAGGAAAAGAGATATTCTTTAGACATGCAATGAATTGCTACTTCTGCTCTTTGTACTTGCTGTCCCAAATCTCTTCCCACTGTCAGCTCAAGTTCTGTCCACTACCTTGTTTCATTTCAGAAGGAATGTCAATTTCACATCAATTTTTTAAAGTATCTATCTATAGTACTCTGTCTACATGTGCTGTGAAAAGAGCAAATGAAACCCAGCCCAAATTTAAAAGCAATAGTACTGACTGCCATGAAACAGATAACCCTAAGAAAAGGAATTTAACAAGATAATAGGAAGATAACAGCATATTACTATCTCTAAGCTGTACTATAAAAATCAATTTATTATCACAGCAAAACAAAACAAACATTTGCTACTTGATAGTCAATGGATTTTATAAGAAACAGGAATTGTTTCTTTTGTATTCATCTCCCTCACTCAGCACAAAGCTATGAGACGTCATACAGAGACACTAAGCCATCAAATTTGCAGAGCATCAGTTGCAGTGTTAAAGTGGTCATATTTCTGAAGAGCAGTTTGTCGCTATAACTGAACTGCTACATTTCATTGAAATCCTTACTTCAGTAAATGTGACAAAAACATTAAAGATGTCTATTGTTCATAATTTTGTGATAAAATAATCCAACATGTGCCTTGAACTTTCATAGTCTTTATCTCTTCAGTTGGGGGCTAATATTGCATTCAATCCTTTATTAATTGAATGGAATTGGATGCAACATACAATCTTAAGTCTATTATTGCCTCTTTAAAGCAGCTGCTATGCTATCTTGCAAATGAGAGAGAAGGGAGATAGACACCTGAAGCTGGATGGGATGTAACTGAGGTGTACAAGTTGAGAACTTAATTGCCCTGAGCTATTCTACCATTAAACAGGAAGACATATATGGGCTGAATTTTGCAGTGAAAATGCCCAAAACTTGTGTTTCCCTTCAGTGCTTGACTGTGGCTTAAAAACAGAGCCTACAATCAGGATGGGTAACACAAGGCATTTCTTATGTTTACATAAAAATGTAGAGTGTAGAGAATTACTGAAAATTTAATGGAGATCTTTTGACTTCATACCCAAACAGCTATTGTTCCAATAATTTAATTTAAAATACTGCCAAGCTTTATATTAAAAAAAGAAAAAATATAGAACGATGTTAATGAAATACTCCATTCAAACATAAAAAAAAATTTCCTTGAAACTCAGCAAGGTAAAATGCTTATTAATTCTTCCTTGTAATGGTTAAAAACGCCTAAAAGTTGAAAAACATTGTTTCAACTTTTTCCATCTTGAAACAGAGACTGGAGGGCTTGGATAAATACAATAAAACCAAACTATGGGAAACTTGTAGGGTGATTGACAATATCTTTCTCCATATACAAGAGAGACTGATACTTAGCTTATGTCCATAATATGCCAATTCTTACTTGTAAAGAGGAATGTCTGGCTCTTTTCCCTCTGTTCTGAGAGTCAAGCAGCACTGTTGAAGCTGAGATTTAGGATCATTCCAATCTTGATTTAAAATAAACTCCTGTAAGAAGTTCACAAATATGCTTTTATAACTGAGAGATTGCAGTAAGTGTCTAAAACACAATAATTAGTTAAAACATAGTGGTAGGAAAGTAGGAACTTGACTTGTCTTACCTTTAGCCGTGGAAAAAAGCACACATTCATGAAAGTGTGAACATATTCCAAATCTTTATCAATGTACAGGGCAGCAATAAATGCTGAGGATAAAAAACCAACGTATTGTCACTCATCCAAGTAGAACATTAATGGCTTGCACTTTTAGAAACAAGTATCGCTGAGTACTAAAGCCATATTAAATTACGTTTCAGAGCAGTGATCTGATGAAGGTATTATTATCCTGCATACATAGGAAAAAATACAGTTGACCAAGAGATTAAGTGACTTACCTAAATCCACTCAGCCATTTAAACAGCTAGAAACAACACTTGGCTCCTAATCTCACATTTTGACTAGGAGACCACATATACTCATAAATAAATCACTACTGGGTACCATTAAAAAGTTTTAGATATAAATCACTCCTTTTCATGTGAAATTTCCATTTGCTTGGAGGATTTGGCAAAAGCTAAGAGGTCTGTATGGCTCACAAAATATATCAAAATATACAAGATGCAGATTAACTTTCTCTGAAGAATATTTATTACTGTTTCCATTTTCTTTGGAAACAAGGCATAACAAACTCTCACAAATGGTCTAAAAAGAATTTATTTTCCATTCATTGTGGAATGACCAGTTTGAAAACTCCTAAAATGCAGTTAAATGAGTCACAACAATATTCACCTGCTGATGGAACTACTTTATTTTCCAACAGTAACAAGAACATATTAATGAAACACTGAAACTGCTGTTAAATAGCCTAACTCAGATTACAAGTTTTTACTTTCTGGACATACTTTTGACCTGGTCTATCTATCACATGAAATAAGGTGGAGAGAACTGGGTTTGTCCAGCCTTGAGAGGAGAAGGTTTAGGGGAAACCTTATTACCATGTACCAATACATAAAAGGTACTTACTAAGAAGATAAAGACTCCCATTTTACAAGGAGTCACATGGAAAAGACAAGTGGTAATGGGTATAAATTGCTTCTGGGGAGATTCCTACTGGATTCCAGAAGAAAATTCTTCACCATGAGAACAGTTAAACACTGCAATAATCTCCCCAGGACAGTCATACATTCTTCTGCACTGGACACTTTTATGGCTCAGTTTGACAGGGTGCTGGGTCATCTCATTTAAACTATGTGTCACCTAAAAAGGTTGGACTAGATGATCTCTGAGGTCACTTCCAACCATAAAACTCTATTATTTTTTGCATCTGCAATTATGCCTCCTTCATACTTTCACACAAACTCCAAGAATCCAGACTAGCATTCAAAAATGTGGCCTTCAAAGACGTGTGTATAATTAATTTGAAAACCTGAACATGCATTTTTAGTAGTGAATTGGGGGATTTTTAATAGTTTTCTCAAAGAAGTCTCAGGGAAAAACCAAAAGCTGTTATAACCAAGTTCACTCACATTCCAAGAGATCAGCCAAAGTCTTAGTTCGAAGAGCTACAGGTCTTTTTGTCTTGTCATTCGTGATGGCAAATTCTTGCATACCCAGCTCTTCTGCCACCTTGGCCTGTGTCCTGTTGTTCACCAAAGAACTTCTCAAAAGCTGCAACAGAAAGAAGTCCCACTCAATGGTAAAACCTGGCAATACCAAGCTATAAAAGGTAAGGAGATCTGGGGGGAAAAAAAATTACTTTTATCCCTGTAGCCTCTCATTTCTCCCAGTTTACTGACATTCTGTTTCAGGACAACTCAAATTATTTATGTTAACACACATACACTCATTATTTCTACTGCTGATTTCTCCTTTAGACTCTACTCTTCCTACCAAATTTTATTTATTCCATCAACACATTACTTCTGTAGATATATTTTGCATTTAAAATACTTGTTTGTGAGCTTCTTTGCAATCATATACAATCCCTTCATCAGTCCTGTACTTTTTCAGCTATGTATGTTATTCTAGTTTAAGTAATACACAGTTACATAGATTTTCCCAAGTAAAGTATAAACATACAATATTCCAGAGTCTATAGAGCAGTCCCTAATTTCTACCAAATAAGAAATAAAGAGGCAGTAATTAAAACAAGTGTATATTAAAACAAACGAGTCTAGTGCTTCAGAATAAGTAGATGAGGAGGAAGCTGCTCCATGCATTTGGCCAGAGAAGAAAAAGTATAGCCTGTATGTACTGTTTGCTCTACTGAAGGCAGTATAGCTGAGCCAATGTATCTCTGATAAAGATCCAACTGGAACACTTTCAATGTTCAACCATGACCTGGACACCTGGTTCTCCAGCACAGTTCCTTGAAGTGTTTAACCCACGGTCTAGGCAGATTGCTTAAATAAACATAAAGCCCTGCCAAAGATACAATCCTACACAGCTTAAAGGAGTATTTTGGAATTTTAGGGTTTCATATAGTTCTCTGAATCCTCCCCTTGTTAAGGTGAACTTTTTCTCCTGGTTGTTTTCTTTTCTGCTTTAAATGAAACAGTATTAATTTAAGAAGTTAAGAATTTTATGGGAGGCGGGGTGGGGGCAAAGGAATGTCTCTCTTTTCCACTGTTTATATGTAACCTAGACTTCAGAAGCTGTACACACATTTTTTTTTTATCTCTTTGCCTTTCATGTCACATTTCCTCAGGTTATTAGATCCAAGTTATATGCTACCTGGCTCCAGCATGTCAACTGAGCTTATGAAAATCAAGATTTATTTGTTGCACTTGCTACTTTATCTCTGACAACAGATAAATAAAGAACAGTATGTTCATAATTTGTTTGGCAATGATGTATGAAGCGGATACTAACAACTTGATCTTCATAAACTAGGCAGACTGCAGAGGATTATTAGCTGCCTCCCTAACTTCTGCTTAAACTCATTTTCTACTTGTTCCTTTCCAAAATTCTTCCCTTTCATGTCCTTGAGATAAATAAAATACATTCCCCAACAAAATCCTAAGTATGATACACCACCTATGAGACAGAAGTGCAGCATCATGTGACAAAAATCTGTTTCTAGTAATGGGAAAAGGATCTCTTTTGCTGTGTTTGCAAAATATTTGTATTGATGAAACCTGTAATCATGACTAGTGCTACCATAAAACAAACAGCAACATATATGCTACAGTGAGTTAGAGATGGGAAAACAAAGTTATCTTTCTAGAACTGTGGCTATCAACTTGTTCCATATTAGAATTTGCCTCCTCTACAAGTGTAATCTAGCAAGAAACTCAATTCCCCTTAATGGTACAGAAAAGATATGGTACGTGTGCCTTCCCAGCAGCCTTTTTTAGAATAATCTACACTCTTACAACACAAAACCTGCATCATTGCACTGATGGATGCTCAACTGGAGGTTAACTCTAATTAGAAAGTTTTTTTTTCATACTACTACCAATGACTGTAGAATATGATGGTACTGGAGAAGCTCAGTCTTCTAACAGACAACAAAATTTCATCCTCTTCTTGGCAGATCACTCAGCTATCTCAAAATATGTACGCAAGACTATATTCTCGCTTCTATTTCTTAAGTATAGTTAATTTATACATCTCTCCACAAATAATAACTACACACCGAGAAGCAACTGAATTGACAATCAAGTGAAATCTTCCCATCCTTGACCAAAACTGCTCTCAACACTACAAACATTCTGTTATTGCTCCAAAAGCAAGCATGTTCCCAGGTAACAGGAGAAAGGTAACAGGAAACAGTGCACGTTGTTTCTCTTCAGATCCTACATCCCTTTCTCACATGTCTCATTTTCATTTTTAAGTCTAAAACTAGTCTAAGACAGTTTTTCTTTTTCATTGCACACACATGACCAGAGTTGAAATTTTATTATAGGTACTACCTACTTTTCAAAATCCTAATGTGTTTTCAGCATCCATTCCACTCAAATTTTGTAGTTTCCCCTATAAACCTGAATTCTGCAACTCATTCTACTTGTCAACTCACTAGTTATTAAATTAAGGAACAAGGAGATGTTCTGATAATTGTCCCAAGTATTTACACCCATTAATAGCTACATTTTGTATTCCTCCTGCCAAATACCTCTTGAAAGATTTATCTTACTATAACAGTACATTCTTAAAAGTCACCTACAAAGCAAAAAAGCCCCACCAGTGTTGGATTTCTGCCTTATGCTTTTATTTCTCTGAATTAATTCTTCAATGACAAGTTTTTTCCCCTTTTAAGGTTTTATCTATTCAGTCGCCTGCATGATGCAGAAGAATTCACACAGATGGAAATGAAACTTAGGAACTGGTGAAGAATAAAACTTTTAGTCAGAGCACGTACTTTTTTTTTCTTGCAAACAGCTTTAGCCTGAAAAACCCAAGAAGTATATTCTTGAAAATACACTGCCTGCTAGAGACTTAGCATCACTATCCCTTTTTTGATTTGAGAAAACTGCTTCAAGTTGCTAAGAAACATACATTGCTACTTCCCAATTTCAGCTAGGAGACTGGACTGGCATTCCTGATACATGTATCACATTTTATTCTAGTCAAGACTTGAAAAAATACAAAAAAATTTACTAAGTGTAAGAAAATGTCTTCCTCATAAATGAAGCCACAGCTGTCTAGTTACAGTACTAAATGAATCAATAAGAGAAAAAATATCTACATATACTACCACCCTATGTTTAAAGTATTGTAAATTGCTGCAAGATTCCCAGATGGAGTTGTTCAGAACCCAGATAAGAGAGACTGAAAGGCTACAGTAATCAACAACAGATGACTGCAACAACAGTAAAATTAAATTCAAAAGTTGCCACTGGAGGTCCAGATTGAAGACAACGGGATAACCAGGCTAAAACAGACTGGAAGTGCTTCTTGTCATGCAACATAACCCTGCCTGGTTACAGGTTCGATAGACAAGAAGTCATAAATAAAATCACAGAATCATAGAATGGTTTGAGTTGGAAGGAACCTTAAAGATCATCTAGTTCCAACCCCGCTGCCATGGGCAGGGATACCTCCCACACTTCCAGGGATGGGGAATCCACAGCTTCCCTGGGCAACCTGTGCCAGTGCCTCACCACCCTTATTGTGAAGAATTTTCTCCCAACATCTACTCTAAATCTTCCCCTCTCTGATTTATAGACCTTCTCTCTATGCTATCACTACATGCCTTTGTAGAGTCCCTCCCCAGTTTTCTTGTATGCCCCCTTTCTAGTACTGGAAGGCAGCTACAAGGTCTCCTCGGAGTCTTCTCTTCTCCAGGCTGAAGAAGTGCAACTCTCAGCCTGTCCTCATATGGAAGGTGCTCCAGTCCTCCTCTTTGTATCCCTCTACACCCATTCCAACAGCTCTGTATCCTTCTTATGTTAAGGATCCCAGAACTTGACACAATACTTCATGTCATGTGATGCGCCTATTTAAATAAACAGTTTAAGACACCTATCTTTAAACAAGGACTAGCTTTATCTCCAATTTTCCTCAGTAAGGTCCTCAAAACTATTGATCCACTTCACAGACAGAATAAACACTATTGTACTGGGCTCATAAATCACCATTTTCTACTCATTACAGTGCCCATAACTTAAAATTAACAAAGCCTTATTAAGAGCAGTGGTTGCTGAGGCTTCTTCTGTTAATCAAATCTAGAATAATTCACTAGCTACTCCTGTAATTTCAGTCACCATCCCACTCTTGCTCTTCCAGAAAGCATGACTGATGGCAGTCTCACCGTTAAGTGCCCTTCATGATGATCAGGGAAATGTATGAATAAATATTCTGTGGCTACCAACTGCATTATGGAGTCACCCAGGAATTCCATCCTCTGATTGTGGCCTCTGAAAAATGAGACATCAATACAGAAAAAAATCAATAAGCACTCACAGAGGAAAAAAACAAAATCAGCATGCATATACAAATTAAAATAAAGAGTGATCTGGAAGTGAGCCTCAACTCATTTCCAAATGCATTTAAGGCAATTTTGCAGTGTTAACCAGGTAAGCTGAAAATACTCTTTGCTGCTCTTTACTCTTACAACACCAACTTTCAGTGAGCAGGCAAATCAGGGTAGCTACATATATAAACAATCATTCGATCACAGATTTGCACCTATCTGAAGGAGAAGAGTAGTTAACATCCAAATCTGTAAAGCAATAGGGTCTCTACCTGCAACTTCTAAAGAGAAAGTAAACTAAGAGTAAAAAACTCCAACAGAGAAAAAGGTCTGTCTGTTCACAAGAAACAAAAGGATCAGAGCTCAAACCCTGTGCAATACCTTGAATAGGTAACTGCTGGTGTGGCTCCCGTGTTTGCTTTAAAACAGGGCCTGGTAGCTCTGTACATCACAGAACACAAGGGCTGCACTTAGACCAAAGAGCATGATATTACCTCTTCCTCTGCCCAAATGCACCTCCAAGTATATTTTGCTGCTGCTCAGGAGTGATACGCAAATATCAAAGACGCATGAAGCTAGCTAAGAACTAACACCAGGGTTGCTCTCTAACATCTTCTGTAGTCTTTCTTAAGGTGTCCACTACTGACTGCTGTAAGAGACAAGATACTGAACCAGGTAGGCTAGCAAACATAGTTGCTGTATTCTCTTCTGGAGAACAAATGTAAATCTAGAATTTGTTTACAAATAAAGCAATCTGGGATACTAACAGAAAGACCAATATATGACAACTCTTGCTGTGTACTCACAGAGTCAGATGGTTAAAGCCTACTGTCCTCAAAGTGAATGCACGTGCTAGAAGCCGAACATGAGTGAACATGACTCCAATGGCCTCCTCAAATTCTGTAAGCTTCTGGAGTACTGGAGAGGTCTCAATGAGTTGCCTGTCAGTATTGGACTCCTGCAGCTGTAAATAAAATGAAGTGCAAATAATGACAAGCTGGCAATGTTTTTAGAACTCTTCTGATAAAAAGCAAGTCTTCTGTAAACCAAGGGCAAAGACTATAGTGAACAAATCATTCTGTGGATAGCTGAATAGACAAAACCCAGTTTCCTCTGGGTTTTTTTTCCTGGGTAATTACCACTCAAAGATGTGAGCGCTGTTGCATGCTTTTTTAACAGTTGAGGCACTATAACACATTGGTTATTTGGTCTTGACTCAACATGCGGATAACATGGGCTAGTCGTTTTCACAAAACATGGATAACTGAACATGTCTGAGCTTCCTAATATTATCATATTGTTTGCAACTGAGCAATAGATTAAAAATTATTAGAACAGGGCTGACATCACATCAAGATGAGAAAAAATCCAAATCTATTTCTCTTGGTATCAAAAATGAAGAATATTTAGTACGTGAACTTTCAAAACGGGTACAATAATGAAAGAAAACTAAAATTATTTTTATCTTTTCTTATCGCCTTCTTGTCTGATGTCTTTGATGTCCACTGTTACATGGTTTTCGGAAGAAGGGAAGTGGTTTAGCCATTTACCCTGCTGTAGGCAGGGGAATGTCCCCTGCCTAGAATGCTGTAGGAATGTCCCCTGCTGTATCTTCTGTGGCTGTGTAATCCCAAGGTGGTTTTTGCTGAGTTTGGAAGTACCAGTAGGGATATGATTTAGGAGGAAGTTTTTCACGGAAAGGGTCATTGGGCATTGGAATTGGCTGCCCAGGGAGGCGGTTGGTTCCCCTTCCCTGGATCTGTTTAAGGCACAGGTGGATGAGGTCCTGAGGGACATGGGTTAGTGTTTGATAGGAATGGTTGGACTTGATGATCCGATGGGTCTCTTCCAACCTGGTGATTCTATGATTCTATGATTCCTCCAGCCACTCTGGACACCTTTCTTGCATAGCAATGCCTCAGAGGAGGAACCATCCAGGATGGGGATGCATAAGGACAAGTATTTTTAAGTGCCATTAAGATCGGTTTTGGTTTGTTGGCTGTCCCTTTTCTATTCATTACGTTCAAATTGACTTTTTCATAAACACCACTGAGCTTACTTGTGTGATAACGGTTAGTATGGAGTTTGGTCGCATGTGGAGCTGAAACTGGATTTTGCTTCCTCATGTGCAGTCCTTTGTATTTACCTACACAGAATTTCATCTGCTTTTTTGTTCCATAGTTAGTCGGTCTTGCATTCTTGCACTCAGACAGCAATTCTTCACTCTGCTGTTGTCCCTGCTACCTGAATAATTTGGAATTGTCAACAAACTGCTATCTCACTGCTCATTCTCTTCCCTAGGCTGTCGATGTGAAAAGCTTGTACTTTACTAAAGATCCCTAGGGAAATCTGCCAGCAATCTTCACCTCTTCTAAGATGTGGTCATTTCACTCCTGTTCTCCATTTTTTATGTTTCTCCCATTCCTTCAAATCTTGTAAAGACCAACGGTATTCAGTGGGGTTAGATTTTTCCCCCCCTCTTTTTTTTTTTAATACTTTTTAAAAGGCATTTTGTGACTGTCTTTGCCACAGCCCTCTTAGCAAACTCAGCAGACACTATCAACTGCATTGTCACACGCTTTTTTGTCCTCCTCTGAAATTTCCTATTCATTTTTGAGGCAGGAATTGTCTTAACACATTAACTCTAAAGAGATCATATTTATCCAAGTGACCATTATTTTTTTCATCACTACTTTTACTGACCTGACTACTGCCAAATTACAGGTTTACAGTCCTTCAGTTCTGTATAATTTACCCAGAGCTTTTACTTATTTTTAATTGGCATCTCATTTGCCATACTACTATGGTAACTTTTAATAATTTTTAAAATGTAATTTTACATGCCAGCTGTGCATAAAGGCCAACCTGAGCAGCCTATGCTTTTCCCGTAAACAGAGAACTAGGATGGCTTATGGGACATAGAAGAAGATAAATTTTCGTCACACAAGTTAAGGTAGCAGCAAGAAATGATAAGCTGCATAAACCGACTGCCTCCAAACTCTAAGAAGAGTCCAAGTCTTCTCCATGAAAGCAGAGATAAAGAGGTTAAAATAAAATAAGAGAAAAGAAAGGATTCTAGAATAAGAATAATTTTATTGGGAGCTTGTGCCACCACACAGGACAGCTGCTGCTGAATCTCAAAATTTTATCTTCCCATTAAGACTCTTCTATTTACATTCACAGACAGTTGGTCTTAAAAAAGACTTCATATGCACTGATTTGTTGCTGAAGATTTTGTCTATGTGCCCACTGCAAATTCCATACAAATATATGAGACATTTCAGATGGAGGCCTGAAAATGCCCTTCTGCTGGATGGCTGTGCTCATAAAAAGTTTCAAATGTGTTGAAATGACTGCACAAAACATCAGAGATCTGTCTGGACAAATTAAATCTCTCAGATAATGATGCTGAACACCTCACTGAGTGGATAACAATTTGAATAGTTCTTCTTGCAGCACCCCAGCACACTTGGAAAATGCTACCACATTTGCTGTGAAGACAAGGAACTACAGTGCAGAGGCTCTGTGACTTGCTCTAGGTCTTCCCCTGAATTCAGTTAGGAACCAAGGTCTAGGAAACCATTCTCCCAACTTTCATCCTTGCGAACTAACAAATTGCGAACTTGTATCCTCCAATACATGGAAGATAAATTAGCCCTCATACATCTTCATAATTTCAGTGTTTACTTAGTACTAAGGCTACCAAAATCAATGAAACAACTATGCTATCATTGTGCACATGCATACACACACAGAATTCAGAATCACATTAATTCCGTTTGACTAATGTGCCTTCCTACTGTTAAGGTTTCAGTCTTAATTTCAGGCTAACAAATAGATTGTTTTTGTACCCTTTTTCCTCCAGCTTCAAAAGGATGAGTAAGAGGCCACCAAAATGTTACTTCTCACTAGGTTTATTGTACCAAAGCGCAGCTATATATCAAGCATGAGCCAAGAAAAGGTGAGTGATTAACCCTCGGAGAGGCAGCAATTCACTATTTATACAAAAAAAACCCTTCAAAACTAAACACAAAGGCAATTATAGACACTCCTTTGGCTACTTTTTAGCACAATTTCCATGATGTCATGAAAATAGAAACATCTGGAAAAGCATCCCTGAAAATAAAACATCTACGAAATTTATTATAGAAAGGTACACACTTACTTGGAGTGGGTGTAGTGGATAATTAAGCCATACATCCCGCAGGTCCTGCAAACATTGAGAGATGACTTTAATGCTCAAGGGAGTCATTTAACAAATTCCACAGTACTAAATAAAATGTCATTACTTGAAATACTGAACTATTTCAGATGCTGACGCTGCTTATTGCAAATTCAATAGTGCTGGCAAACTAATTTTTAAAATCGTGTATTTGCCGTTCAAACTGCCTGTAGTTCTCCCAATTAGCTTGTGTCAAAGAGGTGGAAAAATCCTCGAACCAAATAAAAAGTGGTTAAAGGAAGAAAAAGATTTGTTTAAGCCTGAGGACTAACTTTATTTGCAAGTGCTCCTCAGTAGTAAGTTTGACTTCACCAAAGGCAAGGACTAAAAAGGAAAAAAAACCTACTGATTTTCTTCTATTCCATATAGACTTCCTTCACTACAGGCACTGAGTAGCAAATAAACACTGAGTTACAACTGAATTTATATATGATTTTTTTTACAGTAGGCTTTTGTGCTTTTATTTCTAATACGCTTTGTCATTTCACAAACTCAGAGACTTTCAGGAAGTAGAAGACTGTATAATTCTTCCCCTCACCACAGCCACATGTACTATCCAGCAGTATGCATTGGTTCCTTTCCTCAGCCATTATATGGGATGAATTCCAGCTAACAGTAACCTAAGACACAGTAGGCAGAATAGATCAGATTTTAATTATGCAACTGAGTAAATGTTGGATGAAATACCCTGTATTTTTTTCAAAGATACATTTAAAACTTTTAGAGGTGGGAGGGTTTAATTGATGAAATAAGTATCGTGACTCTACATGTTCATCATTTCCCCAGAGCATGCTGCCTGCATCCACAGCACCCGTCTCTACTGTTAGAGCAGTCCTTTGAATGGAAATCTGCAGGTTTCCCATGTTACTCACCTTTCCCTAAGCCAATCAACAAATAGCACACCTGAGGAAACAACGTAATCTTTTTGCCTGAACCAGTGCAGCTTGCTGTCCCAAACATGTCTATCCTACATTCAGGAACTAAGTACAACATGTAATATCCCTGTTCATTTGTGATTCTCAAGTAAAACAATGGACATAAAAGCATACGTTCAGTCATATTTAAAACACAAATCAAATCACATCAATAGATAAATACCTTGTCATTGAAGAGTAAACGTCCAAATAATTGTTTTGCTTCTTCTAGGCTCCCCTCTAGATAAACAGCTCCTGCATGAGAGGACCAGTAAGTCAAAATCATTAGTATTTAGAATATTACTAAGCACAAGAAAGTCAAAGATTTTTGCATTCTTCATCTCCAATACATTTATTTTTAAAAGCATGCTTTCTGTAGCAATATCTAAGTTTTTAAAAAATTTAAAGCATGTTAAACAGTAATATAAATCAATGGTCATAAAGTGCACAGAAAGCCCTAAAAGAGTAAAATCACTAATAGAAAGTGATACATCCAAAGAGCAAATTTTAAAACAACCAAACAGGTTAGAATCAATTTATTTCTAAAAGTAGTTTCCAGTAATCAGATAACTAATACACAAATAGTGAAAGCCAATAAACACATTTCAATAGGTAGCAAATAAACTTATTTCCTCCATACTTTCAACAACGCTGTGTTCTGCAATATAAGTGATGTGTCAGGACTATTCAGAATCTCAATGCCTCTGCAGTACCACAATAATACACTGTCAAACTGAATGTCAGCATCCCTCAGTTTCTAGAGATTATAGTTCTGAGTTTCTTCATTTTTTTTTCTAAGCTGTCCACACTAGCCCCCCACATCCCTATTAGTAATAACCTCTGCAAAGGTTGTGTTAGTATATTATACTTTGCGTGTGCCATACACACTCAGCATCTGCATAGGCACCTTAGATATTCAGTATCAACATCTTGTCCTTTGATACTCTTTACAGGAGGGCTTCTGAAAACCTTGAACTAGTTCTTGTAAGCACAGCTGTATAAAAGCAAAGGGAATGCATAGCTACATGAAGAACACAGAGAAAGGGAGTCAATGTTCCCACCTACAGGGAGAACATGGTTCACCGTGCTGTATCTTCCCCTCCTCTCTTTCCTTTTAATTCATCACAAGGTCAACTACTTTCTCTGAATGCTTTGGAGAACAGTTTGGGGGTTTATAAGACTATCTTGCCAGAGGCATATTATGAGAGCACAGAATTTCAAACAGGTCCTAGGCAGCCTGCTTATACCTTTGGTTATTACTTGCATCACAGGAAAGCAGCACCAGACTTTTACAAAGGTTCTCAAGCAGGAGCTTCAAACCCCACCTACAGTCCCTTAACAAACTCACATATTTTAGCTACAGCCCTGAGAAATCTCATTGCTCAATTAACTTTGTGAACAGCTTTGGTGGTTAAACAGCAAGCCTGCTCTCTTAGTAAATCTCAGTGCTTGCCAAATATTCCTCACCATTACATCCTAGACAAGCTGAAGGATATGAAGAAAGCCACAGATACATATCTAGTGTTCTTTTTCCATTTTTTTTTAAAATTAAAGATCAAAGCACTCATGGAAAGCAAAACAGAGTTAAAAAGAAAACTCTTGATTTCTTGATAAGATGAAATGCAATTTGGCCCCAGTGAGTCTGTCCTTTTCTTCCCGGGCCATAGTGACTGAGATACTTTTTCCAGACAACTGCAGGTGCTAGGCTGTGATGGCACATGAGAGGTGGATTTTGGCAGTGATAGATAGAAGTTCTGCACCACAATGGTATGAAATGGGTGCATCTTCAGTGCATGGGAGGCAGGATATGGAAAATGAGATTTTCACTATAATACTGCACCTTTATCATGTTATACATGCAGCGCACATATAGGAGATGAGAAGAGACAAAGAAGATTTAATAAGCTTTACTATTGCCTACTATTACTAATGCTACCCAACACAGACCCACATCTTCTCCATCACAGTCAACATGGCATGTAACAATATTAAAACATAACTGCCTGCACACAAAAATACATATGCTTTACCGATTAGGGCTTCAAAGCAGTTGGCCATGGCATGGCGGAGATCCGATTCCCTGCAAAGGTCTGGACCATGAGCATAAAGCATGAATCGATCTAGTTCCAGCTTCTGCAGAATACATAGAACGAGGCTTTAGAAGTACAAGAGTACAAGTTATACTCATTAGGGTTCAATTACATTATAATTTGAAGCAAATGTGTTTGAGAGAAATCTAAAACTTTTCTCCATAGTTCAGTTCAAACATAGGCTAAAATGAGAAGACTTCAAATTTGTTTTTAAGAGGCAAGCAACTAAAGTATGATAGCATGGGGAGGCTAGGAACCATCAAAACAAATTTTCAAAGGGAGCCAGATCAAAAAAACCCATTTTACTAGTGAGATTTAGGAATGAATTCAGGAGAAAGACTGAGGGTATGAAAGGAAAAACAGCCTAATAGAGGCTGGATGGTGCAATGTGCTGTGTTTCTTGCTAGTAGTTTGCCCTTGTGTGATTTGTCTTCACAAGTGCCAAACTGCACATTCAAAGTGAGAGGAGTTAACACTGACGAAAAAGATTTTACTTTCAACAAAACAGAAGACCAACAGTGAGGAAAAGGAACTCTGGTAGACACAATCTAGTATATATCTGGCTTTTTCCTTTAACTGTCGACTGGTGGCAGTAATAAAAGCCTCTGGGCACTGCAAGGAGAAGACTGATACCTTAATCTGCAGTGCCACCTACCTTTCTTTTTCTTTTCAAATGTGACCCATTAACACTCATCTGTTGTGCAAACCAGAATTCTGCTTGCCAGTCAGGACCTCAGGTAATGAGTCAGATATCTTGTTTAATATATGACAATTCTGCTATACAAATGAGAGCAAGAGTTACTAGGTTCTCTTCTTCATCCTCCAACAGTATTTGTAAAAGTGGAGAGTAAGTTGCTTGGGCTGTATGGCTTAAACACATTTCAATTGGAAAAAAAGGAGTCTTCTGTTTTTAACAAATGAAAGTCTATTCACTGCTCTAGAACCCAAGGAACCGCCACTTACAATGTTCCACTATACAGTCCAGAGAGCATTTGTTAAAGTCAACATAGAAGCGGAACATTAGTCAGTTTATATCAAATTAAACTTAACAGTTATTGTAATTTGTTCATCTTAGCTGGTGTTGTTTTAGTATTGATGTGTCCTCTCCCTCCACTAGCCTCTCTCGACTTTTGGAGGTGGCATTCAGCATATTTTGCATGTGTTTTGTCTCTCAGTTTTGATCATAATACATTTCAGATTATTTTTAAAATTCCTGCTACAATGTCCTTAGAAGCTACAGAAATTTATCATTTGATCCTTAATTAAAACAGCACTCATTCCACATGCATAAGAGAAGCTGAGGAGCTGACAATTATATTGAGAAAGTAAACTGAATGCAACATGACACTGCAGGGGATAATTAAAGTGAATGAAACCAGGAAGGTCATACAAGATACATAACAAGAAAAAAAGGTTAAGTTGGGAAATCAGGAATGAATAGATATGTAATATTTACAGTTCTATATAATAAATACCATTTAAAAAAATTTGCAATCAAAATTTTCAACAGTTGGCCATGCACGGCAATAAAGGCCGTGAACAGAACCTTAAGAATAAATGACCTGTCCTGATTCAGGTTTTAAATGAATTTTAACATGAATTCAAATGTCAGGCAGTTCAATACCATATGTGTAAACAAACCCCTGATTTGAAACACTTCAATCAATTTATGATTATCTAGATCACTAGAGAAAGCTTTGGAGGAAAATGATTGTGTTGACTCCCTGTCCTTAGTCTCTTCTGAGAGCTAAGCCAAAAGATGATGTGTTAGAAATCATGGAGTGTTTCCCAAAATCTTCAGACTGGATAAGCTTATTTAAATTAATGCATGAATATGAACACAGTAGACTAAAAGGGCACTTGAAATCTATCAGCAATACACACTGGACATATGTAAGCACGTGTATGCATACAGAGCTTAATACATTACATCACTAATGTTCAGACTGTTTTTTTAAGAAAAAAGGCTAACCAAATCAAATGTCGCTAAGGAAATACCAAATTATCTATGAACAGAGACTTAATCAACTTTCTGTAGCATACTTTTGTCTCCCGGTATCATGTAGAAATATAAAAAAGCTCTGCCATTCACAGAATTAAATGAAATAAAATTCAGAAACATCTCAGTTTTTCCCATGAGGTAATACAAGTTCTCACCAAAAGACTTTCTAACATATATCTCTTTTCACAGCTCACAGAAAATCTAAAAATGACTGCGTAGGTTAGGTGATCAGACAAAGCAATTTTTTTAGCACTTCCTCTATACTTGCTGCTATGTTCTCCCTACATATTCCAGAAGGAATTCCTGTTATAAGCAACCAGCTTGTTTCTTTTTCTGCACTAAATTTCTACTATTAGCTTAATTACCTGTGCAATTTAAAGGTAAATACAGTCACATTTTCATCATAAACACCCTAAAAACTTATATTCCTTCCCGCAAAATTACTCCTCCTAAAAGGACGCTTTAGAAAAAATATCAAGTTCTACATAATTTTTAAAATCTGCTTTCAAAAGTGAAGAGAGTTCCTGGATCCCAAAGCTTGTACACAAAACACAGTAAATGCACTGATGTTCAAACCAGACAGATCCCTCAACGGGCAATCCAATCACTAATAGTATCCTACCTACACGTGTCGAATACAGAGATGTATAAAACTTTACCTTAGCCAGCATGGCCAGGTGTTGGTTCTGTACAATGGCAGTGCGGTATGTAGCTAATCCTCCTTCCTCCAGAGTGGGAAACAGGTAGTACAAGTGCACACTGGCAAAACAAAAACCAAATCAAAGCTGTCAGCATTTGGTTAGAGATGAACCTTGTGTGCCTCTAGGGAACAGTGCACTTCCCTTCTCAATGTGGTAACTCAGCTTGAAGTAAGGTAAAGAAACAAATATTAAAACAATGCTCCATAATATTCGACTGAATAGCAGGGGAGAAAGAGTGCTGTTTCTCTAGTACGCAGCAGATAATCTCCAAATCCCTGCAATGAAATGCACTTCCCTCACATCAAGGTTTCTACCTTATCAGCAGCAGTGTGTTCAGCAAGTTTGACACCTAGAGAATACTGAGGAATAAAGCACCAGGGAATCATCAGCCTTGAGAAACTCCATGCCACAGGAAGACAGAGTTTTAAGATGATACTGCTGATTCACGCTGGACCACCATTCAGGGTATTTGTTTCACAAGTTTCTTACAGTACTACCTTAACAGATGCTAATGAAGACAAAGAACACAACTCAACAACCTGTATTTATTGAATGTGTGAAGTCATTAATACCACATAAAAAAAATAATTAGTAAAAGTCACTGGCTTTCAACTGACTTTAATGATATTTGTCATCAAGCAAGTAAGGTATTGCAAAAGCAGAAACAAAACAAGTAATTCAGTGATCCAACCAAGAGCAAAGTAACAGATAAATGATTCTGAATATCTTCTATATATGATATGGATTATAATAGGTTAGTATCAGTAGTCAAATATATATATTACTACCCAACTCATATCGGAAAGAAGTTAATACAGAGAGGGTTTTCGACATTCCACAAACAAGGCAGTGGATGGCACTAATTATTAAAGTATTTTATTAACCTGGCACACAGGGAGAAAAATGCAGATGGATGCAAGATTATTTAAGGACCAAAACTGCTTTAAAACTTAGAGGCAATCTAATTAACCATCATAATTCACAGAAGCGGAGACCTAAAGTCAAGAGAGTTAGAAAAAAATGCAGACTTAAATATGTGCTTTTTTCCCCCATAAACAGAAACCTAGCTCAAGTTTTAACTGAATTGTGAAAAAAGTTAGCTTAGAAAGCTAACAATGACAATGAAAAATGTAAGACATTTTAATCAACAAGTCTTCCACCTTATCAGCCTGTAGGTTGTATGAGAGAAAAGGCCATTGCTTTTAAAGGCAGTGGAGACCTTTACAGACAACAACATTTAATACTAAGTAGCCTAATGTCTGGTAGAGGCTAGCAGACAAGATATAAGGGCAGTTTTTATTCATATAACAAAACAGTTTAAAGAGAAGCATAACAGTAAACGAGACTAGTCCCCTGTTTAAAATAGTAGAACAAAGTAGCTGATAACGGATTGTAATCTTTAGTTTGTACAAACTGCCTGCCTCTAGTACCCAGGTAAGAGAGGCCAATGAAGGTAACTGATAATATCCCTGTTTTGTTCACTGATTTCAGAATACTTAAACCAGACAAAAACGTGAGCAATTTTTGATGAATCACATTTTCTTGCTATTACTACCAAACAAATTACATTTGTGCTCAACTATTTTATTTACATACAGACATTACGCAAACTACAGCCCTAATAACTGGAAATAAAAGAACTGCAGCACATTCAATATTACCAATAAATGCTTTCCACTTGCAATAAGAGAAAAAGCACCCATGGAAACAAAATGGTTTGAAAGAAAAATGTTTTTCCTTTAAAAAATGGGATACAAAGTTCAACTTGTCTGGAGCTGAATAATGTCTGACCAAATCAACTTAAAGTTGCACTCCATGCTTTTCATTTTGTAATTTTCCTTGTTGATTCATCAGCACTGAAGGAATTTTCAAAAGAGCTGTGTGCACATGTGCCACTCTAAATACTAGGTAGGGCTACAAACATACACAATCATAGAGGAGACACTGTACAATCTTAATAATCTCAACAGTATGACCATAACATACAAACGTGAGGACTGCTGAAGAATTCCCCATTTACCTTGTTAAGAACTCCACCACAGCATCTCCCAGAAATTCTAAACGCTCGTTGTGGTTAATCCTGGAAAAGGCATTTTAAGGTTTACTATGAGCTAAGAATCACATGCTGATAATTTCCACAATTCAATTCAAATAGAACTAATCAGAGTTGATTGCTCATCAACAATGACAGACATTCTTGCAGCCTCCCCTACCCTCTTTGGGTTACAATTCTTTCCAAAACAGAGTAACAGCTACTTGGATCTTGAAACTCAGGACTACACCACCACTTCTGAATTTTTTATTGCACCATTCTGATCTGCTGTTGGAACTTAACAAATGGAGAAAGCAAACAGTATCGTTGATTAGCATTGAGGTCAGGTTTCTTTGTCCATCAGAGAGCACCAGGTGATTGGAACAAACAGCCTGTCTTTAGTCTTGTGTATGCTACTAGGGAAGTGCAGGTAATTAACATCAACACCCGCAGGGTGTGATGACTCTGCAACAGATTCATTGGTATGGCAGAGCTACAAAGGAGTAAGTACTTTAATTTTTCATAGCACTTTGAAACGCCCTCGTTTCTGTAACTTCCTTTGAGCTTAGAAGAAAAAATTGCTGTATAAGAAGAGGCATTCAAAGTTGCCATTAAACTAGTAGAATCTTATATTTCCTGTGTTTTCCTTTTCTTCTTTCTATAATTTCTCCTGATTTTCCTTTGTTTTGCATAAAACTTTGCTTCCTCCAAGCTCTCTGCCTGCTTATATAACAAAGGACTAACAGGACATAGGTGAGTGACTTTGATCTTGAATACATACAAATTTCTGCTCTATACGTCAAAGCAAAAAGGAGCATCATTTTGAATTCACACGATTGCAATAGAAGCAAGGCTATTGACACAAGAGACTCTTTTTTAAATCCAGAAAATCCTTCTCAAGTGTTTGCAAGCTTTTATTGTAATTTGCAATTATATTATTAACAATTATATTATTAATCTAATTTCTGAAATATAAGCCTTAAGTTACAGGCTGAAAGAATCCAAGTACATCTGCTGTGTAAAACAGTAAAATTTAGGTAAAACTAAGCAGAAAGCACATATCTTTCAGAAGTGGGATTTTGTATTTGTGTGTGATTTTGTGAGGATTAATGCAATATATCCTTATCTGACAGTATCTGAAATAAGCTATAGGCTGACTCTCAAAGAAAAGGACACAGTCTAGCTGAAACAGCATCTGGGAAACACCACAGTTTGTTCAGAATTCAACTTCTCCCATTCCTGAGCTTCCTCCCAAACTACAGCTCTTAAAAGACGCAGGTATGGCACAAGTTAATAAAAACACACTCTGCCTTCTAGTTCACACATTTAGGAGATTTTACATGCAATTGTTTCTTGCTTTAGTCCTATAAGTGTTGTTTATTCACTATGGCTAAATATGGTGCCTGTGACTGTAAACCACATCTTAAACATTATTTATTTGCACAGAATTGTTAGTGGTCATTTAAGGATTATTACATTACAACATTTATGTTTTTTGCATATGTCTTTAAATTGAAACAGTAAATTGGTGAAGATCAGGTTCAGTATCATACTCATGTTAACAGGAGTGTCATACCAAGAAGGTGCTACTGTGAGAAAACATGATGGAGAATCCAATTTACAACAATGATAATCACACCAACAATTCTTATTTTTTATTTTGAGGAAAGCAAAAAGGAAGCCTTCTAGTCCTCCCAATTTCAAGGGTAAATAAAAATGATAAAATCATCTATTAAAACCTTCCTCAAGAGTTTTCTGCAGGCATGACCAAACATTTACTATGTCCCTGCTAATAGAGGTTCAGCACATCTTAATAATATAAAAGTCAATTCAAAATGGCTTTTCATTTCAACTATTTGCCAGAGCTGTTGCTGACAGTGAGTCGGTTGTTTCTATTAAACATCTTCCTCTGCAACAGCTTTACTACCTGCAAAAAGTTATCTTCATTACCTGGAAGGAGCTGGATCATCCTGTCCCAAACGGGACATAATATTTATCAGGGTGTTTATCCCTAAAAATAAAAACAATACACTATTAAAGAAACAACTGGTATTTCAATTTGAGTAGGTTTAAAAAATAATTACTCAAAATGTTACTTTGTAATTGCTGTACACAAAATCATTCTGTTATTTGCAGGGCTTACTTACAGCAAGTGTAATTTTTACAAATGCTCTCTGCCTAACTGACCACAGTTCCATTACAATACTATTGTATTTTTGCATTGAAAGCGCCAGATAAAAATATCACCCTTGCATGAAAAAGACATCCAAGCATTGCATAAACAATAAATAATTTACTTCATTACATCTAAATATACTTCTAAGGGGTAAAGAATATCCTGCAGCAGACAGACCACATATTTCCACATTAATAAGACATTTCTACAAAATATCCTCCAGTTTGCCCACTATGTTGAGCTGCAAATTACAACAATACTTGCCAAAAATCAAAGATACACCATCCCATTTATTCTCTTTGCTTTGTCCCAGCTCTTTACTTGTTGACCAATTTGCAAAATCCAGCTTTGTAGAAAGATCTCAGTAGTTTTATAACCATTGAAGGGATGTCTCAGGAGAACAGTGGCCAACAAAATAATAATGGATAAAAGCTTTTCTTACTAAATGAAGTGTGAAGTGAGAGAAAAATGGTAACAGTGTAACAGCATACCTTTTTTTCTCATGTGCATATGATGAACTTTTCTATCTCCATACTTTGGCTGTCGAATCCCACAGTTGGATAAGGAATTTCTAGCATGATCTGGATTCATTCCAAAGTTTAAGTGATGGCTTGGATGAGTCATGGCAAGCTATAATATAGCATATACAGGGAAACAAAAAGGCTTAGATGTGTTTTTGAAAATATAAGAAAAGAACCCTTAGAATGGTACCTAATAATTGTAGTCTTTCTTCAAACTAAAACATAACAAAGTGATGTCGTCAATTAGCAGCGTGGTTCCAGCAATTTAAAGGTAGGATGTACTATTTCAGATGTCAGAAATATGCAACATTTATGCTCAATCATCAGTTTAACTAATTAACTTTCAGCAGGTTTTTTTTCCTTTAAAGAAAAAAATTAGTTTAGAATATAAAAAGCATGAACTGACAATTTGCCTCATGAATTTTGCTTACCAGGTTGGTTGACTTCATTTAGATATATTTGCTTATTTAAACTTACATTCACTCTAACACTGCCGCATAAATATTCACATTAAAAATATGAACAACTGAAAGAGCTTCTCAACCATTCACATACTTGATTTAGATCATTTAAATATCTATGAAACTTTCCTACTTCAAAAAAACAACAAACAAGTATATTATCTCTGACACGGTAAAAATTATATTTAATCAACAATTAAAATTATATTTAATCAACAAGAAGAACTTCTTTGAATAGCTACATAGTGTAATCTTTCTTGCTTAGTCTGTACTTTAAAAAGTAGACATCATGATAAAACAGGTGAAAATGAATGTAAAATTATACATCTAATATAATATTGCCTGTGCTTAATTAAGTGACTGATGTTATATACATTTTTAAAAAGTTCTTTCTTTTATAGAACAAGTTTGTAAGTTTTAAATAAATTTGCACAATGACCAAGTGTTAAAAGGTGCTTTCATTATAACTAAACATTAATCTGACTAATGCTGACACATTTGATTTTATGCTTTCCTCCTTTTTGACTGCAATTTGCTTCTCAGTTTGTGTATTCAGTCTCAAAATTTTGAGGACTTCCATCACTGCACTTTTATCTTTCATATTAAAACTAAGGTAGCCTATGAACAACCAAATCCTACAAGATGCTCATTATTTAATGTAGATTTCAATATGACAAGGCCTAGAAAACAGCTTCTAGAATCAGAGGTGCTTTGAGAAAAGATTTCTCTGTAAAACTCTGCTTAAAGTACTTTGGGAGTAAATCTCCCTAAACATAGAGAAACTGCATGTTTTGAACTGAGAGAAAAATTAACCTTTCTCAGCACCAGTGAGCAGAGAGACACAGGATGCTTATTTCAAGGGTAAATCCTGAAAAGAAGTCTCCATTTCCCTTTGGTAGCTTCGGAAAAAAAATTAAGGGGCCACCATGCCAGGACTCCGCATTCTGGAGCTGATCAGTTCCAAATGTACACTTATATAAATGACTAGTCATGAAACATAGATGCATTTAAAAAATATGAAATTCTCCTCTCTGGTTCCTGCTCTTGTTTGCAAATGCAAAAATATAATTCTATACTTGTAGAAACCAAGAGCTGAACAGAGGTTTGGAGATTTGTTTTCACTAGCCATAAGCGCAAAATTAAAAGGCAATGCTTAAGTTTATCCTTTTTTGGAACAACACAAAGAAAGAAGCAAGACATGTATGCTCATCTGCAAAATAACACTGCATAACTACCTTCATAAATATCTATAAAAAGAATTTATATAGAAATAATGAGTATTGTATCTGACAGTCTTTTCAGTAAGCATAATTCTGTCTATTTATGCATTACAAGCAAATTCAGACCTACCACTGGAGGAAAGGTAGGTGTACGCCTGCATAGACAACAGATGTTTCTATTTAGAAGTCTCTTGGGAAAACAGAAACTTTTGAAGATCTGCAGTGTAAATAATCAAGTACTTTCAAGCTGTGGCAATGCAGTACATTCCTCAAGCTTGCACAGCAGGCAGGATTATGGATAAACTCAATAATAACGGGAAGACAAATAAGTAGTTGGTGGGGTTTTTTTGTATCTTACCTGCAGCAAACACCTATCTTGAAAAGTGTAGCCTATCAATTTGTCCAAATGCATCAGACACTGATGGTAGCGGACATGGTGGGTGAGGACAGGAAGCATCATTGCATGCTAGAAAACAATTGCAATAAGGAAATGGATTCAAATTCACTGCACAAAGTACTCAGTTGACTGAGCTATAAATAAAAACATTCTCAATTTGTCACAACACTGATTTTTACTGGTTTGGTTTAAGTGAGGAAAAAAAACATCATGGTTTCCCAAACTTCATCATCAGAGCTGTTAATTAAATCAGATTCATCCACCTCCATGATTATAGTGGGGACACTGCCCCACTGAGACTAAATGAATAAATACATAAAAACAGTCTTCTACTTAAATATTTTGAATGAAGTACAAAAATGTCTGGTCATCAGTAATATCAAAATTGAATAAGCTGTGACTGAATACATTACTATCTGTTTGTACCTTCTCATTAAAGACCCTGCAGTTTTTGTTTAGTACCAAAGACTAAAAAAGATCATTTCCCTTCTACCTCATAATACAAGGGAAGAAGCATTCTTCAAGCACAGTTATTACTGCCTCGCTTCATTTCCATCTAAGGAAGGATTAAGGGTTTTATGAAACGCTGTAGCCTGGCATTTCCTGACAGAATGTGCTAAAATAATATCAGAAAGTTTGTTGTTTGTTCATCTTGGAAACAGATAATGTTTTTCTGTGGGGGAAGATTTCATTAAAAAAACCCTCTTTCAGTGTTTTAAAGCAGGAATTTACACGAATATTGTCTTTGGATAGATTGGGGTTGAAATAAACAAGTAGTACAATTTAACAGTACAGTAGTACAGCAAGTATGATATCAAAATTAAAAATCTTGCATAAGAGTGAAAAGTAAGAGCTGCAGAGGTATCAGTATTAAAAGAATTTTATGCATATGACCATTTTTGTTACACTGAGATAAAATTTCAGTTCTTCTAATCATTCCCATTAGTGATATGACATGAATGTATTCGAAAGAACGCTGCATTTTAAGGGAGTCAAAATCTGAGGGCTATCACTATTAATTTCAGAAGGAGAAATATTTATGATTAGAGAAAGTGAGTGTATAGTGTAGAAAGATGCAAGAAAAACAACTATAAAATGCAGATCCTGTATAATTTATGGAATAAACGATGTTATGGATTTCTGCATGTCGTTAAAGAAAGCGCAGCAGAAAATACAAACTGGTGAATGTTACAGAATTGAGTTAGGAATAACTAATAACAGTATTTTCTAAGTTTCAGCAAAAGACTGCAAATCCTGAGAACTAAGCAATGGGTCAAAGGTAATCATAGAGTCAGAATTAGAATTATTTAGTTTGGAAGAGACTTTCAAGGTCATCAAGTCAAATCGTAAACCTGATACTGCCAAGCTACCATTAAACTATGTCTATAAGCACTACATCTACACATCTTTTAAATACCTTCATGGATGGTGACTCCACTACTTCTCAGGGCAACCTCTTCCAATGCTCGACAATCCTTTTGTGGTAAAGAAATTTTTCCTCATATCAAGTCTAAACCTCCCCTGATGCAGCTTGAAGTCATTTACTCTTGTCCTATCACTTGTTACTTGGGAGAAGACACCAGCACCCACCTGCTTCCATACCTTTATGTTCCACTGCACTAGTCAAAGAGTCCCTCAAGCAAGTTGTAAAACTCTTTACACTAATACATGTAGCCATAAATTCGAGGACTGAAATACAAAGTTTCAGATTTTTATCAGCTGTGGTGCAGTAAATGAGGAATTGACATCTCCCTGGAAGCACAAAGAAGGCCTTTAATTTGACTCCTGCAATTATATTGACAAAGTGCAGCTTTCATGGTACTAAACACTTGATTGATTCAATTAAAGTGTGTCATGTTGGATTATAGCTATTAAATGTTTCTGATGTTTTATGTATTTACCTCTTTATATGAAAATAAAATACATATTTTCAAAGTTGTATTAGCCTAAAGAATGTCTACTGATGAAAAAAAAATGCTTCTGAAACCACATCCCACAGGAGTAATTTCTTGGAGTAACCCAGAAGTAACCTCAGTACTTACATCTGGATATAAACATACAAGTTACTTTTTTTTTCCCCTGTTTTTAAATACATGTGGTTTTGACAGCGCTGCATGTTCTTATCTCGCCTTCAGCTTGCATGGCAAAGCACAGGCTCTCTTAGCTGCTTCCAGCCAGTGCTACCATACTCCATGCTTGACAGACTGTCCTGACCCAAAGCTACTCAGAACTACCATATGAACTGAAGTATTTTGAAATGCATCATTTCTCTCCTCAACCTGAACAGCTGTTGAGTACATCAGCAATAACGCAGGCAGTAACGGGGGAGTGGAGTGTAGGGGATGGTATCTTTTCAGCATAGCGCCATCCTGTCAGACTACATAGAAAATGCTACCCAGCTTAGTGGCCAAGTAGTACTGTTAACCTAACAGATAACTTCAAATAAGCCTGGCAGACACAGCCATTTCACACTTCTGGAAGATTTCACTCACCTTTTTTCCTCCCTCTGCAAGTGGTACATTTCTGAGACTGCAAAGACCAGTGCCATTACTGCTACAAGGAACTTAGAGCAACTATAAGCCATTAGAGTGACTTAAAAGACTTTTAATCTTGTAAACTATAATGCTTTTAAAAGCATTAATTTTAAATCACTGCACTTTAGGTCTGCCCACAGAATTGATTTATGTGTATTTAGTTTTAGTCTTCTTTAACTTGGGAAAAAGCACGTAGCAATAGCAATCATTCATTTTACAGACATACATTTTACCTACTCTTGGCCTCTCAAAGAATTCAAATCAAAGAACCTTCATACCAGAATCAGCTGATTTAGATGTTACAGCTGCAGATGGGCACAAAAACATGAAACAGATTTACTTTCATCTTTCTTTGGTGTTTTGCTGTCCTTCAACAACAAAACAAAACAGGAATACCCATGAAGACACTAAGAGATGAATCACAGAATATATTATAAATAACACCGAAGTGTTTCACAGCTCCTAAATTAGAAACTTACACTGTTTACTTAATCTGTAAAAACAGATGCAACAAAATATTTGAAAAAGGATGCAATTTTTCTCAGCTATGTGAGAAGATATTGTCCTCCTATTCTCTTTCTTTGACTTCAGAAGCAATAGTAAAATCACAAGAGATGTTTCAGACAGAAGAAAAGCAATTCTACTTATCAGCATTTCTCTCCAGTTAGAATCTCATCTTTGGATTTACCATATTTCTCAGATAACAATGGGACTTCTACCTATACATTTGCCTAGCAACCAGTACAGTTTATACTTCACACTGTTAAGTTAATGCTAAATTGTAAGCATTTAATTCTTAAATAACATCTTCAAAGCGACAGCAAAAAATCCTGATGCTAGTATATCTTTAGCATATTTGGCTGTTATAACTACTTGAATTTTACTAATACAATGTTATATAAAGTGCACTTATTTTTATCATAGCTCAAAGTTGGTGGCTATCAACTGGTTTACAACGGTATCTGGCAGAGATCTGTGGCTGGGAGATGTCATGCGTACAAAACAGACTATCTGAAAGATATCTTCCTACTGAGGGTCACCTGTTTTAACTCCAAAGTCAGTCATGGTGGTTTTTTTATCTTTTTTTTCTTTCAAGTAAAAATATATTTTTTTCATGCTGCAGTGTAAAACTATTATTTTTTTAAAAATCTAAATATAAAAACATTAAAATGTCTAAAATCAGCCCACCTGGTGGATGAAGAAGCCTTTGCAATACCACATTCTACTCAACACTTCGCTAATTTCCAGCCTCAAGCTGGTTATTCCTACCACCTCTCCCTTGAGCTAATTAACCAGTGGCAAGAAAATAAAAAATTTTAAATAACTTTTTTGTGTGTGTATGGGGTAGACAGGACACTCAATTCCCTAAATCAACAGATCTTACTGAGGCAAAGTTATTAATTTCCATTTGGTGTTTCAACCTAGAATAAACTTTGCAGGAGGTAGGCGGCAGTTACCAAGAAAGAAAACATATTAGACATCTCTGAGGTTTGGTCACCTGGCAGACATCAGAGCGTATCCCTGTTTTCCAGAATCCCTGGCTACTCAACTCAACGGTTACTTCACGTCTCATTGTGTTCTTCTGTCGAATTTTCTGCAGTGCTTCCTAGATAGGGAGAGAGAGCACAGCTCCTGTGAAGAACTTTCTACAATAAAGCATAAAGTTCTGCCAGAATCACTAAAAGCAAATATTTTCTATAAAAATGGAATGGAAGAATACCAGTTGAAAGAAATCATTCCTGGATCAGGATCTCCTGGTTCTAATACTACAAAGCCTCAGGGTTATGCAAGCTACCCACACAGCATGCACTAACAATAAAGTCTTTACTTGCTCAGTGATCTTCCTTCTTCCGTGCAAGAAACTATTCAAAGCTACAACTCTTCCACCCTCTCCCTCTTTTTACTATGGGGCACTTGCTCAAAGCCATGTCTTCCCAGTTTCCAGTCTGAAGCTAGTGAGCATCTGTGGCAGGAATAGGCTCCGTGTTCTGCTTGGCAGAGACTCACAGAGTGGTTCCAAAGGGTGCATCTATTCAGATGCAGATTCATCAAACCTCAGACATCTCAATACTCAGGTGTCATCTAGGATAGGAGGCTAGCTAGCCCTCTCTGCTTTTATATTCAATGAAGGGGATAAATGGCTTCAAAAATGCATTTCTCTCTCCATTGACTTCAAAGTGAGCCTTCAGGTCCCAATTTATGCACCTGCTGTAAATGCTTAAAGTTAGGTTAGAGGAATAAAGCCCCCAGGCGTGACCTTGTCACAAGTAGTAACATCATACAGTCTCATAGTAGCGAATGACTGATGGCAAAGGGAAGAGAAAAGCTTACAGCACTGTATCCCTTTTGCATTGTCTAAAATTTGCATTTTGAGGCTGTGCCATTTGGTGTTTTCTGAAACAGGTACTGCAGTGTAAGCTAAACCTAGCTGTACTTTCAGCTTGACTGGCTCAGGGGCACCTCACTGTTAGTCATAATATATGAATCATAACCTTTAAAAGCCCATGTACAAGTCCAGTGTAGTCCTACAGCTCATTCTAGGTTACTGACACATTAATTGGCAAAACGCATAGATTATCCTCATAAAAAGCTTCTGCTTCAGGACTGTAAGCCTCTCAGATGGCAGACAACCACCTGATAAGCCCATTATCCTAGACAATACAGTCTGGAAACAGAAAATTAGCACACCACATAGTAAGTGATAAATAACAAAGGAGGATTTTATCTTTTGAAGTGAAACACAATCACCTCCCTACATCCAATCCACTACAGTTGTACAAATAAGTCATCTATTGGCCCCTAACAAAAATATGTCCAATAAACAATTGTCTTCCCTGAGAGTAGGTTGCTTTAGTCTATATTTGGGTGGCTTTGCTCTTCTGATAATTCCCAATTGGGTAAGCATCTGCACTTAGGAAATGTTTATTGCTCATCCCTTGGGGCAGAAAAAGAGAGAGAAGACAAAAACTCAACAAAAAAACCTCATTTGCCATTGAAGATTACTGAACATCACATCAACTACATTATTTTGACTCAAAGATCTTAAGGAATGTCACTAAAACTGCCTAATAAATTACAGTTTAAAATCATGCACAAGTATGGCAGTTATTTTCTCAGAAAATAAATGTTTAAAATTATGAGCCAGTTAAAAGTGCACTCTGAAATATAAAGTCCTTCTCTATGCTAATTCTTGAAACCATTAATGGCAAAGGCTACAAAGAAGTTATGATTCTATAACGATCACTTCTATAATTGGGTAAAAAACTTGCAGGAGTTTGACAGCTGAAAAAAAGGGAAAAAAAAGCCATTCACTAACAAGCAAAGATAAAAATAAAATCATTGTTAACAGCCTGAAAAGAAGCTCTTGTGTGAAGGAATTTCACTGTTTCCATAAACTTGGTTGTCATATGGTTTTATTCCAACCGTGCTCAATTATCAGTTATGGGAAGGCCCAGCATACCTCTCTTTGTGACAATTTCTGTTTATCAGCCTGTTTGACTTTGGGACTATTAGCCAGCAGGTGACGCAGCTTCACATAACTCTTCCACAGCTTTTGGTATCTGAAATTCAAAACCAGAAAACAAATATTGTGGTCAAAACGATCAAGAATTTCTCCCTGTGTGTACTTATGAACACTAACTACTAATAAAGTACGACATACATACAGATTGTCTACAAGCATCTTTTTTGCTACAGAAAAAAGTCTGAAAGCATTTTCCAAGAGAGGTAACAGTGTCTCAGCAGTTGTTCCAGCGGGGTGGGCACAGGAGCAGAGAGGAGGCATTTGCAAACAACAAAACTCTGGGCAGAACCCAGGTCTCTCAGGTACCCACCCGTCCTCTCCAAAGGGCCACCTCTGCATGCTGAAAAGACTTGATCTCATAGTTTAGGCCTTAGCTAGTAGCTAAACAGTATGTGGCCACTCTCTCATCCCTCCCCATCTGGTGGGATGGGGAAGAGAATGGAAGAGGAAAGGAAAAGTTGTGGGTTGAGATAAAAACAGTTTTAATAGAATTAGAAAAGGGAAATGATGATGATTGATGGTGATGAAAATAATAATAGAAAGAACATACAAACCCGTAACTGCTTACTGCCCAATGACTAGCCCATCCCGAGCATCAATTTCAGCGAGCACAGTGACAGTAGCAAGCACAGAGATCACAGCAAGCGGAGCACTGAATGTGAAACCCATATTTCCTGCCACCCCTCAGCCAAATTCCCATTTTTATACTGAGCATGATGTTATGATATGGAATATTCTGTTGGCCAGTTTGAGTTAGCTGTCCTGGTTCTGAACTTGCACACCAGTAAAATGTAAGAAACTGAAAAATCTTTGATTTCTTAGTACCAAGTCTAGAAATATCAGTGTATTATCAACATTCTTCTCGTACTAACCCTGAAAAACAGCAGCTGCTGGGATGAAAATTAACTCTATCCCAGCTGTACATAAACATTACCACAGTATGACATCTCACTTCAGGCAGCTGAAGACCCCTCTCCACAGGGTTTACCTATCACTCACCAAAATACAGCAGTAACCTTTCCCGAGAAGATTCTGTCCTTATATTGGCTGAAAAAATTCAGTGAAGCACATGAGGAAAAGCCTTAAAAGTCATATGCAACAGAAAGGCATCCTGTGAACAGTGAAATGGAAGTTTCATTCCCTATGGGTTAGTGCTGATTAGAAACAGTAAGTCAAGCTTTCCCTGTGGTTAGCATATATTTAAGGTTTCTGTTTTATTCCAACCATCTAGCCCTGTCATATTTTGGGTGTGCCTAATCACATGTGAATAGCAATAACTGTACTTTTTCCTCAGTGGGAATCCCTCTGCAATTTTCACAAAACTTGTAAGAACTTATTCCACTTGTACACAACAGCCAACCATTATATTCAGCTGCAAAAGACCAAAAGTTCAAAAGTTACTATGATAAGAGCTACCAAGAAAATCATGACATTGTGTCCTTAAGAAACAATGCTGTCTTCAAAACAGAATCACCTCTGCACAGTTTTTTTTCAAGAACATCCATAAAACTAGGTTTCTAACAGGAAGCAGGGAATCAGAGGACAGACATAAGTTTACCCAAATAATTTAGTTTGGTTTATATTTACATTAATAAAAGACGATCAATCTCAGCAGAGTAGGAAGTTACATTAGTGACAAAGCAGTAAATGAAATAGCAGCTCTTTTACTATTTCATAATCTTCCCAGCATCCCACATTTCCAGGTATACAAACAAATATTTCCTTATTGACACTTTTTCCATAGCTATTTCTCTGCAGTAATCTTGAATGTATACACTCTCTGCCTCAGAAGATGCTGACAATTTTTTGAGTTTATAAACACAACTGAAATGGTCAATCCATACATGTTTCTTATGCTCTGTTCTCCCCATTTCTGTAGCCTGCAGAACAGCACATCTATTTCTCACAAATCCCCATCCAAAGAAGAAAAATGAGCAAATAAACGAATCAACCAACCAGAAAACAAACAAATGACACAAGGAGGTTCCACCTCAAAAAAAAGAATCTAAAACTACAATGTACAGTTACATGTTTTACTACTAATATTAATATGGGTGTAATTAGCTCTGTTACTGCAAATAAGTTTGAGAATTAACAAGTAGATTAGAATAACAGAACGTCTGTATTGGAACATTATTTAAAAAAAACACACTAGAAGAAAAACTTTTCTGGGCATCACCTAATTCATATACACATCAGAGTTAAGTCTGATACTTACAATAGCACCACACAGCTCTTCATCAAAGTAACAAAGCAGTTTTTGTGAAAGAGGAAGCATGCCTAAATTCTGTAAGCAGCTCTGGACAAAAAACCCCAACCCAAAACCAAAAAGAAACCATGAAAATTTGAAAGAAAGTTAAAATTAAGAAGTGTGGGAAGAATAATTTTTGTATCTTTATACAGTTTTCAATGCAATGTACTAAAACTTTACAAACATTAAGAAATTCAGCATCAAAACAGAGGTGGTTCTTATATTATTTGGTCTAATTGTTTTATTTTTGTGGATAAGAAAACTAAAAGCTAAAGAGGATTAAAAGTCATGTTCAAAGCAAAAAGAAAACTCTTTTATCTGGATAAGCACTCCCTCTTACCACTTCCCAACATGTTAAATCTAAAATTCTCAGCAAGCAGTTGTAGAATGTCTGTCATAAATGTACATGTGAGCGATTGGGCTTCAAAATTCAATGTTCTTAAAAGACACTGGAGGAAAATGCATGAGGAAAAGGACAACATTAACTATACACACAAAAGAGATGGGCTCTATACTGCCTGTCATCATTCAGAAAAAAAGATCTCCAAATCATTGGAAGAGTTTGCTGAAATTGTCAGAATTTAAGAAAATAATTGTGAACAAAATCCAGTAATCACATTCATGTCAGTATATGACCCACAAGAAACAGTATCTCTTGCTGTGCTTGAACTTCCCTCTCCACTCTTTCACTGCATTTCTCCCAATCTCTATAAGGATGTAAAAGTAACAGAGAAAAGTCGCATGGATGCAATAGCTTCCATGCTACAAAACAGTATGTAGACTTGATCCTTGAAGACACAGAAAGAGACAACTAAGTAGGATATGGCAGGGTGCAAGAAACATAAATGTCATGAAGAAAGTAAACAGAAAATGGCTATATTCTCGATTACTAGATGTAAGTCCTTAAGAGCACTTAATTAAATGATCAAATAGCAGCTCTGAAAAAAAAAAAAGTCAGTCCTTTTTCATATGATGCATAATAGTACTGCAGAAGTGACTACCTGGAATCTTCTCCCTGACAGTAGCATAAAGAGATCCAAAAAGTGATTTTATATTTTTGAAAATTATCTAAACACATACTTCAACTCAGAAGTTCATACATTATAGACCTTTGGAAGCCTGGGCAAACATTTCTCCCTCTCTGCTTTCCTATTACACTATTCTTTCTCTAAAAAAACAGCAACTGGCCTCTCAGAGAAGTAATATGGAGCTTTTGGTCTGATCCAGAAGAGCTGTTCTCAGGTGGAGGGTTTTCATACTGTACATACATGCACATTTACTTCAGCAGATCCTGACTTATGTCAGAAGAAAAAAAGTAATAACTTACATTCCATGATTTACAAGACCTACTATCCAATGCCATAAACACTAAACTTTACAGTGGACTCTATTAAGCAGATAAAAAAATCCTTTTTAAGCCACAAATGACAGCAATAATGAGTTTCTGAATGAAATATGAAAGGAAAAGCATCTTACTGAGGATCTCCAGCATAACTGAGTTGAGCAGGTCGTATCCCAAAGTGGACAATAATGGGGAAAGTAATCACATCAGGATTGAACTGTTCACGGTCCAGTTGATCAATACGAACTGAGCTGGGTTTCTAGGAGAGAAAACAAAATATACTCATAACTGACAACAGCTCCATGGAAAATCTATTGCCTCTAGCCTTCACTACCCAGGAACCTCGAAGAAGTACTATTCCAAGCTTATTAAAATGCACACAAAATTAATCACTAATATTACAATACATAGTTGGCAATGACAATGACAGTGACTGAAAAAAAGTTAATTGACTTATTTCTCCCAACAAAAAAAGAAATTGATTTTGCAAGTAAGAAAGTGTACACTATGACTATTTCCGAGAACTTAAAACAATATTCTTTGGTCAAACAACACACTGGAAATGAAATCAGGATTAGTATTCTGACTTCCAAGCTCGCACATGCCTGAATAGTTTGCTAAAATCTGTTTACCACTCTAATTTCCCAATGCAAGTAAAGCCATTATTAGACCCATTCAATCATACCAACTATGCAGCACTAAAAAAATCTGTCAAGCTGCTCTTAGAAAAGGTGCCTAGCCTCATGTGTACAATGATGAGTAGAGTCTTGTATAATGAGGAAACTTTCGTCCTTTTTACACTTCAAAACAGAAGTTCTTTTATACTTAAAAAGGACAGTGCAGGAGGAGGCGACATTTGCTTCACCTTTGAAAATGCAGAAAATGAGTAATTGCACATCACTGTAGAAGACATGCTGCTTACAGAGCTCTTGATCACTTATCTAACATATTTTAAAACTCAGCTAAAGGTGCACAGTTTGTCTCCAAGTAAACATTTTCTCCATTACCTGGCAAGCTGCTTTATTATGTGCCTGCTTACTCTCACTTTGCAATCTGCTGTATGAGGCCAATTTTTTCTGCTTGTCTTAGGTTTCAGAAAAAGGACATTACTTCTAGTTACCTGCATCTCAAAACTTCTAATTTAGCATTGTGTGTTTCTCAAAGACGAGTTTCAGAGTTACAGAAACAGCTCCCACTATTCACAAAACAAAAAATCCTATGTCAAGAACAAAGCTTTCACCCTTCAAACCAACTTGGTAGGACTGTTCACAGGAATAATTTTCTGCGTGGATAAGCAAAGCCTCATCAGGTGGCCATACTTCCAATCTATTCTAGAAAAACAAAAACTTAGTTGCAACTTTGATATTCAGCTGGAGAAATATTTTCCAAACGAAAATTGCTTATCAGCTTCCCTTTGCACATGACTATTCATAAAGTTACATGTCCCCAGGCAAAAAAAAAAGTATTTAAAAAAAAAGTTAAGTCAGCTCACGATGTGAGGGTTTCAAAAAAAAAATTAGAGAGGAAAAATGAAGAGAAAAGGTTCTCTCCACAGCACTTCCAGCAAAAAGGGATTAGGAAAAAAAAAATCTAATGAAAAACATGGGGAGGATTTGTAGCAGGCAGAATGTTGTTCTCTAAACCAGAGCTTGAAGTCCTAAAATATAAGTTAATCTCTTTTTGTGGGGTTTGCAGAAAGCCAATTAGAAAAGTTTTTATCTTCACAAAAGTTGTTCAATGGTTGTCTCCTTTTCTGACATTACAAATGAGGAATTTCTCTCATTCCCATCCCCCTCAAAAAAGCGACCTAGCTACACAACTCCTCTGAGAATGAAGACAGTTAAATATGATTAACAGAACATGAAACAAAAGTCAACACTTAATATGCAAATAATAATCAATATAGTTTAAAAATTACAGAGAATATTTTCTTATTTAAATGTTTCTCATTTTAGACAATGAAATAGACATAATCTGATTCTCAAAAGTGTGAAAGGGAGAAGAGCTTTCAGTATGCTTATAGCAGGGTCTGTGTGAAATGTCTGGCCTTGGGATCACTGAAACCAGACTCTTTCTCTCTATTTAGATGCCACTGCCTTTGAGTTTTGTCACTTAGTTACACAGTTGCTCACATAGGCCTAACCACAACAAGGACAAAAGAAGTCCTTGTTCAAGCCTTCATCACAATTGTTCCTTCACTAACGGTTATGAGAGAGGAGTAGCTAGGCTTCGCATTTTTTCTTCATCACAGTGAACGCTCACTTCCTCTTTGCTGCCATTTCTGAAGGTTAAATGAACAAACGGCACCATAAAGGAACATAGAGAATAAATTGCACACCAGCAGACAGGATGCAAACAAATTAGATGTTATTCTTTCAGATCTTCATCCCCATGTTCTTTCAGAAGTGCTGTGAGAGACCATTTAATAATTGCAACCCTGCTTTTAACATCATTGAAAACAAAAATTCTCACAAAGTACAGGCGTGTTATCTCTGTTTTCTACTCCAAATCTCATTAACTACAGCTTTGATTACATGAGAAGACATGATGAGATTTCATGCAGAAGTAGTACAAAAGTATGTAAGAATACAGACATTCTTGTATTAATGAGAAAAGCAATATTTTAGAAAAAGCAAAGCATTAAAAGGGATTAAAATTCGTGAACCTTTAAATCTATTCCAACACAAAGTTTCACTAAACTGATGAAATACCATGAATATATCAAATTTTGCTGAACTATTGTTAGCTGTTCAAGTAAATGAGACTTATCAAATTTTTTTCTTTTCTCCATCATGCATACATATACCTCACTTAAAAAAAAATAAAATCCATATAAAACCTAGATCTGCGCAGAAGAGGAATTATCTCTGAAGTGATAGAAGTGATGTTGTAGAGGAAAGCAGCAAAATAAAATTCAGTGGTTTTACTTTGTTGTGTCAAGTGGTTAAAATTGAATTGAAGAGCTGTCATTTTCTAAAACACTTTCACATTGTCTCCATAACAGAACTGTTTCATCTTCTGACATGGTAAAATGCATAGAAAATACTTTCGTACTCTGTTTCTTACTTACTTTCATACTCAATAGAATATGCCATAATGAACAGGAAAAAAATCCACAAACTAAGAAGAAAGTCATTGCAATCTTCTCAAGAGAAAAAACATTTTCTAATGATGGCATTATAACATGACAACGTTTCAAAGGACTGCAGATTTCTTTTATGCTTACATATTTTTATGTCCACACATATCTCTAAAAATGTTGTCTTGTAGAAAGCAAAGTTTGTCAGTAAAAATAACATAAAATCTCAAAATTAACACACAAACTGCACTGTGTTGTGTGAAGGTATTTACAGTCCAGTGACACAAGAAGGAGCATATATACATTCATTCATTCTAAATAAAAATGCAAGTTTTCAGCTAGATGAAAATCAGTACATCTCCAGCAAAACCACTGAAGATATGTCAGCACATTACCATTCAGATGTTGACAACCTGTGCACTACCATCTACTTTGCATCACAGAAAACACATGCAATGTCATTAAGCAGTTAAAGCTGTCCAACCATTTCTTTTATGAAATGCTGGTTTAGCACTTAGACTCAACCAGCTCCAGTAGAATTTTCCAGAGTGAGAGCTAGCATGCATTCTGTAATTCACATTCCCAAAACTGATCTTATTTTCCTTTTGCTTTAGAAAGTTTTAGCCAGAATGAAAACATTCAGAATGAAACCAAGGGAAAAATAAGTTATTCCTCACAAGTTATTATTAGCTTATAAAATAGTGTACTAAATGTAATGCTGCCATACTTAAAAATATGAACCTGTAAAATACATTTAGGAAATCATCTTGGCTGCAGTTTGAGGACAGGTTTTTCAGTTAGCAAACTAAATCTCCCCTCAGGCATACCAAGTCGCACTTTTTCTGGTGAAGCTACAAAGCTGAGCTATAAGCAAAGGAGGAAAATGAAACTAGAGTTAGAAAGGTATTGCAACCAAGAAAGCTCCACAGCAGTCTAAAATATTAGATCCAAAACATGCCTTTACTACTGAGATATCACTTTGCAATACTAACCAAATCACAGAGAAGCTGCAGTTTCTAGTGAACATCATCTATTCTTTCAACACGCATTTCTTAAGTGTGAAAGTCAGAAAAATGGGCTAAATTCACATAAACACTGGAGCTGAAATGAGCTGTGTTCAGAGAATATATGCTATAAAATACTAATTGTTCCAAAAATAATAAGGCCATAGGGGTTTCAAGCTCGGCACTGAAAATTAATGGATGCATTCATTAATGTGCACATAATTCCTCAGTGTGAGTAAGAGCAACACAAAAACAATGTGGAAAAATCCACATAGGCAGAAAACATCCTTTCCATATTCCAGACAGAATATGGGTAAAGTCCTTTAAATAGAGCTACGGGGTCAGAAGAGGAAGGTGAAAGAAAATGGAAATAGTTACTAATTTTCTGGTCCTGTGTCAGGGAAAAGAGAACAAGATCACACATGTAAAGGCTGACTAAGAATATGAGAATGCAGAGAAACAAACTACAGTTTCATAAGCATAAAATATAGCCATTCCATTTAACTTGCATATTGGAACAGCGCTCGCCTGGACATCTGCCCTTCACTAGAGTAGCAGAGGATGTAATTCTTCCCAGGGCTGGAATAAGCCAATGAACTATTCATACAGCAATCTGCAAGCGTCACTGGCCATTTTTTCCCTTTCCAATTCACCCTGTTGTAGACTCCCTGAAAGAAGACACGTATGTGTCATTAGATTGTTCATAAACCAGAATTATTTGCTCTACCATGCCAGGGCTGGTAACTATCATCCCTTTGCATTCTTCAGCATATTTCTGCCATTCCAGTTCTTCCCACTGAAGCATGTTGGCAATCTCCTCTTCGGGCACCAGAGCTTTATTGCATCGTAACAAATAGAGAAGAATCTGATGCATCGAGAGTACTTCTTTTCCTCCATCTTAAAAATATAAATAAATAAAACACATTTCAGGTATTCACTCCTAAAGCATAAGCAAAAGTGAAAATATGTAGAACACAGAGTATTTGCATGAGCAACATAAAATGCAAAATGCTTAAGCAATCTGACAAATATGAAGGCAAACATTTTATCGATGAACACTGCACCTGCGTGAACACTTTACTAAACTGGAAGCAATAACAGTAATGGTAGCAAGAGGAACAGTTCCATCATACTGTTTCTAACTTGTCTAAAAAAAGCCCCTTAAAACGAGTAGGCAGAACAATCAGTTACATTGTCCAGTTATGTCTTACTTTTCACACTTTTAAGATTCTTTCTAAAATTATAGTTAAAAAGCATTTAGGAATTTATACAGTTTTTTGAAGAACACTCACAATTTTACAGGATACTTCTGGATGAATGTAGTAAGTTATCCTTGCATTTTAAAACTCATCTGTAGTGTTTACACGCTGTACCTACAGTAATGAAGACTAAAGAGTCTCATGCTGTCTTCTGTCACTAAATGAATCAAAGGCACATAAAAACCGCTAAATACTTCTGAGACCCCATGAAACACGCACAGTTAAGGCTGCTTGTAATGAAGCACGACAGTGCAATAAACATCTTACTGGCTCCCAGTAGCCAGTTACAGATGTGAAGAGGCAAATAGAAAAGACAAGTGATAGTCCTGACAGACCACCACTCAGAAGAAACTGACTAATCAAGATGAGTATGTTCACTCACACAGGTAAAAAGATAGACATGTCACTAGAGAGCTTTATTTTTGACTTGCACCTCTCCAACTCACTCCTTTCAACAGAGTGTTAATCAGGTGTGGAGGCACCTTCATGTTTCATATTCACCGAGGACAAATGTTAATTTCCCTTTCCCAGGGAGGAGAAGCAATCTTATCCTACCACTGAGTATGTTGCCTCTATCACTAGGCATCAAAAATAAATTAAAAAAAAAAAAAAAAAGGATGGAAGAAAAACAGAAGTAAAACAACCTTGGAGCAATATGGGGGATAATGCCACAGCACAAGGAAAGTGATTCCAGGCACAAAGCAAAAGCCTTATAGAACTGTTGCATAAAAAGGTGTCCTCTAAAAGACATACAAGGGAGCAAGTGCTTCTCTTACTTCAGCTGGGATTACAGCACTACAGTACAGAAAAGACGAAAGGGAATGATAACACTTGGCCCTCTTCAAACAATTAATCTTATTCAAACTCCAAGAGGGAATCTTAAATAGGGAAAATAAACCCCAAATTTTATTGGAAATAGAAATGCTTCTAAATAGCTTCAGGGACAGATTTTATATGCAGTTTTCCTTCAGACTAAAGGGGCACTCAGTTTACAAGACTTTTGTGTTTGAAAAAATCTAGATTATACTGTTATACAAAAGGTAGCCCATGTCCAATAACCACTGAAAAGAAAGTGTAGCCTTACTCACTATATACCATGTACCTTAAGGGTACAGGTTGCTATGGATAGCTGCACTAGACAGTAGTTAAGAGACCTGACCTTTCCTGGGTCAGAACATGCAGTACTTGAGACCTCAAATGTATTTTTCTAGTCTTTTTATTCTCTTAGTATATTTATCTTCATAAAAAGATGAATGATGATGAATATAATACAAAAAGTATCAAGCATGCTATGCATATCTGGCACTCAGTAAACACAGAATGATTAGCTCAAAGCTTAGAGGTACCCCAAGGCCTGTCTCTAAGTAATCCACAGAGAAAATCTGACATCCCAGATCTCATATTTTTAGACCTCGTTAGAAAAATAAGGAAGAAAGAAAAGTAGAAGGGATGGGAAATCATTGATTTCATTTCCATCTCTAAAGAGACAGTTGACAGGTATGTGGAGATCTTTTACGTTGATATATTTTCTTTGATTAGACATACATAAATAATGTTTGGCAAACATACCTGAAGGAAATAGATTCCCAGTCTCATGAAATTAAAAATATCCAAGGGTATCTCAAAAAATAATCAATACAAAATACAAACTCGATTAAAATAATATCTGTCAAAAAGATGCTAGAAGGCACCTATATAGACAGAAATATCAGGAAAAAGATATCTTTTATAAAGAGTTAAAAGGCTGGGAACCTTGAAGAGGATGCACACAGGAATACATGTTATATAGAGACTTAGCTCTCCTATTAGTAAACAATCAAACAGTGCAGAAAAAGCTGACTTCTACGCTAAAATAAAACAAATCAGAATATAAAACCCCCATCCTAACAGGAAAACACCCTCAAGCTACATAAACCAAGCAGGTCAAACTTATTCTCATTTTGTGTTGAGGTCGAGCCAATCAGCCACATGTGGCTTGATGGCTTATTTTGTAAATTGCTTCAGCAGAACCAAATCAATGTTTACTAGCAAGCCTCAGAGCTCTAATTCTGACTGAACATTGTTGTGCATCCAGGAAGGAACAACAATAGAAATATAATCATCTAGCCATCAGTACTTTCCACAGTAATGAGACAAACCTCTCTTAGCTACGGCTATAATTAATACCCCAACTAAGTTTCAAAGCCCACAATAGAGAGCATATCAAGGCCATAGCCCTTTTGATGAACACTGTCTCATCTGCACTCTCAGTCCAGCAGCCAAAACATGTCCTCCTGTCCACACAACTTCTTTGGAGCAATCACTGTCAGCATCTCAGTAGGATACATTTTCAACGGAGCCGTGACATTTCTATCAACTGAAAGTCTGTCCTAGTATCTTAGGAAGTGTTAAATATCTGTGTTAGCTCTTTGCTAAAAATGAGTGCAATGCTCCATGCTGAAGCTTGTCTTTGGCAGGCTAGGGACAAACTGCACTGGAATGGTATTTTTCTTTTACTCTTTGCTGCAAGGTCTAAGCTTGCATTAAGATAAAGAAAGAAACAATCAGAACAACAAGTGCTATGGGGTGCCAGTCATGCTGACTCTCAAAACTGGACATCGAGAATTTCAATATAATCACACAGTATCCTGAAGAGCAGAGGGGAGGTTAGGAAATAGCACTCTTCAAATGCCTCAACTGCATCACAGAACATGACAAAAATGGACCCAGCACTGCTTAAAATCACCACACCAGACACAAAAGCTAGAAGCAAGACCTCGCTTGCCCATGTGGATGCCAGTTCTGAGTAAGTCATCCACTCTGCTAGTGAATCCTCAGGACTTCAGCTGCAAGCACCAGGAACTCTATGCTGACCGAGTCATTTGACTTGCAATAAGTTGCAATAATTTGTGGTCTTTTTAGAGAGGAGAGTGTGAGTTTGGGGTTTGGTGTGGGTTTTTTTTTTTTGTTATTGGTGGTTTGGCTTGTTTTTTGGTTGGTTTTATTTGGTTTGGTTTGAATTTTTAAGACAATTTCCTTAAAGTTGCATAAAACAAATATTACCTGGAAGAAATCTCACAAATCGTGGCATGAAGTGAAACCTGGGGCAGGAAATAGCATCATTTTCAAGTGAAGGACCTTAAATATGAAAAAAAACCCAGAAAATTATGAACAACAACTTATTTGCAAAACAAACAAAACCAGAAGATAACGTTGCCACAGATTAAATCAGTGAATGGTGATTACATTTGACAGATTTTAAGTTTCAGTTGGAAAAGTAACACAATAGGCAGCAGAGAGGAAAAGAGTACCAATTTCTAGTGAAACAGTTTTCACATAGACAATTACAAAGAAAGCTACAATAATTTTAAAATAAAAAGAGTCTAACACCACACAGTAGTTCTATTTAAAACAATGGTACAGGAAAAAAATGCTTTATATAATCAATTCCCTTAAGCCTTGCAGACACAAGCACTAGGTTTTTAGTCCCTCCCAATTAGTGGGATGTTATCTGGTCACAATAACAAAGATAACAAGGAAATTTCCATAATGCTATTTTTTGATTTTTTTTTCATTTCTTATTTCACCATCCAAAGCTCTGCATGAAAATATAAATGAAACTAGTAAGTACCTGATGTTAGAAAAGGAAGAACTAGTGATATAAAAGACTACATTGATGTTGAAACACATTCAGTATCCAGCTAGAGATGGCTATGCAAACTGTACGTATCCTGTATGCTCCTCTCTTTAATGACAATAAGCACAAAGTGCATGTCCACAAAGTCAAGACACGAAAACACACCTACAGATTCTGAAATTAAATTCCTTTGATATAATTGCTCTTTTCTTAGACCAAGGGAAGGATCATTTCTGAAATTCTCTTTTGTCACAGTCTTCATAAAAACATACATTTTTATCTTGTCTAGACAAAACTATTCAGCTATAATGATATGTTATCCTTCTACAGTTGTCTCTATGACACTGCTTTGTAAACTGACTGTAGAGAAATACTGTATGAGTAACTTGTTTGCTAGTTTGTAAAAGCAGACAGAATAGTTTATTTGACAATGTGACTTTCAAAATATCATGTATGTGATACTGTGTAATATTAAACATTTAATAATATTTACCATTTGATTAAAACCAACAGTTTCAGATTATGGAAGAAATCAAGTTAATCTGTGACAACACAGGGCCAAGTTTTTGCATTTTAATTGATACAGCCCATACTAATGAACTCTAATATATTCCATCTTGTTGAACAAAGCCAAAGTTAGTCCCTTTCGCATAAACCACTATTTGACTTTTCTTTTGTGGCCTTGCCCCACTCTTTCTTTTTAAATCAAAGAACATAACAAAACAGAGTTCTATTTACAAAAGCTGCAACTAACTGGGGTTTTGTATGGGCTTTTTTCCCCTAAATAAAATTACCTTTAAGTTGCCAGTCATAGAGTTCCAAAATATCTTTGAACAGATATGAAGAGAACAGCTCAAGACCTCTCACACAAAAGTTCTGGGGAAAAAACCCAACAATAGAATTACAATTATACAATACTATAATACTAATAACGCCGTTCATGTACATTTATATAAAATAATGAAGAGAACACTATCTTCATGTTTGCCAATTGCTAGACACTGGGCTTTGGAAACAATATTGAGATATATGTAATCATATACTGTAACAGTGATCTCTTCAGAAAGCATCGTCAAGAAAGCATTGTAATAAAGCCTCTTCAGTCAATGTCCAAATTAGCACTACAGGCAGACATTATGAAACTGTTAATTCGCCATGCACTAAACCCCTTTCACCTGAGTAAGCTAAGCAGATGACATTTGTGAAAAGGATCTTTTTATAATTCACTTTTTCCTACATGTTCATATTAAAAATGTATAAATCACCACCTGCGATATCATGGTCAATTCCACTGCAACTTATCAGCACAATGCAAACTGAGGGTTTTGACCTCCAGGGCCAACAGGAAAGGAGAGGAAAAAATTTAAAAAAAAAAAAAAAGAAGGAATGAGATTCTTCATAAGTAGTAGGGAAGCAGCTCCAATAAAGTAAAGAGCTTTCATTCAGAAATGTAGGAACTTAAAATGCTTCCCTTAACAAACAAAAACAGGGCAGGTTAATATAAACTGTGTGTGTATGATACCAGTCATAAATTCCAAATCAAATAACCCAATCTCTTTTGCAAGAATGCATTAGTAACAATGGTCTGCAAATACTGCTGCAGCCAATTGACCAGGAGTCAAAAAATAAATTAAATATCAAATTCCCTATTTCACTTGGTGGCGATTTGTTGTTTTAGAACAAGATTTGGAGACAACACAGCAGATTCAGTAACAAGAAATGAAATGCTTTGATCACGTTAATCTTGCTGAGGAATTTCAGGGCACTTGCATATATTTAGATGCCACTGAGGAACAAAAAGGGAGACAACTAGAAAGAAAAATGTAAATATATGTGACTAAATTAAACACTGATCCTATCTTTGTAGTTAATATGCAGGGGTGTTTCTGTACCTACACATGCTGTTCCACTGCAGCAATTTACTTCACAAACTGGTTTCACCAGGGATTAATTTGTAATAACAAAAAAAAGATTATGAACTGAATGTGCTTTATTTGTATCCACTGGAAATTTGTCTTGGCAACAGCTTATATTAAGTACTGATAAGCAATCTTTAGAGCTTCAAACTCATGATTAAGTTTCAGCTCTGCCATTGAGTTATGTAGTCCTGGCAAACCAATACCTCCATATCCCTTATTTTTGTCATCTGTGGAAGAAGGATAATGCCTAACTCAGCTTACAGATAAGAGTTCCTGACATATATTGTATATAACTTAAAATGAAAAGAAGCTGTGGATATAAGCACTTCCTACTATTTGATTTTAATATATGATAGCCGAGGCAGAGGGAGTTATGCTAGTATCCGTTAGTGCAAGTTCCTTTTCAGCCATTCATTCAAAACAGAGCTTGTCTCTTAAGAGACTTCATGAGATGAGATTCTGAAGAGTTTAATCCATTAAGCATATCAATAACTCATAACCCACACTCTGACTTTCTGACTAATTATCCTTCTTACCTCAGGCATCATCTCCTCAATGAAATGAATTGTATAGTCAATGTTAAATCTGATTACTTTACATAGAGGAATCTGGAAAGAAAAACAGAAATTCAGCATTAGAAAATATACAGGATCAAACATACAGTTAATACTGTTTTATAGGCAAAGATATTACTGTCTGCTTAAGAGGGCATTTTACTAAAACAGCTGTTCTGGGGGATCATGCAGAAACAGGAACACAAGCATGTGCAAAAGAAGTAACAGTTCTAACCTCTATCTCTCTAGTAACACAGTACCAACAGGAGGGATGGTAAAGGAAGATTAAATAATGCCATCTACTGGAGATGAAATTTTGTTTAGAAGAAAAAGCAAAGCTTAGTGAATCCTTACCTTCTCTCATTTGTATATTTGAAAGTGAGCCTATTGTTGGTGATACATGTCAGATTGACAGTGCTTTTAGACAACTGTCAATTCTATTACCTATACTATATTAAATACAGCTCTAAGTCACAGTAACAGAGTGTAAGAACTTCAGGACACATTTATAGATTTATACTAATTGCATCCAATAAATATTCTCAGAAGGTCACTCAATTTACTAGTTAGACAAACATGTCATACCTTTTTCAGCTTTGAAAAAAGGTTCCTTTGTTTGCAAAGTCCATGGACCACTGAAGGTGTGTGTCTGGCATTTTTAACAGCATTTTTTAAAGCAAAAAAGCTAAATTTCTGAAAGACTATGGAAATGCCTAGTCTTATCCTACACATCTACAGCTCTTTAGCAAGTTTTACTACTCTCTGGCCTTGCAAGCAAAATGGAATCTTCTAACAATTCAATGGTCTGTGAAACTGAGACAACCCAAGGCTATTCCGCATTGATAAATGCATTGATATCTATCTGAATGGAGCTAGAGTTACACTGAAATCAATGGACTTCACAGAGGTGCAATATTCTGCTTGCATCTTCTTGCAGCCCACTGTCAAACATTTGACTATTTTGTCTACAAAAATCTGTTGATATCTTTATGAAGAACTACAGAGCTACACCAAACAAAAAACTGCATTTCCTACTATTTGGTACAATATTAAATATGAATACAAAAATGAAAAAAAAAAAACCCCAAAAAAAACCAAAACCAAAACTTGGACTCTAAATGTCCCATTTAGAATCTGAGAGGAGGAAAGCTTGTTGCATTTATATTGGTAGGCTTTTTAGAAAAGAAAAAAAAAATACAGGGAGCATTTGCTTACTTTTAACATGTAAGCTCAACCAGGAGAGGCTATTCTGATTCAGACACTTGGTAGCCTGGAGTACTTTCCTTTGCATCAAATAGAAAATGAATGCTTTAGAGAAGTGACCACAACCAAAATCTCTCATGTTCCACATACGGAAGCAAATATATAGTAAAGGAACACACAATCGGTACTATAAAATTGTTTTGCTAGTTATATTAAGAAAATTGTAATTTCTCTTATAACTGCACTAACCATTTTCCCTAATGTCTGACCTGCTCAATTATTACTGAGCAGTAGTAATAACAGTAATAAGACCTCTCACAGTGCACCAAGCTGTGACTTCAAACTACAGAAATTTGATTCATTTAAAGAAGTTGGTGTTTGAGTCTATATTTTTGCTACCCTTTGCCACCTCCTTTTTATCAAAAATGTTCCATGTCTCTCAAACAGCAATTTTTATATTGTCAATTATCATTCCAAGACAGCAAGAGATTCCTTCCAAAGGACTCCATACCTGTTAGCAACAGGAACTGACAATAATGCTGATCACTTTCTCTGTTTTGAATAACAAAACACACAGGCACTTTGCAATAAGAGTATGCACAATGTCCTCACTAACTACGCTTATCAAATAAGAAGAGTTTTCCTTGTTCTCTGTATAGAAAATATTTCCACAAAAATTATAAAAACAATGTTGTCTATTACCCTTTTAATGGGAGTAAAATGAAACGTTTATGTTCACGTGCAAAGTGAAAATATAAAGCTTTAGGACAAATCTGCCTTAAACCCTGAGGCCAAGTTAGTACCACTGGTCATGAGTGCTTCACACTGCCATGCCACAGGCTGTATTCAACTCTGTTATCAACATGTTATGTCCCATTCTCTGCTCACTGAAAGTTTTGTCATACATATTATGTAAGCAAACCATCAAGAAAAAAAATACTTTCTTGTCAGTGTTTCTCAGTTCCACTATTCTTATATCCCAGCCTAGCACCAATAACCTTTCTTAAACTTTGGCATTGGTGGTGTAGTTAGTTACAGTTATAAAACCAGAGAAATAAACAAACACTACAGCATTTGAAAAAACAGTTCTTGAAATATCAAGACATCAAAAAAACTTAAAGTGTATGGATATAAAATATTTGCTAATTCAGATATGGCTAACTCAGCTTATATAGGAAAAGCAAAGCAGTCACGTACCAATCATGGTCTTCTCTTATATTTGCTTTCAAAACATACAATTAATCACCTTTAAATTTCTACAACATTTAATGAAAATCATAACTTGCCTAGCTCCTGAAGAAGGTGAACAGATGTTAAAAAGTAGTTGATATGCCTAGGTAAGTTTTTAGAATCGATAAATCCCTTTAGAGCGGGCCTTTGAAAAAAGTTTATTGTCATTTAAAGGGCAAAACTTTTTTTCTTGTTATTTCTGTTTTTTAAATGTTTTCCAACTTAACAAACCTCCTCATCTAATTTAAATACGATTAACAGTGTTAGCGGTTTTTCCCATGGTTAATCTCACTCCAAAACTGTGAAACACGTAAAAATGTTATTTGGATGCACATCACAGTTTCCGTCACACTTTGAAGATAATGCTTACCACAATTAGTCGAGGAAAAAATTGATTCTCATTAGCACAAATGTCTTTCCCCTGTTCCTAGTGCTGTCAAGATATTTGTAAAATACATACACCATTGCTTTCCTTCAACTTTCTGGTAGAATGAACTTACCTTCCAAATGAATCCCATTTATGGAGTAATGAACATACTTACATTTGTTAGTGGGGCATGTGAAAACATTGAGAACCCTTCAAAGATATATTCATGGTCATCGTACTCAATAACAGTAGGTCTGTCTGTCTAAAAAAAGAAAAAAAAGAAAAAGACACATGATGGAGTAAGTAAGAAACAGTTTTACTGCCATCACTGAAACCAAAATTAGAGTCCTGGTTATAATTATTTATGAAGTACTTACTAAGAAGTTTGTGGGAGGTGACACAGTAATTCGATAGTGGTATAGTCTTCCAGCATTGTTGGTCATGGGGCGACATGGTTTAATGGGCTTAAAGAAAGAAATAAGTAGAATTTTATGTAGAGTCGAGGCAAATTTAGATTAAAAGAGAGAATAAAGTATTTCTAATAGCCATGAAGCATGAACTAGCTAAAATTAAATGAAAGCAGGTAATCATAATTAAGCATTCTTTGAAGAGAGAAAGTATAGCCTTATCTACGTTTTCACTTTCAGAAATATTTTTCAAGTTATTCAAAAGGGAAAAAAGCAAAAATACTGTGTAATGTTTTTGTTTTTCATTTTTCTTACACACAGCAATTAGTTGATTATGTGCCAAACCGGTTTCCTCTTTTATATAAATTTGTTTGAGGAAACTGATTTTAAAAGCTTACAAAAGGGAACCTGGACCTCACATGCGAGGATCTCAAAGTATGTTAGCAAGATAAGACAAGTGCCAGCTCACCTGCTTGGGGCAAATCTGAGGCCTGAACAGAAGTGATTAGTCTATCACCACAGAGGCAGCTTTGGTAACCCTACTCTGTCTGCCAGGTTGTAATGTCTGCTGGCGAGTTCCACAGACAGACAGCCCTTCATACGCTCTGATGCAACACTAAACACCTAGGATTCATGTTTTCTTCCAGCATATTTTGAAGCAATTTAGTTTATAGACCTAAAAATCCACAGCAGTCAGACAAAACCAGTTTCTTATATGTCCTACAACTAGCTTGCTGTATTTCAGAAGATGCCACCAAGCCTGCTCAGAATACACCTGTCTGCATGTAAAAATAAAAATAAATAAAAAAAATCACTGCCGTGAGCAGCGTAGTGCTCTAAACAGCATTAGAAAAGTTGGCCTCACTGTGATGGCAAGACAGCTATCCCATTACGCAGCTCTGTGAGCTTTGCAAAACCTGTCCAGTAGGTAATTACTCTGCCTGTTCAGTCCCAAATTAAGCTTCTTACTCTGGCAACAGGACAGTTACAAACCAGCTAGTTTAGAGCTATGCAGGTTTATCTATAGGACAGTGTAAAAGCTAGCACATCCTAGGAGATTTTCTAACATTTTAAATTCCCAACTGGTCTTGCTTCACAGAGCAGCTGCCCTCATGCAGCACATTTTGTATACCAGTTTTCTCCTGCTAAAATTTTCTCCCTCCTTCTCTGCAAGGAAAGCACTAGAGACAATGTAGGGAGGAAGCGATCCTGAACTGGAGTGATTTATACTAAGTTTCAGACCAAAGCCATTTTTCTGAAATGGAGCAATTACAAAACCTATGTATTAATGCTCTCAAATTCTTTCACCACAAGAAAGATTTTTTTAGAATGAAAAGCTTGAGGTGGGCCAAGAACTGTTTTTATTTCCAGAAACAATACTGATCAGGAAGCATGCTGTATACAAAATAATATTTCTAAGGAAAATAACCAAACACAATAACTTGCTTGAAAAGAAAGACGCTACCATTCTAAAGTATGTATCAGGAAGCTGATGGAGTCACCTTGCCTAATCACTTGTGCATAAAGAACTTAACAATTTGCAGCACAGACATGCTCTAGTGCTAAGGCAAGAATGTCTCTTGACAAGCTTTAGGTTTCTGATAGCAGGAAAATTACTTTTCCTTTTAAAGCAACCCCTTCACAAAGAGGGCCCAAGTAATATATTCATCCACTTGAAGATGGTAGATCTTTGACCACATGCTCTTTTTTCCTTAGTGTAATTGTATCATAAATAAGAGGTTACACAGCTAAGTGATTTAAAGTCACACGTGAGTTTTTACTCAGCCATTAAATCAGGGGAAAAAACCTCAAATCAATCCAAGTATGAGTTTACAGCAGTAAGTTTATATTCATAATTGCAATTCTTAGTGTTACTTACCTCTTCACCTGGATAAATGCCATGTCTTATTCCTGTTCGTCGGGCTTTAGCACTGCACTTGCATAAAGGTCCATCATTCATCTAAAACAAATAGGATTCTGTTTTTATTGAAAAATGGTTTTAGAAAAGTTATGTTGGTTTTAATGCCTGGAGTGCTGATGCTTTTAAAAGCCTGTCATGCTTAGATTAAGTGGATGTTCTTAAGCCAATAAAACTGAAAACAGTGTAGACTAATGCAAGAAAATTGCACAATAGCATTAGAACTCCATCACTGTTTAGAAACTCAAGATGAAAAAGTGCTCTCAGCAGAATTGTACCACTATCACATACATTTTTTTTCCATTTCTTATGCATACAAACAGCACACTTTCTGCCTAAAATGAAATTCAGTTTCTAAACATGCACATGCAAATGTTTACATGCTGAAATCTCCATGTTCAAACAGTTCCACTCAGTTCACTGACTGAAATTGTGTCCCTGACTAACCCCTCTGCCACATGGCAAGGCTATCGCATGAAGATTGCCAAGCAGATCATTCAAAGAGTCTACTTGGTACTTGAAAGAATTAATGGGAACACTTCAAATCCATCCTGTGAACAGATCACGAAAAATGAGGAAGGGGGGAAAAAATATCCACTTCAGTATTCTGTATAGGCACATCAAATAGCTATACCAAAAAGGGCCATTGTACATGGTATAAAGCTAGTGCCCTTTCTCTTCACTTTCATGACACAATTCAATGCAGGCTATAAATTACTGCCATACCCGAAACCTTCTGCTCTTAACATCATGCATATTGCAGAAATCCAAAAAACCCAAACAAATAATAAAAAAAACAACAAAACCAAAGAAAGAAATTAAGTTCCCAACACCAAGATTTAACGGAATTTTCAAAGTCTGAATCCAAGAACTAAAACAATTTTTTAGACTTAGGCAAAAAACAACCATGCAACTCAATACAAGAACCAGCAGGACCTTCCATGCCATTATAAGCACTCTGAAAACATAAAGAGCATCCATGGTGGAGTTAAACAATACCATATAATGTGAAAGTACGTCAGGAATCAAGAATCAACAAACTGCTGTTAATGAAGTCTTAACATAGTTGGGAGAGGGGCACAACTTTTTAGTTTTGATATTAAATCCCTGAACACTCACTTCAGTTTTAGTTTCTTCAGACTGGCACAGCGCATACATGCAAAGGAATCTAAGAAGTAGGGCACTTCTCTACTCTTTTGGGAATTTAGTCACGCAATCTCAACAAGAGTAACATCACAGCTTTTTGTTCACACATTTCTTTTCACAATCTGAGACCCCTGAGGAAAGTACAGGCTCAATGAAATCGAATCATGCTTCTAGGTAAAAGCATACTTCTTCACTGGCTTAGACACTCACAAAACAGAAAAGAGTTAAAAAATGGAGTCAATAAAAATTGCTCATCTCTCCCTTAAAAGTAAGAGTCTATTAAAATCAGTTATTTTTAAAAACCCTAACTCTTAGAACTGTTCAGCGCTTACACTGTCTCTGTTATATTAAATGTGCAGATCAAGATTGACAGATACATGAAATACTTGTAAAACCTAGGACTTGAGAAGCAAGTCAGCTACATATCTATCTTCTCCCTAATCACATAGCTCATGGGAAAAAAGTGCCAAAAAGCAATCAAGTGATGCTAAAATGATACTGGAAGATCATAATTTTTCATAAACTAAGGCAATGGCTTCTAACTTCCTCTTACCAAGAGGACCACACAAACAAACTGATAACATGTCCTGTGGTGGTACAGGCTTTGACAACTTATTTTCTTGCAATGGCCAGCACTGCTGGAGATTATCCAAGGTAACAAACACTGCTCAGACTGAAAGGCTGGCAAAATCCATTCTAATAATCCAGCTATGTGTCACATAGTGTACCTGCACATGCCATTGTGCATTGTAATCATCCCTGTTCTATGTAGTGTGTAGTTAGAAAGCATTTGGGTATACCTAAGAAAAATCCCTACGAAAACATCAAACGTTTTCTAATAAAATCTACTCAGAAATAGTACAGCACTGACAAGCTCACCATGATTTGACTTCAGCTCCCTCAAGAAAGGTGAAGAGTTTCAGTTCTAAGAAAGTTTCTGGGAAATAAAGCTTTTCAGCAGAAAACTCATAAACCATACATTTCTGAAACTATTAATCCTACTGTTATTCCTCTTCTTTTTATTTAGCCAATATACTGGCCTAGATCATTACATTGTAGCGTGCCCAAGAGCTATACATTTTTTTCCTCTGTTAAATATCTAAACAGTTTGTTAGATTTGTTTTGCATATAAATAAAACCAGCAATCCATGCTCAAAGCCTTATTATTTTTTTCTAACTAGAAGCATATATATGAGTCTGTAATAGAATTTTCAACAGACTTTTGAATTACTATAGTGGCAATAAGCATTGCAGTATCTCTTGGCATTATGATTTGCTGCATGCTAAAGTCATGCATCATACAAAGTGCCAAAAAAATAAATTTACTGAGATGCCATTTGACAATGAGTTAGAATAGAATGTAAAATGGTTAAGTGAGAAAGATGAAGATGGCAAATTTGTGCAAACAAAAATTAGTCTTCTGTGCAATGTACACATTCAGAGCAACACTTCATGAGCTCAGCAATTGCATTTAATGAGTACTATAATCTCCATGCAATTACAAAAGAACCATTAGACAAGAAGTTAGGCGCATTAACTGCATATTTAAAACATTATTTATCATAATGAGCTGAGAGCTTTTAGGTGAAAAATTTGTAAACAAGGTAAGCATGCTGCCTTTTCTCCATCCCAGAAGGCATCTGTGCACCTCTACCTCAAGTCTAAGAGGACACCATTAGTACAGTGTTAGCAATTCAGGCTTTATTAGCACTATCAAATATAATTCCAGCTCAAGGATCCCCAGGATTCATAAGCTGGAACCACACTCTTGAAATCAGAGACAAAGTGTTTTGAAGAAGATGAGAGAGGAAAAGGGAGTAAAAAAGCATACTCAAATACATGTCAGTCAACACGTTTGACAACAATGCAGAATTGTAGGTCTACAGGGAAAAATGACTTTCAGATATGTAGTAGTTTCTCTTCTCACCATACCTGTCCTGGATCATTGTACCACAGTTCTTCATGGAGACGATCTGGGTGTGCTTTTTTACGCTTTATTTCCGCAATGACGTCAAAAACTTCAGAATCTGAACTGCTAGAGCAGCTGCTGTCATCTTCAGAGTCACACTCTGACTCACTGGAAGTCTCTGATTCAGAGAGCAAAAAGTCAGCTGAAAAACACTCCGTGCACTCCACCCCAGAAGCAATGCATTCTCTAACACAACTGCATCATACTGAAAACTATTAAAGTTGTGCATGACATTCACACTAATGATAAGAGGGATAGTAACAGTAGTTTTAATTAAAAATTTCACAAATGCTATGGGTATAAAAAGCATACAACAAGTGTATCTGTTTGCACACATCAGATTTCTGTTTGGCTGTTCAGAAGCACCATGGATTAGTTGTAGAACAGCAATTTCAGTTACTTGGCATTAATGAGCACAGAACTATAACCTACACAAGTATGACCATAAAGTTAAAAAACAAAAAATGAAAAAGAAGAAAGAACAAAAAAGAGAAAGAATACACAAGGTCACTATTATGAGCTAAACAGAACATTTTGTTTGAAAGTTAATCCTGCTTGTTATGAGCAAAGTGCTTGCATCTAGTCTCATTTTACCCAAAACTACACCCACCTGTAGCAAATAATGCCTATTTAAGAGTTTCAAAACTGCAGATATGGATAGAATTATTACAGAATGTTAATAAAAATAATTTCAAAAACCATGCAGATGTGGTACTTCAGGACATAGTTTAGTAGGCATGGTGGTGTTGGACTAACATTTCAACTGGATGACCTTAGAGGTGTTTTCCAACCTCAATGATTTCATGAGTCTAGAACATGGACTATTTGACTAATTTTTCAAAATCAATTAATTTTAATAAATTCATTATAATGTATTATAAACCACAGACAAGAAGAAAACCTGGAACTTCTAGCTGAATGAATCCAGCCATAAGTTTTTTGGAAGCCTTGCGCTGCCGGTTTTCCTTATAATTTTATTTTTTAAGTAATTTTTCTTCATATTAACTGAAAAAAATTCCAATTTATCAGGGAGAATAATGCTAAATAAAAAAATAGAATATGGTTCTGGACTTCTTAAAATGTCTCCTTTGTGGTGCCATCAGAGTAATGCTAATAAGTGTCTGGACTTAATTAAAAAAAAACAAAAAACCAAAAAAACCCATACCACAAAGAAACCAGAGCCCAATCTCACACATATCTAACCTTGTGCAGCACTTAACAAGTGACTCTGAATCTTATATATGTAGTATCACTCACTTCCACAGATCTTCTCAGCTCCAAATTAAATAAGTGTCCTCATGGCCAACATATAGAGCACGATATAGGTAAGGTTTCTTACCATTTCTAAGTTTTGACTTAAAAGAAAACATATTACTACAATGTAAATGCTCTGAAATACTGTGAAACTATGGTTTAAAGTACGTATATTTATTGAATACAAGACTGTCCTTCATTGAAAGAAAAAGAGAAAGAAAATGAGAAAATATTACTCGTACAATATGCTTCCTTTTTTAATTCAAATCAAGAGGGTTTTTTATACAGTCCATAATTCAGTATAAAATGTTATTAAAATACATCCTTCATGATTTACATAGGTCACAGACGCTCAGTTGCAATAAAGTTTTACCAGAATGTAAATGCATATATTCACAAACTTGAGTTTTAGAAGTTCACTGATAAACATTAGTTAGTTGTGTAAGTCTAATTTTAGGTGCAAAATGAGTGCAGGACCTGTGAGAATAAGCTGGAGTTCTGAAAGGCCAATGCAAATCTTTTGGATTTCACGTATTGAAATCAGGCTCTCAACGATCCAAAAGTGCTCTTGGAGTACACTGCTGTCTCACTACTACTGCTCACACCAGGCAGAATACAGACAGCATTTATGTAAGTATAAAATAAGACAAACTATTAAGACACTATAGAAGTATATTTGCAGGAGAAGCTGGTACAGACACCAAGTCAGGTCAGGGGACCAATGAAGATGCAGAGCCCTCAAGTCCTCCAGAAAGAGTGGAAAAAAGAAACACAGAGCAGTTGCTCTTCACTCTATTGTATTTTAGCCTGGAGCAGCAAGGGAAATCTCTCTGCTGAGATGTGAGGAAGCAAAGCTTTATACACAGGTATATTAAATACAGCAGTTTTGTTCCTGCTTTATCCTTATGAAAATATGCTTCCCGAAAAACCTTACATTTACCTTCATCAGTGATTATTTAGTGAACTTAAATAAGGTCAAATCCACTGTTCAAAAAAAACCCATAAAAAGTGCTTCCTTTACAAAAGGGAATTCCATTTTATTTAATCTATGTTTACTTTTTCTTTCATCTTTATTGTATCCTTTTATATTGCCAGCATTAACTGAACATGTTATTATATACCTGTATTTCCACTTTAGAATTTTTGACATGTGATTTTTAAAGAGTTAGAAAGATCAAATATGAGATCTGAAGCAGCTTAATGGGCAAACACAAAGCATCAGTTAAAAAGCAAGCCCAACAAATTATCTATATTAGTGATACACCTAAAAATTTCTTGAAGTAATGCAACTGGCTGAAAAACAAACTATGAAACACTGAAAATTCTAGAAGTATAGAAAGAACAGCTAACAGCTGCCTCAAAACGTAAGAAAAATAACTTTCACTTTCTAAGTACACAAATTGTTATCATTCAACTAATATTCCTGCACTAACTGATACAGCTAGCAGACTTATTTCACTGCAAGAAGATACACATAGGTGGTGCATAAAAAGGCAGACAAACTGTATTTTGAAAACAGGTGCTTCTGCATAAGACCATAGCAAGCAAAGTTGCACAACCAAACCTGGTGCGATATCAAGCAGCCATGTGAGCTGAAACCATTAATCTTGCTTCCTTCTCAGAAATGTAAGACTAGGAGCTCCTGAAAGCTTCATATGCACGATGCTTTGGCCTAGATGATCATGCTAAAGATGCTTTCATGCCATGGAAGAGACTTCAGCATAAGACAATGCTGGATACCCTCTACTTGCCCTTAGGCTTACTAGATAAAGAATCTAGCTTGACTTCAGTCAAAGGCAAAGGTAAAACTCCCATGGACACATAATACAAATCTAAAAAACATCAATTAACCTAGCAACATTATAGAATATAATAAACCTGTCAAAACAAGGTTAACTGCAGATTATTCCATTTCAGAGCTTTTTAATTACTTCGGCCTACCTAGATCTTCATCCAGCTTGGTCTTTGGTGGCTCCCATGGAGGCCTGGCTGCTTTGGCCTTCGCCTGTCGCTTTCCCAACTCCTCATCAAACTTTTCATAGAGATCTCGGAGCTTGCTTGTTCCTACCACAGTAGAGTCTCCCTGTTAATTAAAAAACAGAACAACAACAAAAAAGACTGTTGAAATAGCATAAGAACACAACACGTTCCAGGATTTCAAAATGAAAAGCAAGAGGGGAACAGAAAGATTTGTGCAGTTCAATGAAACATGAAAATATCTATTAAGGCTTTGCCATACAATTATATTTTTCCACCAGGTGAATTAGCAGAAAGATGACTTCATTTGCTGGTGTATTATCACCAGACCTTCAGCCTAATTAAGCAGAACTATGGCTAAGCATATTTAGTAGAGCTCAGCATTGATTTTAACAGGTTTAGAAGAAATGGAAAATCTGTGAAAGTATTTTGCAATTAAAAAAAATTTAATCACACACAAGAAACACAAAACCTAGCTTATTTGTTGCCTGTTTTGAATCATGATCATTTCAATCTATGTGTCATTCTCAAAAAAACCCTACAACCAACTAGAAACACAAATCCCCCACAAAAATCCAGAAACTTCTCCCCTCTCCATCATGACTCCACAAGCAAATGTTATTGTCAAGTACAAAGAACCCTGACTTCCTTTTTCTGTACAAAATTTCTCCAATGCTGTAGGAATATATGGTGCCTGAGGGATCTTTGCTCAAACACAGGTATATGGGAAAAAAACCCACCCTCCCCTCTAGGAGACAAAAGCGCACCTTCTTCCAGGTCCTGTTAATCTGAATGCAAACAAACAGAAGAAACAGATGAAAACAGAGAAGAATGCCAACAAATAAAGCCCTTAACAGGGTTAAAAGACTAAAATGGTTGGGAAGAGAGAATGATTAAATGACACAAACATGATCTTTCTGAAGGCTTCATATTAATCAAGTAAACAAATAATTAATAAAGGAATATGTACAGTAATTTCAGAGTTTTCTCACAAACATACCACTTGATCCATAGGGTCACTGGAATAATAGCTTTCAGAATGGGTACATCGAACCCAGACTGGCTTAAGTAATTCCTCATCTTCCTCTTCATTTTTTTCAGATGCGTTCTCCTCTGATTCTTTTTCTTTGATAGCTGTATAATTTTTCTCTTTGTTAGAGCTCTGGTTCTCAGACCACCTTTCTCTGTCCTCCTCCCATCGAGGTCTCTTTCTCTCTTTGCTTGGAGACCGGCTTAGTGGGAGAAAGCAAACAAAATCAGTTATCTTTACTATTTTAACAGTGACAGTTTCACAATGAAAACCACAGTTTGCTTCAGATCAATACATTAGTCTATCATATGAACTTCTGCAATATCCAATTGCTTCCTCCTGCTTTGAACTTGCTCCATAAAGAATATTTTGCCGTTCTGACTTACTACAAAAATGTACTTAAAATCGAAAGGGCTTTTGTATTTTAAATCTTATTCCACATTTAGAATGGAAAAAAAAGTTATTTTAAAGTGTATACATGTGTTATAGGTGACTTTCTTTTAATTCTGTTCCAAACCTAGAAACTCATCACTAAAAACTAAAAGCCACATTACTTACAACTAGAAGTTACAATATAAGGAAGTTTTAACACATAGTCCACAAACTATTTGCATGAGAAAAGAATTAAGAGTTTGATGAGAAGGAATGTACATAAACCACACAGCTTGTGTATGGTAACTCTTTCATTCCTTTGAACAACACAAACTGTGATATTGCCTCCTGCTACAAGAGTAACACTCTAAAACGCTGAATGTAGGAGAACAACTTTTTTTTTTCTTCCTCTACCTATAAAACCAGTCATGTTGCACCGACTTCCACTATCTAGGATTCAGAAGGAGCATCAATATAAAAAAAGCTTCTAAAAGATGATCTAAACACAGAATGACTGTAAAGAAACTTGATACTTTACAGACTAGAAGTAGATATGAGAAGAAGTCTTTAGGATGCAGTGGTAAAGTCCTCCTCTCCAGAGATTAATGTTGTTCCTAACTCAATAAGGTCTTGAGATAACTGACATTTGCATGGACAAGCAGATGGTTATAAACTTATGACACTCATATTTTCTGAGTTTCAAATCAGGCACATCTGCACATATACATAGACAAAAATACCACGTTTGGATGCACAGAGCCCCAAATACACAAGAAACCAAACAAACTTCCTTACCTTCCTGCTCTCTTGTAATCTTTTTTGTAGGATCTATCTGGTGATGGTGACCTTCTGCTGTCACGGTGTCTATGCCTCTCCCGCTCCCTTGGAGAGGTAAAAACATAAGTTAAATGAGAAATCTGCCATTTCATAAGTTCCACAGGAGTTAGAAGTGTTTCAGACAAGCCCTCTCTCCCTGACAGTCACCTCAAGCACACAAAAAAACCTGATAGACACAGAAAATCTGCACCATGCTGAAACTATTAATCTCATCTACAAGAGTCAACCTGCACATACACACAAGTAACTTGACCACCTAAACACATTTCTGGGACAAAAGAGCTTTAAATTAACTGAAGGTTTCAGGAAGACTGGCTGGAAAACTGCCTGGCAGAAAAAGACCCCAGAGCCAGCAGTGTGCCTGGGTGGCTAAGGCAAACAGCATCCTGTTTATGTTTATTTTGTTTCCATATACATAACATGAAATAGAACGCTAATGTACAAAGCACAAAGTTAATATAAATTACCTATGTCATTTCCCCAGAATTTTTTCATCCTTCTCTGCCCATGCCTTGTTCAAGCATGGATTTCAGTCTTCACAGAGAGCATATCCTATGCCATCTGATTTATCTGAGAGACGGATGCTGTGCAAAAACACACTAAGGCTGCCCAACAGCTCTCATTAAAATAAGCAGATATATTGTCAACCAGATCTAGAAGCTGTTGGTTTCAAGCAGTAATCTACAAGTGTTTGAGAAAGAAGCTGCTGAAAATGTGCATTTTCAAACTTAAAACTGAACTTTAAAAGCTAAACAACAAATTGGGAAATTACATAGCACACATTTGAGTGACTTACAAATGCCAGCTGCATTCAGTTTTAGGAATATCAAAGTAAACTCAGTGAATGTGAGGTTTGGATTAGTTTGGGGTTTTTGGTTTGTTTGTTTGCTGCTGCTGCTGTTTTTTAATACAGCTGTCTAAGGCTCTGCAATTAAATCTCTGCACATCTAAATCAAAGTGGCTTAATTTCCACAGGCACTAAGTGTAAATTCATGTTTCAAATGTGACATGAGAAAATTCAGAGTTTCTAAAATTAAAGCATGTGATCCAGATGTCCAGGTAAATATTTAGATACTTAGCTTTCCAGTATCTGTCTTTGAATATTCTGACCTAGATCATTACATACAAAAAGAGTCACCAAGACATCTGAAACATTTTAACTGATTTGCTGTGAAAGACCATGCAGCAAACTGCATCAGCTCAGTTCATAATCTGCAAGCTGTTTGTGTCTGTGAATCAGAGGGATAGAAAAAGAAGCAGTACACACTCACCCATCTGAATCATAAGATGTCAACACAGTCTACAACTTGCCTATTTCTTACAACTCACATAGGCTAATTTTCACCTCAGTCCTCTCTTGAGATCACAGGCTGGCTAGCTGAGGTCTCTATCCTGAACAGATAGGTATGCACTCACTAGGAGGTCCCATGAAGCCTGCACACATCTGCGGTAGCTTCCCATGAGGATGACGGCAGAGCAGGATGCACAACATGCTTTTCATTAAAACTGCAGGGATTAGATACATGCACCTATCAGACTACAACCCCATATAACTGATGGTTCTTTACAAACAGAGGGCTTACTCAAAGAAAGACCAAATTCAAGTAACACCTGGAACCCCAATTCTGGAAACTACATCTTGAAATTTGAAGTGCTGGGACTGTTTCTAAGGTTCAACTTTGAACACAGTTTTTTGCACAAAGTTGTACTACCTCTATTCTCATGCTACATGTTACTATGACAAATACCCATGAGAGCAGAGCACTACTCAGCAACCCCCTCAGTTTTCAAATTAAAGCTTATTTGTTTCCAAATGTGTCCACAGACAAGGGCAAAAAGTCTGCCAGCTTACAAAATAAGCACTGTATCTGAAAGCTGTCAAAACAGTAGGTCTTTGCATCAGACCCGAGTACTGGCTATTTTCCGAGTCTACGAGTGAGGGAAGAACATTGATCCAAATAAATTCTATAGGACAATGACAACATTTCTTCCTTGGAAAGCAGAAAATACATCATTACCTGTTACGCTCATAACTCCTGTGATGAGGTGATATTCTTCCTCGGTCATAATCTGCCCGGTGCCGACTGCTTTCCTGTCGCCTTCTATCTGGACTCCGGCCTCGATCGCGACGATCCCCATGGTTAGCTGACCGATGCCTGTCACTATGGATGTGACCGTGTTCACGATGCCGGTGCTCATCATAGTGCTTACTCCTGTCTGGAGACCGTCGATCACTTTGTGACTTCTCACCTTGGTACTGACCCGTGTGCTGAAAATGGGTGCTGCTGCCACTGGCATTGGTAGCGCTGCTCTGAAAGGAGCCAGAGTTGTGCTGGTAGCTGTTGAAGTTAGGTGGTGGGAACGACTGCTGGGAATACCCTGTGGAGTACACAGGCTGGTAGCTGACTTGCTGTGGTATGACGGGTGGTGGGGGAGGATGAGGCACTGTGGGAGGAGGCATCATGTAAGGAAAGGTGCTTTGCCCAGCAGGAGTTCCTGGCACAGGAGCGCTGCTAGGATTTGGCACTGGCGGAGGAGTGGGAGGGAAGCATGGAGGCACTGGGAAGGTCTGCCTCATCTGGTGGTTTGGAAATGGTGGCCTCATAGGACACTGGCTGATAGGATTTTGCGTAGAAGGGGGTACTGGAGGAGGGTAGTGTACAAAGTCTGGCCTGGGAGGTATGTAACCAGTGGCCGGAGGGTTTGAATAGGTTGTTGGAGGGACAGTTTGCTGGTCATACTGGTATTGTATGGAGGGCTGTTGTGGGTGAAGCTGACGTAGATTCTGAGGGCGGTAGGTCTGTGTTGAAGTTCTTGCTCCTGGTCCCCCCTGACCACGGGGACATCCTCGCCCAGAATGGAAAGACATGGCTCACCTTTAATGAGGAAAATAGAAGTCCAATGTCATACAAGTTTTGTAAGATGTCATTAATGAATTTACAGGAGCTAATCCTGAAGTGGTAAAATTACAGTTTCTGCAGTTTCCTTTAACAGAAGCAGTGAATGATGTCCACTGACTTTCACCAGTAGCTTTGTGACCCTCAGACCCCTAGTACAGGTCATTTATGTCCCTTTAAGCTTCTAATCAATGAAAGCACTCTACTGTCTTTAATCCAGAACCCAAACTGGATCATGCTACCTAATTTAAAACAAGGTTAATCTCAACAAATGATTGATACAATGACCAGCCAAGGATACAAGCGCCTCTGGTGGTACTCAACAGAGGCTTTGCTGTTAAAGCCTTCAGATACCCCACACCAAAGAAACTACTCATTTTAACAACTGTAATTGTTATCTAATGTCCCATTACAAGGAGTTCTTTCTAGAACATGATTCTAAACTTCATACTCTACCAACACTTGCCCCAAGTGGATCTAAGTTACTTGGTCCAACGAATTAAGTAAATTTTAAATGAGAGTAACAGTTTACATTCACAATTGATATCCCAATTTAATAAATTATTGAATTCAACAGGTACTTCAAAGTATTTTAAGTTAGGCAGGTATATTTCTGTGGAATGAGAATCTTGCGGGTTACAGGAAAAAAAAATGACAGATTGTGCTGCTACTCCAATTCACTGAAATCAATGGTTCCCAAAAAATCTATCAGCTGCCTGCTTGGCCCCGTTAGCTTTCCAGCAATTGCCACTGCTTCAAGGAAGCATAAGTCTTGCTCAAAACCATTCATGTATTTAATGTATAGTATTAGTGTTTATTATAAATGAAAACCAACTGCGCTTGATTAAAGTTAAAATTCATTCTTTAATTATAATGTTAAGTTTCAAGAACTGGAAGAACAAACACTCAAAACCAACAATTAAAATAAAATTAAAAACGCATTCATGGTGTTTTAGCTGGACTGGAGGGAGAGGAAAAAAAATATTAGTTAAGCAGTGGCAGCAGTCAAGTCTTGCTTTCTGTAAGCAGGAAGAGAGAGAAAGAATGGAGACACACACAGACACAACTGGAAATATTGGCAGAAGAAGAAAACAAAGCTTCCCTTTTAGTGAGGCTTTGCCACTGCTGTAGTCCCCAAACAGAATATTCTCCCACCTGCTATCATGCAACAAGGACAACCTGGATTGCTCAAAGAGCATTGCTTTCAGCTGCATTCTGGTAACAGTGTTGCAAAAGACTTAGCATGCTGAGAGAGCACAGACAACTTCTGTTGAACTAGAGAAAGTTAAAAAAAAAGGGTGGGGGGGAACGACTGACATCAAGGAGGAGAAACTGAGAGGCACCAATTCTCTTATTAAACACACAGGACTTAGTGGAAGCTATTGGATTTGATACTGGTGGCATTCATTCCCTCTGCAAAGCAACCAAGGGCCAAAATAAGAAAGAATTGCTTTTTCTAAGGAATTTCTAGAAGGCACTGCCCACTATGGTAGTGTCATTCCTTTCTTCTAGTTAACCTGTCCCAACTGAGTACCATCCAGCCTCATAAAGGCTCTCAAAAAGAAACAAGGAGGGGGAGGAAACAAGTCCTTTTCCATTATTTTGTCTGGCAATATTGCAACCTTTTACTACAGTTAATTCTAATTCATTAACTGCTGAATCAATTTTGCTTTAGTTTCCCAGTCATGAACTCAGACAGCTCAGGCTTGCACCAGAAAACTGGTTTTGAACTTTGTTGATACTTACACACACATTTTATTTAAACAGGTTGGGCTAAACTCTTTTTACCTTAAACAAATTAAAGCAAAGGCCACAGTACCATAGTGCCTTGTCGTAAAACACATTTCCACACATCATAGCGTTCAAATAAAATGCCTTCTTTATTGCCCCTCTCTTAAATACAGCTCTAAGACTTCCCCAACACCAGGAAGCCACTCTGGTTCTATCACTGAAATTTCAGTGCTTCAGAATGCACAGAATCAGAGCTGAAAGAAAAAATACTGTGAAATATTGAAACAATGATTTTTTTCATAAGATCATAAAATAGTTAGGGTTGGAAGTGACCTTAAAGATCACCTAGTTCAAACTCCTCTGCCATGGACAGGGACACATCCCAGTGGATCAGGCTCGGTCTCCTCGGAGTCTTCTCTTCTCCAGGCTGAATAAACCCAACTCTCTCAGCCTGTCCTCATATCAGAGGTGCTCTAGCCCTCTGATCATCTTGGTAGCCCTCCTCTGGACCTATTCCAACAGCTCCATATCCTCCTTATGTTTTTTTCGACTTTTGTTTTATTCTGATTTTTTTTCCAATTTCAAAATAATGAAAAATATTGAAACAATAACCACTAATAATGCGACAAGGTGATTATAAAGCACTCTGCGCTGCAAACTTTGGTGACGTTGAATTTAGGTTTAAATAAGCACGAACACACATTCCTCTTTCTGCTGCCTAAATAAATTTATTGGTGGGAGGCGTCACACTCAAAATTGGTACAGGTTTCTTATAAAACCGGAAAGCACTCTTTTTTTTTTTTTTTTTCTTATATCGGCAAACACACGGCTGAGTACAACAGGGCACCGAGCCCTGGCCTCATCCTAACACCGCATCCCAAAGCAGAGAAGGCAGCGAACCGCCGCCGGGGCGGGTGATACGGAGGGAGGCGCTGCCGGCAGGGACTCCCGCTCCCCCCCCTCTGCAACCACCACCGAGTAGCCGCGGCCCGGGCAGGGCCCCCCGTGCAGCACGGGGAAACCGCGGCCCTGCGAGCTCAGCGGCCCGAGCGAAGCCTCCCCCGCGCCGCTACCCCCCCCCCCCCCCCTCCCACCCCACGTCGAGCACCTGCCCCGCGGAGCCCACCTGGCGCCCCGGCTCCGGAACAGGAAGCTGGTGGGAGGGCGCTTCGGGCGGATGTGCCTCCCACCCGGAAGGAAGGAGGACTCGCGTGCGGTGGGAGCCGGGGCCATGAGCAGCGCGGGAGGCGGGGAGCGGCGCTGCCCGGGGGCCCTGCGCACATACCAAGCGCTGCCCGTATGGGTGGTGGAGGAGCACCAGGACGTGAGTGGCGGGGACGGGCCGCGGTGGGTTGAGCCTGGCGGGACACCCAGCGCCCCCGCTGCTCTTCGGCTGGAGAGGAAATAGAATTGCTTGGGAAGATTGTGGAATAGATTTTTCTAGAAGGTATTCTAAACTGTTAGGGTCCAAAACATTTTGCTAAGACGACGAGGCAGAGTTGCTAGCAACAAAAATGTTTATTACAAATTGTGAAAATAAATGCGCATAAAATGTCGTAGCTGATCGACCAGCGGTCACCTCATGGCCAATTTGGAGCGAACCCCGAAATGAGAATTCGAGGGCTTCTTATAGAGGCTAAGCTTTCAGTTAAACAAAGACTTCAAAGACATGCAATTAATACAGGAATTTTACAAGCCAGATAGTAACATTGTGGTGTTAGCTCATATCTTCGGAGAAGGATTTATGGTCATTCTGAGGGGAGATGTCTCTCGAAACTCCCCTTCACTCTTCTTCCCTCCCAGAGTCTGGGGCAGACAGGCCTTATCTCCAAACCGTACCAGGCCAGCAGCCCACTCTTGAAAATAAACAAGAAGTAAAAATGCTCTGACAGGGGAATCCTGTCCTTCCTTGAAAATAAGCAAGAAATAAAAAACGTCCTGACAGAAAAAGTTCCTAACATAAACCACAAGTGGAACGGGGGATGATCAATGGCAGGCAGCGCGGCTTTGCCAAGGCCAAATTCCTGTATGACCAACTTTGTGACTTCCTATGATGAGGTAACCACAACAGTGGACACAATTAAACCAACACGATTAAAGCCTTTGACACACTCCCCCATAACATTGTTCTCTCTAAATTGGAGAGACATGGATTTGATGGTTGGACGGTATGGTGGATAAGAAACTGGTTGAATGGTGGTATTCAGGTCAATGACTCAAAGTCCAGATGGAGATCCACAATAAGTGGTGTTCCTCAGGGGTCCATTCTGGGACCGGTGCTGTTTAATATCTTCATCAATGATATTGACATCAAGATTGAGTGTACCCTCAGCAAGTCTGCTGATGACACACTGGAAAGATGGGATGTCGTTCAGAGGCACCTGGACAGGCTGGAGAAGTGGGCCTGTGAGAACCACATGAGATTCAACAAGGCCAAGTGCTAGGTTCTGCACCTGAGTCTGAGCAATCCCTGATTTCAGTGCACAATGGGGGATAATCTGATTGAGAGCAGCCCTGCAGAAAGGGAATTTGGGGGTGCTGGTCAGTGAGAAGCTTAATGTGAGCTGTCAGTGTGTGCTCACATCCCAAGACGCCAACCACATCCTGGGCTGCATCAAAAGAAGTGTGACCAGCAGGTTGAGGGAGGTGATTCTGCCTATGCATTCCTCTTGTGAGACCTTGTTTGAAGTATTGTGTCCAGTTCTGGATTCCTTAATGTAAGAAGGATATGGAGCTGTTGGAACAGGTCCAGAGGAGGGTTACAAAGATGATCAAAGGACTGGAGCACCTCTACTATGAGGACAGGCTGAGAGAACTGGGGTTGTTCTGCCTGGAGAAGAGAAGGCTCCAAGGAGACCTCATAGTAACCTTCCAGTACCTGAAGGGGTCCTGCAGGAAAGCTAGGGAGGGACTGTTTAAATAGACTTGTAGTGACAGGACTAAGAGCAATGGGTATAAACTGGAAAGGGGCAGATTTAGAGTAGACAGAAGGAGGAATTTCTTCACCATGATGGTGGTGGGACACTGGAACAGGTTGCCAAGAGAAGTCAAGGATGTCTCCTCCCTGGAGGTGTTCAAGGCCAGGCTGGATGGGACCTTGAGCAGCCTGATCCAATGGGAGGTGTCCCTGTCCATGATAGGGGAGTTGGAACTGGATGATCTTTAAGGTTCCTTCCAACCAAACCCATTCTGTGAAGTTTAGTTTAAATTGCTACTAATCAAATCAGAGTATGATAATGAGAAACAAACACAAATTGTAAAACATCATCACAGCTTAACTTTATTGCCAATTTTCTCTACCTCCTCTCCTGGTATGGTGTAGGGCAACAAGGCATGGAAGTTCCAGTGAGATCATCATACGTTGTCTCTGTTGCTCCTTTCTCCTCAGAGGGAGGACTCTTCACCCTCTTATGTTCCAGCATGGGGTCCCTTCCACAGGAGACAGTTCTCCACAAATTTCTTCAACATGAGTCTTTCCTGTAGGCTACAGTTGCTTATGAACTGCTCCAGTGTGGGTCCATTCCATGGGCTGCAGTCCTTCAGGAACAGCATGCTCAAGTGTGGGTTTCCTATAGGATCGCAAATCCTGCCAGTAAACCTTCTCCAGTGTGGGCTCCTCTCTCTGTAGGTCCACAGGTTCTGCAAGGAGCATGCTCCAACAAAGGTTTCCTGCAGGGTCGCAGCCACCTTCTGGTATCCACTTGCTCCATCATAGGGTCTTCCGCAGGCTGTAGGCGCATACCTGCTCCTCCATGGGCTGCTGGTTGACAGCCTATCTCACCATGGACTGCAGAGGAATCTCCACTCTGGCACCTGAAGCACCTCCTCCCACTCCTTGTTCATTGCACTTAGTGTCTGCAGAGTTGTTTTCTCTCACATCTCTTTCTGGCTGCAGTTGCTGCTGTCCAGGTTTCCCCCCACCTGACTTCTTACATATGTTATCACAGAAGTGCCACCGCTGCCACTGATGGGCACAGCTTTGACCAGGGACGAGTGCATCTTGGAGACGTCTGACACTGGCTCTGTCTGACATGGGAGAAGCTTGTAGTAGCTTTTCACAGAAGCCACCCCAAAGCCTCCCACTACCAAAACCTGACCACACAAGTCAAATATAGGATCCCTCGGGTAGTGCATGGGAAGTAGCTTTATTTGTTTATTTCTTTCTCTGGAGCATGGAGGCTTAGTCTGGTAGGTGGAAGCAAATGAAGATGCCCAGGGCATCCTCTGTGCTCTCTCCAGTGGCCTCCTGGGAGGATTCGTCTGCCCACAATGTAATCTGGGTCTCCCCACTTTGGGTACTTCCTTGGGAGTAGTCCCCACCTCTGCAGCTATACACAGACCTGTAACTTGTATTCTTTCTCATTAATGAAATATAAACGAAGTTCAGTGCTCAAGTGATGTGAATTTCCTTCCTGATCCAGTGATTGGATTTTGGCATCTTTTCAGCCAATTCTTCCTTATTTTTTCCTTTCTTCTTTGAGTTGTAGTTGTTATAATTAAAGTACCTTTATTACCCTGCTCTTAAGTTAGCTAGGCATCGATACAGTACTTAGAAGCCCAACTCTACATAGAGTATGACAATGTTGACAGCAGATTGGTAAATGTAATAAAATCACATCCTAAGAAGCAGAATGGCTGCCGCTTGATGAGAAATGTTAGCTTTGGGACTTTATTTTTTTTAGGTAAGTAATTAAACAAGAGGGTGGAGAAGGAATTGCTTTCAAACTACTTGTTCACATATGGTTTGTGTATGATAGCCTAAGCTGTTAGCCGTAAGTAAGCAGAATCTTTACCCAGTGGTGCAGGATCCTGCAAATTTTAGTGAGTATTACCAGAGGCATGAAGACCTAATGGAAATAAAAATAATAAAAAAAAATATTAGCACTAGGAGTGTCTTGCAAATAGGAAATTTCAGTGTAAAAGTTATTTCTAGTGTAAAGTTATTTAGTGTTCTGAACTTGTAAATGGTTTAACACAGGTCACTTTTGCTAAGAATCACTGTAATATATGATGTCAGAGCTGTTTTGCTGTGGTAACCAAGGACTAAGAGTGTCACTGCGGTAGGAGTACTACAATAATGACTATTAATGGTTCATCTTTGTTTTTCTCTCTATAGTTCTGTTTTCAATTAACAAAGTCTATTCATACTAAATAAATATGCTGTGTTTTCAGTATTTGTGTGTATATATATCGGTCTGTCTTTCATAAAGTCCTTGGCCTTTCATACTAAAGTGTAAGAACTTCCCAGAAACTTTATACAATCCTTTGCTGACAACTGATGTTCCTCTAAGGCAAAGTGTCACTGGGTGTGTCATACTTTTATTAATAGTACCAGCTGGTATAAAGAGAATTTTGTTCTTAATCCAAAGCAGGAGAATTTGGAAGGTTAGACATCCTAGTTGCTCGTGTCTTCATACTCACCTGGTCTCATAATTTGTAGTAGCACTTGCCTGAGATGAAACTTTAACTTCAGTGCAAAGTTTGTAGGTTGTTAGGTATGCCAGATCACTTCCTTTTTCCAAAGAAGTAAAAGTCATGAATCAGGAAGCCTTTGATATTTTTAATTTTGTTTTATATACTATTCTAGTAGTATACATACAACTGCATATATAGTGAGTCAACTGAGGACTTCATTACTAGACAAATATAATACAGTCCAAATTTCAGTTGCAAGTCATGTTTTGTAGTTATACCCATACAGTGTGCAAGATTTGTCATCGTATTCAATTTATGCAAACAAATTAGCTCAATTTCTGTTGTAATGTAGAGATCATGTGTAATTTTTGTTGCCCACTCCTTTTATAGTCTTCACATTCCCTGTGTAATAGGGCTGTCATTCACAGTTCTTACTAGATTTGGTCTGGCACCTAAGGCAGTTACTGCCCCAGAACTGTGGGAGGGGCTCCATTTACTGCCATTCAGTGTGAGAGGTATCTTGAATCAGTCACCAGTTTTCTCATTTTACTACCCTACATTATTGCACTTCAGTGGTTCACTATGCTATAAATTGATGAATTGCCTTATCTCCCATTTTTCCCACTTTTGAGTGAAGACCTTCATCAAGGAATAAGATTGGTCAGTTGAGATAGCAACTTTGCTATTACAGTCACTAAGCCATGTAGGGATTAGGAATTAAGCATTTGTTTCAAGGGGGATACATTAAAAGATCAGCTACGGTTTACATGATGGTGGGGTTGGTTTTCAGTCTCTGTCAGTTAACTTGTAAAACACTAATAATGAGATGCTTTTATCTCCACAGCATGTATGGTGAGGAAGCTTTATAGCACAGGGGAGGCAATGCAGAGGCAATGTTCTGCAGAACAGGAAAGGCGTTCCTGGGGTTCAGTTGTAAATGAATAAAACTAGGAATTGAGTTTAAATAGTGAGAAAAGCTTGTACAAACAAGAACTTCCTATTAAAAAGGAGAAACTAGAGCTGTGATTCTTTAGCAGCTTCTCCTGAGTGGAACTCTTGGGCTCATAATGATTAAAGTTCATGAGCTGTCTTGCCACTGGAGTTGTTTCTTTTTGTATTATTTTCCATCCTCCTCCTCCTTGTAACTCAAACTCTAAAGGAATAACAGTGGTAGTGGTATTTTTGCTGTTAAAGCCATTGCATTTTTCAGCTCACTGTTTACATGGAAGTACTTTTATCTGTGTTGGTTTAGGTGCTGCCTTTCATCTATCGTGCTATTGGTTCAAAGCACCTTCCTGCCAGTAACATCACCTTTGTTCATCTTGACTCTCATCCAGACCTCCTTATTCCTGTGAATATGCCTGCAGACACTGTATTTGACAAAGAAACTCTTTTTAGGTAAGTCCTGGGGACTATCAGAATACTTTCTACATCCTGCTGCCTTTGATTTAGAGTGAATATTGGTATGGCTGTGTAGGATGTATGAATGAAAGAGATGCAAGTCAGCCTCAAGTTGCTTTTTCTGTCTTTTCACTTTTGCTGAAAACTTTACTTTTTGATGTAGAAGTTATGTGTGTGTTTTTTGAATGTGATAAAATATTTAAGTTGTATATAAAGGTACTTAAGACTATAAATTTACTTTGTTAAATTGTTCAGTAGCATATCATGTTATTCGGCCAATTAGTAGTTCCCCTGAGTAACAAGACGGCACTCTTAGTGGATGCTCTACGTCTGAAGAGCTATGCTTTTAAAACAGCCTTTCCCTCTTCATTGAGTAAAATTGCCTTTGATACCGAAATAACATCTCCCATGTTGACATTGTGAATATGTGAAATTGAATAAGATTTTTCTATTAAGACCAATACTATCCCTCATCTTCTCAAGCAGGTTACAAGCCAGAGAATGATCTGTGCTATTGTCTTTCTTCTCCTGTTTTAAAATAAGTAACACTTGCTTCAGTGTTATAGTGATTTACAGCAATGCCAAGACGATGTAATTGGTATGTAAGTAGTTGTATCATGATACCCATAGTCAATATTTTGTTTTCTTTCTTGGATAAATAACAAGATTTGCGCGCTGTATCACACACCTAGAAAACTGGGATGATGATATTCATGGAAGTTACTATTTTGTAGGTGCTGATTGACTCACTTTAGTTACTGAGATTATATTTAAAACCTACTTAGAGTAGCTTACAGTAAAATACTCCCTTGAGGTTACTTTGAAGATATTTAGAACAGTGTTGATGATGCTCCTTGTACTTTTATCTGCATGATATATCAAGAATAGAACAACAAATCCAGGTAATTTACAATCACAGTACCGTGCTAAGAGTGAAGCTGTTTGCACTCTACAATCCTTTCAGAATTGTAGTGTAGATATTTTTAGTCTGTCTTACAAATGAAGACTTAACTTCTTTTGTTTCTTTGATGATGGGAACCTTAGTAATATCAGAGTACTAATTTCAGATTATTTGCTTGGGGGGGTTGGAAGTCATTCGTTGTGGTTTTGACTATGTTTTATTTACAGAGAAAGTAACAGTCTTATCTTCAGTCTTTCTTCATTCATTACAGCGAATTAAGTATTGAGAACTGGATCATGCCTGCTGTTTATGCTGGCCATATTTCTCAAGTAGTGTGGCTTCACCCACCCTGGGCTCAGCAGATCTCAGAAGGAAAACACAATTTTTTAATTGGGAAAGACATATCAACAACTACGATCAGGTAAATTGTCTGCTGTCACATGCAAGTAATATAAATTCTATTTTTGCAGCTTTTCATAGGTGTCTTTTCCTAGGTGTTCTTGGGTAAGTTGAAAATTTAACTTGTATTTGTGGGTTCCTTAGGACGTCATGTGACTGGCTATCCATGTGAGTTGGTACAGTTAATATTGTGCTTTAAATTTTTTTTTTTTAGGTAATATTAGCTGTTCACATTTCCTTTCAGCTACCCAAGCTTTAAATTAGTTTTGTTCTTTAAAGTCAAAGTCTCATCCGCAATTTTTAGCAGAGGATTTGACGAGGAGAGGGGCAGCAGTTAGGTCCTTCTCAGTCCTACCTTATCAGAACTAAACAAACTCAGTTTGCTCAACTTCTTTGTCATGTACCCCAGCCCTCTAATCACCTTAGCAGACTTTCTTCAATTTCTTGTCATCTTTCTTGTCCTGGAGACCCAAACCTGGGCAGAGTATATCAGATGTGACTTCACTGGTGTTGAATAAAAGGAGAAATCTCTTCCTTTCCTTTGATGATTCTTTTTTCTTTTGTGTGGCTTCTTTTGTTTCTTTTTTTTTAATTTAATCTACTTTTTAAAATTTAATCACTGAAACAGGTACACGGGCAGACAGAATACTACATTCTTTGATAAAGTCAAAACTCAATGGGATGAGGCCTTTTGCAGCCTCATCTAGCTTTGATGTTGATTCTGCTTCAGGCAGATGGTTGACAGTGTTCCAGTGACAGCTCATCATAATCCTGTGGGATGCAGTCAGTGACAAATTTGCATTCCCTATACGCACTGCATTGTGTTATACAGCTTGAATGGACATTTACAAATAATGTCTCTTGCCAGCATATCAGAATAAATCTTTTGAAGCAAGTTCAACAGAAGAGAGCAGAGAAATGCTTTGTTTTACCACCTAGAAACACAGAAGCTCTACAGTTCTGAATCTGAGATGTAGTGTAAATGTAAACAATAAGACACAAGCTAGTGCTTTCAGTTACATTTAACCATGAGAACTGACACACATACTTTGTGATGGCTGAATAGCTCTCCCACAGATCCCGTGGTTTCCTTAGCAACCTTGAAAACAATGTTTCAAGCTGCCTCACGAAGACAATCTAGTATCTTTACTTCAGGTTCTAGGCTTACAAATATCATGAAGTTCTTAGAAATATTAACTTCCTACAAGTTTTGTTGCAAACAGATGGCTGGGTAGCCAATAGATAACCTTAGTGTCCCACTAAGGAGGAGGCTGTAGCATGAGTTCGTGTTGAACTCTGGAGAATTTCTGAGAAGAGGCCCTGTAAACGTCCCATCAACAAGATGAAGCTGTGATCCAGGCTCTCACCTTAGCAAGCTTAGGATAGTCTGGCCACAAGACACAAGGGAACTGTTCTTCAGATTTCTGCTTCTCATGAAATTGTTTATTTTTGTGGATGATGATACCCTGTAAGCAAATGAAGCCTTAAGACAAGCGAGCAGACGCTCATACTTCTTAGGCTCATTTCTTTTTAAATCTGAATTTATCATGCATACGATGCTGACATACGGCTTGAAAAAAATAATGTGCGTAATTTAAATAATATTTAAATTTTCACCATAACCAGAGTTTTTTTGTGTTGTTTTCAGTTTGTTTCTTTTTGATTAAGTGGATTCCGCTGATATGTCGTTATTTATCCTCCAGCTACCTGCTGTCTGCCACTTAGAACAGGGATTCTGTATCAGTGGTGAAGAAGAGTTAAATGCTACTTAGTAATATATTTTCTTTGTACTAAATCAGTATCTATGGGTTTCAGGACAATTCTCAAACACATCTAATGGAATTTTCCTTAAAAAATAGGGAATCCAAGACAACGTATCAACAGATAATATCTTGTTAAATTCTGAATGTTGTCTTGAAAATGAAATTCAAAGGAAAATTAATCTTAGCAGCACATAATGTGGAATCTTTTTCTTGTCCATTAAAAACCTTTTAGGGCTATCATAAAAAAATATAGAACGAATTTTAATGTATTGATTTAGCAATAAAGAAGCATAAAAAACTTCAATTTAAAAACCAGATTAAAATAAGTAGTTTTGTGTACATGGTTTTATTGCTTTCGTTATCCGTCAATCATCTGTTTATTCTTCTTGGAATTTCTTAAATGTACATGCTTTTTCCTAAGTTTTTTGCTAAGATGTATATTAACTGTGAGTTATTGTCAATTGTAGGGTTACAGGTACAGATAATTACTTTTTAAGTGATGGTCTTTATGTCCCTGCTGATCAGCTAGAAAACCAGAAGCCTTTAAATTTACACGTCATTCTCATCAGTCCTACTGAAGCATCAAACAGCCAAGAAGAAAATGGCAAAGTAACATCTGCCAAGAGACTGAAGCTAAATACAGATGACACAGCAAGCACCACCTCTGCCTCTTCATCAGGTGCTTCTGGTGAACTTGATCACAGTACCTCATGTCTGAAAAAAAAAGAACTACAAAATGCAAGTGCCCTAAAAAAGGCAGAAATATTGTCAGAGTGCTCAGCTTCAAGCTCTCTCAGAAACAGTGAATGCCCAATAAGGGAAATTGTTAATGATGTCCGCCAAGTACTACAGAAAGGAGATGCATATATTTTAGACATTGACTTAGATTTTTTTTCAGTTAAAAATCCATTCAAAGAAATGTATACACAGGTAAGCATGACAATGGAGAAGCCTCTTACTATTCTCAAAAGAATATCAGTCCTGGCATTTATGTCTATGGAGAAATATTCATCTGAGCTAAGTTAACAGGTTGGTTTTTCGTGATTAATAATGGTAATATTTCAAGGAGAGACATTTAAAGGGACCCTATGCTTCCAAATACCTGGAGCAAGATTCATCAGGGAAGGATGACAGATTGTATCATTTTTTTACCCCTGAAGAGCTGTAACTTGTCGTGATTTGAGCCCGTTACTCATTTCCTTTGCCTGGACTGCTGAGTATAAGGATAAGCAAGCAACTCTTGTCTCTGACTTTTCTTTCTATTCCATTTATAACTTACCTGCACAGCAAAGGTAGCTCACCTGTATGGAGTTATAAATATATAGCTCCTCAAAGATTCCAAGGAGTTAGCAGCTTTTCTTGGCATGAATGGGATTTTTAAGAACTAACTAATCTTCCCTGAAAACTGGGTTTGGCATTTAGGTTTACAAATTCTGCAATATCCTGACTGCTTTTAGCATCTTAATCTCTCTTTAACATTGTTTTAACTTCAACCCAGGTTGGATAATAGCTGGCACTTTAAGTTTCAGCTAGACTACTACATCCTTGTTCACTGTAAAGAAGTGAATATTGTGTCCTTAGTATGTGTTAGCTTTTAACATATAGTATTTATGATCACAGCATCTTCCGACAGTGCAATTTCAGTTGTCCTGTATCACAAAGAGAATTGTACAGCAAAGGGAAAGGTCTTGCCAAATAATAAAATTCAATACCTCTCAGATAAAATACATTCTGAATAAAATAATGGAGTAGTTTATTGGAGGGCTTTGTTGGTTGTTTTTTTGGAGGGGCTAGTGGTATGATGGTGAAAGGGATTTGTTTTGTTTCTTGTGCTTTTGTTTTGTTTTGTGCTATAATAAGTTCCCAGTTCTAGGAACAATTTTCAGAATTGGTACACAGCACTCAGTGTACCTTTTTGATGTAATGATTTCATTTGCAGTTAATATTTCTTAACTAAGTTCCCTCTATTGTAATTCACAATACTTCAATCAAAAATTTTTTACAAGTTAATGCTGGAAATGTAAGAATACAAGGAAAAGCTAAAACCAAAATATGCTTAACCAATACAGAAGGGTATTGTCTTCCCACTGGAAACATTACCCTAAAAATGCTTTGTGTTTCTGTAAAAATTTACTGATTTACCCTTTCTTTCTCCCATTACTCCAGAAAAAAAATCTTGATTATTGACCCTTTGAGTACTGTTAAATAAACAATGAGGTCAGTTTATCCTTGGTTAATAAAACCTGAATATTCTCAAGGAGTAGGCGTGACAAGTCCATGTAATAGTTTACCTGTGAACTTGGCCTGCCAGCCTGAAGCCTTTACCTTTTACTCTTTTGTTGATTTTGTCTGCCTAAATCTTCTCAGTTTTACTCAGCGTTTCATTGGGACCAGTGTTCAGCAAAATGTATGTTCCATTTCAGATACTCTATTTAATTAACAGACTGTAAATACTTAGCTTTTAAAGCTATGTTCTTGAACTTAGGTTTAAAGTTAAGCAATTGCAAAATGTTTGGCTGAGACCTTGAAGTATTGTTTTCTCGAACCTCTTCCTTACCTGCGTTTAAAGAGAGTTGTCTGCAGTACTAGAGTAGTGGAATGATCTTGGGGTTCAGATTCTTTTTTTTGAAGAAAAGCTTTGAGGATTTTGTTTTTTATTTGAAGAACCTAATTTTTGACCTCTTTTTTTCTTTTCAAAGACAGAATATGAGCTTTTGCAAGAGTTGTACAATTTCAAGAAGCCTCATAAAAATGCAACAGAGGTATGATATTTCCTTGTGCAACATATGAGGGAATGATTCTTTTGATTGACCCACTAAAAATGATTTACAACAAGGAATGAACCTATGAAAGATGCTTAATGAAGTAGTCTCCAGTTAAGCTATGCAGCATGCTGAATGCTAATCAGCAGCATCTTAGGAGTTCTTTCCTATTAGAAGTTTTGCTTAAAGGTGCGAACGGCATAAGTATATAGCACGAGTGTGAAAATTAATTTCCATTAACAAATGGTGATTGACCAGAAAGAAATGAAAACATAGTAAGTCATCTGCAGTCTTGTTCTTTTTATGACTAAAAAGAGCTTTGGGCTGGGTTTTTTGCAAGTTTTTGTGGATTTTTTTTCTTTTCTTCCCTCTAAGCTCTTCCCTTCCTTTCTGTAGTTGTTCCTTCATGATAGTCATAGCCATGCTCAATGCTTACCTGGTGCTTTACCTAATAATATATATGTGGACAGGCTGGTATTATACCTCTGTAGTATACTTTTAGTTGTATGCATTGTGTGTCTGAAATTATGGAAATATATGCTGTTGCTACCAAAATAGTCATTCAACACTGAAGCCAGACCATGGAGGCAGCCATGCTAGTGGTCATTACACCAAGTAATACATAAACAAGATCTTGTCTTTGTTTTCATAATCTCATCTGAATACTATTACAGAGAGATTTAACACATGTAATTATTACAGATTAATGAATCCTAATTAAAATGCATGTATAAAGAAATGAAAGTATATGGAAGTATTATTTTCATATTTCATAGTTGATCAACAGTAAAACTAGTTACCTATTTAAAAGGTAGTTAAATATGAGAAGGCCAAACACTTGTGATTTAGGTTCCCAGTATGATTTCAGGGTATAAGTTATTTACCAAAGTCAACAAATTTATAGGAGGCAACTGAAATGGTTAGCAGACAGTAATAGGTAGATAAGGACCTGAATAACGCAAGACCACATTGATGACTGGTTTTACAGTGAGGTCAATTTAAAAGGTTTGAATATAGAAAACTAGTGAACTTTGTGCATATCAAAATTTCAGAAAATATGCTAGATGTCTAGTCTTGTAAAACCTGTTTTTGTGCTTCCAGAGTACAGTCAGGTGAGCATTTCTATTATAATAAAAAGATAATAGCGTGTTTGGGTTTGTTGGGGTTTTTTTTCAAAGTAGTATAGAGCAGGATCAGACATATATTTAAGGTTAGTTGCTCCTGCTACTTGGACAAGTATCTTATTCATAACTGAGAACAGGATCATGAAGCTGTACTTCATGATTTGTTGAATCACACACTCTCAGCTTTTCTTAAAAATTAACCTGAAATTGACAACACTGACTAGAAGGAGCATGTTTTGTGATACACCCAGGAGAATCCTAAGAGAGAATTGCTATGTTTTTAATTATTACACTTCTATTTCAATGTTCTTTTTTAATAATTTTCCTTCACACACCACTGCGCTGAGCATTTTTAATACTCCTCATTTTATAGGTTATGTAGGATTGCTTCCTGGAAATGTATGCATGTATAACTGCATTAATGTATGTAGCATCACTCCAAGAAGATTGCTTCTTTGTGTGCTTTGAACTTTTTAATAAAGGGTATATAACTTTGCAGGATCAGAGCAATAACTGAGATTTTAAATTAATTCCATATTTTTGTCAGGTACACAGAGTTGAAACAGCTTCAAAACATCAAGTATGCTACTTTGTTTTGTTTTTCTGAAAATGCATTTGATTTTTTTTCTTAGAACTTAGGGAATTAAATTGTCTTTTAATTATAAAAATGTAAAGCTTGTACTTATCTGGGAATTTCAGTCCTAGAGAAACAAACACAACAGTTAGTCATATGCATTTTCTTAGTTCTCCCTGGTCTATTCTACCAGCTTTTTTGATTTGTTGTTGTAAAGACAGAGCAAAGAGAGATGATTTATTCTGAAGGAGTAACAGCTTCTGTAGGCATTCATTCTGATACTCTTGAGAAGACATTCTGCTGTAATAAATCAATTGTTTCTGATTTCCCACTTCCAGTAGATTACTAATTTTGTTATTTAAACCATGGGGAAGTCATTACATATTTGCCTTTTTTCTCCCTCACATACTTTAATGTGTGCTTATTTAAAGGAAGGCTTGCTGGATTGTGTGGAAAATCGTGTTCATCAGCTAGAAGATCTTGAAGCAGCATTTGCAGATTTATGTGACAATGATGATGAAGAGACCCTACAGAAGTGGGCTTCATATCCTGGGTAGGAGATTTCTAAGTGCCTTAAACTGCAAACAGTAATTTGGGAACTGATCAGCCTAGTGCTTTGCTAACAGAAAAGGAGAGGAGCTGGACTGGATCTATGTAAGACTGGCTTTTTCCCTTTAGTTCTAGAGGAGAAAGAGTCGGACAAAACTAAAGAAAAGACAGTCTTCTCAGTGCCGTGGTACCCCTTCCAAGATCAGTCTCGTACAACTTCATGCAAATTCTGTTGCCTGTGGAGGGAGGCAGATTTGGTGGCTAAATATTCAGTGATCTGAGTAAAACAGTTCTAGAAAAAGCAACCAACTATGGAGGATGTGGAGAAGGACTTCTTTGGTACTCCTGAAGGCTCTGCATTCTGTGGAAAAGTGCAAGTGATTGAAGGGCTGCACAAGAGTGGCAGTGTCCACAAAACATCTTAGCAGTATCTGCTGTGCTTTTAAACTAGTTTTTTTTCAGCTGTAAAAAAAGCAGCACAATCTAAGCTTTCTCTTGATAGGAATATCACTCATTTTCACCATAAAATGCAGCAGTTACTTCCAGACCTGTGTAAAAGTGATCACAAGCGTTTTCTGTCGAGTTCATAGGAGATCAACCTACTACAACTTCCCTCCAGGTGTGCCCTAAAAGAAGTAAAAAGAGGTCTTGCAGATAGTATATATAGTATAGGGGCTTGCTAAGAAAGACCTGGTAAGACAGTACAATAGTACTGGTAAGTTCTGTTTTTCTCAGGTGCAAGATGACACAAAAGGGCAAATTTCAGTTTCAAATCCTTTGTCATGACAATTTCTACTTTATTCTTTTTTTCTTTCACTTTTTTCGTGGTTTTTTTTGTTTTTTTTTTTTTTAATCCATTTAAGATAAGTATATCTGTGTTTTCAACTGTTTATATGACAAGTTTGGGTTTTGTTTATTCTCTAGAATGAAGCCACTTGTTCAATTGGTTCACAGTTTGAAAACCAGGATGGAAAGCCCAGACTATGAAATGGTAAGTGACTAGGTAAAAAAGCAGAAAGTAGACAAATTTCAAAAGCATAGTTTCAACAGAGAGGCAAAAGATCATGCTTCATTTCTGATTTGCTTGTTGATTCAGGACTTTGTCATATTTTGGCAGGTTTTTTGTTTGTTTTTTTTTTTGTTTGTTTTGTTTTGTCTTAGTATGCTGGCCAGCTTTTCTTTTTGAAGCTTCTAAAATACTACTCGCCTGTGTTTAGGCAACATGCATGTGATCTTCCAGGAATGTGGTATCTCGGGCAGCTTCCTGTGAAGGAAGTTTCATTTCACCAGAGTCTGTTGATATACTTTAAAGTATCTGTTTTGAAAAGATCAGACCTATCATCTTCAAGGGTGGCAGCATATTCTGAATTCATAGGAGAGGTGCAGTGTTCTGGAGATAGTGAAGCAATCCATATAACCTCCACAGTTTTATTCTTTTTGTTCGAGGAACAAGTGGTAAAAAACCAGCTCTTTCTTCCCCAAGAGTGACAGGATAAGAGGAAATGCCCTCAAGTTGCACCAGGGGAGGTTTATATTGAATATTAGAAAAAAAATCTTTACCAAAAGAGCAGTCAAGCATTTGAAGAGGCTGCCCAGGGAAATGGTGGAGTCTCTTTCCCTGGAGATGTTCAATGTCTAGACTTGACACTTCATGACATGATTTAGTAGGCATGGTAGTATTTGGCTGATGGTGGGACTGGATGATCTTAGAGGCCTTTTCCAGCCTTTATGATTCTAAAAGATGTAAGTTACATACTGGGCTTGAGATGGTATGTTAGAGGCTTTATACACAGGTAATCTGTATCAGTAATTAATCAATCGAAATTAAATCTCTGTTTAATTTACATGTAGGTCCATCAGGCTGGCCTGACCTGTGATTATATGGAGCTCCCCCACCATGTTAGCACTGAAGAGGAGATTGAAGGCCTCATACAATCCATTAAAATTCTACTAGAAGATATGCCCAAGCCCACACTTGTGACAATTGCTCGGTAAGGCTATGTAGATACTTTTACTTTAAAATGCTCAGACTGTGCTTATGAAGCTAAGTGATTGTGTCAATATAGTACTGGTTGGCATATCTTAAATTCCATCTTGAAGTAGGAGACTTACAGCGCATTGAAAATTGACATTTGAAAATGTTAATTGTAAGACACTGACATCTGCACAGCTAAACGAAGCTTCTATGCTGATGGCCAGTCTTACTGAAGTATAGCGTAGCTAGCACAGATTTCGAAACCAGTGAAAACATGGTGGCTTAAAGAGCTTCAGCACAATGGAATTCATACATCTACATTACTTCTATAAATATTGCTAGTTAGAGAAAAGCCAGCTTGCATCAGCCTGCAGGGGCTGAAACTACACCTTCCTTAGTCTCACACACTTTCCTGATCTGCTCCAGACTTTCTGTTCAGCTTCAGGCGAAGTGTTACTGTTGAAAGTACTGAGCAGAAATACAGCACTAGGCTTTGAAGAGATACTGGGAGGCAGAACTCACCGCAGCTTGGAGGTAGCTTCAGCCTGGGCACGAAGCACTGCAAGAATACAAAATGCAGTGGTGGTGGTGGTGGTGATATCTGTACTCTCTCATGCATTTTTCAATTCCTTGTTACAGATCAAGTTTGGATGACTACTGCCCTTCAGAGCAGGTTGACACCATTCAAGAGAAGGTCCTCAAATTACTAGGCTCAGTGTATGGCACTCTGGATGTGCACTTAGATTACTCAAGCACCTCATCTTCTCTGTGAACTGCTGCATATATTGCTCTCTGTTGTAGTGGATTAATTTAAGTTGCATATTAGCTATTGTTTCAAGGGGAAGAATACTGTTGTTTCAGCAGGTGGCACTAGAACCCAAGCTGTTCAGGCTGCTCATTTTGAGTTGTATTGCTTTCCACAAAACAGCTGCACCTGAACCATTACCTGTTCAGATTATCTCAGTGACTATTATTTTACTGTCTTCCTTCTTCTTAAAATTGGTGCAAGAGTATCTGTTTGTTTTGTCCATAAAATGTTTTTCTCACCTGATTTCTTCAAGTGTCTGAAAAATAAATTATTTATACAACTTCTTAATAAATAGGTATATTTTAGATAATTAAACTTTTTTTGAACATACATGTTCCTGAATTGCACTGTACCTTTCTTAAAAAGAAGTCTTAATAACAACAGAAAGACATTAGGTTTCATAGACGGCTAGCTGCTGTGCTGGAAACCAGGCATACCCTTCTCATTTCTCTAGAGCAGCTCATGGTTTTTGCTCAATCCACAAAATATCATTTATACTTATACTCTGTTGCATTAATATTGTCTTATTTTGCCTCAGAATATTTAATTGCTGAACTCATAATATCCCTCATCTACAAACACTGACTTAGTGTATTAGTTTTTCCTTTTTTTTAAGGATAAAACTTTCATGTGTACATGCATGCTTTTAGCTGCTGAATCCTGTAAGGAGTTGAATTGATGATTTCTTCAGAAACAAAGATTTAACTTCCCTCAAGTCAGCAGCAAAACCTTCAGGCCAGATTTTCACTCATTTCAGTTTTGCTATTTGGAAAACAGCTTTTTTAGAACCTTTTAATTTAGAAAGCAATCAGTCTAGTTCTGAAGGAAACTGCCACTTCCAGAAGAGGAAAACAGTTACTTACAGGACTTACTTGGGAATTAATATGAAACGGGAAAGAGAAAACGCCACCAAGAACACTGTCTTTTATTATGAGTAACATTTGCTTTTAATTTCTTCTGCAGTAGTTAATTTATTAACATTAATATTTGCTCAACAGTGTTTGTGCACTTCTCCATTTTACTACTCATGCTGTTGATATGAATGACTGTATTATAGATTGTAAATATATAATTATTTAAAATATCTCTTCTGTTACAATAAATTCTGCAACCATGGACCCATTTTCTTCTTGCTTATGCCTTCTGTCTCAAAGATATGGCTAGCCTTAGATCCACGATCCTTAGTACTTTAATAAGCAGCCATACATTGCATACAGAAACTCAGTGGAGTCAGATCACGTACTGCTTGTGTAAAGTTTGTTTTTTATTTTTAAAGGAAGAGATGCTCTTTGCTGAGCTTTGAATAAAGTGGTATAAAAAGAAAAAGCATTGGATCAAAGGTCGCTGGAGTATTTCTGTGCTGTGGAGAATTATTTTAGCTCCAGAAAGAGGAGAGCATAGAGTGTGATAGCACAGTTCTACCCGGCTAACTGATGCTCTGCTTCCATGGCCCAAAACAAAGCCCCTGCAGCACATCAGCTTGGGCTGAGTGCAGGTGCTTCAGGGCCAGGTCCCGGTGGCTCCAGCGACCCCAGCACAGGGCACAGCTGAGCCCCTGGAGAGACCCCCTCAGGGAATCATAGAATCGTAGAACAACCAGGTTGGAAGAGACCCACCGGATCATCAAGTCCAACCGCTCCTGTCAAACACTAAACCATGCCCTTTAGCACCTCTTCCACCCATCTCTTGAACACCTCCAGAGAAGGTGAATCAACCACCTCCCTGGGCAGCCTGTTCCAATGCCCAATGACCATTTCTGTCAAAAATTTTTTCCTAATGTCTAGCCTAAATCTCCCCTGGCAGAGCATGAGGCCATTCCCTCCTGTCCTGTCCCCTGTCACTTGGGAAAAGAGGTCATTCCCCTCCTCTCTATAACCTCCTCTCAGGTAGTTATTGAGAGCAGTAAGGTCTCGTCTCAGCCTCCTCTTCTCCAGGCTAAACAACCCCAGCTCTCTCAGCTGTTCCTTATAGGGCCTGTTCTCCAGCCCCTTCACCAGCTTTGTTGCTCTTCTCTGGACTCGCTCCAGAGCCTCAACATCCTTCTTGTGCTGAGGGGCCCAGAACCAAACACAGGACTCAAGGAGCAGCCCCACCACTGCCGAGTACAGAGGGAGAACACCACCTACTCAGGTGCTGGTTTTAAAATACTCAGCTCAGAGCCACCATGTCCAAAATGCTTTTCAGTCCTGTAAGTGCAAGTTTCTCTGCAGCTACTGGGAAGGACCATATCAGAGGAAGTGGATATTTCCTGATGAAACAGTAGCCCCCAGAGTACCCCACTGGGATTTGCTCAGAAGTGTGAGGAGGAAGGAGCAGCAGGGAGGAGCTGTTACCTGTCCTATTGCGGTCCTTGAACCCGTCTGTAACATTTTCTGGAGCCTCAGATATCAAGGGGCTGGCCTAGAACACACAGTGCCTTGCAGCTGTAGTTGTGACCAGGGTGACTTCTCCTCCTTCAGCTCTGTCCTACATCAACCTTTCTCACTACTGCCATGTGCCCACGCTCCTATGTCATGCCTATCCTAGGGATGCAGCCTTGCTACTCACTTTCTGCCACTACAGTTGTTTCCAAAGGAAGTAAGAGTGGAATTGGGAAGCACCTTGACCATATGGGACAATGCAGTGAGGCAGACAACCACCACAGGATAGCTGGAGGGAAGGAGCAGAGGTGAAAAGTTAGAGCTGCTGAGCTGGTTGTTCAGCTGCTGTTTCTGTCTACAAGAGGAAAGATACCTGTCAGTCTTCTAGTGAACTCTTCGTCAGTGAGCGTGATGGGTTTACCCCACCATCCTACCTAGATTTAAATTTAGATATATAGATGCAGATTTTATTTGTAACATTGAATCAAATCAGTTTCTTTGTTCAGGATTCCTGATCTGTAGCCCTGCTGCTCGACTACCGTCCCACGAAGCAGTTCTTGTGGAAATAATACTGTCCCTCAGGAACTACCGCCTGATAGAAATGTCGTTCCAAACACAAGCTAAGAAGGTAAAACTGCATGTAGATGAAGGAAATTTCTGTTTACCCAAGCTGTTTAGGACACTTTCCTTAAAAATTGGGAGGCATGGGGAAGAGTTTTAGAGAAATCAACCCTGATTACTTTGTTAGATATGGCAAACGAATGGTGCCATTGCTTTTCACAGAGTGTAATTTACTTGTCCAAGAAAAGATACTTAGAGAAAAATCACATACCTTGCAAAATTTACTGTTAAATCTTCTGTGCTCGCCTGAGTGAAGGAAGATGGATGGCTTGACCTCTGTCTGGCACAACACTCTGCTATGTTTTCATTGCAGTAATTCAACACTTGATCTGTGTTTCAGAACTAACAAAATCCCGCTTCCATATTTCCTCTTTTTCCCTTCCCCAGGCTTTCTTTTCAAAATAAAACATCAGTAAAAGGAATTTTTGGTTTGATATATTATGCAGTTAGCACTATCACCAGAGAAAACATGGGTCTGACATCTTCACACTGATGATAAACTGGGAACCTTTTCAGGCAATACCCTCACAAACACAAAGCTGATAAGGTTACTGTCCTTATTTAAGGAAATATCTCATGGTCTGTATTCAGCTGTTTCATAGTGTAAAGACTGAGCCAAAGAATAAATGTCCTCTTTTCTGGTGTTAAGCTTGCCACATATTACCATAATATAGGCTAGGAATAAATATATTTTATGGAGAAGAACCCTCCAGGGGAACATGAAAAAGACTGTAACACATTAATAGATCTATTAAGTAAACATGTATCTGCTTTATTGGCCAGTAAGACAGGAGCAGGATTACTGAAAGCCTCCCTAACATATTTACTAGGTTGAACTTTTTACTGGACAAAGACACAGCGTTGTAATCATAATTTTTAAAAGGTGCTTACAATCAGAAAGACAGTAATCAGACCTGCCAAAATGAGATAAAGAAGATGGGACTTCACATAGCATGCTTTGGAGCTGACAGAGGCACCAGGTAGGATGTGCATTGGGAAAAAGGGGAAGGATCAGCCATTTCATTTGACAACATCACACTGCCCCATCATTAACAACAGCAGCCAAGTACTCAATCATTGCACAGGTGAAGGGCTCTCTATGGAAGGTAAAAGGTGTTTTCATTAGGCTGTAATATGTCTCCTCCTTCACCCAGCGTCAGAGCTCTGGGGCAGTGACAGTCCTTGCTGACCTGGCTTGTTTCCATGCTTTTGCCTAGCAATCCTTGGGCTGCTGTTGAGACTTGCTGCTGTCACCATCTGGCCCTGCTCTTCATAGTCAGGGCCACCCTTGGCTTTCAACTCCCAGCCTGGTCATAGCAGCCGCTATTGCTGAGACTTGACCGTCAGCAAAAACCATCTTAGGTCCTGAGCTGGCCATCTCCAGGCATAGCCCTTGCGCTCTGGTAGAGCTTTGTCCCCATGACTGTCCCTGATCCGAGTACTGTGGAGGTTGGCCACAGAGCTGTGCACTGTCAGTTCAAGAAGCTGGCTGCACAAGCTGGGTGGACAGAGCAAGCCCTTAGGGCCCAGTGTGGCTTAGGGCCAATGGAGGCCCCCACAGGTGAGATGGCTGGGGCTGACCTCACTGCAGGACCTGGACCATTGCCTAATGGACCCAGCTGCCTGTGTCAGAAGGTACATCCAGTATGTGGCAAGGAGCCTACCTGCACTCTGTGGAAAGCTCAGCTACCTCTTCCTCCCTCTCCTTTACTCTTCCCAGAGGAGGAACCCATGGAGAAAGGTGTCATGCTACTGCCAAGAGTGACTCTCGCTGCTCCTTGGTCACACAGTTGTGATTTTTGCCAGCTTCAAGGCTTTTAAATGAAGCAATGTCATTTTGGCTGCTGCCCACAATCAGTAGTATGGATTTTTGCACTAGCCTCTGTTTTAGATATCTGCCACTGCACACTTCTCATTTAATTGTTCTTATATGAGTCAGATGACCTGATTCACCATGGTATGAAGGAGACTAAATGCTGCAGCAAAACAGCCAAAGTAATTTTAAAGCTGGGAAAACAAGTGCCATAATTAAACAAAGGCTTCCTCACTATGCAATCTGTGACTAGAGGCTGCAGTCCCCTTTCCAGCAGATTATTACTGCCTCTTTCCTCTTCTAACACAGGCTTGGAATAGCAGCTAGCCCAAGATGCTATTTTGAAGTTCTTTGCAATAAGATCTTTTTTAATGTTTTCTTTTGTATTTACTTGGTGGTTAAAAGGGCAATTTCTCTACTTCAGCAGTGAAACGAGGTGTACATATGTTTATGAAGAAGTGATAATTCTGCAGTGACATATCACTGCTTATCTTAAAGCTAAAATTTTTGTTCTTATTGGAGTACTATATCTACCAGAACGTATTTAAATTCAGCATAAGCCTGGATTCCTGAGCTGTTGGTGAACAGAAATCTTCAGGCTGCACCCAATGTAGTACTGCTACTAGGACTCAACTGTCATAGGAGATGCAAAGCTTTATTAAAAAAGTAGATACTCCTCTTTTTCAGAGGAAACTCAGACAAGGGAACAGAACGTCCTGCACTGCAGAAATGCTAGTTTTATTTAGTTACGTGGCAGAACAAGCAATTGGTGATGACAGATTTTGGAACAGTAATGAAAGTTTAGTGTCATTTTAAGGCATAGCTGATGTTTTAAGTTCTAATGAAACCACTTAGCACTGTCCTCAAGAGCTCATTGCAATGAGATATTTTGTTATGTTGTAAGCATTGTGGAGTATTCAAAGGACTGTATAAATAATCATAGAATATTAAGATTGAAAAAGACCTCTAAGATCATAAGTCAAACTGTCTGTCCAATACCACCATGCTTACTAAACCATGTCACATAGTGCCACATCTACATGTTTTTTAAACACCTCCAGAGAAGGAGACTCCACCACTTCCCTGGGCAGGCTGTTCCAGTGCTTGACCACTCTAATGGTAAAGATTTTTTTCTAATATGCAGTCTAAACCTCTCCTGTCACAACTTGAAGCCATTTGCTCTCATCACTTGTTACTTGGGATAAAAGACCAACACCTACCTTGCTATGACCTCCTTTTAGATAGTTGTAAAGAGCCATAAAGTCTCTCCTCAGCCTCCTCTTCTCCAGGCTAAACAATCCCAGTTCCGTCAGCCACTCACTCATAAGACCATTCACCATCTTTTTTGTTCTCCTCTGGATGTACTGTAGCAGCTCAATGTCTTTCCTGTACTGAGAAGCCAAAACCTGAACACTGGATCTGTGAAAAAAACCAAAAAACATCATTTCAAATTCTTACAGGATTCAACAAATAAAAGCATGCATCACTAGTAATATGGACCCTTCTATCTGTTTTCCTCTCCCACCAAATACGCGCACACCTCCACAACCATATTTGAAAATTACTGAAGTTGACAGAGGAAGTCTGACATTTAAAATCACCTCTTTACCACCCTCTCACTGAAAACAGACCCTAAAGATACAGCTATTTCTCCTTGTGGAAGTGGCCTATGACATTAGCGTGGCTTGCAGGCTGTTCTCCCTTCCCTGGCAGTCAAGAAACTTGCCTCTCCCATGTGGCTGGATTTAAAATAATGCTGTCAGTCTCCAGCAACCTTCATCTTAGAAATTGCAGCTTTTATCGAAGTGGTTGTAGAAGCCCAGCAGTTCCTTAAGGCAAGTGACAGCCAGGTTTTGCAAGATACCTTAACTAGGTATCTTGGCACAGAAATGGTATGGTTGTATTGGGGTGAGCTGAGGTCCTTATGGTTCACTCGATATTCCAGACAGCTTGCTGCAGTCCATGTCCCGTGTTTCTTGAAGCCAGGTCTGGCACTTCAGCTCTGTATTACTATTAATTCCTAGGACACACAGACATTTCCTGAAGGTTTTTTTTGCCATTGTTCAGTGTAGTTTTAGTGCATTTCCACATCACTTGCCTCAGTCACAGAAATTAATAGCTCCAGTGCAGGCACAATCCACAGCAGAGCACTCTAGCACAGTGTGGATTTCCAGAACGTGAGAAACATCAGGGGAGTGGAGAGACCTGCCAGGAGTGTGCAGGTCATGCAACAAAGGCTTAACAGTGCCTGCGCCAGGAGCAATGGCAACCAACTCTCCCCCCCCCCCCCCCCAGTTATAAGAGAAGCCCCAAGCCCCCAAGCGAGAATGCTAATGGCCAAGGTATCTGCAAACTTAGCAAGTTTGCAGATGCCCCTTAGCAAGTTTGCAGATGACACAAAGCTGTGTGCAAGTGTCGATCTGCTGGAGGGTAGGGAGGCTCTGCAAAGGGACCTAAACAGGCTGAACCGCTGGGCAGTGTCCAATGGCATGAGGTTTAACACAGCCAAATGCCGGGTCCTGCACTTGGGGCACAACAACCCTATGCAGAACTACAGACTGGGAGAAGCCTGGCTGGAAAACTACCAGGAGGAGAGGGACCTGGGGGTGTTGGTCGACAGCCGACTGAACATGAGCCAGCAGTGTGCCCAGGTGGCCAAGAAGGCCAAAGGCATCCTGGCTTGTATCAGAAATGGTGTGACCAGCAGGTCCAGGGAGGTGATTCTCCCTCTGTACTCAGCACTGGTGAGGCCGCTCCTTGAATCCTGTGTTCAGTTCTGGGCCCTTCACCACAAGAAGGATGCTGAGGCTTTGGAGCAAGTCCAGAGAAGAGCGACAAGGCTGGTGAAGGGGCTGGAGAACAGACCCTATGAGGAGCGGCTGAGAGAGCTGGGGTTGTTTAGCCTGGAGAAGAGGAGGCTGAGAGGAGACATCATTACTCTCTATGACTACCTGAAGGGAGGTTGTAGAGAGGAGGGAGCTGGCCTCTTCTCCCAAGTGACAGGGTACAGGACAAGAGGGAATGGCCTCAAGCTCTGCCAGGGGAGATTTAGGCTGGAGATTAGGAGGAGGTTTTTCACGCAGAGGGTCATTGGGCATTGGAACAGGCTGCCCAGGGAGGTGGTTGATTCCCCTTCCCTGGAGGTGTTTAAGGTACGGGTGGATGAGGTCTTGAGGGGCATGGTTTAGTGTTAGATAGGAATGGTTGGACTAGAAGATCCGATGGGTCCCTTCCAACCTGGTTGTTCTATGATTCTATGATTCTATGATGAAGCAGTTTGCAGAGAAGGGTGTGCAGGAAGAGCGCTTTAACTCTGCAGGCTCAATCAGGGAGTAATGGTATCTACCCAGCACAAGGCCATTTCCTCTCTAAACTCTCCATAACTGACTCAGCTTCCCAGACAGAGCTCTGATGGGAACATGCTGCCACCCAGGTGTCAGGCATCAGAGTGTGCCCTTCTCTTAACACCAGTAATGGATGGAGGCAGTGAGTACACCTGTGGGAAGTGCAGCCAGGTAGAGGAAGCTCTGAGCTCTGAGCTTAGTGTAGGTCCAGATTACTGGACCTACATCCTACCATCCCTGAATAAGGTTGCAGTTATGTTACTAATTTTTGCTTACACACTTGTGTTGCACAGTAAGATTAACTACTGCACTTTTACTTCAGCACCACAGATTTTAAAGTCACCTCTTCAGTTCACAGCTCACTTTTTTTTCATAGTCAAAAGGCACACACATTACTAAAAATATTTAAAAGGAGAGCAAATCTATAGTTAAGATCTGGAAGGAGTTCAAGAAAGGGCAAAGCAAGTGTCTTTGAATTATTCTGTTGTGAAATTTTTAAAAAATGTATAAACTTCAGTCAGCCTTAATAGTCCCCTGACAGTTAAAAAGCTTTCAAAATGAAGCTAGTAGATATTAAAATTACTTCCTGATTGAAAAAAAAGACCTTTAATGTTTACCTTGTCATAAAGTTACCCAAAATAAGAGCATTTAATTGGTCACCAGCCTGTTGAGTGGCAGTGGATCGGGCTGGCTGCTTCTCAGGAGATCTGATAGAGAGGAGCCTGCTCTCACATCACGAAGGGTTCTGCAACAGCTGGTACCTTCAATGATGGTTTTACAGTCTAGGCAGAACACCAAAGTACACCTCTGGGGCATTTCTGAGCATACGGTGCAGTCTTTAACCCTCCCTTCTACTGTCTTCAGGTCAAAAGAGTCAACAAGGCAAAGCTAACAGTGTTTCTACATTCCTTTCTTGGATTGGATGCTAAGCGAATTAGGCAGAATTCTACCTGAAATTTCTGTCATCTGTGTCATTTTTCCTACAAAGCCATTAGACAGATGAATGTTCATTGCTGACATGTTATAGAAAAAAATACAGCTAGGCCTGCCTTTTCAGGGATCAAGTATTTTCCTTGCTCCAGAAACAGCTTCCTACTTGAATATTAATTTCTCTCTGAAATCAGCACTGCACTAATTTCCACACCAAGAAGCACCTGTCAGTAAGACAAGATAATTCTTACACCCATAAAAATTACTATTCTCTAATAAAGTATGAGTTCAAAGTCTCTGAGTACCCTGAAATTCATATTAGAAAATGAAGTACAAAATAATTCATTTTGGAGATGCTGTGATAAATTAATGGACCGGCTACTGACCTGGGGAGAAAGGATCAACTCTTTGTTTATTCCTGAAGAGGAAAGAGGGAAAGGAAACTTAAAGCTCATGACCAGTCTGGAAGGAAGCATCCAGGAAGGCAATCATCCACAAAGTCAACTGAACAGGTGAGAAGCAGGTGCTGCAGAGTACCTTTCTGCCTATGTTTCTGACTGAAAATAATTGCTATGATTCATCTGTAAAAGGTTGAACTTATATAACAGCATGTGCTCCTCTGAGAGGTGCTCTATGCCAAATTGAGGTCTAGCTCAAACTCCAGTTCACATTCATAGTTGCTTTTGTTAGTGGGTTATACCTCCTCTGTTTATTCCAGTTCTCACAAATATGTAATGCAATGTTTCCTTCACTTCCAATGTGTCTATTTGTCTTTTATGCGGACTGCAACTGGTCATCAGATTTTTGCTTATATGATTACACCATAGCCAGCTTACAGATCTTTAAAGGACACATTTAGAAGCAAACAAAAGCATTCCCAAGAACCTGTCTGACCACAGCATTGATGAAATACTGAGTGATTCATCACCTGTTGAATTCAGGCTAGGGTGGGTAAAATGAATTTGAGTCTGAAGGCTTAATTTTTGTTATAACGTGTCAGTAACTTTTGAAGAACCTTTGTTGAACCTGGCTCAGTTTGCTTGTCATGAGGTATCTGACAACTACAGCGGCAACACGGTTTACATCATATAATTTACTTGTCAAGACTAAGTTTTTTAACAAAAAAAAGGGCATTCCCATCCAAATACTTCTTCTGTCAGAAAACAGGAACTTAACTTCATTGTTTTTTTTTTGCCTGGCACATTTTCATCTTGCTTTCACTTACTGGTTACTCACATAAAATTATACTTGTTCTTTACAATATATTTTTTCAATTCCCACTCCACTTTTTCCTGCAATTATTAATATAATATATACTTTTTCCTTCCAATTATTTTTTTCCCAACTCCTGTAGCTTGTTTTGCCACAGGTTGACACTTGAAGAATACATATAGGTGAGAAATTTCAGCTCACTTTACTGTGAACTTATTAATACAAACACTTCACCAGTCAGGACCTTTGTCTGAACAAATGCAACGTGTGTACTCAACAGTTTCCTTATGGGGGATGTTTTCAATGGTCTATGTCCAGCTATGTTATTTTCTATTTCTTGCAAAAAGGGCATCAGTACAATCTAAGTTTTTACTTATCCTAACACCAATGAATAACTTTGCATTTAATGTGTTACATATTTCATCCAGAAAAGAAAAGGGGAAAAAAAGGTACATTGTAAAGAACTTCCTCAGGATAAAGTAAAAGGTTGCAATTAAATGAACTGGTAGTACACATAACTTACTTAAGTAATACACTGAAATGATACAGTACTTTATATCCTTGTGTTGGGAAAAATAAAATTATTAGAAACAAGCTTAAGTAACTTACTAATACTGTTCAAGTTACTTGATCAGAATAGTGCTTTTAGACACCACCATGAAGGCACCAGGTTTATAATTAATTCATTTTAAATAAACAATACAAGAACATTTCATTTTGCAAGGAATGAAGAGCTGTCGATTTTAAGAGAAGGGTGGATTTAATTTAACAGCAGAGTTACTAATATAGCTATTGCCTACTCCATCAACTTCTGAAATCTGAGAGCAAGAGCAAACCCTGGGCAGCATACAGAACAATTTCAGATATCTCTGGCTTTTACTGCATAAGAAGCAATAATAATTAAATTATTAATGAAATTTGCCATGTTCTGCTCTGTGTAAAATTCCCTGACTGGGGCTTAGCATAACAGGCAATGACCAGTCACTCTGACACAATCACTGACCCATAGACTGTAGCCCTCTTGAAATGCTGCGGACATGTGCTGACTCCCCTTAGTGACTCAGTATATTCGAAGTCACAGGAAGACAAGCACAACAAGCCTGGGCTTATGTCAGGGCTGGGGGAAACCTGGCTGATACCACCATGCACTAAGGTCCTCCCTGCCTCAGCTAGCCCTCAGGTCCCTGAAAACATTAGCTGCATTGGATTTTAGAGGTATCAAGATTTTTATCTTGTCAGGGAAATCTGCCTTTCTGTCAGGGGAAATTTCAGCTTCAGCAGAAACATAAAGATTAACTCCTTGGTGGTCAAATCTCGTATGAAGTGGCAAAGATTAAGAAAACAAAGACTACAAGTTGTGCTCACTGGCAGAAATTCGTCTAGAAGGGGAATAAAGGAGAGGGAAGCCTCATCTACAGTAATGAGAGTTTTAAGTTGACATTTGCTTTTCTCAATTTTGTGGAAGGTCTTTGCCAACTGAATGGAATAGCCCAACCCCAATTTGGTCATCCTCACAAAGCCAGATTTCTGCACCTTCATCTACTTTTCCTTTTTGAAATTTTACCATTACTCTTTTGCATCTACTTGACTTAAATCAAGACATTGCCAGGAAGACTACAGGAACAGAACCGAAAACAGACATGAAGTTTTTATATTAAGTTCTTCTCAAGATGCCTGCATGTCAAGATGATTGTCTCCCTGGTAGTTATAATCCTAGATCTTAGTATTTGCTCTGAGACGATCTTACCAATTATAGATGATATTTTGAACACTCGGTGATATTCTTTATTTGTTGTAACTGGGTATAGATTAATTAGCTTGGAATAGCAGCAGTGTATTACAATGAAGTGCTAGTTTGAGACTGATGTGGGTTTTTTCTTAAAATTAGAATTTGAATTACTGTTTAAAAGGACACTTCACTTCCATTTTTATTCTTAAATCCATTAGCACTGGTTTTCTTCTATGTCAAGTAATTGAATAAACCTGATATTTTTCACCACTGCAGTAAAATATGCTTTTTTCTCTTTTCTGAGGCACTAACACAGGAGTCACTTAGGATGAGCCTGTTTGCAGTTCAAAATTCTTTTTTCCAAGTTGTAAGAAGGAAAGCCTTTTAAAACTGCTTATATCCACCACTGCTTTGAAACACAGAACAGCTAGCCTTGCTTGAATATGATCTTTGTGTTTAAAAGTGTAGCATTTGGTGCAACCTAATGAACTAGAGATAGGCACTGATTATATTTGGATCTATGCACAGATGAAGGATTGGGTGACTGTTGCAATAGTCACTGAAAATAATGAGGATTTATTTAGCAACCCGAAGAGCAAAAATAAACTGCAAGTTTGTATGTCAGATGGGAATATTACTACACAACTACCCTAAGAATTCTTAATTTTCACAAACAGTACTCTAGTAGGATGACTGACAACGTGCACAATCCCTCACTCGCAAAAGGAAATTACTCTTTCAAGGATACAGTACCCAGAAGAAATAATCACTCATCAAAAGGGCGGTGAGGGCACTTAGTCCCAGGGAAGTTACCCTGTGGGTCACCCAATCCAAGGGGAGAGTCCTCACTGCCAGCCAACAGCTCTGAGAACTGGCTCAAATCGTCTCTCCAATGAGACCTTGTTTTATACCATAGTTGAGTGTGATCTATGGTCATTCTGATTGACTAGAGGTCCACATCTTCTGGGTTCATGAGCCTGGCAACAGTTCTCTACTGCCTTCCCACCCAGCAGCATGGGCGTTTTCAGTCATTCATTGCTGACATTCATGTTCTCTGCAATGAAAGAATATCTCCTAACTCCTCCATGAAACCTGAAAAAAAAAAAAAAATTGGATTTCAACAGCCAGAAAGCCCCAGTTTTAGTGCCTTTGGCCAACCCAGTATTTCTCAAGTCTTCTGCAGCCCATGATATTTATTAGGTCCTTGGTAGGCTCTAATCTATATATATGGTTCTAGCCATGGATGGAAATCTGCAGAGCCACCCAGAAATGAGCAGTATTTCTCAGACACACAAGCTTTATAACAAGTCTTGAAAATACAGAGCTTTGACTTTTTCTTTGAAAGAAAATTAAAGTTGAATTGAATGGAGAGTTCAAGTTCGGAAGCAAAAGGTAACACCTGCACTTTCTTTTGCTCTATGTGGGTACAAAAAGCAAGAATGCTCTAGGAAGCGTGTCTATTTCTTTCTGGCACAAATGTCTTATACATACTTAAGAAAATCAGAAGGAATGTAGAAGACTTTCTAAAGAGGAGGACACTGCAGATCAGCTTAAACTACAGTAGCTGGGTATTAGTACTAAACCAACCAAGCAACATGAATTCAAATTTCTTCCTATGCAACACTAGTAAGGGAACCAAGCAGTATCTCGTGAGCAAAAATGTCACCAACTTTATCCATATTATCATCTTTGTGTACAAAAGGACACATTTTAAAAAATGTGTTTCTTGAGGTTAGATCTTGTGTTTATGGATGCTGATTCCACCTGCACCTGGAATCACTAAAGGAAACTGAATTTTAAAATTTCCTGGTTTTTGAAGCAGCAGGAAAAAACCCAACAACCAGCATATGAAGAATTTCCATTCCATCCTGGGCTACACATAGGCATCAGATTTCTACCTAAAGAAAAAGAGGCCTATTAAAACTCCAAAAGCGTACCACATTTAGTAAGATTTTGCTTAAGGAAACCAAAGGCCTTAGATAGATAGAGTCAAAAATAATGCCAAAGATGAACAAACATTTAGTGCTCAGCTAGTTTAACCATACTGTAAGAAACAATGAACCTAATGAGACTTGCAAGTGATAGGTTTTGAATTAGCTAGTATTAGTTAAAATTAAGTCAACTTCAGGTTGGAGTGAAGTATGCCCAGAAAGGAACTCTAGAAGAAATTCTGACAGCACGTCTAGCCTAATTCAGTCCCTGGGTTAGGGAGTGCACTGGAGGCAATATTCTTTCTTTTATACCCCTCAAAACTCACTTACACTGAGATAAAACAAAGACTTTTCAACTTCGTACAGCTTAGCATTAGATTCAGCACTCACCACTATCCTTTCTACAGGTACTTTCTTTGTCATTTGAAAGTGGAAAAGTAAATCATCTTGCTTTGTGGTTCTATGCAGTTCCAGGCATCTAAACAGCTAACGATCTTTTCTTGTGAACCTGCAATTCCTGGAGCCCTGTGAGCTACAATTGTTTTCTGAACAGAGGAAACTTTCCTAGCAGTGGAGATATTTGTTATGATCACTAGGTGGAGCAGTAAATGCATAATTTGAAAGATGCTTGGAGGACTTGGAAGTAAGGTGGAAGAAAACTGGAACCTTTGCAAGCTCGTACCCTGGCTAAAATTGATCATGCAAAAGCAATGAGATAATTCCCTTCTGGGTATTCAAGCATTTTCTTTTATACTGAAAGCTCAGCACATGTTACCATTTTAATAGCTGATGCATCTCAAAGAAACTTGCAAAGACATAGGATCTTTCCAAGTAAAATAACATCATAGGAAGGATGCACTGTCAAATTATCCAAAGGTAGGATAAAAAAAAATCCTCCTAATGCTTTTAATAGTATGAATATGATTTTTAAATAACAGTTTTGATCCAAGCACGGTATACATATTTTCCCTGCAAAGATATGAGGCCTACTCTACTACACTGGAGAAAAGACTTAAGACTGTAATTAGTACTGTTACAGTATACTGAAGTCTTCAGTAAAATTCACTTTTTTTTCTTATGTACTCATTTGTCTGTCTTTAGTTATATTTGGATATTTCTTTTTTTTAAAATCACTGGTAGTATATCTCAACTGTGCACTGTGTGAGTCAGTACAAGCAGGTGGCAGGAATAATCACCAAACCACAGGTGAAATGCAAAGAGTATATTTCTTTTTTTTACCTCATCAACTGAGAAATCCTTGAATCAGTACTTGGGCAGGGGCATAAAACTGGAGATGCAGACACTGCTGAGTTCAGTCTATTCTAGAGAATCACCAACCCAGCTATTTTCCTCTTAGAACTCTAAAAAGTCACTTAACTCTTTCGAGATGCAAGTATGTGCATTCTGCTCTCCATCATCTGCTTGTTCCTGTGACATCCTTATTTATATGAAATCATGCTTCCACCAGCTCCCTGCTTTCTAAATCTGATTTGAACTCAACCTCAGTCCAAGGATTCACTCCAGATATTTCTAACCCATTCCATGCGATCCCACAGAAGATTTGTGCTGATAGCATGACCTTGGGAAATCAAACCTTTGCTTTTTCCATATGTATCCTTTCCTTTACTAACAATACATGCTACCAACTGCCCTATGGTACTTTGCAGACCTTGGCATTACTCTGCTTGAGTACTAATTACTTCTTGTGCAACGGCCTTTGCATCTTATAAAGTCCCAACTTCCCTTTCCAACTCTGTCATTTCCCTGTAATGTACAACTTCATGACTGAAACTCTTAGACCAGTAACAAATAACCACCCCAGTCTCCCCACTAACTTGCGAGAAGACTCTAATGCCACTTTCGATGGCAATATGCATCCATTTCAGTTGTCTGGGGATATCACTACACTGTCATATGATTCAGCCCATGCTTCTGGCAGAGCCAATGTAGCCACTGAGGTCCAGCACTCAGTGATAGGCCACTGGGGAATACGGTGAGTCATTGTTGTGGCCTCCCCAGTCCCTGACCTCTTTGCTGGCCACAGCGTAGCTGTTCCTGGATCCTGCCAACAATGCCAAATGTCTGAGTCAGCGCAGCCAGGGTGCAGGAACAACCACAAAATGCAAAGAGTAAATTTGGTTTTGTTACCTAATCAACTGGGGGATCCTTTTGCATGGACCAAGCTCAGCGGTACCTGCATTGCCACTTATGTGCCTCTGCCTGCTTCATGGATCCCCCATTTGATGAGGTAACGAAAATAAATTTACTCTTTGCTTTTCATCTATGATTTGGTGGTTGTTCCTGTACCCTGCCTGTGCTGACTCACGTACACATGTTCACTATGGTTCTGCAAAATTCAAGTCACATCATGAATTGTCTATTTGTTTACCAAGATATTTAAGAAATCTTCTTTTCCAGTGCAGTTTTTGTTCATGAATGTCAAATTGTTGTCATATGATGTCAGTGACTAACACAGGCTATGCAATATATTCCTGCATAATTGCAAAGACTTACTTTTCTATATTAAAAGGACATTGGCAAATTTGTTTTCTACTTTGGCAAAAAGTAATCAAAAAAACCAGAAGAAGTTATCTTTGTTTCTCAGTTCTGCTGGATATGGCTTACTTATTGACCACATGTAGAATTCTTTGATTACCTGTGTCTACTTCAATTTGCTCTGAGCTTATTTCAGTAACTATTATGCAGACCAAGACAACAAAATTGTAATGCATAGCACCTCTGATCAGTGCTGTTAGGATGGGACATGAAAGCCCAATAGAGATAAACTCAGTTGGTGTGTCAGCCTACCAGTACCATGTAAGATAGCAACTTGACATTGTCTCTTGTAGCTAGACACCCCTGCCAGCCCTTCTGTTCCCTTTGGCACCACTGAGGAGTAAGGATGCGCACTCTGGAGGGCACTTGCATGTATTCCTCAGCAGCAGAGGAATGCAGAGATAGCTCTATCTAATTATGGTTTGTTTTCCATGATGGACCATCAGTCTGAGCATTTTAGTACAAACAGTAAAACTATCATGCATTCATGTGCATAACAAAATAGGGTCTTAATCCAGATGTATTGAGCAGCAACTATCTTCCCTGTGCATCAACAGCTCCCCACCCTACCCACATTACAGTTTCCCCACTTGTCATTGTGAAATGAAATTAGCTTTTTCAGGGAAAATGGGACAGGAGATGAGTCAGATGGCTGAGGTTACCATGCACTCTCTTACCATTTCTTCCCCTATTGTAGGCTTTCTGCCTGGCAGCTCTGTTCTTTACCTTCCCCTGATGCCTGCACTGTGACTTGATCTCCCTACCCCAGGACAGACCTGGACTGCAGGTGTCAAAGGGTCAACTGCATAAACATTTTTCTTCTGCTGCTGCTGCTGTTGAGGAAGAAAATCACTCTCCAGAAAGGTTAGCCTTGGGGGAAGATATCCGAGAAAAGGGTCCTGTCTCCTTATGACTCCAGTAAACAGCATTTAGAAGGGCCCCTCTTGGCCTGTCCTTTGGGCCCTGCTAATCCCATCAGGGCCACAAACCCTTTATATGTCCCATTCACTCTCAGGAGGGAGGATGAGAGTTTCCTGCATTCAGCTTTCAGGGCCTCTTTTAGGAGGAACTCTTCCCTCCCTACAGTGAAGGCACAGCTCACACAGTCCAGTGCAGATTGGAAGACAGGGACCCAGCAAACTCACTTACAGCTGCTACCTTGGCGTGGGCCTCCTTCCTCACTTTCGTCAGCTTCAGCCGCAGACCTGTCTCAGGAGAGAGGCAGTCTGGCTAGGTCCACAATGACCACAGGGGAGTACTGTAACTTTCTCATAACAACAGATTAACTCCTTACCTTTCTTTCAGTCTCTGGGCTCCTGGCTTCCAGGCTTCTCTGTCATCAGTGCAGTTCATGAAAGTGTTTGATTCATTTGCTGATGCTCACCTCCCTGCAACCTTAAAGGGATTCCCACCTCCCTCTTCTCTCAGATAAGAGAACTCTGTTGTTTTACCATACGTCCAGACATTCAAGAAATGGCTCTGGGCTGATTTTTGTCTGGTTCTGTTTTGTAGTTTGGATTTTTTTACAGTTTAATTCCAATTCACTTTGGGCATGCATAATTTCAAGTAGGGATATTTAGCCCTCTCAAGGAAGGACCCACCTCACTGGAGAGACATAAATAGTTTCAATTCTCACTTGCTAAATTCTAGTTATATATTGTCAGCAGTTTCCATAAATGCCATAACAATTTTGCACATCCTGTACCACAGGGGACTACATTGCCTGCAAGGGAGATTTCTTATGGGATCGCTTGCCTTCAGCAGATTCATTAGCATATAATTTAACCCAAGGACCCTAGAAAAAGAAAAATAATATAACATTTGTGCTTGTCTTTCACTGCATTACAGAGACAGGTCAGTTATGTGCAAACATAGGGTTAGACCTCCTTAAAAAAAAAGTCTGACACATGTCCTTCCCTCACCTGCCCTATTATTAAATCTTAGATTTATTCAATATACAGAATTAGTCAGTCAAGAAAAATCTCACAGCAGTGTGATAATATAATATAATGCTAATAATATAATGCTGAGATAATATGCTGAATCTTACTGTAATATGTTCTTTTCTAATGTTTATGTCCTTTGTATTGTTTGCTACCCAGCATCTCTTGCAGCCATTCTTGTTATTACCACAGGCATGTTTAAGAAAACACAAATTTAATAAGACTCCACATTGTATGAATGCCTCCTGAACATGCTGCCCTGCACAAGGTGGTCCTTCCCCACCACTCTATTTTTCTCAGCTCTGAACTAATACTTGACTTCAATGTATCAAATCCTGCCTTGGGGCTTTCTTCTCTTTATTTTGGTTTTATCTATTTTTTCACGTAAAGGTAAACCACGTTGCCAGCTACATAATTCCAATTAACACTGCATTTCTGCTATCATTTGTGTAATTTCAATTGCCCAAACTCAAATGCCAACTTGTTCCAGACAGCCCGCTGCTTCTATGAGTCCCTCGTTACCTTGGCTCCAGGCTAGTCATTAAACTGGGAGGTGACATGTCCAACTTAGCTGGCACACAGGGCTAATTCTTTTGAAAAAACAACTCTCATGATAAATCTCAGACCTTCCTCATACCTTGAACACTGAAAAACAACTGTAATTAAACCCAAGTTTTGGATGGATTCTGTTTCCATGCTATTTTATTTCAAGTAAATATGGGACTGCTCACAGCTAGCTCACTAAAGTTCCTGAGAAGTACAAATCAAAAGCTGATGCATTAGTCACTTCCATTTCCCTGGCAGTCCAGAAGTTTCAGTAGAGGCAATGGTAGCATGTCAGACATAAAAACTTCACTAACAGGATTTTTTGCTTCCTTGCTTATAAATTGCAAGAAGAATGGAAGTATTTTTTAAAAAATGATGTGATACACTACAGTTTTCATAGGGTGCTTATCAAGAAGAAAAACAAATTGCTTAGTCCTTCAACCCCTAAGAATGCGATACTGTTCTTGGAGGTCTGACAGAATAAAAGCTACAGATTGAAATTCCTGCCTTTGCTGAGGTTCGGAGTGCTGTTCATTCTTTTCTAATGAGTCACTTCATTAGCCAGTGTGAAAGAACAGATGCAGTTCCATATTCTTACTTCGCTTCTCAAACTTCAGGGAGTCAAGTAGTCCCAACAACAAAACTTCTGCCCCTTCCCCTCCCACCTGATCATCCTGTTTAAAAACCTGTTTCCTTCCCCTTGGTTTTCTCCTCTTTGCTTATAAGCCTTTAATTCAACTGATATTTTCTGACTCTGGAAAATAGTCATTCACACCTAGCACACTCTGAAAAACACCTTTCTTATTAATTTATCTTTGTATTAATCAATGACACAGCTTCTTTCATTCAGTTCAGGCAAGAAGAGAAAGAAAATCCGCTTTTAGCAACTCAGACTTTCAGGTTCTTTCTTCTGCCCTTCCTAGTTCTGGGTTCTGTGTTACAGCAGAGAACATAAGAGTGCTAGAGCTGTGTGCCATGTCCAACATTCAGCCTTAAAAATACATAAGGCAAAATCACCTCTAAACCCTGAATGACATAGTATTAAATATCCCATTTTAGCTACCTCTAATGCCAGGGTATTAAAAATAATACTGTAAGTCACAACCCTGTGCACAATGCAAAGTAACTAGCACTAAAATCTTCAAAGCAGACATTATTAAAGAGAGGGTAGCTAGTTACATGCTGCTTAAGTCCTTTGCCAAAATGTCCTCATAGTAAGGTCCAGCAGCTGAAAAGGAGGACTGATCAATCAACAAAATGCCTAGGACTGGCCCCATAGAGAAGAAACATTTTGAAAGCACTAAACACTGCTTGGGGTGACTTCCCACTGATGTGTCTATTTTTGGTGCTCCTTGTGGTTATTCAGGTTTCTTAGAAAACCTCAGTGACCTGACACAATAACCTTTTAAAAAGTGACTGGAAACAGAAGAGAGGCTGTTTGTGGGAACATTTTACAGAGAACAAGGCCTGGATGCTGTGATACTGAACAATTCTAAGAAGGCATTGAAACAGATAACTGAAAGATAAACAAAGACCAGTTTGGTGAGGAGAAAAGACAGCCTTCTGATAAGCAGCTGGGAGTAATACAACAGTTAGTTCAGTGGGAAAGAGTACCAGCTGAAAGAAAAACAATTAAAGAGAAATATCAACATAGTTAATTTTAGTGTAACTTGGTTTCTTAGCACGTGTAATAGTTTAGCCAATAATATGTTAGTAATAGCTTTATGGACAGTTACCTTTAACCAATAATACACTGTAGATACCCTCGTGGGCACCCAGTTACGTAACCAAAATGGGTTCATAAAGAAACAGCTAAGCTCAATAAACTGAAGAGTTGCTGATCATATTGATCTTTGTGTGTGATTCTGTGATGCTTCTGTCAACAGCTGTTCACTTAAAGGTATTTTTAAGATAAATCTCTAAATATGAATGTGCTATATTATCCATGCCTCTGAGTCTTATGTCCTTTCCTGCCCTGCCATACTCACTCAATTTCCATTTCTCCCATTTGTGTTTTGATGTCTAATTTTTTTGTGTAATTTTATAACTCATAATTGACAAATACTGGTTAGGTCATTTTGAAAAACCCACCTCTCTTTTGATTAATTAGAAATAACAAAGCTTCAGCATCTTTATCTGTAATTTTACTAGTTTCTAAAAAATTTTTATACCAAGTTGTCAAAATTGCTTATGTTTTTAATGTCTTTGCTTCAATGTGGAGTCATTGAAATAGTGTTAAAAGTAAGGTTAAGAAAATAAAAATAATTCAGTCTGGAGAATTAAAAATTTTAACAGAAAAAAATACCTTACTTCAGAAAAAAAATATTTTTCTGGTATAAAAAAGCATATATATTTACAAATAACAGCTAAGAAAAAAGAAAATTATTGCCAACCAGGAAGCTAAAAGACTGTCTAAATCTTAACAGTTGTGCTTTGGTGAATTATTGTATTTCATTTCTTCTGTATTTTGCTTCTAGATGAAATTCTTTTTGTATTTTATGTTACCTTATCTAATGTGAAAGAAAAAAAAAGTTCATTTAAAAACCCACCACAGTAGTCTGCAAGTCACAGAAGCTTCCAAGTCTGCTTCCAAGACCTCTCTTTTAGTGGTTAGTCCCCTGGACAGTAATGGTGTTGGAGACACGATTTTTCTGTAGACATATTTTTCTACTCCAGTGGTTTGCCTTAAATAGTTTGTTTTGCAGCTGTTGAGAATTCAGGGAAGAGGCAATGTCCTTTGATGCTGACCTTACCTTGCAAGCAGCCTAGCTGTGCTTGCTGCAAGGAGCAGTCATACTGCAATCCTACTGTTAGAGGAGCACGGGCAGAACAATACCTCAGACTCACCTGGACTTTAAAGCCCCATAAGATACCCAAACTTTGTTCCAGAACCTTCCAGAGGGAGAACTGTGCAAGTCCACTGGGAATGCCTGCCCCTGGGGACTTCAATCTATAAATAACATTTGTAAGACAAGGTCAGACACTGCCTCATCATCCTGGGAGAAGAAGATAACACCAGAGTCAAGGCGGTGTCCTTGCACTTTCCTCCCCTTCCGTTTCCTCCCTTTTCTCTCTTTCTTTTCCCTTACCACAGATTTAGCAAGCTAACACCTATCTCATCCATAAGATTGCCTGTACAAATAACTTCCTTTTGAGATCAATCCTTTGGCATCGGTTTGTCTTCATTTATCCCAGTGGACACCAAACCTACACAGTTTATGGCATGATCCCAGGTTTTACCCTAGGACTGTCCAGGGTAGGTCGCAAAAATTACTGCATCCCTCTCTGGAGCCATCAACACAGGAAAGACACTAACCTGTTGGAGTTGATTGAGGAGACAGCCACAAAAGTAATCAGAGGAATGAAAGAGCTCTCCCCTGAGAAAAGACTGAGAGAGTTAGGTATGTTCAGCCCGGAGAAGAGAAGACTCCAGGAAGACTTTATCAAGGCCTGTGAATATTTAATGGCGGCTTATAAGAAGGATTGGGTAAAACTTCATAGTAGAGTGTGTTGCAATAGGATGAGGGGATATGTTTACAAGTAGGGGTAGATTTAGGCTAGATATAAAGAAGTCTTCTAAATGAGAGAGGTGAAACACTGTAAAAGATTGCTCGGAGAACTGGTAGATGTCCCATCTCTCCAAACATTCAAGGTCAGGTTGGACTGGGCTCTGAGCAACCTGTTCTGTCTGAAGATTACCTGATTATTGGAAGAGGGCTGGATTAGATGAATTTTAAAGATCCCTTCCAATCCAAAGTATTCTATGGCCTCTTCTATGAAGACAGCAATTAACATGAGATTGCTCTGCAAAGGCTTTTCCAAGTATTTGATAGTTAAGGCACTCAGCAACAGCCTTTATGTACCAAAGAATTCGTGATAAGTTGAGCTATTGATTGCAAAATGTGTGCATTGAGACCTTGTCACTGAGATCTAATATTAACTGTATTTAAGTTAGGGTTTATTTACATAATACTTCAGCTTTTTTTTGTCATAAATCACTCGGGCACAAAGCCTGATACACTGTGTAAAGTGACTTGGCCTTTTTCCTTAGCAAGATCTAAGCTTTCTCTGGTGAAAAGTCTGATTCCTGCTTAGTCACTTGCTAAAGGCTCTTTCTAATATCAGCCTTCAGTAGAATTTACAATGCTCTGTTCAGGCAGTATCCCAGGTAAGTCATGTGCCTTAATTTCTTCTACTGACAACTGTCCAGGTGGTACTCCTAAACTGTGGATGGAAATGCCAGTAATGTGGTGGGGGTGAAATGAAGAATATCTCTTTCAAAGCAGACACATGTACAGATTTGCACAGAAATACTACTCTGTCGAATCCTTACTTACTGAATCTTATAATCTAGACTTTTTTATTGGGTTTTAAATTTCTTGAATTTCTTGAACATTAAGACTCTTCCCCTGAGACAATGCATATTCCTTCTGTTTTATCACATTGCTCAAGTTTTCCACTATATGTGAACAGCAGTATAATGCATTCAAGGGACAGTATTCTGAGTCAAACTTAAAGACGTTTTTGGAAAGCATTTATTCTCACAATGTAGACCAGAGATCTTAAAAAGATCCTAGGAGTACCTAATTGTCTTAAAGAAATTTTATCTTGTACTAATTAATCCTGTTCTGTCTTATATAAAATGACGTAACTTTGAGAGCTTTTTACCCATCAAAATAGACAAGGAAACTTAGCAGGAAAAATGTTGGCATTCTTTTTTTTTTTTTTTTTAAATACATCTAAGCACTGGATCAGACTTTGTTCAACTGAAATAACTCAGAAATTGGGAAAGAATAGTCATTATGTAGAAACATTTTGCTAAGAAACATTTCTCATGACACCTACTTATTGAGGCAGTTGTCACCTCAGAAGGTAATGGCTTCAGATACAATTTCAGCATTTCAGGCTAAACAACTCTTTATATTGTCATTTAATGCTCAACAGGTTGTGATCTTGATTCCTAAGAACTTAAGACAATTGAATTACTGTAGAATAATAGCAGCAAATTGCATTCAAATAGAAATGTGAAGAGTGTAGTAGCTTAAGATTGCCCATAGGAACCAAATTGCATTTATTTCATTTTCACTGCTGTTGTGAAATCCATTTGTACTGAATCTCTCCTGTGGTGACAGGATGAACAAAACTGGCACTTCTCAAAGCTACAGGTAGTATACCATTTTATTCTCTTCTTTAAGACAAATAACTCTTCAGGATAAAGATGAAGTGGCTTTTAATGTTCACTTATTCTTGCTCAGTTTCAATTAAAAAGAAATTTTAAAAAGATATTTACATTCTGATTTTCTGAAACAGAAAAGATATGAAAATGGCAATGTAAAGTATAAGCCTTATACTTTCACAAGATTAGACATTCACAAGAGAAAGAAAATTCAGTTCTATATTGCTCACTTGAAGCAATACAGCATCCAGCAAAAGGCTATGGCAATTAAACATTAGAATAAAAATAGAAATCAGAAAGAGATGCTTAAGGGACAAACATGTTGAAGACGTGCTTTTACTCTACAGAAACACACAGGAGAATCCTGCAGAGACAAACAAAAATGGGCTATTGCTCTTTTTTTCCCCCTGTCTTTTTGTAAAATCTGGTGGTGTATATGAAGTGGCAAATTATTTGCTTTAGATTCAACAGAAAACTTTGATTTCTCTAAGGCATAAATTAGTGTGGTTCTTGTCTGGACGAAACAGTATCATGACCTCTGTTGTTTCGATATGTGGTTGTGAATGCTGCCTCAAGACATAATATGCTTGGGGCACGACAAACAGTGAGTATGAGCAAAGTTGTCTAAATCAGAATTCACTACCACATGGATGAAAATTAACTCTAGGTATGGTATGACTAGCTTCATAGACAAAAAAGGCTAAACTTACTGGAGCTGGAGGCTATTTCCAAGACTAGATGCATCTCCTCAGCTTGAGCATTAAAACCTCAGAGTGGTCCTGGCCTGAATCCTTGTAAGGGCCACTTGCACTTTGGACAAAGAGAGGGATTTCTGATCTGAGGCTTCTTCACTAGTAAAACTTCTCTAAGAAGAGAAAATTTGAAACCAGAGAGTATGAAAACAAGATCTGTTGAAGTTGGCTCAGTCTCCCTGTGTCATTCAACTGAATCCATGTTCAGGCTCACATCTGCCACCCTCTCATCTCTTGGGAGGTTTATGATAAGTGGTTGTGATTATCTTTGGTGAACAGGGTTTTCGTCATTACTGTCTGCTTAAGAAGTTTTTCTTCAAAATATATCTGTCTCTGTTGCATATCCATAGAACACTTGTGATAAACATTATCTTATTTTAAAAACTAAGTAGTAGCTGTTACTCTTGAAGATAACGTGATATATATGTGGAAGCTGAACATTTCTGGGCTTGCTCTTTCCTTAGTACAAATAGCTTCCTTCTTCAAACCTGTGGAGTTTTCCTCTTCAGTATATCTTGATAATTAAAGTCAATATTCCTTCTTTTATAAGTAAGGAGAAATGATAGAATGCAGAAAATTCTGTGTCTACAAACTCAGCCCCTGAACTTAGCTGTGTAGACCTCTAGCATACATTTAGATACAGTGTCAAGTCCCTTTGTATAATTTTAATCCGTATCAACACAGAGCTACTCTCTGCTCTGCAATGGTTTATCAGAGCTTGAATGGTAGCTTTCTGCTTAAAAGCTTCTTTGAAAACGATCATCTCCCTACTCCTACTTCTGGGAATTTGGGTTTTTTTCTGAGTAATCTGTAGAAATTTTTCTGCTCTGTCTCTAATGCTGCTTCTTACAGTGAAGTACCTGGTTTGGCAAAATAAAACCATTCTGTACTTCAAGCAGCAGCACTTCTTTTCCCCAAAGTACTTTTTTTTTTTTTTTAATTGTAAACTCTGTGCATGTTAAGGTGTTCTTAAGAACATGAAAATTCAAGACAGCAGCCATATGTACAGCAACTGCAAAATGCACGATTGAAAAGAATAAGCAGTAGATAAAAGTAGTGAATCATAGAATAGCTGGGATTGGAAGAGACCTTAAAGATCATCTAGTACCAAACCTCCTGCCATGGGCAGGGACATCTCACTAGATCGGGCTACCCAAGGCCCCATCCAACGTGGCCTCAAACACCTCCAGGGATGGGGCATTCACAGCTTCCCTTGACAACCTGTTCCAGTGTCTCACCACCCTCATATTGAAGAAATTCCTCTTTATAACAAGCCTAAATCTGCTCCTCTCCAGGTTATACCTGTTCCCCTCATCCAAACACCAGAAGCCTTTCCTCTCCAGCTTTCCTCTATGCCCCTTTCAGGTACTGGAAGGTCACTATAAGATCTCCTTGGAGCCTTCTCTTCTCCAGGCTGAACAACACCAACTCTCTCAGCCTGTCCTCATATGGCATGTGCTCCACCCCTCGGATCATTTTTGTAGGGCCTCCTCTGGACCCATTCCAAAAGCTCCATATCCTTCTTACACTGAGGATTCCAAAACTGGACACGCTACTCCAGATGAGGTCTCACAAGAGAGGAATGGATGGTCAGAATCACCTCCCTCAACCTGCTGGCTGAGTTTCCTTTGATGCAGCCCAGGATATGGTTGGCCTTCTGGGCTGCAAGCAGATATTTTCTAGTCACATTGTGCTTCTCACTGACCAGCACCCCCAAGTCCTTCTCTGCAGGGCTGCTCTCAATCACATCATCCACCATTGTGTACTGTAATTGGGGATTGTCCTGACCCAGATGTAGGATCTTGCTCTTGGCCTTGTTGAACCTCATGAGGTTCTCACAGACCCACTTCTCCGACCTGTCTAGGTCCCTCTGGATGACATCCTGTCCTTCCAATGTGGGAACTACACCACTCAGCTTGGTGTTATCTGCAGGCTTGCTGAGGGTGTACTTGATCTCACTGTTGATATCATTGATGAAGATACTAAACAACACCGGTCCCAGTACAAACCCCTGAGGGACACCACTTGTCATGGATCTCCATCTGGACTTTGAGCTATTTGCCACTGCTCTTTGAATATGACCCTCCAACTAGTTTCTTACCCATTGTACTGTCTACCCATCAAATCTATATCTCTCCAATTTAGAGACAAGGATGTTGTGGGGGACCATGTGAAAGGCTTTACAGAAGTCTAGATAGATCACATCCATCAGTTTACCTGTGTCCACTACTGCATTTACCCCATCATAGAAAGCTACTAAGTTGGTCATACAGGATTTGGCCTTGGTGAAGCCATGCTGGCTGCCATTTATCACCTCTATGTCCTCCCTATGTTTTGGTATAGCTTCTAGGAGGATCTGTTCCATGATCTTCTCAGGCACAGAGGTGAGGCTGAGAGGCTGGTAGTTCCCAGGGTCACCTTTTCTACCATTTTTAAAAATGGGCACAATGTTTCCCTTCTTCCAGGGATTTCTCCTGATTGCCATGACTTTTCAAATATCATGGCAAGTGGTTTGGCAATGACATCAGCCAGTTCCCTCAGGACTCTGAGATGCATCTCGTCAGGTCCCATATAGACTTGTAAATGTTCATATTCCTCCAGTGGTCACAAACCTTATCCTCCTCTACAGTGGGGAGGGGGTCTACACCCCTGGCCACCACTTGCTGTCCCATGACCCAAGAGGGGTGAGAAGAGCAGTTATCAGTTAAGACTGAGGAGAAAACATTGTTAACAGTACCTCACCCTTCTCCTCATCTGTTGATATGTGGTCACCATTTCCAACCATCAGTGGGGGTACATTCTCTTTAAACTTCCTCTTTTGATTGATGCACCTTTAGAAGCCAAAGTGAAAAGTAAAATTGCTTATATGAAAGTGAAAGGAAATGTAAACTAGACTATAGTTTAACCATCGCTCCTACTACTGTGGCATAGTCACTATTTCAGTTACTGCACAGAATGTAAATCTTATAGTCAGTAAAGAGGACAGTATATGTGCTTTACTTAGGAATGTAATACATGTGGCATTAAAGGCACCATGTAATTAGACTCACTTAAATACCTACTAGGTATGAGAAGGATTCTTTGTTCTTATGTATAATGTTCAATTAAAAGAGTTTCATTAATACTCAGAACAAGACAGAACTCAAAAGTTAATTGACTGTTGAGTAGCATGATGCATTTGAAGATCTGGAATGAAATTCCCTTCACACCTAATGAGTCAGAACTTTTTACACTGGAAAAATATTTGTTATAGTCCTCCAGATGTTAATATTATAAATGCCTACGTACTCCTCTAGTTTAATTTGTTATTGTCTCATTTTTAAATTTTGCCACAATACATTTTAAATGGTAACATGTGAACCAGGGGGAAAAATTGATCACCTGTTACAGAAGATTCTTCAAAGACTGAACAAAAGCATGCTGCAAGACCTGGTAGAGCTATAAAGCAGACATGAAAAGCAGATTATTGTTTATGGTGGATGACAGGCCTCGTGTCAGAGACAAACACCACAGTTTGAAAAAGGTTATTTATGCTTCACAGAATCCTTTAGTATGGATTTTGCAATAGAGTATCTACCTATGGAATGCTGCAATTCTTATTAAGCTGAAAGGGGCAAGGGGGAAAAAAAGTCAGTATATTTCAGATATAACTATAAAATGTGTCCTTGCTTCTGTTGATCTCATAAAATAAAAATGCCTGCAAAATGTCAAAAAATCTCTTTCCCAGGACAGGTGCCTGTGATTGAAAGTGATTTCACGATTTTGAAGCTACATAAAGGGTAATAGTATAACTAAAGATATGACCATTTGTCAAAACTCTTGTTTGTCTCAATTTAAAAGTATAGTACTGTAAATTTGGTTTCATTAATAGAATTTACAGACAAGATTTTCTCAGTATCATCAAGGGATTCTCTAGATCACAAAGAGCATTTAAAAAGCATGACTTTGTCTAGATATTAATGTTCTAGTTCAACTTCTGTGCTTACAGCAGTTGAGAAAACATCTAAATCTTTATGGTTCTATATCTTGATTTATGCCTACATGTGTTTTTAAGGGAAAGAAAAGTATTAGTCATGGTGTACGTTAAGGAGGAGTGGCAGTGGTCTTCTTTTGAGACAAACCAAATAAGTCCAGGATTGCTGCAGGACTGGGGATCCTATAACTACGATCTCCTAGGTCAAGTTCTGCCATTGGTTCCAAAATTATCATAGCCAAAGCAGGAAAGTAGTCTCCTGTGCACAAATGGAGAGAGTAGGATGTTAAGCTACTGTGAGAAAAACTTGAGGCTTTAAGGGCAAGCAACTTATGCCGCTTCCTTTGTTGCTCCTTTAGCAGAGTGACTGTGATTGCTAAGAATGTATGGCCTGCTCCATCAGGAATACAAGGGCACTCCAGGACTGGAGAAAGGAAAAGGCATTCGGGGAAGGGACTATATTGTGAGAAGTTGAGTAAAAAGTGTTCAAGTATGTCAAGTTTACAAAATCCCTTCCAGAGGTCCTTGAGAGAGAGGCTGGGAACATAGTTGGGGCCTTTCGAGGAAGTAAGGAAGGTTTCAAGATACGTAAGCTGGTGGTACTGAGGGAGAGGAGCCAGAGAATGAAAACTGGAGAGAGCAGCATTGACACAACATATGCTTTTGTGTTCAAAGAAAGACTGTTAGTAGCAATGTGTGCAAGGGACAGCACAGAGCTGATCTGTGAGATTTGTGGGAAGTAAGTGATAACATGGAAGTGACTGGGGTTGTCTATTATCTTCAAAAAGCAGGTTAAAAAGAGAAGGCTGTAAACTGCTGTCCTGCTGCAGCAACACCACCTCTTCCAGTGAAATTCATAGGAATATATTCATTGAAAAGATAATCCATACTGTTTCTGTCAACAGCACAGTAATACCATGTATCCATCCATTGGCCTGATCATGTTATAAATTTTCTAACTAAGCTGACATGTACAGTGAAGAGACTGCATAACCTTTTTCCCGTGACTGCATTTATGTGCCCTGACAGGGAGCTCTTTGAAAGATAAACACAGATGTGATTTTAGTGTGTTGGAGTATGGGTGTTTCAGCACACATTTAAATGCAGATCAGATATCTAATTTCATTAAACAAGACTCTAAAGTTACAGGGGATCTGCCTTGTGAAGGATGCATTCCCTTTAACATTACTGCGCTATGTAATGCTTTAGTAGCCAGTGAATTCCTTTTAAATGCGCAGGTCATCCTCTAATGCAGTGCTGTCACTTGATTTATAGGAGAATGATGTATGCCCATCAGAAACAAAATTAACAATAATCTTCAAAGGCAGATGAGTACCTGGTCATAGCTTATTTGTGAGAAGATGGTGGCATAATTCAAGAGCCTGGTTATAGAAAATAATAAATTGTTTGAGCTACTCATGCATGATGAAACCCTATTTTTGACTCATTGTCCTTGATAGAAAGATTTCTGTTGTCTTTACTGGGTTGAATGTCACAAATCTAAGGCAAGAGATTCTCACCTATGTCAGTACATTGATTCATTCAGAAGACTTTACAGTGTAGTACTTCAGTATGAAGAGAGTGAGACAGGTTAAGTCACTGATATTTTTTTTAATGGAGAGGTAATTACTGTGGGTCAATGTATTTGGACAGTAGATGAGCTGACTTCCTACTGAAAGAAGCTAATTAGAAATAAAATCACAGACCTGGCATATCCACACATTATCTGTTATTTCTTCCTGAAAATATGTGCTCCCAGCAGCTGCATTAAATGTTTTGCTATGTGGTGATTTCTCAGTGATATGACAGTTATTCAATTGTTTAAGGATCATCAATAGCGAAATATATTTCATCATTGTACACAATCTACATCAAAAAGGAAGTCATGCTACTACAACGCATTGAGCTTGTTCAATTTCAGACAAAACAAATTATTCTGAACAAACTTGATTCTATTTGTATTTTTACAGCTAACTCTGGGTATATACTGGAAACTGTCATTTAGAGAAAATGGAAGAAACTATTTAGTTCTAACCAAAGTTTGATATTTCAAACCAACTGTGCCAAGAACAGAAGGAAGGCTTGTTATATGAAGTTGAAGAGATAAAAATATTCTCATCCTGCCTAGTTTCCTTAAATAAATAATAAACTGCAAATATATTCAGAAATATACTGGTCGGCACAAAACCCAAAGAAAACTGCAGCAGAGAACAGATACACATCAAATCTATCAACAGTTGCAAATCACAACAGAAATTACAACTGATATCATATATGTAGATTGTCAGAGGTAATATTTAGATGTGATTGTTTCTTTTTCGATATTGTACAATGCTTGGACCTAACAGTATCCCTCATCAGCCTCTGAGAATCTGGAACGTAAATGAAAAATAAGAGTGGTACTGGTCCTGTGGCAGTGGAATTAATTCTCCAAATCCCATGGCATGTTAAGAGGAAGATGTAACCAGAAGAAATTATTGTGATTGTCAAAATGTCATAAAGGAGGTAAAATTTATTGTCTGTAAGTGGAGGCACATCAGGCTTGAAAAAGTTAGGTTTATTTGGACTGAGAGTTTAACAGCTCAGTTATCTAACATTTCTAATTGTATTCACATGGCAAGCTTTGGTCAACAAAGGATGAAAGAAACCCCCAAAATCTACTGAGACAGGGAATCTTAACTGTTGTTCATAATTCCCTGTCTGTATTCCTGATACATGTGGCAATCTGTCAAAAACCTAAACAAATATTACAGCTTGTCTCCTGTTGTCACTGTAACATTCAAGCCCACTAGGAATTTCTAGAGCTTTGTGGATCAGAGAAATATCCTGTTTTAATATCTTCTTGAGAAACGCTTAGTTCCAGTGATCCTTCTGCCTGAGCTGAAACTCACTTCCAAGGCTGGAGAAAAAGAATATAGCTGAGAAATCACTCTATCATCCCTTAAATATGGAAAGTGTCATTGTCCTATCCCTTATATTCACCAGTTTCTAAGCAGAGGTAATAGAAATGAAGCCATATGTGGCTGTTTTTTCTTCAATAACAGATTCAAAATAAATCCTAAAGGCTGATTTTTGACATTTTAAAAGTAAATTGCCCTTTTACCATCTTTTTAACTAGTCCTTCTCTTTTCCATGCCATGCCTTTTAAGGTTTAGGAACAAAACCTGATTGGAATGGAGGTTTTCTGTGAGGGAGGAGTTCATATCTCTGCACTGTAAGGGGAAACCTCTGAGGAGCAGAAAGAAGACAGTTGCTTCTCATCTATCCTGACAACTGTTCATAAGTAGTATTAAGTCCACGTTTGTGTAGGGCTGTGAAAGAAGGACATGTACCTTCCACCACTAGAAGACAGCCATGCTGCATGTGTTCATAGTCCTGCACTTCTGAAAAGACTGATATTTTTTCTGTACAAGAGAGAATCACAAACTTCAGATAAATCAAGGCTAAATAGGGGAATAAAAGCCTACTGACTAGATTTCTCTCAAACTAATACCTGAAGAAAGGCACCACAATGTGATTAAGCTATCAGAGGCATGAATTGCTGTGAAAGGCAGCCTTTGGCAAGCCATCAAAGCTGTTCTTCTGCTTTCTTTGCATTTCTAAGGATGTATCTATAATGATGAGGAATGGAGACTCTGAAGGCTCACTTTTTCTCTGCATATTCCCCTTGCAGCTCTGAAAGCTGGCAATAAAATACTCTCTGTTAACATCTCACTCTTCATCAGTTCCACTAATGAACAGACTGTCTACTTCACAAATAATAGCCACTTAAGGATCAATTGATTGTGCTTCATAGTGAAGCATTGTGCTACTGCAAATTCCACGAGTCAGGAGATTTTTGTCAGCTCTAGTCTTCAAGTCCAGATATCTTTGCAAGTCTTTCTTGATGGCTCAGAGATCCTTGGTGAAATGTAACAAGCTCTTAAGTAGTTTTTAAATGCCACACCTTTGTAAGAGGAAGATAGAAGCCCATTAAAGCTGAAGGGTATTAAGGAAGCTGGTGGAGGTGCTCACCAAACCCCATTCTATCATTTACCAGTAGTCCTGGTTGACTGGGGAAGTTCCACTTGACTGGAGGTTGGTAAATGTTATGCCCGTTTGCAAGAAGGATCAGAGAGAGGATCCAAGGATTTACAGGTCTGTCAGTCTGACCTTGGTGCTGGGGAAGGTCATGGAGCAAGACATCTTGAGCGTTATCATGCAGCACACATAATATGACCATGTGATCAGGCCCAGTCAACACAGGTTTATGAAAGGTAGGTCTCGCCAAACTAACATGATCACCTTCTATGACAAGGTGATCTGTGCAGTAGACAACAGAAAGGTTGTGGATTGTAATTGGACTTTAGTAAAACCTTTAACACTGTTTCTCACGGGATTCTACTTGCATCCTGCACTTGGGACACAATAATCCTGTGCAGTGCTACAGGCTTGGGGAAGAGTGACTGGAAAGCTGCCTGGCAGAGAAGGACCTGGGGGTGTTGATTTACATCTAGCTGAATACGAGTCAGCAGTGCCCAGGTGTCCAAGAAGCCAAATAGCATCTTGGCTTACATCAGAAACAGTGTGGCCAGCAGGACCAGGGAAGAGATTGTGCCCCTGTACTCAGCATTGGTGAGGCTGCACCTTGAATACTGTGTTCAGTTTTGGGCCCCTCACTACAAGAAAGATGTTGAGATCTTGGAGCTTGTGCAGAGAAGGACAACAAAGCTGGTGAAGGAGCTGGAGAACAAGTCTTACAAGGAGCTGCTGGGGAACTGGGGTTGTTTAGCCTTGAGAAGAGGAGGCTGAGGAGACCTTACCATTGCCTACAACTATCAAAAAGGAGGTTGCAGAGACATGGCTGCTGGTCTTTTCTCCCAGGTGATAGGCAACAGAATGAGACAAATGGCCTTAAGTTGCACCAGGAGAGGTTCAGATTAGACACTAGGAAAATCTTCTTCATGGAAATGGTTATCAAGCATTGGAACAGGCTGCCCAGGGAGGTGATTGAGTCATCATCCCTGGAGGTATTTAAAAAAAAAAACAAAACTGAAGTGCCAGTTGGACTTAATGATCTTAAATGTCTTTTCCAGTCTAGCTGTTCCATGATTCTGTGAATATAGATCTTTCAGTTTACCACACGAAATAGCTTTTGTTAAGATTTATCTTCATTATTAAGACCCATCTCTGGTATAGGCTACAATATTTCTTAATCACATTTATACAACGTGTTCAAATTCAGCTACCTCTGTATAGTGATACATTTGAATACAACTGGAAGAACCTATTTTCTTGGTTTTAGTAGAATTAAGATTAGGTCATCTTGTTTCATTTTTGCTTAGAGATTTGCCTTTATACGTGTATAACAGGTAGAATTTAAAAAGTTCTTAAAAAATTACTTCACTGATAAAAGATGAGTGCATAAGTAAGTATCCAAACAAATCAGTACATGCTACACAGTTAATTCACTGTAATTGTGAACCATCATGTCTTCAGTTAAAGAAAAGTTTGTATTAACACATGAAGCTAACTCATACTGAGAAAACAATGCAAAGATCTTGAGATTAGTGACCTAGCAAACTGAACATGAATTAAAGGAATTCTTACTGTTAATTCTAATGAAAAAATGTTTTTGAGTGTTGAAGGATATGATAAAAAGGAAAATGACAAGCCCTCTAGTTTAATATTAAATACCACTTTAGTTAAACACTCAAGTGGTGGCAATAACACAAAAGATGAATTGACAAAAGAAGATGAGCAATGGTGTGGAGCGCAAACTAGATTAAAATATATTGAAGTTTTATATTTCATTATATATTATTTCTCAAGAATAGAGGCACTGAGCCACATGGTAAGAGGGGATCCAATGACTTTCAGGACCCTGCTATTGGCTGTGCATGTCTCAACACCCACTACATGCATACTTTCTCTGAGTTCTTCCACTGGATGTACATCTCTCAGATTAATCCAGATAATTTGTATCATAAACCCACAGACACAGATAAATCAGAAAATTATGGTGTTCCTTGCCATTATCAGCTTCTAACTGTTTACCTGCTCAGGCTCCAGATGTGTGGATCAGAAAATTATTCTTTAGGAAACAGTTGTTTGATTGCTGAAACTCATTTGAACTAATATCACTCACAATCTCCAAACCATAATCATTTGGCACTCTAAATCACATAGTCATAGCTAAAAGTTATAACATTTGGGCTACTTAATAATTTCAAAACTCTATAAAATTACTCTGGCTCCATATATGCCCATGACCCTGTCAGAATGGATAAGGGATATGTTTAGGAATGTTGCCAGCCTGTGAAGCAGATCTTGCATATCAGAGAAACATAAAGGTTTTCTCATGATGAATAAGAATTAAACTGGGTAGTCAGAGAACAGTTCTGGTGATACAGCTGTGTTTGGGAAGGTATAAAACTCTGTTGTGGGGTAAAGAAGTGAAATGCAATAAGATGGACATAACTTTAAAATCTAGGTGATCAAAGGTAAAAAATGGCATTAGTTCTCCAAGTTAATGCTGTGTATTTACCTTGAACAGATTTGCCAGGTGAACCTCACTAAAATTGTGTTGGGGATAAGTGTAAATAAAGAACTGGTGACACAGCCTGCAGTTCACCTTTTGTCTCTGCAAAAGGTTTATTACCTCTTGGGTGTGTTATAAAGACTTGCTAGTAAACATGAAGACCTAGGAGCAAAAGCTGCTTCTACCAACCATGAATCCTATCAGCTTTGTTATTTGTGCAACTTCATTGCACTGCGGCATAGGTGATTAATTAATGCTGATGAAAAGCTGTGGGAGGATGCACAATGGTCAGAGGGATAGGGTGCTCCACCTGCTTCCCCAGGGCCATGTTGGGGATCCTGTGGCACAGTAGAAGTCCTGTGAAGATTAGCAAGTGGCTCCTGAGGTAGTAGGTGTCAGGAAGGAAACTTCTACAAAATGCCTTAAGGGAAATAAAGGGTCTTCCACTAAGAAGGTGATGCAGCCAACAGCCCAGCTGAAGTGTCTCTATACAAATGCACAAAGTTTGGACAATGAACAGGAGGAGCTGGAAACTACCATGCTACTAGAAAGCTATGATCTGTTTGCCATCACTGAAACTTGGTGGGATGAATCCCATGACTGGAGTGTGACTGTCAATGGCTACAGGCCCTTCAGAAGGAACAAAGCAGGAAGGAGGGGTGAAGGTGTTACCCTCTATCTCAAGAAAGGGATAGAATGTGAAGAGTTGTCATTGAAAAGTAGCCATGAACAGGTTGAAAGCTTGCGGGTCAGAATAAAAGACCAAGGCAGTAAAAGGAGCTTTGTGGTTGGTATATCCTACACACCACCTGATCAAGCAGAGGCTACCAATGAAGCCTTCTTCCTCCAGCTACAGGAGGCTTCACACTCTCTAGCTCTTATCATACTGGTGGGTTTTAACCACTCTGACATATACGTGAAAAGTAGCAGGGCAAGCTGTAGGTAATCAAGGAGTTTCCTAGAGTGTATTGACAATAATTTCTTCATCCAGCTATATATACGTTTTGGACTTTTGTTTTTTGAGGTTTGGTTGTTTATTGCAACAACTTCGGTTAACAGGCCTTGTTTTTGAAAGGAATCCAAATCCTGTGTTTTGTGTCCACAGGGATCACTGTTGCAATGCCTGTCACAGCCCCAACTGTGAAATGTGACAGCATAGCTAAAGCATCCTGGTATTTTACTTTCTGTCGACTCCACTCCAGCACTGCAGACATAAAACACATCCCAGGGGCTGGCAGAATGTCTGTATCAGGACAGGCAAATTTGTCTCCATCTGGCTTTATTCTGGATGTGCACCCTTTTCTTATGCCCCTTACAGGATGGCAAATACTGGTCTAGCTAACACACCACAAACTGCAATGTTCCATGGTAACTGCTAAACAGCTTTTTTCAAGCCTGTTTCTTTAGGTTCTCAATTAAATATAAAACTGTTCCTTCTTTGTCTCAGTTCCCCAGAGCAATTGTTTAATGCTCTAGCTCTATCAGGACATAAAGCATGGTGCTATGAATTACACAGTACCATCACATTTCTTTTCCCTAGCTGAGCTATGCACTGAGAATTCCTACAGGAAGTCATCCAGGGGGACCAGCAGCAGCACAGAGGTGAGTGTGAGGATCTCAGTTCATCCTTGGGATCTTCCTTAGGGTGCCACCCTTGGTCCTGTCCCAGCAACCAGTCTTCCCAGTCACCCAGCCTGCTCCAGAACCCACTATGCTCTTACCTTGTCTGGACAGCACCAGCCTATGGCTCCCCAAGTCTATCCTGTAGTAAAGGTCAATGTAAGAGTTGTGGGAGAAGATATGTGGAACTGCATCCCACTAGACAGGATTATAAGGAGACAGAAGCTCTCCTTTTATTTGGTACCTGCTGCTCTTAGCAAAAAGGAGTATGGTAAATCTTTCTAAGAACACTGCAACAAGCTAGCTCTCCCAACTCACCGTCTTTTCTCTTCTGCCTGAGTAATACTTACAAGGATCATGATACACTGATGTACCAGTGGAAAACACTTAAACTCTGATGGCTGCACTCAGCTGCTTCATTTCCCCACTTTCTTAGAATGGGAATGAAGTCACTTTCTCCTTAAATCTGGAGAAACTATCCAGAATCAGGGGGAAAAGCCATCTTTACTTCTTTCTCTGCCAGCGAAGGGGGAGCAGCAGGGACACTAGTCTTCAGCATGTCTGGGCTGGTGCTCTAAGTTCCTGTGTGGGAAAGATGTGAGTTGTTTGATGTAGAAAAGGTATCTGACACATAAGTTTATGGTTCTAATTTTAAAATCTGGACAGGAAAATTGGTTCCTGTTGTGTTTCCTTCCCAATAACTGCAATACATGACTATTGCCTGTACATGAGAGTTACCTTTTCAAGACAATTGTCGTCACTAAACACACATAAGTAGACAAAAGATAATTATTTTTTAACTACTGGCCAAAAACGTATGGAAGTACTGTGGCTGATGATTGTTGATGCAAGCTGAACAAACAGTTTCCTTGCACTGGATGAAAAAAGGTTGGTAATTACACTTCCTAAATTAAATGCTGCCAATGCAAGTTACAACTTCACAGCTCTTCCTAAAGTTTCAGAGTCAAAGCCTGAGATACAATTGCCCCTTTGACACTCTAAGTCTGCATTTCAGAGTGACTGAATTGCTGGAAAGTAACTGTTGTGCTTTCAAACTGTGTCACTGCTGAACTGTCCGTGTACAAATGTACTCTAATGAAGCCTATGTTTGCTGCTGGTATTTAGCATCATCGAGTAACTCAAATAAGAAAACAACCAGAGAATAGCTATTAAACCTCTATTACTTTACAGGGCAATATTGCAAAACTCTCTGAGATGATATTCTATCAATTTCATGTTGCATGATGAGAAAAAGATGCCTGCCTGACTTTCTTATTTCTTCCTGTAAGTTCCGAGGCTCTCAAAAGTCTGATTTTTCAAGCCTAGTGATTAGATAGTTAAGCATCATTTCACATAGCAAGCAAGTGGAAAACTGACGGATCATATCTCTGATGTTCCAGTAAGTTTTCTTTGTAAAGTCTTATGGTTTCTTTTTCAAGTCTCCTAAAAAAAATTGTAGAAGATCCACTTGAAGAGACAGATCTGTTGGAGCTGTTTCTTTGAGTATTGCATATTGAAAGTTGACTTTATAAATAGCATTATCAGTGATTGTAATACTTCACTCTGGCTGAACAAAATGAACCACTGCAAATTGATCAAAAGTGCACTCTAGTATTATTATTTTCATTTGTGGATCTGTTCCTTTTTCTTTTAAAACCATAGGCATAATTACGATAACTGCACAATTACAAGGGCATTGTCTATGGGTCAGTTCTAGAACTTCCAATTCCTATTACTGATAAGCCTCAAAGTATCTGCTATGACACTTTGCTGGGCAGAGCTGTATTAAATTGCATGCTTCTCTTCTTATTCCTTCTATTTTTGCTTATTATATCAAATGGTTCTGGAAACTACAATGTCTTCTCTTGAGCTTGAAATGTATTTTGGAGTGATGCTGCTGGAGGAAAGGTTGAGAAGGAGAAAAGGAAGAAGCAAAAGGGGAGAAATTAAATATATTTCTTTCCTAGCTGGAATTAATAATGATTTTGCAAGGATTTTTTTGCTTTCCTTTACTATGCACTTCTATACATTAGACAGATTAAACTACAGTAAATGAATATATCCTTTTTTTACATAAACATACAATTTTAAATGACCAAATGAATGGAGAGGCAGGGAGAAGGCATAATCAAAGCTGTAAAAATGAAAAGTGTGTGTGTGTGATGCATTTTTGTTCATTTTTAGGTAGTTATTCTTTGATTTGGTTATTATAATTCTAAATTGTACTGGGAAATTCAATTACTTCTACCTAAGATTGTGAAAATCCATTAGTAATATAATATACTAAGAGCCTAAAAAATGGGTTTTCTGTTTAGCTGTCAAACATGGTTCAAATTAGTTGCATTTGTAACCATAATGCTCAATCTCAGATTATCCAAGAAGGCAACATAAGGTGAATGGAGGTGAGGAGATAGGAAGAGACTGATTCTTTAAATAAATGGGATTCAACTAATAATAGCGGTTTGTATGGCTACATGTAGATAAGCTATTGACTGTACTGCCCCTATCAACATTATCTAGTTACTACTGTTCATAGTTAAATCACTATCAACCATGTCTACAAGTCATGTGCAGTTATTCTACAGCTTTTTTTCAATTAAGCTGAAATATGAAAATCTATAGAAAGATCACTTACTGATAAGGACATGGGTTCCATTTACTAAAACTTTGGGAAAACAATGTCCCTTATTATAGTAATTTGATCCTTACTGGATTACACGTTACAGATTTTTTAAAGGCAAAGATGCTTCTGCCAGACTACACAGAGTCTTTCATCATCTTCTTCCTTAATCTCCTGTTCTTTTTCAGTTACTTTTCAAAAAGAGAAGAATAAGCTACAATATGAATTTAAAAGGATTTTAAGTACCTATTTCTAACAGTTTTATACTGAAGATAGCGCAATAACATCCTTTATTTATTCCTATGTGATTTGATAGGAATGAAATATTCTTTCTTAATCTATCCTTTTACTATCTAAACAGAAACTGACCCTATATTGTACTACAAGTTTTACATTTCAGTCTGATTTCTTCTATTATTTTCACTTATCAAAATCTATCTTTAATAAACTTCTGTCTTATACTGAAGGTGATCACATCTGTTTAGGCTGTTTATACAATGTCTTCACTAGCAAACATAACTATGAAGGATGACCAGGCTGAATATATGAACAAAACCAGGCAAGTGGTTTTCTCTCATACTTGCATGTTAAGAAGTGACAATATTCATGTAATATCATGTACTTCTAAGTTCAATGTAAGAGAAAAATTATTGTCTTTTAAATCCATTCATTTATACTTTTTAACATAAATTGGTCATATCCTACCACAGGCTCATTGTGCATTTGTTTAGACATGAAAAACATAGTTGCAGTGAAAAAAGATTCTGTTGGTTGCAATTCCTGTTTGATGCTTTTATTGGCATCCATCTACAGTAAGGCAAGAAGGAAAAAGCTTTTTTTTTTTGGTTAAAGCAGCTGCTAACTTCTTCTCTAGAGATTCTCATTCTACAGCAGAGGTCCTGTAAGGTGTTGGGAAATTTCCTCAAGAATAACATTTTCATGAATATTCACTAATAAGATGTTGTCTTTATTCTTCATGCCTAAATTGATTGAACTACATTAATGCTAACTTGAGATTCCCCAGAATTAGGAAGCTTTGGAGCAAACCCAAACTACATTTTTCATAATACAAATGTGTTGGTAAACATAATATAATGAGCTCTGGCAGGGTGGAGCTGGTGAAGTCAAAAAGACTGGTAATAACTATGTTATGTTATGTTATGTTATGTTATGTTATGTTATGTTATGTTATGTTATGTTATGTTATGTTATGTTAATAAAGTAACCACAGATAGGGGAGCAGGAGTTTGCAATCTACTAACGAAGTTATGTGGGTGGGGCAGTTGCTAAGGGAAGGCTGATTGCTAGGGCAGAAGTGACCAATCAATGTTTACCTCATGTTTTGGCCTACTTGGTCTATATAAAGAGTGAGTTAACCCATAATAAAGAACTTCATCTGAAATCATATTGATTTGTTGTGAGGTTCACTTGCCCCCACCGCAATACAAATGTTCATACTAGTACAGAGAGTATAGTCCCTTAGCTGGCAAAAAGTTGCAATCCATCATAGGCTCCATCTACAACTCCTGTTAAATATGTAAAATGTGCAGATAGTCTAACAAATTCAGTTTTTCACTGACAGTTATAAAACATCTACATTGCTTTTAGTCTCATTCTATCCATTGATTTCTGGATATTCTACTTCAATCAACACTGATGGATGCTCAAAAAGGAACCTCACAGAATATTCAACTATCAGCAGTAAAATCATTAGGCTTACTTATTCTCAAACCTATTTAACAATGAATTTGTGGAAGTTATCCTATTAAAAAAGAAAAACCCTGATGAGAGCAACAAGTTGGCTGATATTTTTCAAAAATGCTAGTAGCATAACATGCTTTCACATTTGATTGCGTACAGCACTGAGGATACCAAGAGAGTTTTTCTTTTTTCGAAGATACTATTCATCTACTGTAACTCAAATGCTGTCCATCCCCTGGAATATTTATTAAATTTCTGTGGCTCATTAGCTATGAAGTATGGTTTATTCTAATTTTCCATATTGTATTTACTTTGAAATTTATATTAATTAGTAATCTATGTTTTTATTAATACTAATCTCTGTTGTAGGGATGTAATTTGTAAAAGTACCACTGGGAGTGGAAGATAATAGGAAGTAGAGCAGAAAGCAGAAGTAACACAAAGATTACCAATTATTATTTCTGCTATGTTCTGCTAGGGTCTCAACTAAGATTTGATGCAGAACATTAGCAACTGGAAAGCTTAACTTCTGAGATTAACTTCACCATTGCAGTAGCTGTGCGTATGTTACCATGGAAGCATAGTTGAGAGGGAAAACTCAGCTACAGGGAGAAAATTAACTCAATACAGCTGGAAATAACTTACACAATGCTAACAACCTTCTTACATAAAACTCTTTGCAAGACTGTAAATCTGGACCAATAACCATTTCATGATTAGCCCAAATAGCAGCTTAAGTGGCGATAATCCACCAGTTGTCTATAGAATTGAGCTCATTCTATAAAAAGTATCGCAGGTAAAGGCTCACATTCAAGCCATATGGGAAGAACTGCTATTGTAGAACAGTGCAATTCCAAGTCATAAAGAAAAAAATAATACGAATTGCTGATATAATTGGCAAGTACTCTGGATAGGGGCAGGTGGACAACATACGAATTAAAGAGGAGGAAAAGGTGTATTTGTCATTTGCTTCTATTTCTTCATTATTTCATTAGGCTTTCAACTTGGAAGTTTTTATTTCAGTAGTGTCTTAATGTTCTGGTGACCTAGTACTTGAGTTAAAATTTAAACTGAAAATGACTACAGTATTATATAGCTAAAGGTGCAGAAGTACACTTGGCATTTTTTATTTCAAAAACACTGTAAGTATTAGGCTTCTAGGTTCTTTGAGATAATCCCACTGCTTCTAAAGTAACTCTAAAAATCATTAAGACACATTTCAAATAGTGTGTAAAAATGCTGCTGAAAAATGCAATTTAGAAGATTTACTCATATTCACGTATCTTGAGAAGGTGTTAGCATCTCTTCTTCAGCACTTTTATCTTAGCTGGTAGACCAGAACACTGCTAATTTCTCAACACAAAATCCTTTCTCTGAACACTTAGTCATGGGGCTTGAAAATTACTCTTAGTTGCTGGAAAAAAAATTACCCCTTTAGAACACTCTTTTAATACAGTCCCATTGTTAGGAGAGTGCAAAGGCATTCTCTTTGTGATTTACTGTGTATAGTAACCTACAGAATGTGTTGAAGATATTTTAATTCTATTAACTGTTTCAGTGTTGATCTAACTTCTTGTATTCTCCTCTACTGTACTCAGTTTCTGCCTGATGACTGAATTCTCTCCAAATGCAGTGAGATGAAGGTTAAGACTGTATGTCAGGGCTGAAATCTAGCTAAAGGCTGAAGAATTTAGGGGAAAGGACTGAAGTATAATACTTGATTTACATCAAATAATCCAGAGTACGTGTTGTATTAGAATGTGTTTTGCCTCAAGATCTTGTACAGCTCTTTAAATAGATTTACATGCCCCTTAGTCTCCTTCAACAAATTTAACTGGTTCTGCTCCCTCCCTCTGTCCCTGCAGAACACCTTGCTGCAGCCTCCGCCCATCATCGCTATTCTCTGCAGGATCCTTTCCCATTTCTCCATATTGAATTGGATGCAGTATTCTGAGGTCTCATCAGAGCTTTCCTAAGCTTGCTGACCATCTTTCTCTTCATGCAGCACAGTGTTTGGTGTGCCTAATTTGCAATGAAAGCTCAATTTAATAAATAGTAGATTGAATAGATTTGGAAGAGACTGGGTATGGAGAACAAGTTAAAACCTCTAAACAGCTGAGTGACCAATTACTGGGACGTCAGCTTGGGTACAAGAGATGGATTTGGCAGGAGTTTCAGCTAGTGGTCCCTGTAGTCAGAAGGTTACAGAAAGTCTCTCATGCCAGTGGGAAATAGTCTGTGACATCTCAAATGTCAGATAGTTGTCTTGACATAGATACTCAATGTTAAATTACCGAAATTATTTTTCTTCATTTTTTTAAATGACCAAAATACTATTTTTTCATGACATGACATTTTAAAATTGACCACTTCAAAACAGGGAAAACAAATACGGTACAAACTTAGGTGCTTGTTTTATAACTGAAGAATTTATTGTTGTTTTTCTTACATAACAAAGTGTGTCAGATTCAAACATATAACTATATTGACTCTTTTTGTTTCAACAGGTGACGCAGACATTGGCAGGATGCAAATGTTCTATTTATCTACTGGAGTGTTAAGGATTCTTCCAACAGAAGTGTAGAAGATAGTCTCTGGATTACCCTTTTCCATGCAGCCATACATATTTACAGAACTAGTTCTTCCACAGGAGAAAAACATTTGAATGAGCAGTTCTTGACATTTTAGATAGTGTGGTACTACTGATTGCTGGAACCAGTGAGGCAGTTGCTAGCACAATCATGTTTACATTTTTACTTCTTTCTTGTTATTGTGCTAGTCTCTTCACCCACCTGAAGCATCCTGAGTATTAATCAGGTGCTTTTGCTTGATAACTCAGTGTGTTGAGCTGTTTGAGCTGGGTGTGCAGAGGATGATTAATCTCCGTTCACATCTAGGCAAGAGCTACAGCTAATAGTGAGTTGTGGCATTGAGCTTCTTATCTCATGTTTACAAGATGTGAACCAAATAGACTTTTCTACCAATCTTACACTTCAGAGCTGAAGAGTTATCCTATACTAACAACAGCTGGAGTCAGTCAATTAGGATGCTTTATTTTGCTTCTTCTGACTGAGATACCTTTTGCTTTTGGTAGTATGTAAATCTTCATCATAAGTGAGGCCTCTATATGCAAAAAATCATCCAGATAAACAAAAACCAGTTGAAAATTCTTGGTTTGAGACTAGAAGAAGTTAGCAAATAAATAGTTTGAAAAAGATTACTCAGGAGAAATGATAAAATATTAGATGAAACAGCTTCATCCCCACTTGCATACGGAAGGGTCATTGCTTCCAAGCAGAATTATGAGGCAGGATTTCAGTAACATCAGTGAGGTAGGATCTGCAGCTTAGGGAGGTCCTGCTCCTCCACGGGTCCAGTGCAGAGCACTAAAAGATAAAAGACTGAAAATGAAGCAAATTTGTTGACAACAATCTCTGTTGTGGAACAGAACAGTGGGTGATTTTTGATCTTTTTCCACTCAACAAGACCATATAACTTTGTATCCACTTAAGTTACCTTGTGTCTTTGGGCTGTTATATAAGGTATAACAGAGTGTTTGTCTGAGTCAGATCCTATGAAATCGAATAGTTGCTTTTCAATACAAGAACAACATATAAATAGATAGTAGCGGATCATTATTGAAAATTAAGCAAGAGGAAGGATTAACATGAATATACAGAAGAACAGGAACAGTAAATGGGTTTCATCTAAACAGCACAGGTTGAAGGCATGTTGTAATGAGTTCTAATTCAGCAGGGCTTTCTGTCAGCAAAAAAAGCACTTAGTCCTTTACAGCTGCATATTCTGTCTTTTCCAGAGACTAATATGTATTATAACATTCCAGTACAGGATCTCATCTGTACTTTCACTGGGATTACTTTCTGTGTGCAGAGGCATAGATAAACATGTCTGAGCATTGCTGACACAGCACACACTGTATCTAATAGTGTAAATGTTGTATAGAGTACAAATTGATTTTGGTACTTCCAGTTTTCAGGAGCTTCTGCTAATTGAATTAATTTGAAAGGAAATCTCTTCTTTACCTTGATACAGCTTGCTGAGGAGGGACTGAGGATGAGGTTTGGGCAAAGAAGCAAAGCCTATTAAGAATCACTAAAATGAACAGACTTGATGAGGAACATATTGCTTCTGTGAGCTGGTGAGAATTCACTGTGTGGTAAGAAGTCTATAATACAGCAGTAGATAATATGTTCTTAAACGGGATATCAGGAGTCTGCCTAGTGGAACAAGTAATCAGCAAAAATCAGTTGTTAGTCTTTGAAACTCTCCTCACTTGGAGAACAATTTTTCCATATGTGAAAATGCCCCTATATATACCTTGCCAAGGTGGAAGTTCAATTCTTTATTCCTCACTATTACAGGGAACACTGTAAGTTTCTCACCTTTGTTCCTAACTAAGAGCTCAGTACGGGGAAAAATTTACCAGGGAGGAGCAGGATCAGACATTCTGTAATGGAACCTGCTGCACAGATTACCTTTTGCTTTCTGCTTACTCATCAGAGTACTCTGACAAGAAAAACATGTGTTTCTCTTAGACTTTATCTGCTTGGGAAAGTTAATTCAAGACCTAAGACTCAACCGTGATCAATTCTTGTTGCAGCTATGCCAGCAGAAACATCTTCTCTCTCTCCTGCCTATCAGCAGTCCTTCCCCATGTCTTGTTAAGGCTATACCTGTGCCCTGCCTTTGCATTCCTGACCTAGACCTTGTCTTGCCGTCTGAATTTCCCAGCCTACCTCAAGTGCTCTCTCATGGCTGCAGCTTCACCTAATGATTGCTGGACTGTGACCAATCTTGGGCCTCGGCTGCAATACTAGTTCCACTCGCGTCTGGCTTAATGGGACATGATTGGTCTGCACCTCATGGGAAATCAGAGAGGAGGATATGGTTCTGCTGGCTTGTGGGTATCTGCTGCCCCACCTGGCCTGCATCTGGTGACTCACACTGGCCCCTGATACCTACCAGCTAGCAGAGTTTTTTGTATGTGCCTCTCCTAACCATCTAATCAGGATTGATTCAAAACAGAGGTCTCTAGTGATTTTGTTCTCCCTGACTGAGCTAGTTCAGGGAAGTGATGAGGTCAGCCTATGTAGAGAAATAGCTCCTTGGGTAACTGGTGCATGACTGGTGGCATATTAGTGTCAAAGCTGTCTTCACTGGCACATCCTTGCCAAGAAGATGTATTTATGCCCTTATTCCTGAACTGGCAGAAGGTGTCTTCTCAACTGCTGCCTAACCCAGAGAATCCAAAGCCAGCTGGATGAAGGTGATCCCCCAGCTACTATGGTCCTTGTAAGCATGTCCAGAACTGCCTCAATGAAAGCTACTTGATGCTCTCAAGATTTAGTCCTAAGTGTACAGTTTCTCTATGTTCCTCTGCATCTTCCCTCAGGGTCCCTGTCTGGACATTATTTTTCCTGCGTTTATGATACCAAACAGAATAGATAGCTCGTAAAATGCACCTGTGGCCTGTTGCTTTTAAACCACAGACACAGATACCTTTGTTAGGTGTAATGTGGACGTTAGATCATCAGGTCAAGGGGCTGAAACTTGGCTATATCCCAGGGATCAATTTGCATTCTTGGCACCCCAGAAAGTGACATACAAAGAATAGGCAATTGCTACTCTTTTTATCACCTGCTCTTGGTTATTGAGACAATGTTACTTTTTTGCTGCCAATTTACTACACCAAAAAAAGTCTTGCAGATCTGAAAGTAAGCTCTCTTTCCTAGTATTGTGAAAGAGCTTCAGAGGCTTTCAAAAAGGAATGGTCAGGGTGCTTTTGTTACTGATGTAGACAAGACGTGATGTACGAGACTTACTTCTATATCCTCAAAGAAGTATGTGTGAAATGACCTTCTCTAGAATATCCTGTAGCAGGTTTTGTAATGCAACATTTACTGGGGCAGAGCAAAACCAACTGTTTTCACAACAGAGCTTATTTTCACAACAGAAATGTAACAGTACTCCAATGTATATTCAGAAAGAAACATGCTGAGAAATTTTATTTTGTCAGGGATGAGACTTGTGATATTTCATTTTTTAATATCTAATCAAAACAGTCTCTTCTGACCTTATTCTATTTTACTTTCTCTCAAATAATTTGCATTGTTTCTCATTCTGTGAATGACTTTCCAGCCAAATTTCATAATAAAATTCAAACCAGAATGAATTTTTTCTCCTGATACCTAGCAGAAATTAATGACTAGTAGAAAGACTATTTGGCCGTACCAGTACTGCACTTCAACATCAATGTACTTAAAATTGATAGATATTCTTCAGTAAGATGAGAAGTGTAAAGGTAATAACGTGATGTCTTTTATTAATAATTTTCAGCTGCCTGCAGATTCATAGCTGTTCCATCCCGGACACATAAGCTATCAATAAAACTATCTCAGTGGAGTTAAAACATTAAAAAGCTGTACTTTACCTGGACTTGTGTAAAACATTTGACACTGCCCCATGCAACATTCTTGTCTCTGAATTGGAGAGACAGGTATTTGACAGATGGACCACTTGGTGGATAAGAAATTGGCTGGATAGTCACATTCAAAGAGATGTGGTCCACTTCTCAATGTCCAAGTGGAGGTTGGTGATGAGTGGCATTCTGAAGAGGTTGGTATCAGGACTGGTGGTGTTTACTGCCTATGGCATGGGGTTTGTATCTAGATAATCTTTAAGGTCCATTCCAGTCCAAATCATTTTAATGATTTTTTGAATGAAAATTAGTCACATTTTCAAAAACTCTGTGCGTATATAGTTAGAAATTTCCACATTATTAATGCCTACTGTCCATGACTTTTTGGCATACAATTTACACAACTAAAGTACAAACTAATTTTTTGTTAATGTTCGTCATGGGGCATTTTCAGCTGACATATACAAAAGAACACTTACAAACATATTAGCCTTTTTCAGCTTTTTGTAAAATGTTCTTGACTCTTCAGGTAGTAAACAAGATTATTTTCTTTACACTCCAGTGGATGAGATACTGTCTGGCCAATGTACAGGGGGATAAACAACATAACAGAGCTCCCCTTCAGCTCATTGGTGTAAATGTTGAATGCATTGCTATAGCAACAACCCAAAATAAACAATTCCCTACTTCCTCCCACTGGCATATCTTCAATTACTCAGTGTTTTGGAGGGGAAGGAAATTGATTTGCTTATTACTGTTGAGCAGCAGGTTCAAAATATTTAGCCACTTCATATGATCAAAGGTGGGCTTGAGCATCTATGTGCTGCCAAACTTCAAACTCAAACACCTGCAAAGGCAATTGATAGTCCTGTGGCTCTGCTGAGGCACCACCTAATCACAGAAAAACCTGTGGCCTGTGAAAACCCATCTTTTGTAAATGCCTAAATAGATGAATATTTGCAGCCTTGCAGTAAAAGTTGCAGCTTCTCCATTGGCACCGCTCAGGTAGCAAGGGGAACTCTGGGTCACAGAAGTTATCTATGCAACCTCACTGTCGCTTCTACTTTTCTCCCCCCCAGTACAGGGGCCCCTCCTGCTTCTGAGAATACTCCCAATACCTAAACACAGAAGTGCTGTGCTGTGGGGAACTGACTGCTTCTCTCTAGGAAGACTCATCTGCCTGGTTTACTGGAAAGACAATATCTGAGGTGGTTTGATGGTACTCCGGAACACTATTTTCTCATTCCACATACTTGCTTTCCATGGTGTTTGGAGTTGTCCATTGGGATGAGAAGAAATTGAAAGCCACAGCTGTCTACTGATTAATCAACCATGTCTTTTGCCTCAATTCTATTTTAAATGTTCATCAACAAGATAATTATGAGAAGGAACTTATGTGGATAGGGAAAAGGAGGAGTTAAGAATTGTTAATCTAGAAAGAAATTAGACCTCCCCAGCTCAAAATTAATATTCAAATTTAGTACTTCTAATTGGCTTTTCTACCAGGAACTCAGATGACAGATTTTTGAACAAATCTTGTCTTTGCAGATTTTCTAGTAAAAGATGTTACCCTCTTTAGCTGTCCACTACTTCAAGATGAAATCTAAGCTAACAGAGGTAATAGCTAGACCAGACTTTTCCTTTTGAGAATTTCCATCCTCATTAAAGTACAGAGGTTTGTAAAACTTCATGTAAAATATTTTTAACAGAACCTAATTGAGTTCAATTCTGAATATCAGAATTTGAAAGAAATATATTATTCCAGTTTAAGTTTAGTGTAGAAGCACTGACTCCAAAATCATGACAGCAGCAGGAAAGCAGAAATCCATGTTTGACTGAGCATTAGAAAGCAGCAGACTGTTAAGTACACAACTGCTAAAAGCTAAATGAACTGTTGCGTGTATATGTAATGTCTACAATTGATTTGTAAGAAGGCTGTGGCAGCAGGGAACAAGGTTTTCCATTTCAAAATATGAGGCTCCCTACTTCAGGAGGCACCATGGTCAAACTCTATTTCCTGTTCTTTAAGTTGCCTAATGTTTAGACCAAATGAACTACATGTGAGATCTGAGCTTTCCACACTTTCTTGCACTCTTCTGAAATAAAAGCATTTCTTGCACTGACAGAGACATTGGTGCTTGAAAATGTATCAAGATTATGCCACCAGAAGAGGGATAAGAAATGCTATCAGTGTGTTCAGTGATGCTCTGATTGTGAGGTCACAGCAGAGCAGCTAAAGGAAGAGATCGGAAAGTGTGGTTTTGTTTGGGTTCTTTTTTTTTTTTTAATGGGAGAAGTAGGTGGTTTATTTGAGCAGTTCAAATGCTCTAAAATATACAGTTTCTGGGGTAAAACTGAATGAAAGGACCTCATCTTGAAGTGCTGGTTGGTGGAGTACCCTTCATACCAACTCCATAGCCCTGTATTAGGATGGTTCCCATTGAATTCATCCCTTCACTGAAGCTGCAGTCAATCTGAGTTTAGAGCAAATATGGAAACAATTCTTTAAAATTAAGTGAATTAGCGGTGTATCTGCTTCAAAGTGCTGACATTAACAAGGGTTGCAAACATGTGAGTGGGAAGAAGGATGTTTCCTATTGTCCTCAACAGCCAGCTTGCCATACTTGCTGTCTTGCTTGCTCAGCCTATAATCCATGATAGAAGGAGTTGTGAAATTAATGTGTAGCGGAAAACAGCTCAACTTCTGGAATGACTGCCTGATAAAGACAAGTGTCCTGCTTTCCCTGACATACTTGACTCTTGTTATCCACTTAGCACTTTCTTAACTCCACTGGAACTCTGCAGTTTCATTCCAGGTTCAGAAGACTTACTATGACACCTTGATTGATGAGGAAAATAAAAGCTGGAGGATTCTATTTGCCTCAATATCCCTCTATAACACAAATATTGTATGTTTTTCTCTTACCCTAGGCAATCACATTGCATGGGGAGGAGGGTAGAAATTGTACTTTCACTTGATAGCTTCCTAGAGTAAGCTTTATTATGTTACCACATAGTTGAAATAATATCCATATCACTAGTGTGACTGTTTAATCTGCAGAAAGACATGAGGATAAGACTTGATATGCTACAGCTAGTCTAGAGGTCTTCTCTTGCATTTATAAGGTCTTTAGAACAATGACACACTGATTTTCAGTGGTGTAACTTGAGTATGGAAAGCTGTTTTCAAGCTAGCTCTAACTTTGCATTTGTGAATTAACAGCAAATCTTGCAGTACCTGGTACGCAAATCTTCCAGCAACCCTAGCACATGTCTTGCTGACTGGCTTGTACAGAACTCATAAGAGCAAGCATTACTTGGTTTAACACACAAATTTCCTGCATGAGGTAATCACCCAAACTTGCCTGTGGTCGTGTCTATTTTTTCTCTCGACAGCACCTTTTAATTGAGGCAAAGATATTTTCTCATTGGACGTAGGCACAGAATGTACACTAAAATGTCATCATAGTAACTATGATTCTGTCACCTGGGAGAAGAGGCCAGCATCCTCCTCTCTACAACTTCCTTTCAGGTAGTTGTAGAGAGCAATAAGGTCTCTCTGCAGCCTCCTCTTCTCCAGGCTAAACTAGTAGAGTTCCCTCAGCTGGCCCTCATAAAACTTGTTTTCCAGCCCCTTCTCCAGCTTCATCACTCTTCTCTGGACTCACTCCAGAGCCTCAACATCCTTCTTGTGGTGAGGGGCCCAGAAATGAACACAATATTCAAGGAGCGGTCTCACCAGTGCCGAGTACAGAGGGAGAATAACCTTCCTGGACCTGCTGGTCACACCATTTCTGATATAAGCCAGGATGGCACTGGCCTTCTTGGCCACCTGGGCACACTGTTGGCTCATGTTCAGTCGGTTGTCAATCAACACCCCCAGGTCCTCCTCCTCCAGGCAGCTTTCTAGCCAACTGAATTCCGTACCACCTTTTCGCTTACTGCTTCATGGCATTTGCAGGATCGTGACTGGTGAAGAGGTCTCACTAGATTACAAAACATCAGAGGACAGAAGTTGTTCTGGCTTCACAGTATATTCAGAATGTTGTTACCCACCTGAACCACATTCATTTCTTTTTTGTGAGAGGAGACTGATTTTGTTTCAGATTTGTTTGCTTTTTAAAGACTAATTTGGATGAATAAATTAAGAATTGGTTTGACAATATTCATTCACTTCAGTTCCAAGATGGACTAACAGGGCTATAAAAGTCACAACTTTGTAAGGCTACTGGTAGCTTTTACATCCTTGCTATGTGGCTAATACTGGCCATCCTCTCATTTCAAGTTGGTGGGGATCACATAGCAACAACTGTTGCTTCTACTTGTCTTTGCCAGACACTTTCTTTCCATGATATACTCTTTCTCAATGAAAGCAAAGTGGTTTTATAAAGTGAGCAGGCACTACAGAGAAGACTCCTATTGGGCAGTTATTTTTCATTTTGAAGACTCTTTCCCTCATATAAAGCAACTGAAATCTTGATGCATTGTGTCTGAATTGACAGCGTTTTTCAAAACCCCTAAAACTCTTATCTGTGCTCTGGCATCACATCTCAATTACTGCAACACCATCTGCTTCAGTGTCAAGAAAGCCTTTAAAAAATAGTCTGTTTTCATGAACTGTAACACTTTTGCAAAGATATTTCTTCCAGAGACTTAAACACAATGCTTCCTTCAAGATGTCTGAAAATGTTTCTTCAGAACAATAGGCTATAATATGACTCTGGTCTTCCACCATCTGAGGGCTATCTTGAGTTGTCTCATACAACAGCTGAAGGCTCTTAAAAGATACTGACGAGTTTTCCAAGTTTTCACCTTCTCTTCATCTTTTACTAGCACAGGAGAGTCCTGGTGCATATGGAGGGATTTTCTGGTATCAGGAATTCCATTATCCTAACAACAATAGGCTAGATATTGTTATTCAATGTGCTTTTTGAGGCTACCTGTCTATTTTCAGAAAACTTTTCTTTTAAAACAACTCCCTATTGGTATCGCCCCCCATTCTCTCTGCAACTTTCATGTAGTTTCAGACATTTGTAATAACATTTAGTCAGTCAGGATCTGACTAAATTTTTAGCTGCAAGATGATGCTGGGTGAAAAAGGACAAAGGAAACCTTGGAAGATGTATTGAAGTACTTTTCTCAAACATTCTCTATTCATATAGATCAGTATAATTTTCATAGAGTAGCCATCTATCTCACAGGAAGGTCATCACGTTGCTCTCCTCTAGTTAGGAAAACTAAAGCCCTCAGTAGGTCACATTCAAATATACTAATATGTCACATTACCACTTTTTACACAGTTCTAGAGGTCCAGCTATGACCTGCCCTCATATTTTTCACCTCTGTTCTCATAAATAAACTACTTTTATCAGCTTTTGTTGTTCTTCCGTATTCCTTCTACTCTGCAAGTAGTTATAACTCCCTGGTTATAAGGAGATAAGGATGAGATCTGGAGCCCTGTTCAGTCTTGGCAGAGTCCTCTAGAAAGATACCTACTTAGTATAAGGAAACTGGGCTTTGTAGTTGTATCTCTTGGTGTATTACATCATTTTGGTGTATCAGATCAAATCAGAGATGTATTGTAATTTGTCTGGTAATTCTGTCTGTCTTGAAGGTATCAGATTGTGATCCAAGTAGATTGGAAACTGCTTTGCAACTTCTCAAACTTGTGACTCGGAAGTGAACTCAAGTATCTCTCTTGTTATTTTGACTGTGGTCAAAATAAATACTGGATTTGGATTTGCTCTAGGAGAGATTTACTGTTTCTCCATACTTGCTATGCAGATATCCAAAAGAATCTTTTTCATCTTCATTTTCAGCTGTACAGGTTGGGGGGGCCTTAACAACTTCTAACTGTCTTAATCTATTTCCACTGGTGTTTTGGCTATCACAAGTACAAGTGTAGCTTCTCCAAGCTTATAAAAGTTCTCTCTCTTGAGCTTCCAGTTTAATAGCTCTGCAGGTAGTTAACAAAAACATCAAAGAAGGCTATTTATTGCTGCAAACTACACTTGCACTTCATACTAAGTTAGCTGCCCTCAATTTCTGTCTATGTGTAGCATTTTTTCACTAGAGCAAAACAACATTTTTGTCCAAATTTATTTGACTTTTTTCAAGCTACTCTTTTAAACCTAAGTGAGTGAATTTTTGAGATGTTTGATATTGGCTCTGTTGTTCCTTTAACCCGGTAATGTAAATTTCAAGGAGCCAGTGAATTGTTTTGTAAACGCTTTCCTTAAAATTAATGTGTTCTCTCAAATTCCATTTCAGCATGTTTTACTCACCCATAGAGGTTAAATACTGACTGTAAAATAACTTTTCTTTGTACATATTCTACCCGCTCTTTGTAGCATCTTCTTCCATGTAGCATAAAAATATACTGTTCAAAGTAAATAAAGGCACTTAAAATATATGAGGAAATAAAGAGTTCTATAATACTGAACCTACTTTACTTTGGGTTGGTTCTCGGTAATTTTCCTTCCAATATGATACTCCACAGATGTTAGGTGGTTTATCGATAGCCACAAAAGATTATATTTATTTTAGCTGCAGAAGGGAAAGATACAATTTCACAGACATTGAAGGACAGGGTGTTATTTAAATGGAAACTAATTTATTGTGATATTGGCTTAGGGTACCACTCTCATTGGGGAATCAAAGTCTCCTAAACAGGGTGATCAGTGTAGTGGTGCAGAACCTGCTGGGGCAACTTAGCAATCCAGGGTAAGTCATACATGTAATGGGGGAAAATATCCATCGTTGTCTCTGCCTTTGGACAGGTGCAGTGACTACAAGTAGTGAAGAACTCCCTGACCACAGCTGGGACTCCTGTTAGTGACCAAGGATAATCTGTCACTCCCTGACAGCCCAGGAACATCTACTGTGTGGATTGTAGCCTGAATGGGATGATAATCAGAATGACACAATCTGAAAGGTTCGGCAGGTACCTGCGGAAAATTCCATGAATCACCTCAGGCAAATTTTCGCCAAAACGGAAAAATACTGAACCTTTGAGCTCTCCTGGATTGCAGCATGTGATACTAAATTTCAGCTAAATCAAAGCCGTGTAAAAATGCATTTGTGACAATCAGTCACTGTCTGGTACTGATAGGAACTCCCCTGGCAAGGGTCCTTGTAGCGTCATTCTCAACTAAATCAGGAAGGACTCCCTGAAGCATTGTTCTGCTCAGTTTTTTAAGTACATCTGGCAGTAGCCCTGTGTGACTGTTTCAGCACAGTCATAATTCACCACTTACTGCTGTACCTTAACTCCTAAATGCAAAAGATTTCAAATATCAAACTTACATAAAAACCCCATCCTATGTGATCATTTCTGCAGGAGCAGTTTCTCTTTACTGTTTGCAGAGGTCTTATTTATGTACAAATTGATCAACACCTCAAGAGAATCCATGTAGGGGGAGTCTTTGTGACATTCCACCTGGCTTATCAGTCAACACATTTAAACATATAAACTTGATTAGGTGCATCAGGAGCTGCCTGGGTGAGTTTCTAATACTGTCTGAAATTTCCACCAGGAAATTCCTATAATGGCTGGTCAAAAACTCAATTTTAAAGGTTCAGTCTATGACCTAATTTGTAGTCAGTCCACTACCTCAAGTCAGCCCAGTATTTCACCTATGGGGAATAGTGGTTGAAGAGTCACTGGAGCACTCAGAGAATTAATGGGTGAAGTATATTTGCTCTACATACATTCACAGCTGTGATATTCAACTACATTGCAAGTATAACTAAGGAACAAACCTGGTTTTCATACTTGGCACACACTTTAATTAAGTGTCATAGCATTAAAAACTGAAGGACAAAGGGTGCATTTACCCTGCCATCACAAAAAAGTTCGAAACACACATGGGCTACCTGAAACACTAGTAAGTGTGGTATACCTGATGGAGTTAACTACTCTACTATTACCCTCCTGCTTGGAGCAGTTTTGCAACTACTTCCAGACTATATGCTGTGATAGCAAAACTGCTGTTGGAAGAGATAATTGCCATGATAAGAGTTACACAAATTTTGTGTTAACTTTAGATTCTTAAATACCAAAATTTTCCTGAGATACAAGTAAATACTACAGCCATAGAAGGACTCTAAGTCATTGTATATTGTCAAAATGTCAAATAAACAGTGTTAATATGTTGTGGTGGGCATTTTCTGTGCCTATGGTGCTATTTAAACTTTTGAAATACAATTTTAGGCTCAGAGCATTTTTAAAGTCATTTATTTGGAAAAAAATATGCTGAGGAGAGTGAAAGGCATACAGTTTTACTGTGCATTTGAACTTGGGAGGGAAGTAGCATTAACAGACAGATTCATTACTCTGGAAAGTCAGAAAATGCTGCTGGAGAAAGAATGAAACAACTGAAGGGTGGCAAAAAAAGACATTCAAGAAGTTGTAAACAAGTTACTAGGGCTTTATATTCAGGTCAGTGATTGTAATCAAGGCTTGTTCTGTATTGATAAGAGAGTAATTACTCTTTGACACCTCTGAAGGGTCTAGGATGATATGGATTAAAGAACTAGTCCAAAACCTAAGGAAAAAACCCTACATGTTATAGAAAACAAATACAATCAAATTAAATGGTAAACCAAGTATACCTATTAAAATGTGCAGAATTGATTCTAATGGAGAGAAAGCAGCAAATCTGGTATATGTCCTAGCCCAGCCAGGAAATGAAGTGTTTCTCTCATTGTCTGATATAATGAATTCTGTAGATCAAATGTTTTAACCTGCCCCCACATCACCCCCACCCCGAGCCTTAATTCCTGTGACACATTTCCCTACCCAGAAAGACTTGGTTCAAAACATCCAAAAAGGTAACAAGTATGAGAAACAATTTCAAAATAAGTGATTTCGTTGAGCACAGTTACTTGCCAGATTAGAATTGCCCATTTAACTTAGCACTTTTAATCACTAACACACTAACACAGAGCCATAGGAACATAACTGCTGAATATACCTTTTGTATGTCACACTCTATTTTGGTTTCTTCCCCTTAGTCTTCACAATTTTTCTTGCAACAAAGATCCTCTCAGCAGACTTTAACTAATAACACAAATCTGGAGGGGATTTATACATCCTTTTCTTCAGATCATTTGCAACAGTACATGCAAGGCTGAATTGTGATCCACTGAAATCACTGAGCTGGAGAGTTGCTAAGCTGAATAAGTGAAATCACTGAACTAGAAAATCCAACATCTTTTCTCTCATAAACTTGTTGGAAAGGTGTGTTTTGGTTTGTTTTGATTTGTGGCTTGGTTGCTTGTTTTTCATAAATTCAAATTACCAGTGTGAAGCATTGAACCCAAGAGCTTTGCAGTTCAGCCCAACTTGTGAACCATTTCAGTGTTCAGCAGTCTGATCTAGTGGGAGCTCTCCCTGCCCATGACGGGAGGTTGGAATCAGATGATCTTTAAGGTCCCTTCTAACTTCAAACCATTCTATGTTTGTATGATTCTAAGGTACAGATACCAGTAACCCAGGCACTAATATTAATGTCAAATGTGTGGTATAAAATCTATGACACTGCATAAATATTGTTAGATAAGTGCCTAATGAAGAGGTGGATGCAGTTACATAAACTGTAATTTGGCAGGAACCCATAGAATCACTTAGAAGTTACATTATTGTGGTGTCTCATTCGAAATGAAATGAGGCAGCTATTTCCTTGAATTCTGTAATTTTACATTAAGAGTACTAAATTGGTAGGAAGTACTCACTTCCAGCAATTTATCCTAAAGGATACCTTCTAGCCAAAAGAAAAATGAATAAAAACTATCCCAGTAGACAGAGAAGAAATAATAAGGGAGGAAAGAGAAGAAAACTCTTTTCTAAGCACATCTTCCCAGGAGGAATAAAAAAGGCTGAAAATTCTGTTAGCCCTAATGGGCAGGGCAGAATTAGAAGCTGTGAAGAGCTTCCCATCAATTCCTTTGTCCTGTGGGCTTGTTTGAGCTATGAGTAATTAAAAACCCTGTCCTTCCAACAAAGAAATTGCTTTTTCCTTATTCACAAAGTTATTATTTGCCTTTGCTAAAGGTGATGTCACTTAGGAATACATCAGCATTTTACAATAGGACGTGGTAATTTAAGCTTCAATATGATTGCCTAGAGCTCATATTTAAGTCATGTAAGGAGTGGAATCTAACTGAAAATGTTTACATATATATGCATCCATACGTTCTGGTGTCTTATTTTATATATGGATTCCTCAGTGAATCGATAGATTGTTCTACAGACACTTCACATTTTGTTCTCCAGGCAGATCCCCTCCCTTCTCTTTGTGATCAAATTAATTGCTTCATATAATCTAGCACAAATGGATCTTTAGATACTCATGGACCACATTGGGTATCACACTGGGTTACTTGGTCCCCTTTAAGCCAAGCTAGAGCACTTCAGAAACATCCTCTTTTCAGAACTGGAAACACAAGGTAGGCACTGTAATTAATCAGTCCTATATAGAACACTAGCAGTCAATATGGAAGAAGCAAAGAAAAAAAAATCATTATTTCACCAGAAGTCATCATTACAATAACCAAAATAACCCAAACACACAACACCTTGCAGAACCTGCAAAATCTAAGGAAATCTGAACAGAGAGTAGGGAGATGAGCAACAGATTCTAGTCTATAATACAAGACAGCATGCTTACTTGACTCTAGAACAATCCACCTAGAGAGCAGTAAATAAACCTACAGGTCAACAACATTCTTCAGCTCAGCTCATTGGAGTCCTCCTAAGCAAGTGACTTAAGGATTTTCAGGAGCTGCAACTGTGGGCTAGGCCACTGGGTTGTCTTCAAGATAAGCATTATTTCTGACAAAGAAAAATTGCCTGCTGTCTCTACAGAATTTCCTCTCCTAATTCAGTTCTGCATTCATCAGACTTGGAATGTTGTTTAGTACTTGACTCAAGGGAATATAGTTCTGTTCCAACTAGGAACAGAAAGCAGATATGGAGAGATCCATATTTAAATCAAATCAGACTTTAAATTAAATGTTTTGCTCAGTTGTAATGTGTTTAGCATGAATACTTTTTTTCCATCTGAAATTACTACAGGCTGCCATATAAGGAATACCCCTTTAGTGGAAAATTATGGCAGTGGTATAGTTTGCTTTTGATTGGCTACTTACTGTATTTAGTAAAATGAATGCAAGAACATAACCTGAGTGCTCAGTAAACCTGCAAGGAGCAATCTAGCCCTATCAGGACTAATAACACCACCAGTTATTACTTGTCTTCCTCTCCCCAGTTCAGTCTCTACTTTGTAATTAATCAATTTCTTGCTTACTTGTATCTCTAATTTAGAAGCAGTGCACTAAACAGAGGAGGTAAAGAAAAGAATAATCATTCTAATCTAGTCACAACTGCATTCAAATTAAAGAACAATTATGCAGATTAGCTCCTTAAGAGACAGATAGAGATTAATGGTTAGGTTTGTAACAGTACATGGCCATATATTTGCAATGGCCAAACAGCAGCTTAAATGAGTTGCAGGTTTAAATTTACATCATTGAATTTTTTTAAAGTGGTAAGATTTTTCTAGTATTGTTTATACTTTTGTACTTTTCTTAGCTAAAACATATGAAGATATTATACATCATGTTCAGAAGCTGTTTTGAAATGATAACTGTATTAAACTTTCCCCTCAGAGGACAGTCAGAATAGAATTCATGACTTGAGTCTCCTTAATAGTCCAGGTGACATTAAGAAGCACAATTGTTTCTATTACATGCATCTTCTAGGTGTACAAATGACTACAGGATGACCAAGAATTGTCTCTCATAATTCTGAACAGAAATTAATATGAAAGGTTTCTTTGTGCAGTTTTAAGAGAAAAAATAGCTTAAAGGATCAGATGTCAATTTTTCAGTTGCTCGTTCACTTTCTCACAGTATTATGCTTAGGAGACTGTCTGCTTCTGGACTGGAAAGGCACATGCTCTCTTGGGTAGAAAACTGTTTGGGTGGCCAGAACTGGATGAACAGAACTAGACACTGTACTAAGCCTTGAGGAAACACCACTTGTGACCAGTTGCCAACTGGATTTATCTCCATTTACCACAACTCTTTGGACTGGGTCATCCAGCCAGTTTTTCACCCAGCAGAGTATGTGTCTGTCCAGGCCAATGGAAGCCAGTTTCTCAAGCAGAATACTGTGAGAAACTGTGTCAAAGGCTTTAATGAAGTCTAGCACACTACATCCACAGCCTCATCCATCAAGTGGGTCACCTTTTCATAGAAGGTGATCAGGTTAGTTTTGCAGGACCCGCCTTTCACAAACCCACGTTTATTGGGTCTGATCACCTGTTTATCTTGTGTGTGACCTGGTACATGTTCACCTCTGGCACTGAGGTCAGACTCACAGGCCTGAAGTTTCCTGGATCCTTCTGCTTGCTGGAAGGTCATGACCATTCATAGCTGTTGTATCCCAAACTCATATCGGCTTAGTCCCTCACATACACAGTATGTTGCTCTATACACAAATAGAACCTGAAAAACATTAGAAGCTATGGATTCATTGGAAACATTTTACTTGATTTGATTGTGCTTTAAATTATTTCTTACAGTATTGTTAGGGATGTCAGTTTTGACTAGGTTTTCTTCCTTGTTTCCTTGGCATGATTTTATATTTAGAGTGCTGTTCCTTATTCCTGGCTTTGTATTTTGTCTGTAGTCAAGAGGCAAATGATTATTGTTTACAAATAATATTTTAAATTCTCAAATCTCTGAGTCATTTTCATTTGGGCATCTGTTTACTGCTTATGGAGACTTAAAAGCAGAACTAAGCCTACAACCTATCAGTATCCAGAAATTTCCTTATTCATGGCTGATACTCCTAGTAATGTGTTAGGAACAGCATACCTCAAGGCCAGGCATTTGTATGCTTTCCTCCCTCAGTATCTTGTTACCTGAGCTATCACTAAACAGATAGAGATATGTCAGTCTTTGTTCCTGGGAACAAGCTGATCCTTGATCTTCCTGAGTTGCCACCCTGTGACCCTCTACTTTCTTGCTAGTTTTTATATCTTTTCATGTGGATGTTTCAGTTTGGAGTTCTTGAGTTACTGGCTTGTTATTAATTCAGCACACTTAGTCCAGTACTCTCTGTTCTTCTTTTTTATCTTGCCTGATGTGGTATCCACTGTGTGCTCTCTCACAAACTATTAGGTGTAGCCGTAGCTTAACAACAAGTTTTTTGCAGTAAGGCTGGGTCAAGGTCACAAATTTGGTGTCACATAATATATGTTGGGACATAGGCTACAACATGAGATCAAAAATAATTACATAGCCATTGTCAGTGAAGAAAGTAACAAAAAAGTAAAGCAGAATAGGATCAGGAGGTATTTCAGATTGATTGCATAAATATTCAGCAGAAGCTAGAGTCTTTTGTGGATGCTCATACTTTGTTCTGAAACTATAAATTATTTTTCTGTGAATTTTGTAGCAAAGTTACTTTTCTAAGGAGCAGCTAATTTCTTTTTCACTTTTGTAGTCTGTGGCTTTGAATAGAATTCTTTACCTGGTATCACTGCAGTACTACTTATGTTATGTGATTAATATAAAAGTTAAAAATTGAAAAGATCAATATTTTTAAAAACTTTAAATACATCCAGATTTCCAATGATTGAAATATTTTTCTTGTAATGAGGCTTGTTGGGCAAGTACTAAGTATTATTCTTCCTGTGTTGTTTCTCATGTATTGTGATAATGTGGAATCAGTATACAGAAGTTTCTTGTAAGAGACTGATGCAACCTTACTAATTTTAGGTGAATTTCCTTGAATGCACTGAAAGAGGTGAGAAACTAGACTTAACAGTGCAATGAGAATACATATTAATTCCCAAGACACTTCTTAATAAATTGATTTTTATTAGCAAAGGATTAAAGAAACTGAAGTCAGCTTTGGAAGTAATTTTCTGTGTATCAGAACAATAAATTCAACATTTTGTCTCAAACTGCAAGCAGTTTTCACAAATTCAGATGCCTTGTATTTTTTTTTTTTTTGAGTATCGTAGTCTTTGATAATTAGTGGAACAGAGGACTGAGGAAATAGGGAATATTTCAAAGTCTCATTAAGCTCTTAAGCTGAATAAATTGGCAAAAAAATGCCAGTGTAGTAACATGTAATCAAATAAGTACTTTTCCCCTAGACAAGTTGTCACAAAAGCACTGCTGCAGAACACTGAATAATACAGAACAGAAAGTACATTTATGTAGGAATTCATAACGATCTTCCATAAAACACCTGAGCTAGCAAGCATATTACATGCTGCTCTGCTGAACTAATGTACTTTGAACAGTGTTGAGAGATGCCATGTGTCATTATGGCTATAAATATAGCTATCTGTAATGAATGTGTAATATGACTAAATCGACTTCTTGATTTGAATTAAGTTGCATGTATAGACAGTGTGATGGTAGATTGCAAAGCTACTAGTAATTCCAGAGATAACTATCACCTTTTTAATAGACAATGACAGTGCTTAATAGCATAGAAATAGGGACAAGGTTTCCTAAAACTGACAAAAAGAGAAATTAAAACAAATAAAATGGTTCTTTATAGTTCTAGTTTTTCTTGAATGTTCCACTTGTTAATCATTCATCTGAACTTAAGCCCAAGGAATGAGATTTCTGTAAATTTTTCAGGAAATACAACAGTATCTTTATGCCATTACAAACAGACCAATTTTCTTCAAAGGAATGAAAGTTAATATTCCTCAAATCTTTGCTGTAGTTATGAGATTTTTTTTCATCAAAGAAAACGTACTGCTAATAAAGCATGTCACTTGAAAAATTGCATGTTTTCTAGTGCAAGAAAATTTCCGAATTTCTTTTTCAGAACTATGGTCTTCAAAACAGTGAGCACAAACACACACATGTGCATGTAGGATTACCTCTTCCAAAAAAATGCTCATGGTGTTTGAACTATGGTCCTGGTGAAGTTTCACTCAGTCATACATGATATGTGAAGGTAGCAATAAAGGAGGAATGTTCTTATACAAATAGAGGAACATGAAGGGCTTTTTTATCAATTACTTTAGCAAAAGGAAAAGTGCTTGACAATGTTATAATATAAAATCGCTGAAACTAAAAAGAGAGTGGAAAGTTTTTTTTATTTTTTTGTAATGGACTTCTCTCTACCACATGAAGTCAGCAGTATATTTCTGTTTTACTGGAAGGCATCCAACTGAGCTTGTTTCTCTTTACTTTAAATAATTCTCACTGCAAGAAATTGCAAGAGGTTTGCAAAAACAGACTAACAGTCGTGCCTATGGTATACCTGTGTCTAGTATCTTGGCCTTCTGGTGCTCTGACAGGGAATTGTGTCTGTTTAGTTTTTAATTCAAAATATTGAAATTAATGAAGGAATGTGCTTAAAACTTCCATCTTTAAGAGCATGAAAACGTGAATAATTTATTTTTTAAAATTAACTGGCACTAACATGTAAAGACCTGGTTTTTATAGCGCTAGCACTAAAAGTGTTAGTAGAAAAAAGAATGAAAAGGGACCCTGTACATTTGCAAAGAAATAAATCACACAGACCCCACCAATACTCTTTATGGGTGGCCAGACAAGGTACTCTGTTGTCATATTTGTAATAGATTTAATAACATGCTTGAATAAGTTGTTTCTGATCTCCATAAGAATAGTTGATAATCCTTTTCCACTAAGATTCAAGGTTGAAAGAATAGTGTTTACTATTCATTTTCTCTACGGCATTTGACTGTGTGAGACTGAAAAAAAATTCTTGCTTAGAAGTTGTTCTATCTGTCTAGACAAAATATATTTATTTATCTATTTCTATTAAATTCAGAGTGGGTAGAGTCTTAAATGATTTACTAACTTACTTCAGTTCTAAAGTTTGGCTTTAATTCTGTAGTATTTTTCAAAGTCTCCTGCCTTTAGACTGTGGTTTTGGTGGCATTTTGAGAAAATCCCTTACTGCATTTCACTTGAGAGTAGTCATTCAAAGCCTTGAGTAGTCCAAATTTCTGCTAATTTTCTGAAAATGCATCCAAGTATTATTAAGGAAAAACTTTATATGTTGATTATACCTTATAATATAAACAACCAAACTTTAATATGACCAAAGTAATCATTAGTAAAGCCAAATCCTTAGTATGAATAGCACAAATTGGTCTGATTTTTTCTGGTTTAGACTGTTTAAGTAGAGCTGATAGGAAAACTTTTTTTAGTAAATCTACCTACGTGTTGCTGAGTCCCTTTAGGGTACACATAGGTAACCAAGAAGAAGGAGGATTTTTCTTTTTGGTCTTCTTTCTCTGTGATCCATTCAAGTCCTGAGTCAGGTAATGGCAATGATCTCAGATACAAAAAGGAGAGAACAAAGATGATTTGGTGGATAAATGTCTCAGGGTTGAGGACGCTGCCTGGCTTTCAGCACAACAACAGCAAATCTTCAATGAACTTCTAGGGCTCCAAGTAGAAGCTTTACAGTCAGCAAGGACTTACTCTGACGTGCATATCTATTCATAAAGTACACTGTGCAATGTAAATATAAAATGTTACTGCTCATAGAAAAAACAAAGCAAACATTTCAAGAACAATATTTAATTTTGGAACTCAAATTGCAGATGAAATACAGCAATAGAGAAAGCTTTTAAAATGTCAGTGAAAAAAATCACCCTTTTCTGCTCAATATTTGTGCTACTTTTAGCACTCAAGGCTTTATTGCACAGGCCAAATGAGAAAACAACAGTTATTTATTGCAGCAATTGCACAGTATTTTTCTGTTCTAGAAAAGTATGGATTATTTTGAATAGATGGAGTGAAGAAAAAGCTCTCACTGCGGTGAGTAATTAGTTTGAATTCAGTTGTTGGTTTTTATTTTTTTAAACTTGAGTCCAAATTTGAACTGAAAACTCATGAATTGATAAATGTGATGACTATAGTATTGACAATGTTTCAGAATAAGGGTAATTGTATTGCACAACTTTGACCCTGCAATTTAGCTCCGTACATGTTTATGTAATCCTGTCAAAATCTGAAGGTTTATGTTAAGGCTTGCTCTGTGCTCATTTCGTGTTAATACTTCCTTCACAGGACACAGCTTTGAATATCTGTGAGTAAAACACAGTTAAAATGGGGCTGCAGGATCAAATACCAGTTTCTGAAAAACAGACTTTGTAAGAGTGTAGGATAAATTAAAAATGACTTGAGCTCAATAATACTTGAAGGATTCATAATAACAAAAAAAATCTATGAGGTAATGAAAATGTCTTTCTTTCATGAGGCTACAGTCCAAGATGCCTTCTAGCAAACAAAAAGGCAACAAAAATCAATATGGATAAGAAGGGAGATAACGAGTAAACTGAAACACCGCTACCAAACCCCACATGGCTTTTCAATAATGTAGAGGAATATGTCTTCAAAGCTGATGATAAGGACTAGTGTCCAACAAGAGCACTACTTTCAATTTTTACAAAAAATACATGGTGCTTTGCCTATTAATCTCAGTGGTATAAACAGTGGTGTATGAGAAGCCTGAGAAATGAGCTTTCCAGATCTGGAGAAGAGACATTCAGCTCTGCTAAAACCACATACTTCCTCAAGTCTTCAAATGAGGATCTGAATCCTCCACCTTGTCACCTCTAACTTTCTCTGTCTACACTACAAAGTGGTCTGATAAAAACTGGAAATTACACAGTTGTGCTGATACAGTGCACTGCCAGAGCTCAGCTTCAAAACCAAAATTGTTAGCTTGAGCACAGCATAGTGTTAATACAGTTGTTCATACACTTCCTAGCACAGAAGTAGCTTACACTGCTGGGAACACGAATGAAGTGAGCTATGAGCACGTGTTGTGCCTTAATGCAACCATAGTCACCCAGGCAGATTCTGCTGTGACTGCACATCATGTGATTCTCGTGGTGTCTTCCCTTTAGATTATTCTTTAATGAATTTTCATGTGTGGAAGCCCATGAGAAGCCCATTTAAAACTTGTCCTCTACAAGAGAAGCAGTATATTTCTCTAATGTTTACTTGTATATAAAAAAAAGGACAAGTGGGAATAAGCAGCACTGAACCTAATGGCTAAAACAGATAAAACATATGTTTCACCAATATTTAGGTAGTGCTGTCTGGAGGACCAGGAAGGAAGTAAAATTGAGAAAGGCTAGCACAATTTCAGGGAAAAAGTAGGCAAGCATATCAGGAGGAAGAAAATCAAGAAAAGTTAAAGCCTAGCTATAGTGAAAGATGCAGTAAATAACATCAGGTCTTTGGCAGATAGGTTAAACATTGCAGCTGAGTCGTTGGTTATGAATGCTTATCAAAAACTGGTTAGCTGGTTTCCTAGTCACTTACATACTTGCTTCTGCTGTTCTCAGGTGGTGCCTGGGATGAGCATGTCAACAAGGCTGGCACAACCCCTTTGTTTAAACGTAGATTTCCATTAAGATGTTCCAACATGAGCTACTCTGTTCATCTCCTCAGCGGTGCAAGATGGTGACAACTTCTAGTGAGTTCCTGGGTTTTGTTGTTTTTGTCTGTTTCACTTCCATTTTTTTCCAAAAAGAAATGAAGAAATATGACTCTTGCCTTTACAAACAATTTAAAGAGCATACCAGTAACACTCCTGACCAGAAATTGAGCAAATATGTCTAGTGCTTCCAGCAGTGTCCAAAACATGAGATAAACCAGGCTCCTGAATTCAGCATGTGTTCCACGGCATCTCTATACAACTATACACTCATGCTGTTTGACTTAGAGAGATTACGGTTCCTGAATCTATTCTAGACATTGAACTTGATGGAAAGACTTCCGGTTCCAGTCTTGAACTTTAAAATTCATGTCATTAAGAATTAAAAGAAACTATTTGTGCTATGTTTATCCATATTCTGAATTTGTTACATGAATCTGTTTTCTCCTGTGATGAATTATGGCAGATGTAATCAAATATATAGGCTGCCTAAGAGAAATCCCGAAGTGTGTATTCCAGATCAATATTTGGTAAAAGGGATTAATGATTCACTCCGTGGAACACACCAGCAACTTTTATGCTGTATCTGATTGCTGAAGAATTAACTACTTTTTTTACATCAGTCAAAGCAACACTTAATTCACTGACAAATGCATACAAGGGGGTTTTTAAAAAATTCTTTGCCTAATTAAACTTGACAAGGAGAATAATAGATAAAATTTATTGTAAAAGATATAAAACTTTAATACTTTACAGAGAAAAATGGTGTTGACAACTTGTTACAGTATTTGCAGCTAGTTAGTTACAGTAACAGAATCTCACACTGTGAAATTCTGTCTTATCTATTGTTTCCATTCCAAATTCCAAATCACGAAAGGCCAATTGTCCTTTGAGTAAAGTCATAACCAGGTTATCCTTCCATGATACAGCATCTGTAGGCCTTCTGTGAAAGATGAACACTGCAGAAGATAGAGTTTTAGAGAAGGGGTTTTATCTTTATTGTCAATTTGAATAGCATGTTTTCATCTAAAATAGTAATCCTCTCCTAGCACACAGGAGATGTTTTTGTCTTAAAAGAAGGAATTAGTGTATTCCTCTTCTATAAATGTAAGATAATATTTTTATCTGAAAGAAAGACTACTTGGAGTAATTCCAACATCTTTGCAGAACAGAAACAACAGAATTTTTTCTTGATTAGTTTGTTTTATTCCAATTTTGGCTTCATAATTTTAGAACATATCTGCACAGAAAAAAATAGGTTGCATGTTCCTCTGTTCTGGTTTAACATCTTCACGTGCAAAATGTCATTTAACACTCAGTTTAGAAAGGTCACATTGAAAAACACATCAGCTATTTTTTAGTCTACTTCCAGATTAATTGTGATATGAGACACATTGTGGCTGTATATGGTATGTTAAATCTGATATAATTCTGTACTAATGAAAACATAGTAACATTCAAGATGGTGTTGTTTTGTAAAATCATATATAAGGATACATAATAAGGGCAAGAGATAGTTCTATCTGTATGTAATCTCCTTTCTGAAATGCCAGTTCTGAATTTACGCTCAAGTCTACCTTCCTAACCTCCTTGCTACTATGGATGACTATTTCACATTCTATAGCCCCTGTAAAGGTTCAAAATCAAAATCTGAGCTGGAAAGAACAGTGCTTTGATGTGGATAAAAACCAGAAGATCCCTACCACCAAAGCTGCTTTCTGTTTACTGCACATGAACCGCTTTTTCAGTGAAGCAGGAGTACATGTGAATTTTTCAACTGAATGGATGAAATCTTTTTTATTCCCTTGTTTACTTGTATGAATTACTATGGCAGCTTAAAGCAACTAGACAGACACTTTCAACTGATAGTGATAGGCAGCACAGCATGGCACACTAGCACAATATTTAAGTGTGTTCTCTCACTCGTGTGCTTTTGAGACCCACACTATACATGTATATTGATGGAACAGTATAAGTAAAGCATGGCTTGCTAATATCATAGGTAGCGAGAATTTTTTGGCAGCCTGCTCGTACTCCAACAGTTAACTTTACATGCATTTTAAAGAAATCCAAAAACCCAAAAGGAACAGAAAGGTTCAAGAACTTTGTGTATGGGAGAATGGAATGCATCATTGCTCATTAATAATGTATACATTTACGCATAAACTTTTTCAAGGCTGCAAATCACCACTGGTTTTTCTCTGCTGAGAAACCACATGGTGTGGAATTGATCACAAGGCTTGCTCAGATACTAAGTATGGGTGGACAAAAACAAAAAAAAGGGAAAAGATTAGACCATTTGCAGAGGCAATCAGCTATGATGCAATCGTGTTACAGGAGAGTGGAGGATACTGGGAGGTTTCTCCTGGGCCTGGGATCCCCCAGGAAGCAGTAGGTCACACAAAGGTGGTTGATGCATTGTGGTTGGAGCCAGTAGTAACAAAAAGTAAGAGGCATGTGCACATTTGAAGGACTATGATCACACTGGTGTCGTGGAAATATGGTGAGATGGATCCTATTATTGGAGTACTGGAATGGAGAGATACAGACTCTTAAGGAAGGGCAGGTGAGGGAGGCAAAGAGTTGATGTTGCTCTCTATGTCAATGACCAACAGGAGTGCACGGAGCTCCTCCTGGAGATGAACGAGATGCCAACAAACAGCTTGTAGGTCAGTTTTAAAGGGAGGGCAGGGACAGATCACATTATAATGGGAGCCCTCTACAGGCCACTGGGCTAGGTGGAGTGAGCAGATGAGGCCCTCTATTGACAGATATGTGCAGCCTGGTCCTCATGGGGGGCTTCAACCACTTTGGTATCTGCTGGAGGGCATAATCAATCCAGGAGGTTCCTGGAGTGCTTTGATGACAATTTCCTTCTCCAAGTGATAGAAGACCTGACAAGGAAAGGTGTTATGCTGTACCTTGTTCTTACCAACAAAAAAGGGCTGCTGGGGAATGTGAAGCTCAAGAGAAGCCTTCACTGCATGACCATAAAATGGGGCAGTTCAAGATACTTAGGGCAGCAAGGAGGGTGCACAGCAAACTCACTTCACTGGATGTCAAGAGTAGAGACTTTGGCTTCTTCAGGGATCTACTTGGAAAAGTACTATGGAATGAAGCCCTGGAGGTGAGAGAGACCAAGGAAAGCAAGGTAATAGTCAAGGACGCATCCCAACAGAGAGGAAGTCAGGAGAAAATGACAGGAGGCCTGCATGGATGAATAAGGAACACCTGGATAATCTTAAACTCAAAAAAAGAAACCTATAGCAAGGTCAGTTAGCCTGGGAGGAATACAGAGCAATTGTCTGAGCAGCCACAGACCAGGTCAGGAAAGCTAAAGCCCCAGTAGAATGAAATCCAACCAACAAGAACAGCTTCTATAGGGATATCAGTGAAAAAAGGAAGACTAGGGAGAATGTGGGCCCTCTCTGGAAGGAAACAGAACTGTTTACCCACAATATGGAGAAGGCTGAGGTACTCAGTGACATTTTTGCCTCTGTCTTCATGGGCAAGGGCTCAAACAACACCACCCAAGTCACAGAAGTCAAGAGGAGAATCAAGTTTGGGTGAATAAAGAATCACCCACTATCAGAGAAGATCAGGTGTGAAATTATCTAAAGAACCTGAAGGTGCACAAGTCCATGGGAAAAGTCCATGGGATGCATCTGTGTGTCCTGAGGGAACTGGCAGGTGAACTTGCTAAAGACACTATCGTCTTTGAGAAGTCGTGACAGTCCAGTGAGATTCCTGGACTGGAAAAACTGGAAGAAGGGAAACACAACCTTAATTTGTGAAAAAGGGAAAAAAGAACACTGGTGGAACTGTGGGTAGTGAAGAGGATGGTGAAACTCCTGGGTAGGCTGTCTCACCTCTGTACCTGGAAAGATCATGGAGCAGATACTCCTGGAAACTGCTGAGGCACATAAAAAAGAAAAAAAAAAAAAAAGGCTATTGGTCACAACCAACATGGTTTCACTAAGGGCAAATTCATGCCTGATGAATTTGGTGGCCTACAACAGGACCACAGTCCACATGACATTCTTGTCTTGGAACTGAAGAGGCTAGGGTTTAATGGATGGACCACTTGGTGTGTAAGGAATTGGCTGAAAGGTCACATTTAGGGAATTTTGGGCAATGGCTCAGTGCCAAAGGGATGAATGGCATTCTTCAGGGGTCAGTATTGGGACTGGTGTTTAACATCTTTGTTGGAGACATGGACAGTGGGATTGAAGGCACCCTCAACAAGTTATCTTATGATACCAAAGCTGTGTGGCTTGGTCAACATGCTGGAGGGAAGGGAAGACATCCAGAGGGTACTTGACAGGCTTAAGAGGTGGGCTTGTTTGAACCTCATGAAGTTCAACAAGGACAAGTGCAAGATCCTGCACCTAGGTTGGGGTAATCCCAAACACAAATACAGGCTGGTGGAGAAAGGATTGAAAGCAGCCCTGAAGAGAAGGACTTGGAGTGCCGCTGGATGACAAGCTCAGCATGAGCCATCAATGTGCACTTGCAACCCAGAAAGCCAGTAATATCCTGGGATGCATCAAAAAAATATAACCAGCAGTCCAAGAGAGGTGATTCTCCCCCTCTACTCCACTTTCATCAGACCTCACCTGGAGTATTGTGTCCAGCTCTGGAGTCCTCAGCACAAGAAGGACATGGATCTTTTAGAGCTAGTCTAGAGGAAGGCCACAGAGATGATCAGAGGAGTGGAGTACCTCCCATATGAGGACAGGCTGAGAGAGTTGGGATTGTTCAGCCTAGATGAAGAGGGTTTGGGGAGGCCTTGTAGCATCGTTTGAGTACTTAAAGGAGGCCTATGGGAAAGATGGGGAGGGAATCTTTATCAGGGAATGCAGTGATAGGAAGGGAAGCAGTTTCAGTATGAAAGAGGGTAGGTTCAGATTAGATATTAGGAAGAATTTATTTACCGTGAGAGTGGTGAAACATTGGAACAGGTAACAATAAGACTTCACTTTGAACAGAATACTCACAACTGACTCTTACCATCTATAGTGTTACCATAGTTTCTTTGAGAATTTTGCCCTGAAGCATAAAGATGGTAACTGTCTTTACAAGATAGACTTGCTCAAGGACATAAAAAGAATCCAATCAATTTAGACACCCTATCCTTTATTTATCACTTAGATGTAATCTAAAATATAAAATATGCAATGAACAAGAAATGTTAAATTATATATAAGTCTGATGTGATGCATAATTCATCAAGAGTACTATACCCATTATTATTTCTAAAATACAGGTATGCATAGTAGCTACTGAAGCTGAGCCTTTCTCCTTCTCATCTTTTTTGTCCTAGCTGAAAACGTATTCAAATTTTGTAGCCAGCTCCAGAAAACTTTTGAAAGTGAAATAGTTGGAAAGGAATAAGAACAACTTCTAAGGAGCAGCATAGGAGAGCAAGAGAACCAGTGAAGATCCTTAGATTTCTATGTGCAATTCCTGTCTGGACCTTGATACCTACAATTTTGTTTCTTTTTACTGTGCATGTAGTGAGTTTAATAAATAATTTTCATGTGATTAAGAAAGAGTTGCCTTTATTGTATTTTTTTAGCTCTTTCCCCACTCAGAATCAATTCATGTTGTAAATTAGAGTTGTTATGCAGCTATTTCATAAGATGAATTATTTGAGCTAAGGTATAGTTACATTATGCTGTGACTTTTTATATTCTGTTTTGTGGATATCCAGCATATGAAAAAAGAGACAATCATATTTTACAATAACATTTTTCATTAAGATCATTCCTTCCTCTAGTTCCACAGAATAATTCTACTTATTTGGCACTGGGTTTTGACTCCTGTAACCAATACAGTCAGCATCTCTGTTTGCTTCAAGAGAGCTGCGCCAGAAAGAATTCAAGGAGCTGTGCAATTTCTTTTATTTCCCTGTAGCAGAGAATTAGTAATGAATGAGCATGTCCCAAAGGAATTATGGTGAGATCATGCACTGAAAGCTTTAACATATTTCAGAAATTCAGGTGCAAGAACACTAAACTACACTGTCTTTACCAAAATAAGTGAATGGAGTGTCAGTGAAATGGCTTAATAAATACACAAAATGGAGTTGACTTGTGCATGACATGAGTATTCTTGGAATACATTTTGCAGTTTTGGTTTGCTTGACCTGTTACAGTGTTGAAAGACCTTGTTACATGCTGATTTCTTACATGTTCTCCAGGCAGTTTCATTGACCTGCAACTACAGAAAAGTTTGTAAATGATTATATAGCTGCAAGTTTCCTTTGTTTTGCATTGTATAAAACAAAATTAAAAGTGAAGCTGTTTTACCTTTAACTGATCAGTATTTGCCTATCTGAAATAAGATGAGTTTGGAGTTCTAAAAAAGGATGAGGATTTTTCAAACAGGTGATTACTTGATAATTGGTAAAAATAAGTTAGAAAAACTATGAAAAAGGACATAATCTGGGATGTAAGTAAAAATGAACTGTACCAATTGAAGCAATTGGTTATGGCTATTTTATAAAAAGTACAGCTTCTAGTTAACATTCATTCTTTCTTACAGATTATGTGATGACTACATTTAATTATGACATGGATTCATAAAACTTGTTCAGAAATCCTTCTAGGTAAGATTTTGATGAGAGTCCAGTCTAATGTATAGAAAAATGGCAAATCAATACTACTTAAGTCTTGTTGTAATTTTAGTTACTGTTACAGCTGCGATCTTAATGCTCTTTACTTTGCTTACATCACCTACCCTGTTTTTAAACACAAACCTCATGTCAGGCAGAAAAGTAGTGGACCATCTAGGGGTCAGATAGAGAAGAACAAACAAGTCTATCCTTTATCAGGAAATAAGAAATAAAATATCTTTCAGACAACTCATTTGGCTAATTTTTAAGGCAGTAAGGACTGAACTAATCAGAGAAAGAACAGAAGTAAAAACCAAAACAAAACCCATCAGCTTAGCAAAGATCATAAACATCTCTGAACCGCAAAAGCAGCATGAAGATAGGCCAGACGAACAAAAAATTTCCATAAATGTTATGCCTGACTTGTGACTAGAAAAAGATTTGCTTATAAAAATGTAAATTGATTTGCATGGAAAAGGTTTCCAAAATAAATCCAGCTGATTTTTTTTTTTTTTCTTGCAAACTGGAGGCATCTAAAGCCTTGTTTTTCTCTTTAAAAGAAATAGAGGAGAATGAGGAAGGGTAGAAGAAATCATCTTGGTAACTAATGTTTCCTTAATTTTCCTGAACATTTAATCAGCTTGTAATTTTACAGGCAATCAGAAATCATAAGCCACTGGAATTAATTTTCACTGGAACATAAGAACTCACTTATATATTGTGAGAATGACTGAGCACTGCACAGGTTTTACAGAGAAGCTATGGAGACTCCGTCCTTGGAGATGTTCAAAACCTTGACTGGACATCAGCTTTAAGTAGCTCCGTTTGAGCAGGGGTTTGAACAATATCATCTCCAGATATCTCATCTCGAGTCAGCTATGCTGAAGCGCGGTGAAGAGTAGCATGGCAAAGGGGTGCAGGGCAGTTTGAGCGGCAGTTGGAGCAGGCAGGGCGAGAAGGCAGGGCACAGAGAGGACCCAAAGACCAGACAGAAGACAGCAAAGACCATGGTGGCTACCCAGCAGAAGGTTAAAGCTGCTCTGATTGCTGCAGCAAGCAGGAGGGATGCTGCTACCCAGACGGAGCCACAGTGGGTACATGCAGCTACCCAGACCATTTTAAAACTAAGCACTCCTGTAACCTCTATTTCACAGGAATCAAGGGCTAGCTCTTAAAAAAAAAAGAAATAGTAAATAATATGGATGCTTTCTCTACAGGTCCTTTATTTTAGAAACTCCTAGGAAATCATATGAGAAACAATGTGTGTACCACCTGCTCGGTTTCCACTTTAATTATATTTAGTATTTATAGCATTCTGAATTATTCAGAAAAACACAGAATGCAGTAATCAAGTAATACAGTTTTTGTTTGACTAATTCCAAGTAATGTTCCTGAGCAGTATTTTTTCTTTAAGTTTGATTTATGTGGTTTATGTTTAGCATAAACCCCAAGATCATTCCTGTGTGCTGTTTTTGAATTCTAAGTAGCTGAAGTATGGTGGGTTTTTTATAGTACTTGGACCTTACCATTCATATTCAGCTTATTTGAAGCCACAGTGAACACTGAGAGAGAGTAGGGGACATTGTCCCATAACAACTTTTTTTTTAAAAAAGATATATTTATGCACTGAAGCTTCTTTGAAAAAAAGGACCCCGAAGAGCAACCTGTAAAGCCTGATCAAACATGAAGCTGGCAAATGCCTAAATGATGGACTTGTAGTCCTTGAAGTTGGTAAAATAAATGAGAAAGGGTTACTTCACTTCTGCAAAATAGATAGCAGTATGTATATCACCTGAAGTGCTCATGAAGACCTCATAACAGGAACCACATGTCAGTGGCTGAAGAAACCAAAGTTGCTGGAGTACCTCATGAATTAAATAAGTGCTTCCAATTCAAAACTCCAACTATTTCAAAAGTGCCTATATGTCTTTTGGGTTCCTTCTGTTACTCCCCTTGTGCTAAAAATAGCTTTGGGGAGCAACCACGGAACTCTTTGGGGATATTATGGTGTTACGCCATTGCTGAGTGCTGTTCACATGCACTCATGTGGAGAAAGGTGCAGCATTAAAAATAAAAACAATCTAAACAGGTCCTTTGGTTGATATGGATGGTATGCTGATGTATTTTTCAGTATTTTTCTGAACTAGTTGACATGTTACCTGCAACAGAAATTCTGATGTACTATCCAAATTTTGCATTCATAAACAGGTTAGTGTTTTCAAAGCAATGCAGTGTATGTAGCTGATGATTCTCCATAAAAGTTTAATGGTATGAATACCTCAAAGTTAATTATAAAACTCTGAATTACTTTTCTTGAGGCTGGAAAAACCTTGATGTCTGACATCTTTGTGACAGTAGTGGATAATTTCCCCTATAATTCTGTCAGGAGGATGTGTTGTTATCAGTAATATCAGCTAGAAGTTTGAGCTTTCTCAGCTTCAGCATTTGGACAGCAAGTCCCAGATACTTACACCTCGTCAGTCAACCTCCCAGATTACCTCTGTGATTTATGTCCTTTCTGCACAATTCTATAAATGTCCTCTTACATGACAGTAGTCATATTCTGTAACCTCTTAACCTTCATTGTGTATAAACACAATGTTATGATCTCCTTCAGTGTCATAGAGAAAGAAAAGCTGTCTGTTTACGTGGGTTTTTTGAGAGTGGAAGTAATTCTTGCAGCGGTTTACTGATCCCTCTCCAAATTTCAGGGCTTTCAGACTCCAGACTGTGTAACTGGATGCAATGCACAGGTGGCTTACAGAGGGGCTGTGACCTCTGCTGCAGGGAGTGAAGGATGAGAGGAAAGAACCCACAGCAATTCCAATAGCATGTCTCTGGCGAGTACAGAGAAGATTTCCAAGCCCTTTAATCAGCGCTTCTGGAAGGTTAATGTAATGTCCCTGAAGGACAAGCTCAAATTTAAGCTGTTTAAAGTTATGGCATGTTAAAAAGTACTGGCAATACATAGCTTCAATTTCTTTTTCTCCCTAGAGCTGCAGTGCTGGCAGATGTTATGAGGATACACATACAGGCTTTCTCAGTATATTTCAACCTGACGAATATAATAAACCAACAAAAAGACTGCTTAAAAGCAACATCAGAGCTTGATAAAAAGAAGCACAGAGTAATTTTATGAATAACACATTAACTTACTGCTATTAGGCAAACAGGTGAGAATTACATGCTAGGCTTGCTCGTAGCAAGGTGTGAGTGCAACCTCCAAAATTTCTGTCCTCAAAATTCTGGCATAGCTACCACTGAACCCTGAAGACACCTCAGGTCTTAGCCTAAAAACACCACATGCAGCTCAGGAATGTGAATGCCATCTCTGGGAACTACACATTTCATTGTAAAGGTTTAAAAGTTTGATGTTGTAAATCTCAATGCCATTCTTCAATTTTCTTTTTCTATTTTTGTCAGGACCTTAAAGTCAAACATTTAGCACTGGTTTCAGAGTAATTCTAGTGAAGTTGGTGGAACTTGTCTGATTTACAGAAGCTGAGCGTGTGTTGCAGTACATCATACAGGCAACCGTGTGGCCAAAGTGGCAACTAGATAGTTTCTTGGGGGAGAATCAGTGAGTTATTACACAGTAAGGCTGGAAAATATGCATCTACAGGGCCTGAGGCTCTGTAGCTTAGAGACGACTTCTTACATCTAGCTCATTATCTTAACACCCAACAGAGATACAGTGATTAAAACATTTGTCCCAATATTCAGGCTTCATTTTAGTTGTTTGTTTGTTTTGGTGTTGGTTTTGGGTTTTTTTTTTACTAACAAGGGAATTGAATTAATATAAAGGAGTATTTCTTTCACACCTAGAACTCACTCTTCATAATTCCACCTACAGCTGCTTACTGAAATAAAAATAAACTTGCTCTTTAGGAATTTGAATACTATAGGACATTAAGATTAGATTTTGCTTTAGCTCTATGACACAGGAGAGTGTGTGTCTGTCCAGTCCAGAGGCTGACAGTATCCAATGCATAATACTATGAGAAACTGTATCAAAGGCTTTACTAAAGTCGAAGAAGACTACATCTACAGCCTTTCCCTCATTCAAGAGTCTAGTCACTTGGTCATAGAGGGTGATCAGGTTAGTTTGGCAAGACCTGCCTTTCGTAAACCCATGTTGACTGGGCCTGATCACCCAGTTCGCTTGCAAGTGCTTCGTGATAGCACTCAAGATCACCTGCTCCATGACTTTCCCTGGCACTGAGGTCAGACTGACAGGCCTGTAGTTCCCCAGATCTGCCTTGTGCCCCTTCTTATGGATGCGCATGACATCAGCCAGCCTCCAGTCCAGTGGTACCTCCCAAGTCATCCAGGACCACTGGAAGATGATGGAAAGGGGAAATGGAGAAATGTATGTAGAGTGCGAATAGATCTGCAGTAATTCTAATCCATTGTAATAAAAAAAAAGTAAATACATGCTCTATTATACTCTTACAGCTACTCATTTCAAGTATATCAAAATGTAAGTAAGATCACACGATTTGGTTTGGTACATGATAGCAGAAAGCTTCCTCTTAGATCTCCCTGGAAATTCTCCCTGTTGTCATTTTCTTACTTGGACTGCACAACTCTGTAGCACTAAGTCATTTCCCTGATTTGTCATCCCCAATCAGAAAATACCCTTCTCCGGTTTTGCTTGCTTTTGTTCTGGTAATACTATGTATTGCTGAAGAAGACTTTGGGAAAAAGATCTATGCTTCTTGGAAATTATGAATCTGTTTATCACAGCGATAATCATAAATCCAGGACAGATATTGATTAGTCGTATTTACTGTATGCATTAATAATATAGAAACAAAAGATAACTTCAAAACATTTCTAGAATGTATTGCATCTCTGTTTTAGATTCCTGAAAAAAAATCATTATGTGTTTCTTTGCTTGCACACATGTGCATGAGGAAAGCAAACCTGACTATGAATCAGATATTTCTGTGCTGCAGCTAATACTGTGGCCTGTGGCTTATATCTCTGGCTTCCAAGATACTGCTATAATGAAAATAACCTTTCATTAGTGCTCTAGTTCTATCCAGAGAATACTTTTGCGTATTTGCAGGTACGACTTCAATTACTGACAGTATGTAGGGGCAGAACTAAGAGAAATTTGTGATTCAGTGACTCTTGTAATGATGAACCAATATGCTTTTAATGGAAAACGGAACATGGCCAATTCATTTCAGATGTTATTGGGTGCTGGATCTGGTGAATGCGAAGTATTAATGATTCCTCCCCCTTATCTTTTGTTCACTCCTAACAAATGATTGAATTGAACTATCCTATTCACTCTACATTTTAGTATTTTTACTTTGCCAGGGGCACTATGAAATTGAGTAAATTGAGTTTTGTAAGAGCCTGACAGGTTTTTCTTCAGTGCATATATCTATTAATTGAAAATTACTTCAAGTTTGTATGACCTGTACAGACTCTGAGTGCCAGTAGCTTTATCTGGCTATGCATCAAAATTGCAAAATTGCTTGCACTACGGTATAGTCCACATGAAATCCTGAAACCATTTTCCAGTCTCTGTGTGTGTGTGTGTGTGTTTGTGTATGCATATGCATGAAGGTTGGGGGCAGTTTACTTTACTTTCTTAGAGTTTACCCCTTAAATGTTTTTAATTTCTTTTAAAGAGTTTTTAGAGATCATAAAGCTTTGAAAAATCTTTCACTAACCCCTGTAAAAGTCGGTAGGAAAGAGTTCTATATTATTATACTTGACAGAACAGAGAGGAAGTAAATTGCTTCTATTAAGTAAATGATTACAGTATTTCTGAAATTTTTTGTGTCCAAAATCATCTAGTTCATATCTACTAAGCACTCTGGAAATGGTCAGTGTGAACTAAAGGAATAATCTGGCCTGGCATCATTTATTCATGTTAAAAAATATTTTTGAACTTAAAAATAATTAATGTGGTTTCTTTTGAAGGGAATGTATTGGAGATGGGTATTTACTTGATCTGCAGAGGTAAAGCAGTGTATTGCATTGTTTTAAGTTTAAGCAAGTGCCTGAGAAAGTAATGAATTGTAGCAAGTTCATGCAAACACCTGACCAGCGACTGAAACATCACAAGAGAAAGGTTGTGTTGAGATCAATGACGAACTGTATAGTTAAGAGAAGAAGTGCTTGCTCACCTGTGTTTCTCATCCAAGTTAAGAAATTTAGCGTTGCAAATGACCTTCAATGAGAGGAAAGACAGCCAAAGGCGGCTGAAGGACAAGTGAGGAAGACAAAGAAAGATGAAGCACTCACCCCTAGGAGGAGGAGAAGACCCTTGACTGAGGTTTGTGCACAAGCAAAGACAAGCTCTAATTACATAACTTAAGGGTGGGGTTGAGCCCACCTCCTGGCATGCACTGGTACCTATGTGGCAGGATGCAACCTGTGTAAATAACCCTGAAACTTGTGGCAAGGTGCGGCAACAAACTGTGTCTTATGTTGCCATCACAGGGATGCCTACTGAGTTTTGTGCCTAATTCTGCTACAACAGAGACATGAAAGCTGCTTCATTTTTCTCCCTGATGGTTATGATTACCGAACTGTCTTGCTGTTCACAAATATATTATTATGCTTTACTAATAAATTGTCTGCTTTTTATTGGCCTCTGTGTTTGTAACTGTATCCTTACCTAACTGTAAAAGAGTGTAAAGATACCTCTCAGTCTCAAGTTCTTAACAAGTTTTCAAGATGGTAAGATTTTCTCATTAATGATCATATTCTCTGTGTGAAAAAAGTATGATTTTCTTTCTGCTTTTTTCTTTGGCCAGTGTTAAGCACACACGATGTATTATAAGAACCGCAGGCTCACAAAAGTTAAATAAAAAAAAATAGTCAAAATGGTTTTGTGTTAAAAATGAGAGTGTGTATTTGGAATGGAGGTTTCCTCTTCCTGATTTCAGCAGAACAATGACTGTCTATATTGCAAGGAAGAGAATCAGGACCTATATTATTTTGCTGAAGAATAGTCTAGCTGTGCTGACTTATGTAACTGACTGTGATGTGAGTATGGATTGGAAAGAGAATGGAGATGTCCTTCTCTCAGTATGTCAACCGATAGGAGTACAAAAGTAATACCTTTCTCTAGTTTATTTAGATGTTCAAAGCTATTAAGCTGAGACACAGGTCAGCTGCAAGTTCCTTACTCAGCCTTGTGAGGGTGGACAGAGAGAGGGGAAAAAACAACTCACCTGTGTTAATCATCATGGGAAAACTATTGCAGAGGAGCTAACTAACTGCAGGAAAAACTTTCCAACAAAACAAATGAGGTTGCCAGATCTTAAAATTCCTCCTGCTTACGTAAAAGACATCTTTATCAAAGCCTGTATTTGGGAAATGTAGACATCTGCAGCATGGCAGTGTCTAGAACAATTTCTTATCAGTCAGGGTATTTTAGGAAGATTGAACACGACATTCAGGGCGACAGGAAACAGAGCATAACAGTGATAGAAAATGTTGCAGCAATTGAGAGGAACAGACTACCAGGACAAATAACTTTTCTTTCTCTTTTTGTGCTGTCATCAACATGTTTTATCATTTCTTCCCCTTTGTTTTTATGGTATTATCCTCTAGGGGAATTTCAAGACAGAATGATGCTGGTGAGCAACCAGCAAGAATTTGACTTTGAAGCAATGATTATACATAACCTAAGCAGAGGAGAAGAAAGAAAACCCTGTAGCATAGGTTCTATCATCCAGTGAAGACCCAATTGTACTCTCTTCTGGCTCTGCAACACTGTTTTTGATGTTCTGTCCAACGCTGGTCCTTAAATAGTTGTCACTCATCAGCACTACCTACTAGTAGTTAACTTGTCTACTTGGAAAGAAGCTCTCCAAAGAAATGATGAGCCTTATTTGGTCCATGCCACCTTATACACAACTTGATTTTGTGCAAAGACAAAAAATGTCTTTTGACATTATTTCAATCTGGAGGAGAATTTAATATGCTAAAAATGCATTTGATTTCTTTAAATGGCATGCGGTATCACCTCCCAGAAGAGAGTTTCCTCCTGCTGTTGTCACACATGAAAAATGAGTATGCTTGGTGCAACAAATTGATAAATTATACAAGAACTTATAACTGCAACTTCAGATCAGAGAAAAAAATACACATTTTTTTTTTGCATTCAGAGGAAAACTCTCTGCTATGGCAAGTCTCTGGAACATGGCATTGCAATGAAAACAAATAGCTAGACATTTTCAACGACACTCATCCAGATCTGTAGTATATGTGAGTCCTATAAAGGAAGGTGAAGTTGCCATTGTAAAGTGTCATCTTTCTGATATGAGATCTCTTGACCTACTAAAAGTGTGGAACTCAATAATAATTAGATTACTGATACCAGGTATAAGACCAATGGTTATGGTTTTGCAGACAAAGGATTTCAGTGGGAGTTTTCAGGAAAATATTTTGAGAATTATTCTGTTTCTGTTGGGATGAAGAAATATATATGATGAAAAGTACAAAAGTCAGGACCATGTTTCTATTTTCCTCTCTATGTGAAATGAAAGTACATAGGAAGTGAGTGAGTAAGTGTTTTTTGAAACCACTGAATTTTGCAGCTGCAAAAGGATCTATCCAATGCTTCCTGATCAATTTTTAATGAATGATCATTTCTTATGATTGCTATAGATAATTTTTAAACATTATGCAGAAGATTCACCATACCAACAAAAAAGAAACATAAGCTTCTTAGACAAACCTTTCATAGTGTTTTGAATGGTGTAATATAGTGTAACAGCATTAGCAAAATAAGATCAGAGAACTAAGCTTCAGCTGTGCAATTGCATAAATTCAAATTTCATTAACCTTTCCGACTCATACTTCAACAGAGATGGAGAATGGTTGAGGAAAGTCCAGAGGACAGCAATGAGAATGACCAGGGGTCCAGAAAACATGACCCATGAGAAAACTTTGAATAAATTGGCTAAAGAAGAAAAGCTAATGAGGGATATAAATCCAGTAGGTAAACAAACTACATTTTAGGCAGTTGCATAGGGATAAAACCAGTCTTTTTCAGGTCCAATGTGAGAAAAAACCTGAAACTCAAAAGCACTTGAGAGACAACGTAGCCATCAGTCATAGCTAGCGTGGGTTTACAAAGGAAAAATTCTGATTAAGAAACTCAATTTCCTTTTATGACAATGTCAGTCCTCTAGTCAACCAAGGGAAGCCCCTGTATGTGATAGGTTTGGATTTGAGCAAAGCTTTCAATACTGTCTCTCACAGTATTCTTCTGGAAAAAATACCCAGCTAATAGCAAGACAAGTCTGTAATACATTGGATAAACAATTAGCTGATGGGTCAGGCTCAGAGAGTTAGAGTAAATGTGGTTACATCAAGTTGGCAGCGGGTCACCAGTGGGGTTCTGCAGGGCTCAATTTTAGGGCCACTGTTCTTAAGTTTTTATAAATAATCCGGACTCAGATATACAAAATTACATTAAGTTTGTTGATAATACTCAACTACAAAGATCTGTGGATTCCTGTGAAGGTAGATAGGCTTTACATAGAGATTTGGACAGACTAGAGAGATGGACAATCATCAGTTGTATAAAATTCAACCAAGGTGTTGTGTTCTCCACATGGGACAGGTAATCCTGGTTCTATATAGAAAGTGGGAGAAGAATGACTGGAGAGCATCTGTGTGGAAAGAGATCTGGGGTTTGGGTTGATGGCAAGTTCAACGTGAGTCAACAGTGTGCCTTGGCCACCACAAGGGCCAATCATATCATGGGTTTCATCAAGAACAGCATAGCTAGATGCTAGGTCAAGAGAGTCGACTGTCTACTATACACTGCACTGGTGCAGCCCCACTATGAACACTGTGTAGAGTCTTGTGTGCCTTAATATAAGGGCATCAGACTATTAGAGTGTGTCCAGAGAAGGGTGACCAAAATGGTACAGAGATTTCAAGGGCAAGACTTAAGTGGCTGAGATCATTTGGTTTATTCAGTTTGGAGAAGAGAAGGCTGAGGGGTGATCTCATCACTGTCTACAATTTCCTCAAGGAAGGCAGCAGAGGAGGACCAGACACAGGACCTGAAGAAATGGAATGAAACTCCAATCAGGATAAATTCAGATTAGACATGAAGAAAAAGTTTTTAACTGAAACTATGGTCAGTCACTGGAACAGGATCATCAGGGAAGTGGTCACAGTACCAAAACTGTAGGGGTTCAAAGAGCATCTGGACAATGCCCTTAGCCATGTGGTTTATTTTAGTTAGTTTTGAAAAAAACTAAGAATTGTACTTGATGATCCTTATGGGTCCCTTTCAACCTGAGATATATTATGACTCTACAATTTAATGCTATTTAGAGCAACAGATCTCCATTTATGGTGATGAGCATTTGATATAGAAAGGTCCAAGTAGTTAAAAATCCAATAATTATTTTGGTTTTAATCCCAACTACTAGCCCTGGCCAAGTACAGTCCCCCACCCTCCATGCTTGCAGTTGGGTTCCTTGTGTTCACTGAGCCATCTGTGGTGCTGTGGCTGAGGGATTTGCACATACTGAAAATGCAGAGATGCCCCTGGCTGGACACATGCTCCTGAAGGGTTCAAGCAGCAGCTGTTCTGGCAAGGGTCCACTGTACCAGTGACCCCTGGGGCCACCAACCTCAATTCAGAAACTTTCTCAAAGGAATTTATATGCATACCCCAATTCAAGAATTTTCCATGCAGAGGAGCAGCACAGACATAGCAAGAACAGTCCTTGCATGCTAATAAAGGATAGAGAGGATGTGGAGAGATGGAAATGTGGACCTGTGGACCATATTTCCTGAGGAACCCACCATTAGATTTCATTGGAGTGGTGATTATTTTTGTGTTGTATTTCGCTTTTCCTGCTACTTCTTTCTCTTTCTCTGCCTTATTTTCTCCTTAAATCTATCTCACTTTTTCCTTGACACTTTTCACTGAATTTGGTTGTATCCAAGTTCTTGCTGTAAACTGTTGCTGTAAATGGTACCTGCTTCAACTGAGCTCAAAGTAGAGTTGTAACTTCTGCTATGTTCAAAGTAAGTATTGGAATTTTGAGTAGACCCCTGGAGTGACTGTCATCAATCTGGGTTGCTGTGAAAATATACAAAAGAAACCTACCTCCCCACATTCGCCAAGCGCGTTGGTTGGGACCAGATCATAACAGACTCAAAGTAATAGCGTATAATTATGGAATTTTGATGCTTGTTTTGGCTGAACCAGATCTTCAGGATAGAAAAAAAAGAATTGGGATTTGCCCAAAACACTGCAAGTGAAGAAGATGAAACACTTTTGTTTTTTAATTTCATTTCCTCTTTTAGAATAATATCTACTCAATTTTAACAGGAAAGTGTTGACATGAGAACTGAAAATATATTTCAACACATTTGTTCACTACATATTTTTTATGACTGAAAGTATTAATGAAACTTTTTTAGTTTTGTGGAAAACTTTGTCCAATTTAAGGCAGTATTTTGCAGTAAATATAATATTTTATGAATTAATATTCATCCTTCCTGAATAATTTCATTTGGTTTTCCATGTTGTCTGAACTTGCAGTAGAAGACCTTAAACAGAATGATATTGAATCAGTTCAAGAAAAAGTTAAGAAAACTATTACCTTTAGAGAGAAGCTAAACTTAACACAAAGCTGCTATTTTATGTGCATAAGTCCAGATTTATGCCCAGAGATTAAATATCATAGAGGGTATTGCTCTGAAATTCCAGTTTCAATGCAACAATTTGTGCACAAGTTGAAATTTGTGAATCCATCCCACACTGTGAACTGTACAATATTTACATAAACTTAGGCTTTCTCAATCTTTAACAGTTTCTTGGATGGCATATTTTCAGTACATTGTTTCTGTGTTGCTTTGAAAAATGTAATGCTACCTCTGGCAAGTTTGTTACATTCACTGTAAATTAATGCTTTTGTAAAAAAAGAGAATAAATGACAGTCTTTTACATGGAGGATGAATTATTGTTCCTCAGTTATTTGGAAAACTGAATAGGAACATACACTTCAGAGTTTACTTTCTTTCTGTTTTGTGTTTTGTAGGTCCCAGCTCAAATGAAAAATCACAGTCAAAGGTAGAGTTTGACTAACAGATTTCAAACTAAGATAGGCTTCGAAAGGCAGGATTTTAATGAATTTTGCCATCATCATCAAGGAGCTTCCATAGATGAGGAATAACTGAATGTTCATACATTTACAATCTATTTGCTACAAACCAAGATAGATTTAGTAATATATTCAACAGAAGACACTGCACCTCTAAAAATTATATCATTAAAGAGCTTCAAACCTTTTCTCTTTGTAATTAAATACAAATAAACTTTTATACTCTTCTTTCTTTACACTTCTTAGAATTGGCTTTACAAGAGCTTACGAAGAACTTGGGGACATGAATCACCATTTCGGAAACTGAGCTGATTCACAGAATCACAGAATCACAGAATCTCAGAACAACCAGGTTGGAAGGGATCCATGGGATCTTCTAGTCCAACCATTCCTATCTAACACTAAACCAAGTCCCTCAAGACCTCATCCACCCGTGCCTTAAACACCTCCAGGGAAGGTGAATCAACCACCTCCCTGGGTAGCCTATTCCAATACCCAATGACCCTTTCTGTGAAAAACCTCTTCCTAATCTCCAGCCTAAATCTCCCCTGGCGGAGCTTGAGGCCATTCCCTCTCGTCCTGGCCCCTGTCACTTGGGAGAAGACGCCAGCTCCCTCCTCTCTACAACCTCCTTTCAGATACTTGTAGAGAGTAATGAGGTCTCCTCTCAGCCTCCTCTTCTCCAGGCTAAACAACCCCAGCTCTCTCAGCCGCTCCTCATAGGGCCTGTTCTCCAGTCCCTTCACCAGTTGTGTGGCTCTTCTCTGGACTTGCTCCAGAGCCTCAACATCCTTCTTGTGGTGAGGGGCCCAGAACTGGACACAATATTCAAGGAGCGGCCTCACCAGTGCCGAGTACAGAGGGAGAATCACCTCCCTGGACCTGCTGGTCACAGCATTTCTGATCCAAGCCAGGATGCCATTGGCCTTCTTGGCCACCTGGGCACACTGCTGGCTCATGTTCAGTCGGCTGTCGACCAACACCCCCAGGTCCCTCTCCTCCTGGCAGTTTTCCAGCCAGGCTTCTCCCAGTCTGTAGCTCTGCATAGGGTTATTGTGCCCCAAGTGCAGGACCCGGCAATTCAAATGAATTCAAATGAAGGTTTAAAAGAAGTGCTTCTAAAAGAGTCCAGAAAGTGTCTCTGCCTGAGTGGGAAACTTCGGTAGTATCAGACAAAATTATAATCCCTGCTGTGTATGAAATAACTTCAGAGGAGAAAGTGCAACTCTTGCATGAATGTAACTGTGGTAGAGTGAGAAATTCTGATGCCTCTATCCACCTATGTGGTAGTAGAGCCTAATCACCACTTTTATTTCATTTCAAAATCGCAAATCAATGAAATTCAGACATGTAAAAGGTAAAGCGTATTTTCTATCTGAAGTCAATGAAGTAGTCTCCACCATAATCTCCACTAAAGGTAAGAAACTTACCATACAAAACCAGAAAAGGGGATAATCCTCAGGATAGAAAGCATGCACAAATAAATAAATAGAGCCCGTTGTGCTAGACTAGAATATTCATGAGAGTTTGGCAGCTTTTTAAAAGCACATGTAACCTTATTCAAGAAACTTGTTTGAAAGTGTGGCTTATTAATTGCATCTGCCATTGACCCCTGCACTGTTGCATTAGGAACCCTGTTTAGGATAGACAGTGTCATGTGATGGAGCTAATAAAGAGACAGTGCAGAATTAAACCTCCTATGAATCTTGACTTTTCCTTTAAATGGCTTCTCTGTTTGCATTTTGATTCAAAGTCTAGTCTTTAATCCTGGGAAGATACTCTGTATTAATAAGAATAGTGATAACTGTACCACATTGAGTATTTTGTCAGAATGGATGCAGTGTAAATTTGTGATTTAGGTGAAGACTGTCGACATCAGGCAAGGAGTACTTTACTGTGTAAAAACTGATCCACTCTGAGGTGCGAACTATTCTCTGAGAAAAGGATTGATTGTATAGATTGCACAGACTGTCTAGGACAGGGGGTCCCTTGGTTATTAGATTCTTTCACATAAATATATCAAGTACTTGATATCAAATTCAGTGATTAAAAGTGCCAGAATACTAAGTCTTCAGATGCTTCCTCCGCAGACAGCAATCGATAGACTGGAGATCACATAATTATAATCAAAGTTGCCCCACATGCCACTGACTTTCTCAAATCAATTCAAAGGTTTCAGCTTGCTCATTTCATTAATTCTGTGTCACTATGTATGGAAAATTGTTTCGGGGAGGTAGGGTAAATATAAAAAAAATAATATCTTTTCAAATGAGGGAAGGATTTCTGCTATTCAACTAAACTAAAACATCACTGGTCTTTAAATTACTTGCTTGCTTAATACAAAACAGTTAAATACTCTCATATAGCAAGCAGTGGGAGCACATCTTTATATCTCATAGTTAAATCTGAATTATAATACTTCATCCTTGTTTCTCATTTCTCTCCTCTGAATTGAATAGAGTGTAATTACATGTCTTCCATGACTGTAACACAGAAAAATACCTCCTTCTGACTCAGAGTACTTTGAATCACTTTAATGCAGAAAATCACTTGCCTGAATTTTAATGACCTTGCTAAAGGTAATCTGTGTGTGGTAGGTGAGGTGGGAAAGAATCTGTTGCACGGGGGGCCATGGATGCTCCACCACAAATCAATGTGATTTCAAAATGAAGACCTTTTATTAAACCTCAAACCCTTCTTATATCAGGACAGCAGCCAGGATCTCAGACAAACACCGATTGGTTCCTTTGTCCATGTAACATGCCTATATTTGGCAAGCGGCCATCCCACACAAGGTAACACCTGTCCCTCCCACCTGCAGGCTTACTTCATTAACATAACATAACAATGTCATTCACCACTTTTGTGCCCCACTTAAAGAAACAATTAGCAACAAGAATCTAATGACCATCACAAAGAGTTTGCTGCTCATCATTGCAGAAAATGCTTTTCATGCTACGAGTTACCTGCATAGAGAGATGCTTGTAAGAACTATTTTTAAATAACTGTCTTCCAGGACTTAGCAGAGCTTGCTTTTTCTAATAGATAGGAAACATGTACAGACCTAAATCCAGAAATCTTGAGGGGGAAGGTTCTGCTCCTATCATCAGTATCTTCTCAGCTGAAGTTAGGGCTACTTTCTCTTTCTGAATTTCCTTGCTTCTCAGAATCTCTATGCAATTGACAGGGGATCTTAGTTGCTCTATCAGCTACAAGACTGTCTATAATTTGAGGTAAGTAGAGGTATACCATTTTGCTGAAGACTTGTCTCAAGAAAACTATGTCCTTGTTTTAGGTGAGTATTACAACTTGTTCCTTCAAACAAGATACAGGGTTATGCTTATAGCTGAAATAGTCTGTCTCTAAGCAAGCCAGAATGCATATGGATATAGTAATATAAATAAGCTAGTTCACTGTAACTGTATTTCACTATACTACTCCTGTTTTGATAAGCATTTTCTAAAATTACAAGGAAATCTCCTCATAGGCAGAGGAAAAAGTTGCTTTTGAGATTTCTTTCAAAAGTGTTCTGAATTTCATTTATTAAAGAAAGGAGGATGAAATGGCATTTCTTAAGAAAAAAACCCACAATATGTGACCCAAATTTACTTAGATAGTGTATCTGGCTGAGTTCAAAGACAACTAGAAAAACACTGAGCTCTTAAAACAAGATGCCAAAGAAGTTCTATTTAATACTATCAGCACTAATTGTTGGAAATTGTTGCCTTTTTCAAAAAGAAACCTTGATCAGACAGTTCTCTATAGGATGTAGTTATCTACCATGTTAATTTTCAGTAAGCTTTTAAAAGGTTCCCATGGTGATGAAAAATTCCTTTTTTTTTTTAAGGGTGTTTTTTACAAGTATTTCCATATATCTCAGACACTCCTTCCCTAACTTATTTCTGAAGTCTTTTGAATTTGTTTCTTCTGATAGTTTTTAGCTACCTGCAGCAATACACGATATCTTAAGGTGTAGCACTTTGGCATATCAATATGTGTTTGTTCAGGCTAACAGTTTCTGGAGGGTTTTCAACTGGATTTCTGTTGTCCTTTAATGGAAAGGAAGTATAGCATACTTCTAAATTGTCTTTTTCTCTTGCATCCTATATTTATCATTCTCTACCTTGCTCTTGCACATCATTCTGCAAAGAAGACATCTCATATTTGTTGCTCACACAGTGTAGAAGTAAAATTCACTCTGGAGTATGGAGCTAACAGAATGAGCTTGCCCACTAGCCATCCTTTTTAAATGGCTGCACAGATGTCTACTATCATTGAGGAGTCTGACGTATGTTATGTCATATGTCAGGATCCTTTGATACTTTATTTTTTCTTGTTCTCGCAGAAAGTATTGTCTCCAGCAAGGGGTATGGAAATCTTCCTCCAGTTCTACCCTCTTCTTACTCACAGCAGGTGTCAATGAAAATTCTAAGTAAATTGGATCTCATAGACAGAAGAAGATGATTCTATGGACAGGGGACAGGACAAGAGGGAATGGCCTCAAGCTCTGCCAGGGGAGATTTAGGCTAGAGATTAGGAGGACGTTTTTTACGGAAAGGGTCACTGGGCATTGGAATAGGCTGCCCAGAGAGGTGGTTGATTCACCTTCCCTGGAGGTGTTTCAGGAGCGGGTAGATGAGGTCCTGAGGGACATGGTTTAATGTTTGATAGGAATGGTTGGACTAGACGATCCGATGGGTCTCTTCCAACCTGGTGATTCTATGATTCTATGATATCCCTGGGTTCTCCTTCTCATTTTACAGATACAACACACCACCCGATGTCCCCGCTTTATAACTAACTCAAATGTCATCTTCACCTGTTTCAAGCATAAGCTTTTGGATGGCCTAAATTTGTTTGTCTCCCTAGCACCTATAAACTCCAAAATCTTCTGGGTCCAAAACCAAAATTAGGAAAAAAAATAAAAGTGCAGTGTTTCCTTGGGCACAGCATCCATTACTCTGGCCATTCCTGTTTAACCCTGAAAAGTTTCTATTAACCTTCTAATCTCTCAACTAAACATTTAGCTTCAAGAAAATCTCTTTCTTTTCAATACAAAACCAGATGAGATATTACAAATATGTTAAAGGATTTCAGGTCTAACTTGAGGCTTGTTTATTTCTCAAAGAAGATGTACTTTCAACCTCAGTTCTCTCAACAAAAGACTTCCCCTGAGCCCTTATCAGTCTTCAGGATTACACTCCCACCATTGCTATCTTCCAACAAAGAAAAATCTTCTTCTAGCCCAAGATGATTTCTCAGCCGTCCTGCTCTGCACTATATCATGACAAGGTGATTAACATGTTACTCTTCTACCATGGCTACCTCCTTTCCCTCTTGTTCTTTTTCTATTAACCTTAGAATATGGAGTTTCAAACAATATAAATGCAAGAGCTACTCCATTTAATTTATTGCACTGCTCTTAAATACTCATTCATCCTTTCTATTTTATGAAATTCTGCTATGACAGAAAATTACCAGCCCCTTTCACAGAGAGCAATAAAATCTCTACCTCAGCAGCAAAGAGGAAAAACATTTATAATGCATTCTTCCTCATCCTGAAAAGAAAAGAAAGGAGACTCCTCCTGAGTTTAGTAAAAACGACCTTTCAGTGAGGACTAGAATTTCTGAGTAATGACCTAGCACAAATGATCTCTTCTGTTAAAAAAAAAAGTAATGTTTCATGCCCCTGAATTTTCTAAGATTACTTTTTCTATGAGAGCTTTGCAAATGAAATATTTCTGCTTTGCAGTAGGCCAGCTTCACTATCAATTCAGTCTTCTAATTCAGATTTTGTAAAGCACCAGAGATCTTTGAAAGAGTAGCAGTAGTTGCAGTAATTTTCACAAGAGGAAGTGGGGTATTCTTGTCACCATACGTTGATGACTGATGTAAAGACATTCTCAAGAAACCAAATCACTGCAGACACACTACAACTCTTCAAAAGTCTAGACATTTTGTATTTTCTCTGTCTGTACTCAGTTCTTAGAAAAAACTGTGACAACTCTGAATTACGTGTCAGTGAAGATGTGTTTACCTCAAGAGCGCTCTCTCCAATTTGTCCTACAGTCTTATACTGTCACCACTGCTGGTTAACTCACTCATTTGTCATATGACTCAGTGCACTTACTTTATGTCTTATACCAGATTATGACTCCAATATTTCTAGTTGTTTTCAAACAATTTAATTCCTATGGAAGAAAACAATTTACAAAGAGGTTAAGCACTCTGCTGAACTGGCAGATTATGATCAGGATTTGTCCAATACCTCAGCTGAAAAATAGAGTGTCTTGAGGATCTATGAAAATGGATTGAAGTCATAAACGTCCACTATGCAGCTACACAAATGGAGACTACTTTTCACGGAACTCAGGTTGATTTGGGCTTTCTTGAGGAGTATTTCCTGCTTCTTGTACATGGAATTACAGATGACAGCACAGGGTAGTACAGAATATGACTACACAATATAGAACTGATATGGAAGTAAGTGGGTTTTTTATATATACACTTTTTCATATATATATATATATATGTGTGTGTGTGTATAGATCATTCAGGATGGGTTAAAATAATCTGTTTTTCAGTAACTGCATGTACATAAGCCCTTCAAGACATAAATTATGCATCTTGAATAGTGGCTACTAAGCATACAGTTTGCTCTGTAAAGGTACTAAAGAAATAATGTCATGGTAACAGTAGTAGCCTAGTAATTTGTGAACCTGTCATGTGCACACAATGTATAATCAGAGAATCAAGGTATAAGTGAAATAATACTAAGACTCTGGTATAGAAGTAAGGACTCTCATAACCATAGACTTCAAACACAAACCAATTAGATACAAACATAATTGTAAACTATTGGGAGTGTAAATTTACAATACTGAATTACTAAATGCTGGGGGTTAAAGAGTCTATTTTGGAATTAATGGACTATACTTCCTTAATGTATTTTTTTCTGCATCAAGTTGCTATCAGACTAAGGATTCTGTAGAATTAATATTCCCTCTTATATCAGATACATTCAGATCTAACTGCACATCATTGCCCCCTACACCTGCGTCACCAAAGGGTTTTAGTTCCTCAGACTCTCCAGCCACAAGCCTTTTAGAGCACTGTAGAATCGCATACATACTGGAAACAGGGCCCTGACCACAGCTGCTGCTGCCTTCCTTAATTCAGACAATACATAATCCTGATATACAGAGGCTCCTAATCAATGGATTTCAAAAGTGCTAATCTTTTTGCATGTGTAACACCAGACACTTTACAACATAAGTTACAGAAATGGGTGTATGACTTTTCCATTTGAATAACAAAATTGCTCTCAGCAGTAAAGGAACTAGATGAGAATACTCAAGTTACTTAGTAACTTTCCACCTCACATTAACTGCGGGTTGTACCCTACTCTGAGGACTTCTTTGAAAAACTAAAGTGACTTGATGTCATCCAAAACAACTTTTTTTTTTTTTTTTTTTTTTGCCACAATGCAACCTTGGGCTGTGATTAAATGATGGTCTGTCAATTTTTCTGCCTTGGTTCTCTGCTTCTTATTCAACTATAATGAGAGACCCTATTTTTCAAGCTTTCATAGTTAGACAGCTGGACTGACTCGATCATTTTTTTGCTAGAATAAAATGCTACTGCACCTCTCACACTGAAAAACACTGAATATCATTATGTCAGAAAACTGAATATGATAAACAGGAAATGTGAAGATTATTCTAAATTCCGTAATATAAAGTGATCTAAAGTGATCTGCAGTGAGAGAAGCAAGAGCACCACTGAAAACTGCTCTGTTTGGAAGAATTTAGCAAGTGAAGAGCATGCAGTTGTTAGAAGTATTTCCTCTGCTGTATTTGTTCACAAAAGTCATGAACAAAGGAAAAGGCCAGATTAACAGCTTATATTTTGGCACAGAACAAACCAAGGAAGTTGTAGACTCAGGACTACTGCTTTTTGATTTGCAGATCTGTATGAATGTGAATATTAAATTTGTACTTAATTCTGTATGCTGCTGTGTGTCTTCTGGAGAGGTATTTGGAGAGGCATATGAACTCTAAATAGAAAGGAGTCATTTGAACAAATAGCTCCAGATGAGTCTGAACAAACACTGAAGTCTACAAGCAAGTAAAAGACTGAGACAACAATGACAGTTGCTGCATTTTCTGCAAATTAATGATCTCTGTCACCACAACACTAATCTAAAATAGAACAGAGACCAGATTTAAATTGTTAAGTGCTCAAAGCCCCCACACTCTTCATGTAATTTGAACAGAAAACATTCCACTTCTGCACATTTTGAGCATCTTCAAGTAAGCATGAATGTACCATTTGGGAGCAGAATGCACATTAATGTGCTTTTCAGTGTCTAGATCATCTAAAGGGTTCTTCTGTTCTTCTAAATAACAAACAGGAGGGAAAAAACCCCAAGATACAGAGGCTCCTGTTCTCAGCATTGAAGCTCCTTGATTTAAAAACTATTTTCACCTCAAGTGAGAAAGGTTGAAGAAGAAATTAAAAAGATTACAAGGCAATCAGTATTCTAAAATAAAAGACTAGATAAAAAATGTATTAGTCAAGCTTTCCACTGACCAGTGGATGTTACAAGTGGGTTGAAAACTGCTGGGACTGATGGTCTCAAAAGCAGTGATGGATGTATTGTCTAACGGGAAACAGTCCATCTGATAGATGGAAACAAATGGAGTACCCCAAGTTCTTTCCTGATAATAATTGTTCCATATCCATCACTATCAGTGAAGTTAATACAGCATGCACCATACAAAAATTTGCAGATTGTAGTAAGTTCAGAGTGTGAATGGTAGACACAGCAGAGCTTTGGTCCAGAGTCGTGAAAGGAGACATGACTATTGGACTAACAGAAATTTAGTGAAAGTGAACAAGAACTAAAGAGCTCTTTGCATGGGGTAACTAGCCCTGTGCATCTGTGCAAAACAGGCACTGACTCCCTGAGCAGAAGTTCTGCTGAAAAGGACAGCAAAGTGGTCATGTTGAACATCGACCTGAATATAAGCCAGAAGCACACTATAATTTCAAACGGGGCAAAGCAAGGACTCAGATGCTCAGATTTGAGAAGCACAGCTGACAGATTGAAGTAGATTATTATCCCTCCTCTATCTGGCATGGGTAAGGCTGAATTTGGAAGTGTTGAATTTTGAACCCCCACAGTTCAAGAGGGATGTGGAGAATCTGAAGATGGTTCATCAGAGGCCTGTCACAATGAGCAGGAATTTAGGTTACAAACCTAAGCCATAATCTGTGACTGCTGTTTCTTGTTATATCTCCTGGCACTATGAATAGGAGCATGGCCCTATAATATCTGTGCATTCTCTTTCACAAGCTATAGACTAGAATAATCTGCTATTAGATCACACATTACCTTCCCCTTCAACAAATTTTACCCGTCCATCTTCCTTCTACCTCTCCTGTAGGGAATATCACCCAGTATTGGAGGATTCAGATTAAAAAAAAAAAACCCAAACCTTAGAAAAGCAATGCAGAACACCTTATCCATGGAGGTTGTCAGATCTCAAGTCTTGGATATTTTCAATACTTGTTTGGACAAAGCCACTGCTAATCTGATTCTATACTATTGGCAATTCCACTCCAAGGAGAAACTGGATGAGATGACTTCCAGAAGTCCAATCCAACCAGCATTTCCATGACTCTGAACAGAAGCTTAGCTACATAATTTATTCTTCTTTGACTAAGAGCTACCACTGATTCATTAATTTTTCTTTGAACTTATTTGTACAAGCACAAGAATAGTAATTTATTTAGTCTACAATTGGGGTTTTTTTTTCTGTGAAATAACATGTAGATATTCTTTGCTATCTGCAAGACTTCAGCTTTACTTCATCCAGAAGCAGTGCCAATTCTCTTCTGTATTTCTCCATATCCTGGGGTATCATTTGAAGTTTTTGAAAGTCAGGACTGTATAGATAATTCTCTTACTAATTGTATCAGAGTTTCTGGAAAATAAAACAATACATTCAATGACCAGAGTAAAAAAATACGAGTCTAAATTCAGGAACAAATAAGTGTCTCCATACTGCTCATACGTTGATTTACTGGAGCTAGAAGGAATCAGAGAAATGTTTCTTGCCATCTGTGGCTAGGACAGAAAAATACATTGCAACCCTAACTATTCTATGATTATGCGAACCAGTTTTGGTGAGTATTTTGAGTGTTAAGCAGAATTGTCTTTGCTGTAATACAGAGATATGATACAGCTTAAAATCTCTTAGCAGCTTCCAAAGTTAAATTGCCTGGCTCCTTTTATACTTCAGAATCAACATGCCAAAACATACTACAGTCTTTTTTACGGAGTTATGGAACTGAGGTTTTGAATGCACTGGGAAACTGGATCTGTATCAAGGATCATGTATTATGGAATTCTTTCAATTACGTTTGTGCATGCAAATGCCACAGGGCTCTTTACACAGTACTGGCACACTCAGAAAGCCCTCAGGGATTGATTAAATATTAATAACCTGCTTCTTTTGCTCCTCCTTCTACCCATCTTCTCACTACCCCTCCACTGTTTCCACTGGCACTTATTGGAGTGGTAAATATCATCTCTTTTCCTGAGCAACACAAACACCATATTCAAAGTGAACTTAGACTGTGCATTTGAGCAAAGAAATGCATGTGTCAACTCCCTCTGCCTTTCTTTTTCTCCCACAGTGGACACATACAGTCTGCTCATGATTCTGCCTGTCTTGCTTTATCACTACTGGGATTTTATCTGCTTATTATTTATTCCAGTAAAAGCTTTCTGCTGGAAACTTTTCAGCAACTCTCAGGATAATTCATCTCTTCAGTATGTTGTGATATGGAGATGACTATAACAGTATCTGAAGGGTGGCTTTAGGGGGGTAGTTGGAAACAGAGCATTAGACATAGAGGAATTGTGGGAGGAATTCTTGAAACGAAAATATTTAAGGACAGGTCAAAATATTTTTTTAATCATATGAATCTTCTCTATTTTGAAAGAGGATGCTGATGTTAAATCTTGGTAAATATATTAGTTCTCTTAAGAGCTGGATCACATACCAGTATATCACTTTTATCAGTTTATAGTTTTCTGTAATCATGGCTGTTTTTCCAAAGTACCAAAAAGCTTACAACTCTTTAAAGAAATATTAGCTCAACTTTGGTTTTTAAAACTTTAGAGACAGTTTAGGCAATGTATATTAGGCAATACTCTTGTCATCTATGACTAAAGAAATAGATATCCTGACATACTTTCAGGCACAAGAGAGCCAGGACCACTTGAATTATTTTAACATTATACAGTTTGTTTTATTGTTAAGTAGGAGCCAGAGGTGTGTATCCCTCTTCTACCACAGAAGCATTTAGATGCACATTCATCTCTCTCATCTAAAAAAGTGCTTGTATAGCTTGTTTTACATCTTCTGGTCAGAGCAGTCTAAAAGTACATCACCTCCTCAGTGTCTCAACTGAGTCATGATGCTACCATAAGTCTCCTACTTCCAGTCATATACTCCCATCCCACAAACAGGAATGGCTAACTTTGCTCCAAGGATGCAGAGCATAAGTGGAAATTCTGGAGTGAGTGATTGTGATGGTGGAGAGAAGTGGGTTTTTTCCTTTGTGGTAAGTAATGTTATATTTTTTATGAGAAAAATCAGATCTGGAGTATTGCCTGGATAGCTTCTGGGTGAAGAGATGTAGTAAATGGAAAGATAAATAAGGTTAAGAATAGAGATAATGTGCAGAGAAAAGGAGATTCCCAAAGAGGGACGGATAGACACCCAGCAGGAGTAAACAATGCAGTACCCTCTGGAGGTAGTTTCTTTCTGTTCTTGCCAGCCTCTCCTGCACTATGTCCACCTAAGCAGGTGAAGAGCACAGATCCCTGTGCCATGTGCGCTTCCACCTTGGAGGGTGGTGTTGAAGGACGGGACACTGAGTAGCTGCTTTCCTAGGATAATTTGAAGATTATGCCTTTCTGGCTGCACGTGTAAAAAAATGTCTTGTCTGAGGAATGCTGCTCAGTCTTTATATGTATGTTTTCTCACTGCTCTCATATTGTAACTATGTCCTTAAGGGTTAGAGCTAGTGTATACTGGCCCAGGGATCAGTAACTAGGTAATAAATCTTTTTTTAATCCTGACTTGCATTATATCTTGATAGGAAAGTAAATCTCACCCTCTCAGTAGCAAGCTCTTTCATTGCAAGGATGCTGCTGGTCAATGCTCTTTTACAAACTGATAAATGTGGGATTTCCTGTGCTGCAGGTTATTTTGTTTGTCTTAAGCGTTTATGTTTCAATTTCATGAAGCAATCTGTCTGGGTAAAGGCCCAGAAATAATTTGCTGTGACTTTTCTTTTGATAAAGATCTTGAAAATCCTAGATCTACGGCAAATCCAAATGTGAAATTAAAATCATGCTTCACTCTGATGCTGGGATGTTGAATATAGATAGTTGTGCTTCTACAGGCATGCTGTATTGCAGTATCTCTTTATAACCATTCATTTTAAACCCAGATAATTCATAAAAGATGAAAATAGTTTGTGAGGTTTAGGAAAATAGATTCTTGCATCAGATACAGAACCCCTGGTAGCTGACTGGAAATGTTCTTTCAGACAACTTCTTTGCAAACATTTCACTGAGGTGTTGGAACTGATTTTCTTATAGCTTCCATGGATTTGTTCAGTATATTTGTTTTTCAGACTGCAGCTGCATTGCTTGAGGAGAAAACAACTTTTATCTCTTTCTCCTCATATTCATTTGGCATTCTTTTCCTTCTCATTCTCAAGGGCTTTCCCTGGCAGAATGCACACAAGCTGACTTTCATCTCATGCCAGGTAAGCACAGGGACATCCTTCTGTATGGACTTGTAGGAAATTTATTGATGTCTTTGTTTCATTACCATTGTACCAGCCCCATTTCTTACAGTTTGTAACTTTGTGTCCTGTTACTTTCCTTTTCACTTTTTCTGCTTAGCATCCTAATTTCTGATGATGATGGCTTCTACAATCAACCCTATTGTCTTTTCCATCTTGGACAATGAAAAAAGTTGTTACCCAGGAAAGACCACTTTTACAAGGACAACTTATTAAGCCATTTGTGACCTTGGCTTTTTGTTCTATGTTTTGTCATTACATGGTCTCAATTTCTTAAAAAAATTAATGATCTTAGAGTGTATACTGCAAACTCACAACAATGCATCTTGCAAATGGAGGACTGAGGCACAGAAAAGTTAGCAAAGTAAGGGAGATCTGGGAGAGAGAACCGAGAGGAGATAAGTATTTTTCTGCTTCTTTGTTCTTTTCCTGTTTTGCCACATATACAAGTTCGAACAGCATTGTTCCACAGAAGTAGAAAGACTAAAGTACAGTAAATCACAGTCCAAAAATGAAAAAGCCATCCGTTCAGCTGCAGGAATTCTGTAGAATTGCTAGTAGAGTTCTGTTAAGATTCCTCATTAAAAATCAGAATTAAAATACTTTTCTGAGAAGTTAAAGAAGTGAAACAAATCTCTGCTAGTTCATCTGCTTTCCTGTACCCACTGGTAGCTAGTGCTGCATCTGAATCTACTGTGCTGTGTAGTGTTTCAGAGAGGCTCAAAATCAGCAGCCCCTCGACATTCTGCAGCTCCCAAGCCCCATTGGCTGGGAGGCAGAGCAGAGGCGGAGAGTGCCCTGAATATTTTTCTCCTCCACAGACCATAAAAAAGGCAGCCGGCATGCACTGCCTGACAGAGAGACTGGTGCTTGCAGTTTGAAATTAGTTTCTGCTCTGCAGTAATCACTTGGGCATTTTATGTTTGCCTCTCCTAACAGAAGGGAACAAAAAAGCCTTGCAGCATACCAGTGAACTAAACAGGAATTGACCATAGGGGAGAATGTGTTGCAAACTTCCAGACTGCTGAGACTCTGTGACATAGATAACCAAGGCAAATGTGATGATAATCAGAAAACTGCACCTGTGGGAGAACAAACCAGCATTCCTGAGTTTGAAATCTTATTTTATAACAGAAGTCAAAGTGTTCTGAACTGCTGCCTACCTCAGTGCTGGCTTATTTTTCTTTTCTTCTCAAGCTGAAAAGCCAAAGAAGATTTTCAAAGAAATTCAAAAGGAACAGGAGTTTTAAAAGCAGGAAGCTGAAGGAGTATCTCCATAAGATGAATATCACCCAGCACCGTGGGACACTCCAGACTCTGCATTTATGGAACCACAGCTATGGACTGCATGGAGGTGCCAGTGAGCCCAATGCAAAAGGCCACACCTCGGGAGGCTGCTACGAGCAACTCTTTGTATCACCTGAAGTGTTTGTGACTCTGGGCATCATCAGCTTGTTGGAGAATGTCTTGGTCATTGTGGCAATAGCCAAGAACAAGAACCTCCATTCACCCATGTACTTCTTCATCTGTAGCTTGGCAGTGGCTGACATGCTAGTGAGTGTATCTAATGGATCAGAAACTATTGTCATCACGCTGCTAAACAACACAGACACAGACGCACAGAGCTTTACTATAAACATTGACAATGTCATTGATTCAGTGATTTGCAGTTCCTTGCTTGCATCAATTTGCAGTCTCCTCTCAATAGCAGTGGACAGGTATTTTACTATCTTTTATGCCCTCCAGTACCATAATATCATGACGGTGAAGCGCGTAGGGGTCATCATCGCATGCATCTGGGCTGCTTGCACAATCTCAGGCATTTTGTTCATCATTTACTCTGACAGCAGTGTTGTCATCATTTGCCTTATCAGCATGTTCTTCACTATGCTCATTCTCATGGCATCCCTCTATGTCCACATGTTCATGATGGCTCGAATGCATATCAAAAAGATTGCTGTTCTTCCAGGAACTGGCCCTATTCGCCAAGGGGCCAACATGAAAGGGGCCATTACTCTCACCATCCTGATTGGAGTTTTTGTTGTGTGCTGGGCTCCATTTTTCCTGCACCTGATTTTCTACATCTCCTGCCCCTATAACCCTTACTGTGTGTGTTTCATGTCCCACTTTAACTTCTACCTCATCCTCATTATGTGCAATTCCATCATTGATCCACTCATCTATGCATTTCGGAGTCAGGAGCTCAGGAAAACATTCAAGGAGATCATATGCTGCTGTAGTCTAAGAGGGTTTTGTGATTTGCCTGGCAAATATTAAACAGCATGGATGTAGTTTTGTGTACAAAATATACAGCAAAGACTTCCAAGCCTTCAGATCTTATTTCTCACTACAATTTATGTTATATCTTTAAAAGTGAACCCTTCTTTCTAGCTCCCTCTCATCTTTGTATGCCATTCATGTGTAATTAATATTTCTAATTAATGTTTATGGTATCTATAATTTGTAATTTAGCTGGAGACAGAAGTAGTACTTCATACTCTTTTGTGCATAAGCAAATATACATAATGATGAATGTGATATACTAAGAAGCATAAGCATCTATATGTTCCATCTGCTGACAAAAATAAATGTCTTGCCTGACTTACAGTACATATTTACTGATACTGTTCCTTATTCTGTTGAAGTAATTATAGCTATCCATTACATTATACACAGCTTAAAATAGAATATATGCTTCTCTATTAGAGAATTAGAGGTTCTCTGTAATTAGAAAGCAGATTTTTCATAAAGGTTACTGCAGCCAACAAGCAGTGTTCATTTATTTTGAACTCTTCTCCTCCTATCCATTAGCAGTAATTGTGGTTTCCTGTTGCAGTTATTGCCTACAACAACAAGATTTTTCAAACACCTGCTACCAAGACAATTGAATGCTTCTGTTTTGGGTTTTTCCCCAAGATGAGAATTGTTGTGTATCTGAGGGCACCTTTTTGCAAAGATGAACTTGCTCCCTGGAGCATCAATTAGCCTTGGATATATTCACTAGACTAACATCCATGTTGGTTAGCACCATCTATTTGGCCATGAAATAGTTAGAGTATTAACATTGACAGTGCCAGCACCAATGTAAACATTCACTGCAGTTTTCTGTGATGAAGATGAAGGGAACTTCAGTTTGAATATTCTGTCCTTCCTTGTTCTGAGGTGCTGTGGAGAACAGGGACTCTGTGCTTCAGAAGAAAATATAACCTTGTTAGAAACAAGCTGCCCTCTGTTCTGAAGTACGGTGTTAGCAGATGGGATGCATTGCCAGGATACTTAAAGAGGAGAAAAGGCACATGTTAATTTGCCTTGAGCACCTCAGGCTACACTGTGAAGCATATGAGGTTTGCAGAGGCAATATTATTACATGGAAGGGATGCTGGCTGACAAGTCTAAACCCGTGCTTTATATCTGGCAGACCTGTGTGTTACTGCTCCTTGAAATTAATTCACCTTTTCAGGCATCTAATTGATATATCCTCAGTTTCATGCTGAATTGCTACTCTCTCTCCAGAGATAATAGTAGTGATGTCATGTCCTTGATTTTAGCGCCTCAATAAGTGTTTAAAGTGTAAAAGTGAGTATACAGGATTCCATGAAGATGTAATCCTTAACACATTTGACAATATCAGTTTCACTGTAAGGGTATAGAAAAATTTATTTGCTTCCAGAAAGTATTAAAGCATAGTGGTAACTATGAGTGGTAACTAGTCAGATGAACAGTCCTATTAATTTTCTTGTCTACAGATTGGTACCTCAAGCTGCTTGTTCCCTTGTTAAAGAAGGATGTGTAATGGAAAGCTGTTTATGAAGCCTCAGTGTTTTCTATCTGGTATTCTTCTCCAGAAATAAGTTTCTTTCTGTTGTGGGTAACTTTTCAGAATATCATGAAACTGTGACATTTGGTCCTCTGTTAAAGAGCATGAAGGTCTTAAGGTGGATCTCATTGTCTTTAAACCTCAATTTACTTTACAGGGTAAGAAAGTCATTTGACTTTGTGTATCAAAGGTTTCTGGCAGAACAGCAGTGGCTGAGCGAGTGGCTGCATAGTATTAACTTGCCAGTTGGGGTTAAATCATGACAAAACTATAACCATTTCAATAATACAACCCCACCTGGTTCCACCGTGCAGAGAATAAAAAATGCCAAAGAAAGATGATTAAAGCCCAAGGGGAGAAAAAAATTGAATGCATTTAAGTGAATAGTCTATTAAGAAATCCAATGGACTTTACTAAAGGCCTTTCCCTTTCCCATAAGACATGATACTAGCTATGGAAAAAATGTCTGGCAATAATGCAAGGAAGTGCTGATGCCAGTTTGAACTAGATACAAATATCACTTGATCTCTGTTTTACCTCACTTTCTTTAGCTATTTTAGGACTGCAAAATATGAGGTTGGGCTCCAGATACTTCCTTTGTAGTCCATGGAAGCAGAGGGGATCTAGTGGAAAGTGGTAAGAGAGGAAGATACTACCTTAGGTGCTCTGAACTTTACATCACAAGTCTCTCTTTCTCCCCTTAGGCTATACAAGGTCCAGACAGCTAATTTAAATATATCTGAGTTCTGAAGTGAATTATTTCCTGAAGTCCCAGTTAATTCTTAAAGTTAAGAGTCTCACTTTTTAAAACCCAAGGGGAAAAATAACAATTTCTATCATGCTGTTGTGGACATGTTCATCAGCGGTTTTCTTGTAGTTTCCATAAATGGCGTGCACCTCTTTTGCACTTATTCAGAGCAAGAATAGGCAAGACAGGTGTGACCTCATTAAATTCTAAAATACTTTTTAAAACTAGCTTATTCCAGAGTTTTAGCAACTAAGCCTACTTAGCAGTGATTCAGTCTTTATTTTGTAAAACTAAAGGTATATATGTACTTTCTTTAATGGAGTTCTTAATTAAAGAGGACTTTTTCATTTCATGATATTATCATTTAGAATATAATTTATTGAAATTGCTGGCAAACATCCTACATAGATAATTTTCCTATTCTCAGGTACTCATGCTCCTTCTGAGTAGCCGAATCAATTTCTGTTTGCCTATAACTCTGGCAGCTTTCCAACAGTCAGCCATAGGAATCGGCATTGTGAAAGACAAACAAATTCATCTAGTTTGCAGGAGAGTGGGAACAGTGGAGGATTATTTTCCACAGTCAGTTTGCTGAGGCTTTGTTCCTCTATTTGAAAATCTTCAAAGAAAATGAGATTTCTTTCTTTAAATGTCTGGGACCCTAATCACTTCAGTACTCAGCATTTTTGTCATCTTATGTAACTGTGGACTGTTCCTCTGTGGTAAGGAAGTGGTTTTGTCTCCACTTTACAGGATTTACATTTTCACTTCTGCTGGAGAAAAGGGTCTGATGGATTTGCTCAGCTTCCCAGGAGGCAATCTTTTCTTGACCTGGGAATTGATGATAATGTTGTCTGTCCTTTCCCAATAACTGGCTGTAATGTGACTCACAAAACCTGAAGTCAATGCCTTTTTCAAGAGGGGCATTTTTTTTTAGCTTTGAAGTAGTTTTTGAACAAAGCAAAGGACTCCAAAAAGCACCTAGGAGGCTCTAGTTGGTCTGAGTATAGCGGATTTTGAATGGTGATCCAAGATCCCCCTTACAACAGAAAATGTCATCTGGAAGAAAGGAGAAGTGCACTGGTGGACTTGTGTTATTGAATGTGCAGGAAAAGCAATGTCTTCAGTTATGCCTTAAATACATTTGCAGAGAACACTTTATTGATGTAATTCTAAGACGCCTTTGTTGTTGTAAAACTGATCCCATTCTACAACGTGTTCATTGAGAGCTCCTTCATTCTCAAGCTGAATTCTGGTGAAGAACAACTTCTGTCCTGATGTTATTTATAGCATACTGTGTTGCTCATAGGCTTGAACAAAAATTATAGTCTCAGTCCTATTGGAAAGAGGTCTCAGAAAATATTCTCTTAAAGGTGAAATCTTAATTGTTAATCCAGAAATTACTTCGGATTCTAAATAATTATTCAGATCCCTTCAATCATATATCACACACCCTAGGTTTTCCTCTATGATGAAATATCTCTCTCTAGTTAAAAAAGGAGACTTCACATGTCACAGGAACTGCCTGCTGCTGCTACAGATTCACACTGTATATAATAATTCATACAGCTTATGAATTGACCACACTTTTTTTTCCTGTTTCAGATGGTTCCTTTTTCTTAGTTTTTTAAATATTTTTGCCCACTCTGCTCATAGAAGAAGAAATTTTCAAATTTGTAGATTAAAAATCAGCCCTTTTGAGTCTTTAATGTAAAGGTATTCATCAGTTCTTTTACCTATTTGTTTCCTTTAAAATATTCAAATATTGCTCATTTGTTTCAGTTGTTCTCCTTCACACTTTGTGTATTTCTCTATTTGCATATTTCTGGATATCTACCAGTCTGAGTTCTCCGAGCCATCCCCTGCTTGTGTGGTGGGTTTGCCTTTGGTGAACAGCAAAAACCCTTCCCGGCTGCTTACTCACTCCTCACATTAGGGGGTCAAGGGGAGAAAAGAGGAAGAAAAGGAACAAGACAGCTCATGGTTCTTGATAAAAACAGTAATACAGCTAACCAACTACCCTCCCAGGTGAAACAGTCTTGATTTGGGGATAATAAAATTAATTTATGGCTAACTGAGAAAGTATTTACTTGCTAATTCAGGTAGCAGGAAACAAGAGACAACGACCAGGGCAGACAACTACCCAAGCTTTCCCTGAGCCGCCCACCTGTGGCTGAGTGGCTCAGTTGTGCCCTGTGCTGGGGTCACTGGAACTACCTGGAACTGGCTATGTCCAGTGTGGGGCAGTCCCAGCCACTCTGCACAGGGGCCATCCCAGCAGATATTATGGTTCCAGCACCTGGACACCTTCACTGGGTACAACGTAGAGGGTGACAATAATCTAAACAGCATTTCAGGTGAGGTCACATTGCTCTGTACATTTTAACTCAGTTCTACAGAAAATTCCTCACCAAAATTAAATTCCTCTTTCCTGTCCACAGCCTCGGTGTGCCTCTTTTTTTTTTTTTTTGTTTTTCCCCTGCAATGAACTTATCAACCCCAAATGTTCCCTTCTTGGGCCCTTCCCTGCTGAAAAACTCTCACTACAGATCTTCAAGACCTGTTATTACTGCCTGAATTAACAACTTTGAACACTGTTGAATTCTATCGTATTTCTATTATTTCAATTCTCAGAATGATCCGCTTATCCTAACTGATTTTTAGACAGTCTTTCCTGTGGAAATTGCAACCAGCCTTTTGCTATCAAGATCTAACCCTGGCACATCCCTCTTGAGACTGCTCTGTAGGACTCACGGGTCAGGCTGCCGTCTCTGTTGGTCATTTAAGTAAGGATTTGTAAATCTTGCATGTAGCATGCCCTGCATCAATAATAAATAATTTATACAGGTTTCCAGGTGGAAGAATGAAAACTGAAAATGATAAAGCTTTGCAATTTGTCATACTTAAATATTTTTGAAAGAAACACATTATGGCTTATTAGAGCTATCTTCTTTGTAAAAGACAATGCATGAATAAACACAGAGAAATCCAAATACATTTGCTGCCATTATTAGCAGAGCATAAACAAAACAGTTTATTCATGCTGTAATCTGCAGCAACCATTTTTAAAGTGCAGAGGAATTAAAACATATTATGAAGACAATATTTGCAATGAAATTACCCTACTTGAAAGAATATTTCTGTGCAGTTCTGAGATTTCTTCTCATGCCAACAGAGGTCTTACAGAGTTCAAAATACATGCTGCAAGTATATCATAAAAGAAAAAATATAAACCAATAAGCTTTCTAAAGTTGTATTCAGTGCAGCCTGAAAACTGATTTATTAAAAATACAATCAAACTTGATTTTCCCCTTGAAAGAGGAGGAAAAGAGAAGAGTTCTAAATTAAAAAAAAGAGACTAAATTAAATTCCTACTACTGCCAAGTTCTGGTTGACTAGTAGGTTTTCGTAGTAAAGTATTGAGAGTTGTCTTACAGGGTATACTATACACTGTTACTGATGCTTCTAATTATCTGGATACATATACAGATGCGGTAAAACTGGAAATAATACTGACTGTGCATGAAAATGAACACAAATGATGCGTGTTGTATAGAATTAAACCTTTACTTATTTCTCCCCTTTACTGGGGAGAGGAGGAGAATGATCATCGAGTCCAACCATTCCCATCAATCTCTATACCATGTCCCTCAGCACCTTGTCCACCTGTCTTTCAAACACCTCCAGAGAAGGTGAGTCAACCACCTTCCTGGGTAGCCTCTTCCAGTGCCCAATGACACTTTCCAAGAAAAATTTTTTCCTGGTGTCAAGCCTGAACCTCCCTTGACAGAGCTGGAGGTCATTCCCTCTCATCCTGTCCCCTGTCACTTGGGTGAAGAGGCCAGCACCCTCCTCTCTACAACCTCCTTTCAGGTAGCTATAGAGAGAAATGAGGTCTCCCCTCAGGCTACTCTTCTCCAGGCTAAACAAACCCAAGTACCTCAGCTGCTCCTCGTAAGACTTCTTCTCCATTCCCTTCACTAGCTTCATTGCTCTTCTCTGGACTTGCTCAGCATCCTTCTTGTGGTGAGGGGCTCACAACTAATAGAGATGGCCTAATCTTCCCCTCCAAGACAAAGTTGCTGGTTCTCAACAAGGATTGGCTTCAGACCAAATAAGGTGGTATTCCATGCGACATTAAAGGTAGCTCGGGTATAAACTCTCCTTATTTGTAAACTGCTTACTGATGCACTTCAGTATCATTCAGTTTGGGATGATTTATCACCTACCAACTGCCCTAGGCAAAGGATTGAGATACTGAATCCATGATGGGTCAGTAATAACAAGGGAAAAGCCAGTTGCATTTCTCTTCAAACAATTGTAAAATATTGTCTTCATAGGGTCTTTCCTACAGCTAATTGGAAGAAGTAATAGAACACATTCACAGCCTTATTTAGTTGCCCTTCCTATTTTGCCCTAAGAAACAAGGAACTAATTTTCTTGTGGAAAAAACTTATTTGCTACAAAATCATTAAAACCATATTTAATGCAGAGAAGTTCATATTCAGATGTAATTCTTGCCTTCTGAGATTTAGTTTCTTAACCTAAATGTTGCACTCACCATATTTTCTTATCCTCATTCCCCTAAAGAATATTAGTTAAACTTCATGATTTGCTTTATGTGCTGTTTAAGACAGGAACTAAAAATGCACACAGAAAGGATGAAAAAAAGACAGAAAGATGTCTTGGGCATCACTCTGTTCCGTTGCAGTGCCTTTGCTGATGACAGGGAATACTCAACCATAAACATTAATTTCCTAATGATGACAACAGGGACATGAAAATACTCATTTGTGCACAGTTCCCCCCTCATTTTCTGGTTAACAGGCATCATATATCATCTTGTAATACAGATTTTATAATCTCTTTTTTAACAAAGGACAAGTATCTAAAAGATTGGATGGAAAACAGAACCAAAAAAATCAACTAAACCCAACACGGCACAATAACGATGCTTATTTAAATTTTACAGCTAATCAGGCTCAAAGCAAACTTCTAGCTGTACAGTAAGTAGTGATCAGTTGGCTCCAACTTCACCGTATAACACCATTCTGAGAAGACATTCTCCAAAATAATTTCAAAAAGGAAAACGTGAAGGTGACACAAGGAAGTAATATTTGGCATCTATTTCAAAACAGAGAAACTCTTCTTTTCCATATTAGATTCTTTCACTGCAGAATACAGGTTCTGCACTTTTGTGTTTGGGATTTCTCCCTTTAGCCTTTTATTCACTGAGATTCTTAAAAGGCTCTAAATACCATGTAATTTTCTTACTATAAAGGCAAAAACAGATCTGAGAGGGAAGCATTTTTTGTAGGCAAAGTAGATCTGCCTTGGAACTCCTGAAGTGTTAAACAGAAAATCTTTGTACCTGATAAATTTTAATTAACAATGAATTTCCCTAGATGTTTTAATCTTGCTTGCTTAAAATGGGCATTCAGGAGCATTAATATGAGTAACAGCAGTTGTAGAGGAAAGTGATTCAGAAATGCCAAATGCTTTTGTTAGATGTTAACTGCAAAATATGATGCACCCTCAAGGTAGCTGAACGTGAAGAGCTGTGGTTACTGAAGAGTCTCCAGGGCTGTAAATTCTGTGCCTGACAAAAAGGAGCAGAAGTGGCCCTTTGATCTTAGAACTGTAAAGTTCTATGTTAGATGGAGGGGTTTGTAAGTTAAACTAACACATAATATCTACTAGGACAAAAAAAGCCAAAAACTATCCTGTATGTCACACATTCTTTTTTATAGCATTTTTTTGCCATGCAATTTCAACATTTGAATTATTATACTAAGGCTATAATGTCAGAGGAATAGAATACATTCCTGTATTTTGTGCTAGGTGAAGAATTTTGTTCTGTTTATACTAAATAGCTGCACTTATAAGAGGTCTTATTACGGAAAACAATGTATCTTTTGGCTCACATGCTCAGTTTTTTGGGGTAATGTCTCCAGACTCTTCCATCATTCAACTTGTGTTGAACTCCAAGGTCCACATCTGCCAGAAAACGTGACCATCTCCTCTGGAGGTAACACTGCAAAGACTGTGCTCTTGCTACATTTCGTGATTCACAGCAGAGATGTTCTCAAGCATGACCCTTGATGCAGCTGTAGGTATTGGTTTTTGTACCACAAAACACACTACACAGCAGTAGTTTATTGAGTTCGCGGTTAAAGTCAGGGGTTAATTTCTCATTCTGTAATAACTGCAATTTAAACAAAATAAGGAGAACTAGCAACATGTTTCAGCAGAGAAACTGATTTTTAGAATCAGTTTGAGAAAAAAAAATATTCCCAGCCCCATGGCCAAAGGAATAAGCTGTTTTTAAAGCAAGCTGTTTTTTAAATCATATTTCTCCCTCTTCCAGAAGGGAGACTGTGGATTTCCTTCTGCCTTTCAGCAACCTTAACTGGCTTTTCTAAATGACTGAAAGGAACCTTAGTTTTGTGTTCTAGGCAATTAATTATTTTCACAGCTTCCTATTCCAGGAAGTACAATACATAAAGCATTTGTCCCTGAAATTGGGTAGGTTTACCAGCTCCAGAGGGACCTTTCAGTAGCTCTTGCAGAGTGTTACTAGGTTTCAGAGGTTACAATGCTCTGACATTACCAGTTCAAATAGCTTAAGATGAGTTTATGAGCTTCCAATTATTATTGCTTTAAAACAGGAAACAAAAGATTTATTTCCAAAGTGAATTATAAGATTAAATGTCATGAAGTCAGTAAGAATTTCTACTTCAGAAAATGTTAATACATTTATTGTGCTAGCAACACCTAAATTTTAGCTCTTGTGCTAGCAACAGAGATTAAATCTAAAGGAATTTACGTAGAGTTACTCATTTAGAAAGTACTGATATTTAACAGCTGCTAACTTTGCTAGATATAAAACAATAGAACATTAGGAATAAATAGAAAAGCAGCAACTTTTCTAACTACAGATAATTTAATGATTGCTTCTAGTTAGAACTTGGCTTCTAATTACACTAAAAATGTACTTTACTAAAATCTCTCCTCAAAATTAATTTTAAGAATAAGTTTATAATGACACTTGACTCAGGAAGAAGATATTTTTCCCCCAAAGATGCCATTTCCACTGCTTCTACTGTTTAATTCATTTCCATGTTTTCTTTGTTACCAATTCTGCAGCACTTCAGAGTAGGGGCATTATATACATTTTAGTGTAAAACCTTCCCAACATACTCCCAGGTGTCAACAACAGTAGTAGAGCCGGAAGTGTGAAACTAGGAAATATATTCGGTTTTCAGGAATGTCTTTTTTTCCCCCTTAGATTTATGACGAGAGCATAATTTCAATGCAGAACTTTTGCTAAAAAATTGAGTTGTTAAAAAAATACAGCAAATTTATTCTAGTTAAGCATATTACATGAACCTAGTATTGTCTCAAAAGCATTGTCAATTTAAATCTGTTCTTATCCATTTTGGGATGTTGAAATCTTTGATAATTTTCAAGCATAACTGAGCTTGTTTTAGTTTAATACAAGCTTTTCCTCCCTGACCAGGCCAGAGGAGTGAAAGCTCTGCAAAAATTTACTAGTAATAAAACAAACTCCTTGAATGCTTTCCTATATTAAATATAAATGAAACTATATGACCTTTTCCAAGTGATTAAGTCCTCCTTATGTCCCATTTCCTTGTGTATAAAACAAAATTAAAAAGAAAAGGTAAACTGCTCTGCATGCTTATTGAGAATTTTATGCTATTTGATTTCATTTTAAAAGGAAATATTTATGTTGCATTAGATCTTAAATACTGCAACCGTATTGGACCCCACTGTAGTGAGTGCTTTACAAAGGCATGATAGACAGAAGCCATCTCACAGAGTTTCTAGACCAAATAATACCTTGATCATTTAGCGAAAGATTACATATAAATGCAAAGTAGTTTTATGGCAGTTGTTGAAACAGTGGAAGCTGATTTCTTTTGTATATGATATGCTATTGCAGTTGTTTCCAGGGAAATAAAAGTAATTTCTCTGAAAGGCAAATATCTCCCTCTCACCCCTCTCTCTCTTTGTTTCAGGAGTATCTGTGGCTTTGGGGTGGGAGCAGTTCTTTAAGTTATTGGCAGAGAAACCCTAAGAAAACTTCCTTTTTTAATGATAGAAATCAGAGTGCTTCATCTTTTCATTCCAATGCATTGTGGAAACTGAGAAGGAATATTTCTGCTCATGTTTAATTTTTGAGGAACATTTTTGTAACACTAGTAAAGGAACTGTAGGAGGGCTATCAATACATATTTACAGATTATAAACATCCTTGCATAACTCTCTGGTCCAGTTCTGGTAGCTTTGAAGTGAATTAGAAACCTGAGATGACTTCAGTGGATTTCACCTCTGACATTTAAATGCCACTGTTGTTCACATATAGTTACAGGAATACAGAAAGTACATTATGAAATGAAAATAACCTTTCCACCAAGGTTTGTATCCCAATTGCAATATTGTCCAATGACATCTCATCATTTTTGCTTTTCTTGGTAATGTCAGAGTGACCACTTGAAAGACCCCAAAGGTCCAGGTGCTATTTGCACAAGTTTCAACAAGATCATAAAAATCAGATTCTAAACACCCATCAGAAAGTTCAGCCTTGAACTTTCTTTATCACTTTTTCTTCATATGATTCATTTTTGCCAAGTATTTTTGCTGTATATGGTTTTTTCTTCAACATTGTTACTCTAAATCTTTTTCCCATTTTCCTGTGCACCCTTTCAGAGTTTTCTTTACCTGAAAATAGCTGAGCATACTTCGCTGGAAAGCATGATGACATGAACAGGAGGAAAACATTGCACCTAAAGGAATGTAAGGCTTGGAAGTATCATAAGCAGAGAAGGGATTTGGTACAGCTGAGGTGTGATGGAAACAGGGGTGGGGTTTTTTTTTGTTTGACTCTCTTTTCTAAAAGGTGCAGAGAGAGTAGTGCAAACTGTTGCAGCTCAGGAAGGTATAGAAAATTGCTGGAAAGGAGAGCAAGAATGAGAAAAAATAGAAGGTACTTCCTTGCAAATTCTTTCTCTATAATGTGTCTTGTGTAGTAGAAGTCTATGTTCTTGGTGCCAAAAGTTCATTGTTTTCAAGTGTGATAAAGGGAACATTATTTACAGAGACTGAAAGATTCTATGAGCTTCCCATAAAAAATATGCAGGTAGAATCACTTGAAAGCTCTGCCTAGCTGTTCACAAGAGGCTGATCATTATGGTTTACTTTCAACTGCATAATCCCAAGTGTGGGAAAAAAAATTCACAGTTATAGATAGGTAGCTTTTGTATAAATACCTGGGGTTTAATTTTAAAAAAAAAGTTTTTCTCTGTCAATTTATGTAAATTCTACTTTTACTGCCTGTATGATTTGAAGTTTATCTGGAGTATTGGGAAAAAGGACTTCTGGTCCTTAAAAAAACCACACACAATTTTTTAAAGCAGAGTTTCCTATGAGATTAGAAAACAAAACATTACACAATGTTTCAGACTTCAAAGCTGAATCTTGAGACAGCACCAATGAATATGAAGTATCACAAACTCAGATCCTCTTTGGCCAATTAGGAAGTTCTTTCCAATATTTTCAATAATATTATTTCAAAGAGTTGAATTATCAAATTTTGAACATATTTTCTATTAAGACAATTCTGTTACATGACCTTGTTATATAACTTTGAACAATTTCTATAAATGCCTGGATTTCTCATAAACAGACTAAATTACTGCTTGATTTGAATATACTGACTTTATTAGAGTTAATTTATCTCAAAATATCTGCATTGAAAAATAAGTTGTTTCTTTTCTTTTACTTATAATACTTCCTAGATAACAGAAAATCAGTTATGATGGAAAATAAATACAATCCATTAGCTTCCCTATATTAGCTTTGTTTATTAGTATGACAATATATAAATAAAGGAAATATTTAAGAGTTTCTTAGACTAGGCAAAAGTTTTGTAGCAAAAATGTAATAGTCATTTAAGGCATTGTTCACTGTACTTTCACTGTGTAAATATAAAAGAAACTAGTGGAAATAGGTAATTTGTGAGTATGTATAAGAATGTATAATATGTGTAAAGTGTCGTTCCAGCATACAGCCACAGAAAAGCTTTTCTGTTTTTTCTTATCTTCCCATCAAGTGTTTTAACTCTTTTGGCTTTGCTGACTAATTAATGATGATTGCAAATACGGTTTCTTAGACTAGATTGTGTGTAAGGTGGAGACATCTATCTATGCAGAGAAGGCATGGCCTGGCTTAAGTGTGGCAATCTGGGCTCTGACATCAACTACTTTTAAAAGAGAGGACTCCAGTACCACCAAAATTTAGATAAATGTGAACCAGAATGACCCTCCAGCAACAGTACAAGGGGGAAAACAGCAACTTCTGTTTTAGGCAAACATCACTCATACGTAAATGTTTACTTATGACAAACTGAATAATCTGAGATGCTTAAATTAAAATGAAAGTAAGGAATCAAGAGGTTTGACTTATACCTTGAAAACAGATATAGCTTTAGGTAACAAACACAGTTCCAAATATTATTTTGTTCTTATGGCAGTTATAATCCTTTTTCATAAATCTCAAGTAGGAAAGCTAAGGTGTGTTACTGGAGCTTAAGACTGTAAGACCAGAGTCTGTATAATGTAAACAGGATGTTTGAGACCTCTTTGTTCTGTGTGCTAAATACTTTTGCTACAGGTTCACTAACTTAGAGTAGAGATTAGGCAATTGCTTTGTATTTGGAACAATACTCATAAACATACAAACTAGGTATTGTTTATATTACTTGCAAATATGAGGAATCAAGTTCTAGTAATGGCATTTGAACTGCTCTTAGGTGAGGTTAAGCATATTGCAGAAGTTTGGGTTTGTCTTCCTATATCAAAATCAGAATTTGTTTGAAAGCTTTTTAATTTTTTTGTTCTTTTCTCTCTTTACCCAGTGATCTCGTAAGATCCTTCTACCAAAAGCTGATACTACCTATTATTTTCCTGATCCTTCTGTCAGATCGAAGTTTTCCTGTCTATGACTTCCAAATGTCTTTATATGTTGTTTTTCAAGTGGTTCTTGCTACTTGTTATCAAATCTACAGGCTGTCTGAAAGAATAGCTCCTCTAAGTTTTGTGCATGCTCTCTGAAGCTTCCCGGCATATGAGAATGTATTGCTTTTTACTCTAAGGGGACTTATTACTTCATTTATTTCTGCAAACAGAACAGCATGCAGTAAAGTGACTAGCAATTTGATGACTGGGGTTATAACTAGAAACTCGGCTGGAGGGGCTGGAGGAGAAAGAAATGTCTGAAGAAGAAATTTTGAATCACTTGCTGAATACATTGGGAGGCATTATAGAGATCAAAAGACAATGGGTAATAACTGACATTCAATTTCTATTAAAAAGACTGAGATCATGGCAAATCTTATAACAAATCTTTGTATTTTAATATCTCCATAATTGCTCTTAAAGGTTTCAAATAACACTTTTCATTAAAAGAAGCATATCAGAATCATAGAATCAGCAGATTGGAAGAGACCCACTGGATCATCAAGTCCAACCCTTCCTGTCACTCACTAACCCATATCCCTCAGCAGGCACACAACAGGGACCGCCAGTTCACCAAGCAAGGAGCCCCAATTCCAAAGGGCTTCTGTCCCACCACTGACCCTCACCCACCCCAGAATGATAACTCCTCACAGCCCGAGGGCACACAGAGGGGTCAACCCTGCTGAGAGGTGAGACCAGAGCAGCCACTAACCCTCCCAATCATCCCTACCTGCCTACCTGGCTGGGGGGCCACCAGGCCCCCCAGCCTTTCTTCCCCGCCCGCAGGATGCAGGGTGTGCCATGGGGACTCACCGGTGATGCCAGGGCAGCAGTGATGCCAGGAGATGCATCCCTCACCCACAGCCCGGCAGGGCACAGCTAGAGGCTGTTGGGCTTTGCCTGGAAGAAATAGGGATCCCTTGGAGAGGGCAAAGCAGCAACACCTGGGGAGGGAGGAGTCTCCAAGAGAGCCCAGGTGCCCTGCAGCTTAGAACCAGAGAACCACCGAATCACCAGGCTGGAAGAGAATATCAGTCTGTTGACTTTTTGGGTATCTGCTCAAATATTTATAAGATCCTTTTAACAAGGAAAAGTAAACCAAGAGGGCAGTTGCACAGTATATAAAGCTAGTGAGTAGTGTCTGGGACCAGTGCTTTTTAATATCTTTGTCAATTATATAGACAGCGAGATCGAGTGCACCCTCAACAAGTTTGTAGACACCAAGCTGAGTGGTGTAGTTCCCACACAGAAGGATAGGATGTCATCCAGGGGGACCTGGACAGGATGGAGAAGTGGGACTGTGTGAACATCATGAGATTCAACAAGGCCAAGAGCAAGATCCTATGTCTGGGTTGGGACAATCCCCATTATCAGTACACAATTTGGGTGATGTGATTGAGAGCAGCCCTGCAGAGAAGGACTTGGGGATGCTGATTGACTAGAAGCTTGACTTGAGCCAGCAATGTGCGCTAGCAGCCTAGAAGGTCAATCATATCCTGGGCGGCATCAAAAGAAGCATGGCCAGCAGGGTGAGGGAGGTGATTCTGCCCCTCTATTCCTCTCCTGTAAGACCTCATCTGGAGTACTGTATCCAGTTCTGGAATCCTCAATGTAAGAAGGATATGGAGCTGTTGGAACGGGTCCAGAGGAGAGCTACAAAGATGATCCAAGGGCTGGAGCACCTTCCCTATGAAGACAGACTGAGAGAGTTGGGCTTGTTCAGCCTGGAGAAGAGAAGGCTCTGAGGAGATCTTATAGCAACCTTCCAGTACCTGAAAGGAGCCTACAAGAAAGCTGGAAAGGAATTATTCATAAAGGCTTGTGGTGATAGGATGAGGGGTAATGGGTATAACACGGAGAAGGGTAGATTTAGGCTTGATATATTAGGAAGAATTTCTTCACCACGGGAGTGGTGAGACACTGGAACAGGTTGCCAAGGGAAGCTGTGAATGCCCATTCCCTGGAGGTGTTTGAGGCCAGATTGGATGGGGCCTTGTACAGCCTGGTCTAGTGAGAGGTATACCTGCCCAGAGCATGGGAGTTGGAACTAGATGATCTTTAAGGTGCCTTCGAATACACACTGTTCTATGTGTCTATGATTCTATGAGTAACATCGGAGATTTCAACCATCCTAACCTTAAACTTTAAAAACTTAGGTCTGTAGACTAAATTACTCTTCTGCAGTTCCCTCTTCAGGAAGAAGAAAGAGAAAGGTGCCTCTAAGACAAATAGACCCATTTTCTATTCTGTCCTCTGCAGGTGTTGTCTAGAAATCTGAGTCTGCCTTCATTATATAGTCTAAGGCTCCCTCTATAGTCAATCTGCCTGAAAGCTAAGAATTCATTGCTCCCTTAGTTCTAGTAAACAGAATGGGTTGACTGGCAAGCAGGCACAAGTCATGTGGTGCAGTGCCCACTGAATATCTCAATTCAGAATTGGTCATCTGAAATGCAGGCATACTGTAAAAAAAAGTTACCCAGGTCTGGAGAGTCTGGTAGTACTATGAAACAAGAATGAGAAACTGTCAGAGGATTGAGTGAAGGAGGAGGAATTTAGATAATCTTAGTGCTATTTCTTGATGGAAGTATACATGCTCCTCTGCTCAACCTGCAGGATATTTGGGATGATTTTTAACGTGGCCTGTGTCTCCCAGAGAACCAAAGAATATGACTTTTGCATTTGGGAAGTTGCATTAAAGGACAGGTGCCTTAAACTAGGGTGATGGAGTCCTCTGCTGTGTTGGTCACCTAAGGATCTGTTGGAGTCTGAAAGCCAAGGAATTATCTGCTGAGCACAGCCTGAGCTTCATCAACCGTCAAATGAGAAAAAATTAATTGAGAATATTCTGTGTGTAATGAAGAAGAGGAGAAAGACTAGAAACTCTAGTCAGCAAAGATTCCCAGATGTGATGAGTGGGAGTGAACTGATTCTGGATTTTTTGATTATTATTTTTACCTAAAATTTATATTGTTTTTATACAAAAATAAAAAAACTAAGAGCTTTAGAATTCAGACACATATTATGTCAGACAAAAGAGAAATCAAATCTTTCTGATATCCTTCTGAACATCATTGCTACTTTATAAACAAAAATCTGTGTCACTGAAAACTGTAACCTCTGTTCCACTGAGTATGCTATTGTCCCAGAAAGAATATAGACATAAAGGTAAACCAGAATATTTGTACTATTTCTCAATATTGACTTAGCTTAATATAAAATTTGGCTAAAAACTGAAGAGGAAGTTTGGATTAGTTATTAACTAGTAGGAAAGTAGAAGCATTATTTTCTAGATGAATATTATGTAGATGATACTCATGCTTTAGAGCAGAGGGAAAAACTTAATAGAGAGAGAAGCAACAAAGCATGATGGTCAAATAACAGAGTATCTCTGTATTTTGGGAATGGGGCATTACTGATTGAAAGTTACAAGATAATGGTCATAATGCACAGGCACAGAGATGCATTTAAGACTACTTTCTACAGTGTTGGAACAGCATACTTTGACAAAACTCTATTTGGAACAATATATAGCAGCTGTTTGGTAGCTATAATCATATCCCACAGGAAAGTATTGCACTGGAACCTCCCTGGACACTGAGGTATCACAAGTTATTTGCTGTGAGATAGAATCATAGAATCATAGAATCACCAGATTGGAAGAGACCCACCAGATCATCGAGTCCAACCACTCCTACCAGTCTCTAAACCATACCCCTCAGTACCTCAGCCACTCGCACCTTAAACACCTCCAGGGAAGGCGAGTCCACCACCTCCCTGGGCAGCCTGTTCCAGTGCCCAATGGCACTTTCTGTGAAAATTTTTTCCTTATGTTGAGCTTGAACCTCCCCTGGCTGAGCTTGAGTTCATTCCCTCTTGTCCTGACCCCCGCCACTTGGGAGAAGAGGCCAGCTCCCTCCTCTCTACAACCTTTCAGGTAGTTGTAGAGAGCAATGAAGTCTCCTCTCAGCCTCCTTGTCTCCAGGATAAACAACCCCAGCTCTCTTAGTCGCTCCTGTTAAGACTTCTTCTCTAGCCCTTCACCAGCTTTGTTGCTCTTCTCTGGGCTCACTCTAGAGCCTCAACATCCTTCTTGTGGTGAGGGGCCCAGAACTGAACACAGTATTTGAGGTTAGCCTGCAACTAATGTGAACTACCTCAGAAGGCTGTGCTACCGCTGTGACCAGGACTTTTTGTACACATCAGGTCTTACTGCAACAATCCTGTGTAGGAGACAGAAATTTCAGAGGAAGTTCACATAGACTCCAGAACAAATATTAAGAGTAATTGTTGGACTAAATACTTACAAACCTAAATGTAAATGAAGATAATGTAATTTTCCCATTTGCTTCTCTCATTAAGAGTGTTCTCTAAACTAATCAAGCTACATTTCCTGCTGACTAGAAAACAAGAAAAACATCCAGAACCTATTGCAAGTACAGGGCCTTTTCATCAACATGAACAGGTCGGAAACACTAGTAATAAAGACAATAGGAGAGAAATAACAGGACAGTAAATGGTTGTGGATAGGCTCGGAAGACAAGTGTTGAAAGTACTTTATGGAAAGAAATGGCTATTACGGGCATCCTTAATAATTTTTTGTTGTTTCAATTTTCAGGGGATTTTTTTTACCTCTCTTTTACTTGAAATCATTATGTGGAACCATTCATGTAGTCCCTGAGCTTCCAAAGTACCAACTTTCTTTGCAAGTGGGGACAGAAAAGGGGTTAGTTGGAGCTTGCCTTCAGTTTCCATCTTGATTATTTGTGTACACTTGCACTTCATGCTTTTCTGCAATGCTGCAGTGATGTTACTTTTGGCACCAGGGTACACATCTCTCTTTATCTTGGTGAGAAATTACTATTATGTTAAAACTTTTGATGGCTTCACTTTTATATCTTCTTGCAAATTACAATCTCTTTGCATCATCTCTCGCATGCTTACTTTTTGGGAAATGGAATATTCTGGTGGATAGAGTGAATATTAGTGTGGATTAGGACTGTATCAGAGTAATGAAGTTCACTCTTCCTCTTTCTGTCATGAGGTGGGTCTCCATTTCTGGAGAAGCTGCTGCTACATAAATAGACTTTATGCTAATATCATACTTATTGTTTCTTTTAGTATTTTCTTCCTATAAAGAGGTAAGAATGTGTAAAGGTTAAAAGATTCAAAAAAATGAAAAAGAAGTATAGCATGATGGTCCACAGGAATATTGTTCATACTCTTGTTACTGAGTGTACCAACTGTCACCTATGGCCTGAGATGTAATGGGAGAATTAAAAATCTCACCAAAGATCTAAAGCTCATCTCTCATCTTGAAGGTGAGCAAGAATGACATGGAGTCTGATAAGCAAAGTCATTATGATTAATGGATAATATCCGGTGCATTACATGAAACAGTTTTGTAGCAGTAGATTCAGACATCAGCTGGCAGATAATTTTGGTCTCCAATTTATCAATAGATGAAGGCTGTGACTCTGACTCATGATGTTTCTTTCTGCTGATAAAAAGGGGAATAATAAATGACCCAGACTGTGTCCCTGAGTATTTTCAAAAGGTGAAAGAGTCCTTCATGGGTGGATAAATGGGCTTTATGGCTGTATTTCCCACACAATTGCCACCACTGCACAGGAGTAAAGGGCAAATGTGGTCAGGATGCTCAGGGTTTGTTTGGACCATTGAGATTTATCACTTGGTAGAGCTTCTGCATGTTAGAAACACAAAGAAGTCTGACTAGATAAGGATATCACAGAAACATAATTTTCACTTGGACCATCTCCCTTCCTGCTGGATTTCTAAATTATCTTATCTATATAGGCATTCTGACCAAAATGGTCATTCTTCTCCATCCCTTTTCAGCCCAGCCAAGCATCACAAATAGGTCTAGAATGAAAAATCTGAAAACTAAACCCAGACATTATCAAGGTGAGGTGATAACTGGATGAGGGAAAGGCTGTGGATGTGGTCTTTCTGGACTTCAGTAAAGCCTTTGACACAGTTTCTCACAGCATTCTGCTACGGAAACTGTCAACCTCTGGGCTGGACAGGTGCACACTCTCCTGGGTGGAAAACTGGTTGAATGGCCGGGCCCAGAGAGTGGTGGTAAATGGTGTTAAATCCAGTTGGAGGCCAGTTACAAGTGGTGTTCCCCAGGGCTCAGTGCTGGGTCCAGCCCTGTTCAATGTCTTTATCAAGGACCTGGATAAAGGCATTGAGGGTACCCTTAGCAAGTTTGCAGATGACACTAAGCTGAGTGGAAATGTCGATCTGCTGGAGGGTAGGGAGGTTCTGTAAAGGGATCTGAACAGGTTGGATCACTGGGCTGAGTCTAATGGCATGAGGTTTAACATGGCCAAATGCCGGGTCCTGCACTTGGGGCACAGCAACCCTATGCAGAGCTACAGACTTGGAGAAGTCTGTCTAGAAAGCTGCCAGGAGGAGAGTGACCTGGGAGTGTTGGTGGACAGACGACTGACCATGAGCCAACAGTGTGCCCAGGTGGCCAAGAAGGCCAATGGCATCCTGGCTTGGATCAGAAATGGTGTGACCAGCAGGTCCAGGGATGTTATTCTCCCTCTGTAATCCGCACTGGTGAGACCACTCCTTGAATATTGTGTTCAGTTCTGGGCCCCTCACCACAAGAAGGATGTTGAGGCTCTGGAGCAAGTCCAGAGAAGAGCAACAAAGCTGGAGAAGGGGCTAGAGAAGAAGTCTTACAAGGAGCTACTGAGAGAGCTGGGGTTGTTTAGCCTGGAGAAGAGGAGGCTGAGAGGACACCTCATTGCTCTCTACAACTACCTGAAAGGAGGTTGTAGAGAGGAGGGAGCTGGCCTCTTCTCCCAAGTGACAGGGGACAGGACAAGAGGGAATGGCCTCAAGATAGGCCAGAGGAGGTTCAGGCTGGGCATTAGGAGGAAGTTTTTCACAGAAAGGGTCATTGGGCACTGGAACAGACTGCCCAGGGAAGTGGTTGACTCGCCTTCCCTGGAGGTGTTTAAGGCACGGGTGGGTGAGGTGCTGAGGGACATGGTTTAGTGTTTGATAGGAATGGTTGGACTAGATGATCCGGTGAGTCTCTTCCATCCTGGTGATTCTATGATTCTGTGATTCTGCGATAATACTTCACAGTCAAGGGCTGATGTATCCCAAAGCGAATGATACCCTGAAACAGTTCAAAACAGAAAGGTAGAGAGATTATTATTAAGCTGTTTTCTGTTGCCTTTGTCTGAATGAGGCTTGCAGTTCAGCTGGCCCTGGACACAATAAAAAAGAAAAAAAGACCCCTTCCTCACTAGAGCTTCTATTTCCCTGTATTATAGTTCTGAGTATATTCAGTTCTTCCAACGAAATTTTTGTTGTAGAGGAAATTGCAGAGCTGCTGCTTTCAAAATGTCCTCTTCCCTTGATTTTGCTCTCATTTTTCACCATGTGCAGTCCCAGGGCATTGCTGCTCTGACCCTTTGTTCTGACCCCAAGGGCAGCTGTTTGTCTGCTGACTGCAAATCACTGCTCCAGATTCTGTCTGTAGCTTCCAGGGCTGCCTGGCTGAACCTTACCTGCCTATAGAGTTCTCCTCACTGTGAGATGTAACATTTAAATTTCCTTTCTTCAAGCCTGTTTTGGTTTAACATCAGCTGGCAACTAAGCCCCATGCAGCTGTTTGCTTACCTTCCCCCAGTGGGATGGGGGATAGAACTGGAAGAGTAAAAGAAGCAAAACTTGTGGAATAAAGGCTGGTTAATAGGTAAAGCAAAAGCTGTGCAACTAAGCAAAGCAAAATAATGAATTAATTCTCTACTTCAAGTTGGCAGGTAGTCGTTCAACCATCTCCAGAAAAGCAGGGCTCCATCACGTGTAAACTGCCTGGGAAGACAAAGGCATACACAAAGGGCAGGTATAGATGCCCATAATGGACAAAGTGATAATCAGCAATGCAGCAGTGTGTTCCAGTAACTGTGACTTCTGGTTGTCCTTGAATGTGTTAAATTGATTCTTGTGAATTGTATGCTCTTACTTTGCAGCTTTTGGCTCCCTGTAGCGTGCATCTATGCATACATCCTAACTGACTGAACTTTTTACGAACACATAACCTGTTTCTCTGTCCAGAAGCTAATTATCTCAATGCAAAAGGGTATTGAAGTGGTACATTTGTGGATATCATGGCCTATTGTCTGCAGGCAAGTATGCTCCTGATTTTCTTTTGTCTTCATCTTTGACTAGTAGCTATAACTACAGTTAGAGTTTTGCAGATATTTTAAGGCTAGCCTTGACCTATTATTAATGTCTTTCATAGACATCTGTTTTATTTATTCTTTTAGATAAGCAGGAAAGAACCCCTGCCAGGAACATGATAGACAATTTAAAGAATGAAAATTATTTCAATGGAGACTGTACATAGTTTAAATACAAGCAAGGAACTGATGTCTTCATACAGGTACATTTAAGATATCGATCAGACTTAGTTTCCTGTTAAAGTCAGTGGGAGATTGCAAAAGCCATCAAAAAAACAAGATGTGCTTTTGTGATTGCTAAGTGTGCTTCAACCCTACAGGCATAATTTCATGCTAACTTATTTTTCTGTTACCTCATTTCAATCAATGGGGCCAAATTCTGTTATAATATTAGATTTTACAATGTTGTGTGACCTAAAAGAAAGGTGAATTAAACTCCCAAATTTTCCTGGCATCACTTTTTTCTGCTTGTCAGCTGAAGGCATAGCAATTTGTCATTTACACATTTAAATGTCTGTTGTTCCATAAAAATATGTGCTTAGATTCATGAAACCTTCATGTAGGAAATGATCATTAAGGTTGATCAGATGTATGTATTCCAGCCAGAGATGACAAAACACTCTGACCTACAATAAATGCTGTAAATATTCTAATGTAAAAGAATACTAGCTTTTGATAAATAAATAATTCAAAATAGCAATAGTTTCAACATTGTGTTTTTTTAAAAAACTGTTAAAATGTCAAAATGAGACACTTATGAGAAATTAATGAGTTAGTTAAATATGCACTTAAACTGAACTATATATTACTTGTAAACCCATAGGACTACCTGTGAGTTTAGCTTAGGCTTCAGTGCTTGAATTTATGTCTCTTTATTCTGTGTTGTTTATTCTGCTCCTGCATTTTTTGAGTAAGGTCTGTGTTTCTAAGTGAAGCTTGGTCTGCCAAATTGAAAACCAGTACAGATTTTTTTTTCTATATGTTTTACAAAAAAAACCTTCTTGTTTTTCATTATCATGTGAATTCAAAATGGAATATATTCACAAAACATTTATTTTTAGAGTTGTTTCTAATTTAAAGAGAAAACAAATCAAATTTTTAAATAGCTTAGAAACTAATACAGCTCACAAAACCACTTGCTTCTTGCAAACCAGTGCAGACAAGTAACTAAGGTTTTGGGTTTCTTCTCATGCAATGTTCCGCTTGCAACCCTGCAGAAGCCAGAAGGTTAGGCTGGCTGCCTGCATGCACCACCAAGTGCTTTCTACACAGAGCCTAACTGGGCTTCTGATTGTAGGTGGATTACCAGATACTAACATCTCTTCTTTAGAAGTCTGATCTTTCTGTATTATTTCATCTAATTATTGTATGGTCCCTTCAGCATAGAATCATGCACTACCTTGTCCTGCTGGAAGGTCAGGATCTAATAGCAATTTCTGGGAAATGCTTTTGTCTATGACTCTAAGAGCACTGTTTGTGTTTCTCTCTGTGTACTCCAATGAAAAAGAGCTTAGTGCCACCTCATCTGTGGTCCTTCTATGCATTTATGTTGCTTCATAGCCTTTTGTTTCCCATGATACAAACCTGATTAGTTATTAATTTGATTTCATGTTAAGGAAAAATTACTCATTGTGTGTCTCTGCTGCTATTATATCATAGTCTTTTACAATAAATAAACAGAGGTAGATAGTTGTTTTCTTCCTATGCATTAGAAAACCTTCCAATATTTTAAATATATACATATCTAAAACCCTTTTAACAAGATCTTTTATCCTCCGTCATTCCCATTTTAAAGACCTATGACATCCTGTCATCAGTAAATCAGATAAACATAGCTGCTTAATATCCAAGGTGACGGAACAGTTCTTTCCCCTGTGCAGCAAATTAAAAAGGCAAACAAATGCTTTATACTGTGGGTAGTCTTTTAAAAAATTTCCTCCTAAGGGACCTTGTGAAGTGGGATTTCAAACACAGATGAGGGGAAAAGAAACCAGAGCAGGACCTAGATAATAAAAGGTCTATTCAGCTTTCTACTGTGCAAAGGTCTCGCAATCTTTATGTTGCTCCAGAAATCCTTATCCCATAGGAAGTATCTTACTGAGAGAGGTGTAGTTGGGAAAGGCATATGTCTCAAATGGGGCAAACTAAAAGAAAGACTGGGGAGACTATGAAAACAAAAGTTCAAACCGTGTCTTCTTTTTAGTTAAGTGACTGTGATTTATTTAATTTGGGACAGGAAAGAAGGAATTAATCTGTATGTCAGGCAGGTTGGTGAAGGCTTTGAATATTTTTTGAGAAATGCGTCATTGCAAAGTTAAGCTGTCACTGGTTTAAGTGGCAGAGGCAATTGTGGCATCATGGAAGTGAAGGAGAAAAAGAAGGAATAATTTAAGAATCTTACCAACTATTACCCAGATTTCTGCTTTAAAATATGAAACTGAAAGACCTGGCTAGTAGTAAATTAATGTTATAAACCAAGTAGCACATATGAAAACATTCTTTCCGGTGTTAACACCCAGGAGTTAGAGGAGCAGACAAAGCTCCCATGATCCAAGAGGAGGCAGCTAGAGACTTGCTTGCCCACCTAGACACCCACAAGTCCATGGGGCCAGATGGGATCCACCCAAGAGTATTGAGGGAGATGGTAGATGTGCTGACCAAAGCTCTTTCCATCATCTTCCAACAGTCCTGGAAAACTGGGGAAGTTCCACTGGACTGGAGGCTGGCTGATGTTGTATCCATCTACAAGAAAGGTTGCAGGGAGGATCCAGGGAACTACAGGCCCTTCAGTCTCAACTCAGTGCCAGGGAAAGTCATGAAACAGGTGATCTTGAGTGCTATCATGAAGCACATGCGGGAGAACTGGGTGATCAGGCCCAGTCAACACGGGTTCACAAAAGGCAAGTCTTGCCAAACTAACTTGGTCGCCTTCTATGACAAAGTGACTAGACTCTTGAATGAGGGAAAGGCTGTGGATGTGGTCTTCTTGGACATCAGTAAAGCATTTGACACAGTTTCTCATAACATTCTGCTTCAGAAATTGTCAGCCTCTGGCCTGGACAGGCGCGCACTGTCCTGAGTGGAAAACTGCTTGGATGGTTGGGCCCAGAGAGTGGCAATAAATGGTGTTAAATCCTCCAGTTGGAGGCCAGTGACAAGTGGTGTTCCCCAGGGCTCAGTTCTGGGTCCAGTCCTGTTCAATGTCTTCATCAATGACCTGGATGAAGGCATGGAGTACACCCTTCACAGGTTTGCAGATAACACTAAACTGTGTGGAAGTGTTGTTGCGCTGGTGGGTAGGGAGGCTCTGCAAAGGGACCTAAAGAGGCTGTACCGCTGTGCTGAGTTTAATGGCATGAGGTTTAACTAGGAGAAGTCTGTCTAGAAAGCTGCCAGGAGGAAAAGGACCTGGGCGTGTTGATTGACAGCCGATTGAACTTGAGCCAGCAGTGTGCCCAGGTGGCCAAGAAGGCCAATGGCATCCTGACTTGTATCAGAAACGGTGTGACCAGCAGGTGCAGGGAGGTTCTTCGCCCTCTGTAATCCGCACTGGTGAGACCGCTCCTTGAATCCTGTGTTTAGTTCTGGGTCCCTCACCACAAGAAGGATGTTAGGGTCTGGAGAGAGTCCAGAGAAGAGCAACAAAGCTGGTGAAGGGGCTAGAGAACAAGTCTTAGGAGGAGCACCTGAGAGAACTGGGGTTGTTTAGCCTGCAGAAGAGGAGACTGAGGGAAAACCATATTGCTCTCTACAACTACCTGAAAGGAGATTGTGGAGAGGAGGGAACTGGCTTCTTCTCCCAAGAGATAGGGGATAGGACAAGAGGGAATGACCTTGAGGTTTAGTTTTGACGTCAGGAATAAAATTTTTCACAGAAAGGGTCATTGAACAGGCTGCTCAGGGAGGTGATTGAGTCACCTTCTCTGAAGATGTTTAAAGAACGTGTGGATGAGGTGCTGAGGGGCATGGTGTAGTGACAGATAGGAATGTTTGGACTCAATGATCCTGTGGTTCTTTTCAAAACTAGTGATTCTGTGATACTTCATGTCTGCTATTATTGCTAAGGCAGAACCCAGCTCTTGTGGGAGTTGTGCTGAAGTATTGAGCTGCTTTGCAGACACTCAGTTTGAACTGCTCCCTTCCTCCATCGTGTGACTGAGCCTCTGTACAATGCAGTCTTGTATATTGAAGGTATATTGACCACTAAATCTCTTTCAAGAACAACTAATAGCCAGTCAAAAATAGAGATTCTTAAGGTATGTTAAAACAGAAAAATAATCATCTGCTTGTCTCATGGCCTGGGGTTTTTCTTTCCCAGTACATTCTCATTGTTTTGTTAGCCTCAAGCCTCGAAGAGCAAAATGGTTGACTCACTTATTGCCTTCACCTCTTCTTGAACTTAAAGAAGATGATGTCTTATTCTTCTGTAATATGTGTGTACTTGACTTAAAAAATACTTCCTGTGGTACACAACAGATTGATTTGATATGCATTTTGTCCCATTTGAATTTGGGGGTGGAGAGTTAATATGTATATATGTAATATTTATTTACTTAGATTGCTCAGTTCTGGATCCCTCCTGATTTCCCACCTAACACGGACATGATAGCATTATTGGTTAGAAAATAGTCAAACCAGATTCTGTTATGATTACTTCCATTTTTCAGATTTCAGTGCTTTAAATTTTACATTTCTTACTTTAGTTGAATATTCCCAAAATGTTTCTGTTACTGTACACAGTTTTATGATGACCAACTTGTTTGACTGAAATAAGTCACAGATCCTAGCATTCTGTCATACTGGAGCTCTGTAATGAAACAGTATCTAAGCTCTTCTATTCTGTCAGCCTTCATCTGTGCTCCTAGAACTGCCAGGAGAGTTTCTGTCACTTGATGAAGTTGAACATAACAATTTCATGTCACTTTCAGTACTTCACTGCATGTTCCTTTCAGAGATGAGGTTTGCATAAAATCAAGAATAGTCCCATCAATTTCACTCCCATCAGACAACTAACAAGAATTTGTGATTCACCTTGTGAACTTGTGACTCTGTGCACGTCTTATAATGATTGTAGCTTGATTAGGTTTTGCTTCTGACTGAACTTGTTCTGCTTTGGTTCATGTTAATTGAAATTCCACGTAGAATATGTGCTCTTCTAATAGCATTTCCGTCTTTATCCTAGATGTTTATTCAAACAAGAATTCCAAGCAGGCTTTTTTCCTCATCTTTTAGCTGACCTTCCTAAGAACTAAGTTGAGGAAAGGATTATACATTTGGCACAAATGTCATAAAAGTTAAATATTTTCAGATGTTTGTATTGAGAAAACATCGATGTTATTTAGCTGATATCTGTAAAATTGATCTCCTGTCAGAGGGAGATCACTCTGCATCTCCAATAAGACTTTTGTGCAAGTTTGCCAAGACTCAATTGACATGTCTATACTCCGAGAATTGCTACATCATGTCAAAAATTGAAGGGTATTTTTTCAGGAGAGTCTAACTCCAGGTTTTTTTTTTTTTTTTTTTAAAAAAAATGTCTAATAGCTACCAATATTGTCTAGCTTCTCAACTTCAATAGGCACTGAAGTTCAATATGCTGTATGTTTCTGTAGTGAGCTTTCAAGTCCCAGCTAGAGCATTTGGTAATAAAATGCGTTATCCTTTGCCATCAGTCCCTGTAAGAGTATATACAAATCAAATATCATTCACTGTAGAAATTGTTCTGCTTTTGGAACCACTATCATCCTGTATTTCTCCTCCAAAGAATATGTTCTTGTTTCCATTTATTCAGAATTTGTTTTCCTGATCTCAGGTATTAATTTTGTTGCAGAACATATTTCTAAAAAATTTAGTCTTCCTTGTTCTCCACTCCTTGGCTCTTCTGTGAAACACTGCATGATGCATCAGTACTTTCCCAGAGTTTTCAACATTGTGCTTCATTTTTAATCTTGGCAGGAGCCCTACATTCAGATTACAGAATAATAGGCTATAGCTTCATATTAGCACAGTTGCTTTCCATGTGACATATCACAACCAGAGTCCTTGCAGATTCCAACTGGTATTATTTTACTTGGATAGGAGTTCTCCAAGATTATGAACATATTTTGATAGATGCAGTGCTTGCTTCCACTACTATCTCTGTACTCAGCTTCAGCTCATTCTGGAGGAGTGTCTCTTTGAAATGGCTTGTTCATCATGATTTCCCAGTCTGATTAAATCAATCATCTCTGCTCAAGTAAAAGCAGGTTTTTATCCCTGTCATATTTGAGGAACATCTTTGCAGACTCTAATAGTTTTCCACCCAACAGTTTGTCTCAGTAGTGTACTAAACTGCAACAAAAATATCATTTTATAAATAAACACAAAGCTTGTTGCACAACCCTGTTGAACATGCCCGGAATCAAATCAAGTGTGATTACATTGTAGCAAGCTGGCACTTAGAAATCAGTGATGAAATTCAGAAAGGGTAGTACTGAGTCATTACCCACCAACTTGAATTTTATTTGCATCCTGTGTCAGAGTGACTGTGAAAGTGAATTGAATGCGTGCTGATCTGTAATCTAGACAATGTCTTACCTCAAGATATCTTCTGTACTAGGGATGGACAAGCAAGGGACTGACTTATTAATTAGCACGTCTTCTCTCACTCTGTTCCTCCCCATAGAAGAACTTTTAAAATACAGAGCACTACAAAATAAGTAATATTCGTAATCCCCCTTTTTAACTGTAGAAGCTCCAGCTAAGGCTACACATATAAGAAAAATAGAAGTTTCAGGTGTTTTCAGGATCATGGAGGGGAGAGAAACATGGTTTGCTCTGACAAGGTTCATCTTTTTGTTTGTCTTCAGGGTGACAAACCTCAGGTGCCTACATTTTCTTCTCACCTGCTTTCCCCCCGGAGTAGAAAAATAGGGTAGATTTCTTATGCATCCTGAGATCATAAAGGATATTTTTGTTTGTTTCATTATTTTTGACTGTGTAACCTTTTAATAGAGCCATAATTTCTCAGTAACTTTTTCTTCATTTGTAAGCCCTAGGAGCATTTTCATTTCGGGGTTTTGATTGAATAAAGGCCAGAAAGTGACAATCACGTTTCATTGGTTCTGCTCTGGCACTTAGTGCTGCTATCCACAGAGATAGACGCATGTCACTCAGGTCAAAAGTGGTGAATTTGACATGCGCTAATGCCAAGGCATGTTCAGTATGTGAGACTGCTGAGGTACTGCATAGGAAGCAGTAAACTGGGCTGAGGATTTTCTTATGAAAGCAGAATTCAGATCAGAAGTACAAAACCAGAGTTTTGTTTGCGAACTAAACCTTTTTATAAGTTGTGAGGAGCTCAGCTAGAAGAACCTGAGGTGGGAAAGCCTTCATGGCACATTGGCCAACTAGCTCACCCGTGAAAAATGCCAGAACAGTCCCAAAACATGTGAAAAGAAGTATTTCTAATAGAAGAATGGTTGCTGATATCATAATGGACAGCTCTGCTGAGACCCCATTTGTAAAGGACTCTTTTGTTCAGGTATGAGAAGGGCTTCTAGAAATGTCAGAGGAGTGATAAGCCAATTTTGTTTGGGGGAAAATGGGACACTTTGGTTTAGCTAGCATGAGTAATAGAAGTGATACAATTGTGGTCCACAAATAAGATTAAATACCAAATTTTAACTGAACTGAATCATGGAGTCATAGAATCCCTAAGCTGGAAAAGACCTTTGAGATCAAGTCCAACTGTACCTGCCCACTACCAAATAATATCCCTAAGCACTCAATCTACCAGTCTTTAAAAGACCCCTAGAGATGGTGACTCAACCAGCTCCCTGGGCAGGTGACATTTTCAGTGAAAAAGTTTTTCCTAATGTCCTATCTGAACCTCCCCTAGTGCAGCTTGAGACTATTCCTTTGTCCTGTCACCTAACATTTGGGAGAAGAGACCAACATCCACCTCTCTACAACCTCCTTTCAGCCAGTTGTAGAAAATGACAAGGTCTCCCTCCAGCCCCCTCTTCTCTGGGCTAAAGAACCCCAGTTCCCTCAACCATTCATTGTAAGACTTGTTCTCCAGCCCCTTCACCATCTTCGCTGCCCTTCTCTGGACATGCTCCAGGACCTCAATGTCTTTCTTGTAGTGAGGGGCCCAGAACTAAACACAGTATTTGAGGTGCAGCCTCACCAGTGCCAAGTACAGGGGCAGAATCTCTTCCCTGGTACTCCTGGCCACACCGTTTCTGATACAAGCTAAGATGCCATTGGCCTTCTTGACCACCTGGTCACACTGCTGACTCATGTTCAGTCGGCTGTCAACCAACACCCCAAGGTCCTCCTCTGCCAGGCAGCTCTACAACAACTCCTCTCCAAGCCTGTAGTGCTGCACAGGGTGGTTGTGTCCCAAGTGCAGAACTCTGCACTTGACCTTGTTAAACCTCATCCCGTTGACTAGAGTCCGTCAATCCAACCTGTTCAGATCCCTTTTCAGAGCCTCTCTAACTTCAAGCAGATTGACACTTTTCCCCAGTTTAGTGTCATTGAAGACAATGTCACCACAGGAACAAATAGACCCCTTATAATTTAAGACTGGAAAAGAGAAGCATCATGGTTTAAATACTCTCTTTGAGGCAGGGAAAAAAAAAACCCAAACACACAACTTCATTGTATAACTTGATTAGCAGATGAAAATGTGCTCATAAAGCAGTGAAAAGAAGTTACAGGATATTGTTCACTGACTCAGGACTGCTTTAGTCCCTCTGCTCCTGAACAAAATGTAAGATATTTTTACCTGGTGATAATGGACACTAGACCTAACTCATACTACTGACAGATATCAGATTATAAAGGTAAAAGGTCTGGTTCCCAGCAGCCTGAATGAAATACAGAGTGGCTAAAAGGTGACTGCATAGGTCTTGGTCATAATTTACCTCACAGTTCTAGGAAGCTCTTACAGCTTATGGGATCTCTGCAACTGACAGCAATTACTAGCAGATGTAACTCGGTCACGTTCTCAGAGGTTGAGGCAGAGGCACAGTCACTGCATTGCATATCCCTGTGTTCTCAGCACTGGGTGCAGCCCTTGCCCTCATCTCCCATCCTGCTCCCCTCCACCTACCTCGCCCAGCTTGGAGAACACACTTCTATGCTGTGGAGTTCCTCTTCAGCCAGCACTTTGGGTGCCCACAGTTCTCTTCCTCTACTTGTGTTGTCAGATAAGGGGCTCCTAATCATAATGTGTTGTATGACTTATTATTTTCTTTTATGTTTGTTCTTCTGTCACTTAGATATTGTCTCCTAATTGCATGTATTACTCATCCCTGCTAGACATCTGTACTCAACTTTAATTCCATTATGTTGCATTTCTGGAATGACTTTCTGTCCAGAACCAATGTTCTGGGGACTAGAGTCATGGGCTGCTGCTGTGATTAAAAGTACATGGTGACATTTTTTGTGGAAAAGAATCATTTACCTTAACGGATGACACCAGCCTATGTGATCCTAGCTCTCTTTCCCTTGAGATAACTGGTATTTTCTAAGAAATCCTGGCTATGGTCATAAGCAAAAGTAATTAAAACACCTGAGAATGACTGAATAGCTGAGAAAAGCCAAGAAATGCCACAGAGCATTTCTCATAAGTTCTTTCAAAACCACTATGCTGTTTATAATGTTACCATTAAAATTTATCCAGAGACTGTGAACATAATTTCTCCTTCTTATGCTGAGTTTAGTCACAGATTGTTAATGTCTACTTAATTTTACTTTTTCCATCTGATCAGATCTGTTAATGGAAATACACTGTTGATGGGTACTATCAATCATTCACATTAAACAACAAGAGTTGTAAAGAACTAAAAGCCTCATCAAAGGTTGTAGAAGATAAATTCCGTAATCTCAGTTTCTCATCAACATAAAAATGTACTTGAGATAAATTATGAAATATTTTGGGCAAATGGTTTTTCAGACTTATAAAGGTATTGTTGGGTCTTATTAATAGACCTTTTTAACCATTTGGTATAGCAAATAAAAGGTACACTCAGAGCAATGTACCCTGAGAATACAGGGTTAAATTTGGAAGTATTACATTAGTATCCACTTAATTCTAAGATTAACTATTAAGATCAAGTTACTGCTGCAAAGTTAGTAGGATGGTAATAGCTACAGATTAAAGTAGTACACGAAAGCATTCATAGCTCGCATCCACTTTTTTAAAAACTGAGGTCCTATTTCAACATTTAATGTTTTGAAAATCTAAGGTTTCCTTTATGCTACCTGATATCTCCATGGGAGAAATTCCATTTCCATTTTTGTGCCTTGATCTAGAACCATAAAAAACCACTATAGCTATGGCTTGCATCTTTTACAGAAAATATTACTCGTGAAAAATTACTTTCAGAAAGGTTCAGTACATCAAACTGATCCAGGGTGGCTTAGTTGAATACGTATTTATTTACTGAATTTTTTATATGCTATTTATGTCATCATCATTAACATGATCACTTCAACAAATGTTTAGTTCTTGTTTCTATTAGAAGTTTTAAGGTTCATAGCACTTCAGTATGTGCTATCAGGACAGGCTGACAGAGTTGTGGTAGTTCAGCCTGAAGAAGAGAAGTCCCCAGGGAGACCTTCTAGCAGCTTTCCAGTACCTGAAAGGAGTATACAAGAAAGTTGGGGAGGAACTTTTCACAAGGGCATGTAGTGATAGGATGAGGCAAAATGGCTTTAAATTGGAAGAGAGAAGATTTAGGTTAGATGTTAGGAAGAAATTCTTCACAAGGAGGGTGGTGAGGCACTGGCACAGGTTGCCCAGGGACGCTGTGGATCCTCCCTCCCTGGAGGTGTTCAGGGTCAGGTTGGATGGGGCCTTGAGTAGCCTAGTCTAGTGGGAGGTGTCCCTGCCCATGGCAGAGGGGTGGTTAGAACTAGATGATATTTAAGATCCCTTCTAACTCAAACCATTCTGTTATTCTATGATGTGGCCAGACCATCCTTAGCATACCTTTTCTATCTTTATGAAGGTCTGTAAGTCTTTTTTATGAAGACACATAAAGTTCTTGAATGCTATCATTTCTGACAGCAGTATTTTTAAGTTAACATATTCCTCACTCTAGACCCTCTCCATCCAAGTAGTGTCTGAAATTTTACATTAGAGTAGCTTGTCTTTTCTGCCTCTGACCAATATACACACCTCTAGGTGTTTGAAAATGTCATAAATTACTCATTTGGTGATGCTTTATCTTAAAGTAAAATACAACTGAAAATATCCTTCACAAATCTGAAACCAAGTTGATATTTCATCAAGGAATTATGCATCTTTCACAACCAATGCATTCAGTAAACAACACGAGTCATGCCTCATTTGTGTTTTCTGTCTTAACCTTGTTGCTTTAGAAAATCACTTTACTTATATAAGTGGTTTTGGGTGGATTTCCTTTGGGTTTTTTTGATTTTGGGAAGATTTTATTTTGTGACTCACCTTGACTCTGCTGTACTGAAGCTGCAAACAGGTGACTTACTCTTTACCCCTATTTTATGTGTGGGTGGTGCTGTGGGATGTTGATTTCTTTATTCCTCATCTGCCATTGGGTGCCTAGCCAAGCCTGAAATATATTCAATTATCACAAGTCTGCAATTTGACTTGGCAGCTCCATTTGTTTACAGTGAGTAAAATTCCCTTCCTAATGTTTAATTTCAGTATTCTCTGAAGGAACTTCACATCATGGCTTTGTTCTGCCTGTAGTGACTAATTGCAATGGCATAGTTTGTGGCTAACTATTTTTTTATATACTTGTACATAAACGTCATATCTGTCTTTTCTGTAGACTGAATGTTCCCAGTTTTATCAAACTTTTATCACACCTTATTCTATTTTCTTCTTTGTCTCTTTTTTAGGTGAAAGTGGCACTCAGAATTCTAAATACTATTTCAAACAAGAGGCTGGACCACACAGCAGACAGTAAAATAATTCCAGTTATGAGAGCTATTTGAATATCTAAATTTTCCATACCAAAATTATTTTCAATGTTTTCAAAGACTGTTGTTTTACCTCTCATTGTGATTCATGAAATTAATGTCATGGATGCACATCTGGCATGGAAACTCTGGAAAACAGATGGTTCAGAGGGTGAAAAGCTGTCCCAGAAATGTCTCATCCAGATTTACTGGAGTAAAATGAGACTCTTCTTTGTGCATAGGTTCGGTAGAATGTGCTCTTACTATCCAAAACCTGTACTACATGTCCACATTAGTAAAAACCATAATTCAAGTTCTTTAGGCCAGTTTCACATTTATGAATTTTGTCTGCCAGTCAGATTATATCATTTGCACTGGCTAAAAATTCCTGGTGAAATTCAATAACACAATAATATTTTAAAAAAACCCAGATTTTTCTAGGAAATTATGTCAACCTGTAAATAGCTCTGCCTTCACTTCATTGCAGGCAGGACCAGTAATAACAAACAGATCCTGCCCAGAAGTAAGCCTTCATCTCTTGGCTTCCTGACTCAGGGAAAATAGCAAATATATCCGAGTCAGCCCATAGAAGTCCATAGTCTTCCCGTGGAAGAGGGGACAGGCTTCTTGGGTGGACTACAGGAGGGAAGTGAGGTTGTGTAGGGAAAAATTCAGAGGGGCTAAGGCTGAACTAGAAATCAGGTTAGCAAAGTCCACGAAAGATAATAAAAAAATCTTTCTATAGATATATACATAACAAAAGGAGAACTAGGGAGACCATACAGTCCCTTCTGGACACAGAGGGAACAATGGTGACAGGGGATGAGGAGAAGGCTGAGGTACTTAATGCCTTCATTGCCTCAGTCTTTAATTGTAAAGAAAGCTGTTCCCTCTGTGTACAAATCCCGGAACTAGAGGAACAATACGAGGCTCCCATGATCCAAGAGGTGGTGTCAGAGCCTTGTTTGCCCAACTGGACACCCACAAGTCTATGGGGCTAGATGGGATTCACCCTAGTGTATTGAAGGAGCTGGTGGATGTATTGGCCAAACTCCTTTCCATCATCTTCCAACAGTCCTGGAAAACTGGGGGGGTTCCACTAGACTGGAGGCTGGTTGATGTTGTTCCCATCTTCAAGAAAGTTTGCAGGGAGGATCCGGGGAACTACAAGCCAGTCAATCTGACGTCAGTGCCAGGGAAAGTCATGGAACAGGTGATCTTGAGTGCTATCATGAAGCACATGCAGGAGAACCGGGTGATCAGGCCCAGTCAACACGGGTTCACAAAAGGCAGGTCTTGCCAAACTGACCTGATTGCCTTCTATGACAAAGCAACTCGGCTGCTGGATGAGGGAAAGGCTGTGGATGTGCACTTCCTGGACTTTAGCAGAGCATTTGACACAGTTTCTCACAGCAGATTACTCACACAGCAGATCTGAGGACAAAGAACCAATGACGAAGGACCTGAGACTGGGATGGCATGGTGGGGATGTTCCCTTCTGGCTGAGCTTTAGCTACAGAGGAATGTTTGGCCTTTCCCTTGGTGCTTTCCTCTCTTGTTTGAAAAACTAACTGAGCATCCATAGAAGCCTTTATACAATGCATTAATTTTTTTCAGGAGAAAAACCCTGACGTCTGACTAAAAGAAGTGCTTTCTAGCAGCTAAGGTGTTCTCATTTTCATCATTCAAAAGATACAGGTAACTACAGTAATCAGTGGTTAATAACACAATAACTATGTATACATTAATCTTAAAGACAATTATTTTCTTTGTTTTTCATCACCTTGCCAAAACCAATGTAGCCATGAATATAAAATATAATAGATGTTATATGAACTGTAGTCTCATATAACCATGCAGTTTCATATAACGTTAGCTAAGGAAAAGAACAGATCTGATTCTGAGACAATTATTTAAAAATATTTTTATTTTGTTTTTCTGCACACAGAAAGAAAATCTCTAAGACTGTGCCAGAGGAATTTGTAATCTACAGTATTTTTATGATCTATTTAAAAGGATATTTCTCTCCCCACATAACCTCTGTTACATCCTCAGCAGGAAAAATTCCGAGTAAAACGGGCAATAAACTTCCCTTCGGAGCTGCCACTGGCTGGAGGGCAGATCAGGTTTCTTCCAAATAAGAGGATAGGTACTGTTGTCAAGTCCATATCCCCCTGAATGATTGTTTCCCATGTTTAATCTTGCAAGAATTCACTAAAGGGAATTTACTAACCTGAGCATAGAACACAAGAGTGTGAAGTTTGGGGAGAATACTTGCCATCTAACGTATTTGCTTTGAATAAATGGATGGTATGGTTGTATTTTAATACTTACTTAATTACCCGGTCTTTCCCTTTGATTATATAACTAGACATTTACCGTCAAAAAGCAGGCTAGAGCTAGCTGGAGTTGCCAAAATTCTTGGCCTGTTTCTGACAAGTGCAAATGGTGCCTGTGTAAGAGAAGTGTGGCTCCACCTAAGCTGATAGAGCCAGGCACAGGAACCTGCTCTTAATACTCTCTTAGGAGAATAGTCAATGGCTTGAAGTCCAGATGGAGATCAGTACATGATGGAGGATGGTGTTGATGCTGGTTGATGAGAAACTCAACATGAGAAGCTCATATATGGTTGGACTTGATGATCCAGTGGGTATTTTCCAAGCTAGCGATTCTATGATTCTATGAGCCAGCAATATGTGCTCGCAGCCTAGAAGGCAAACTGTATCCTGGGCTGCATCAAAAAAGTGGGGCCAGCAGGGTGAGGGAAGTGATTCTGCCCCTCTACTCCTCTCTTGTGAGACCTCATCTGGAGTACCGTATCCAGTTCTGGAATCCTCAATAAAAGAAGGATATAGTGCCATTGGAATGGGTCCAGAGGAGGGCTACAAAGATGATCTGAGGGCTGCAGCACCTTCCCTATGAGGACAGGTTGAAAGATTTGGGCTTGTTCAGCCTGGAGAAGAGAAGGCTCTGAGGAGATCTTATAGAGACATTCCAGTACCTGAAGGGGGCCTACAAGAAAGCTGGAGAGAGACTGTTCATAAAAGCTTGTGGTGATAGGATGAGAGGCAATGGATATGAACTGGAGAAGGGCAGATTTAGACTGGACATAAGGCAGTATTTCTTCACTGTGAGAGTGGTTAGACACTGGCACAGGTTGCCCAGGGAAGTAATAGATGCCCTATCCCTGGAGATGTTCAAGGTCAGGTTGGATGGGGCCTTGGGCAGCCTGATGTAGTATGATATCCCTCCCTATTGAAGCGGGGTTGTAACTAGATGATCTTTAAGATGCCTTCCAACCCTAACTATTCCATGATTGTATGACAGTTCTGAACATACCACCATAACTGGGTCATACAAGCAGAAATAAAATCAGTGAAGTCTGAAATGTATATTTGGGATTTCTTTAATGCAAAAAGAAACAATATGGACTGACCTCCTGAGCAGCTGCACTTCTAAAATGTAGTTTGATTATACATAGTCTCAGCACAACAACCTGATTAACTAAATGGCTTCCAAAAAAAGGCATCTCTTATGATATGAAAACACCAGGAGATTCCAGGTTTGCTGCTGTCATTACTACACTCTGTAATTAGTCATTTAAGTAAACTAGTCAGTCAGGTTCAATGAAACTTCACTTCAGTGGATGTTACTGAAATCCATTTATTTCTTGTATTTCTTCTATAACAGATTGAAGAACTCAATTTTTTTTGTATTCTAAATTCTTTAACATTTTCTTACTGTAGAATTAGATATTAAGTGCTTAAAATGACTTTTCTTTGCTAAGCTTTAGGAGTATGAAGCTTTCTCTGTACGAACTCTTTAGAACCCGTCAGATCACTTTACCCATAATATTGACATCTTTCTCAGTTGCCTTCATCAGAAGTTAAAAATGGTAGCAAGGAAACACATAATGAAGTAATTGCATGTACACCAATTTTTAAAAGGCATTTGAAGAGAAATATAGTTGAAACATTAAATGCATACTTGTTTTACAATATGTTATGAAGTGAATGATCTTATACACAGCAATCAAATTGCAGTCTTCATGAATTTCTTTTTTTAATGCATTTCTACATTTTTAGGAAATACAATTAGTCTTGCTTTTTATTATGTGTGCTCAGATATAAATGGCAAGAATGTGCTATTGTGTTCCATTTCCTTTTCTGAAGTAAAAGTTCAAGTACCTTGGGAAAAATTATTTTCCAGTGCCTAGATTTTAATGATGCAGAATACAAACAAAATGATTTAAAAGTTGGTATGAATCTATCCTTGATATGAAAGTAATAGAGCGTTTTGTAATATTCCTGAAGAAAATGAATTGGCATCCTTCTCCATTCATAAAAAAGATTGCAGTGTGTACTTCGTATCAGGTACAAAAATAAAATGTACCATTTCCCAGATGAGTGCTCTAATTAAATATACTGGATAGGGCAGCTTGACAGAGTTAGAGACCAACAGACAGAAAGAGAGAGTGAAAGCATTATACACTTTATTTCTCCACTCAGTTCCAGCTGGAAGAAGCCACGGTTGTGGGAAGGGAGACCTAAGGTGCAGGTGGAGCCCCTCTGCTGACTGAAAAACACCCCTTCAGAGAGAATATCATGGCACAGCTGCCTTCCCACTGGTCTGCCTCTCTTGTGTCAGGCTGAAGAAGGAGTGAGACACATCTTGAGCTGCAGTGCCCTTAAGCAAATCAGCCTACATCCTGGCAATGAGCTGGAGGGGCAGTCTATTGGTAAAATAAATCTGCAGAGAGTAATGAAGCAATCCTGATGATCTGTAAGTATGCAAAATATATGCCCTCTACCTCTCTGACTTTATCAGAGTCATTGAAGTTGCAGAGAATACTTGCCAGTTCTTAGTGGCAGATTTCACTTCATAAACCATGCAAGTTAATTATGTTGTAAATAATTCTCCATTACATTGGAAAGACATTGTGAGCCTTTGATATCATAAGTTAAAAGCATATCCCTCACCTGTGTTTTTTATCTTTAAGATGCAATACTGCACTTCACACCCTGCTGGGCCCTGACATAGCTATAATCAGATGCCCTTTCTGCTTGAGAAGGAGTATGGTAGTTTGAGAGCTAACTAGCCTGTGCCTCTGAAGATCTAATTATGTTTATGCTTTATCTTGCCAGAGCTGACAGCAGGTTGAAATCTTTGGCAGAGTGTTTCATTTCCATAACTATCTTCATGCTGCTGTCTGCTTCCTACTGAGCACACACAGTGCCTACTTGTCTGATAACCTTAATGAAGGTGGCGAGCTGACGTGCCTTCACTGTCTTCTGTGATCGCTAGTGGTGAATTAAACAGTCTCATATATGATGAGCCTTGGTTTATGCTTGTTTGTACATATAAGTATAGTAGGAGTTTTCTTATGGACAAGAATTAAAAAGCGTAGAGTGAAAAGATAATTTCTCTAGTGTACCAGTCAATACTGCAGAAAAAAAAGTGGAAGTATTTTTGGGCACAGAAATATGCTTAGAAATGTAACTGGACTGTTGTAAGGTGACACGATGACCACGGCTGCAGCAGCTACTGCTAGCTTGCATCTTCCCGCAAACAGGGACCTGGGCAATATCTAAACCCTTGACCTGGTTTACTGCTATCAGCTGTATAGTGACCTGGGCTCAAGAGGAAGACGATACTGAGGAAGGTTGTACCAGGACGTCATCAGTACACTCCAGTGCCTCTCCAAAGAAAACCACCTCTCCCCTCACAGAATTTCTAGGAAGAGAAATGAAGAATTTTTAATGACAGAGCCAGCCTCGTGTGAGCTGGTGTCTGTACATAGAGATATCATGCCATTGATCACAGAATCACAGAATCATTGAATCACTAGGTTGGAAAAGACCCATAGGATCATCGAGTCCAAACATTCCTATAAACCAACAAACCATGCCACTCAGCACCTCATCCACCCATCTTTTAAATACCTTCAGGGATGGTGACTCAACCACCTCCCTAGGCAGCCTGTGGGTCACTTTGTCATAGAAGGCGAACAGGATAATTTGGTAAGACATGACTTACATGAACCCATGTTGATTGGGCCTGATCACCTGGTTCTCTTGCATGTACTTCATGATAGCACTCAAGGGCACCTGTTCCATGACTTTCTCTGGCACTGAGGTCAGACTGACAGGTCTGTAGTTCCCTGGATCCTCCCTGCGATCCTTCTTGTAGATGGGCACAACATCAGCCAGCCTCCAGTCCAGTGGAAATTCCCTAGTCAGCCAGGACTGTTAGAAGATGATGGAAAGGGGTTTGTCAAGCACATCTGCCAGCTCCCTCAATACTCTTGGATGGATCCCATCTGGCCCCATGGACTTGTGGTGTCTAGGTGGGCAAGTAAGTCTCTAGCTGCCTCCTCTTGGATCATGGGAGCTTTGTCTGCTCCTCTAACTCTTGGGTATGAACACACAGGAAACAATTATTCTTACTATTTAAGACTGAGGCAAAGAAGGCCTTAAGTACCTCAGCCTTGTCCTCATGCCCTGTCACAGTTGTTCCATTTGAATCCAATAGGGACTGAGATCAGGTTTGAAGTCTGGACTGTCTTTTTTTCTGTATGCATGGGTTCTCTGCACTTCTCTTCTTTTATCCTTGCCTTCCTCTTGTTTATTTTCCTTTGATATCTCTCCCCCCTTTCTTTTATCTAAAAGAGCTTCTGCACTCACAATAAAAATCACTGGAGGTTTTAATCTGGGGAATTGCATTTAGTTTCATTTCCTATTCAGATAAGGCATATACAGTTAAAGAATGCTTACAGCTTCTGGAAGGTGCCTAACATAGAGGATTATTTTCAGGTGCTTTGATAAGCTGCCCTTAAATGAGGGGAAACAAAAGTATCTCACTTTACAGCTGTAAAAGTTCATATAACATCCCTAGTCTGGGAACACTCCCTGGGGTTACTGGTGTTTGAAATCCATTTGCTCTGGCATGTGAACTACTGGTTGTGAGAGAAGCAGCAATAGATGTAGCCATTTGTATTGGTAAGAAATCTATTCAGATATGGTTTGATGTGCTTTTCCAGCACAAATTCATGATGGTGCTGTCTCAGAAGAAAAACAGCTCATCTTTGTGCTTTTTGCCTTCTGCAGGCATGAATGTAGGGTTTATTGGGGGGAGTTGTTGGGTTTTTTGCTTTTGTTTTTGTTGTTTTGTCTTCCTTCTGTTCTTGAGTTGGATAAGGGCTGAGGAAACAGTCTATGAGTCCTTTTCTGTCATAGTTGTTAAAAGTTGTGTTTTCTGCTTCAGAAAATCAGACAGCTAACAACAAACCTTAACATACCCCTATCTCAAGAGAACCAGTATAAAATTTGACTCAGTTTGGGGATGAGTACTTAGCCACTGTGTCTTAAGACTATGTTTTACAAGGACATTCTGTTTAAATAAATAGTTTTCAAGTAATGGTAATTTTTTTTTGCCATAATCTGTTCTAATGTTAAGCCACTCTCATTGCTGGAAATAATTGTCTTCTACAGGAGCAAATGTTCTAGCTTCAGCATTGTGATGATTGGGTTTTGTGCATATAAGGACAGTATCTGAAGTATAGTGTGTCTCTTCCTTCTGTACTTTTTAATTATGAATTCATTTTGTACCTCTTGAAGTCAAGTGATTAAATATGACCTCCTGTTTCAATTTTATACACTACTATTGAAAGGTTTCTATAACATACAGGTATTGTGTTTGGTGAGAAGCATTATATAATAAATTTCAGGGAACTGAGAACACAAGTAGAAGATTGGAAACTTTTCTAAGAACAAAGAAATGTGCTTGAAATTAGGTCTATAACTGTTTATGTTACCATGTCAACATAATACTCCAACAAAACTTACTGCAGGTATTGTTCCAGGTACACTACCTTCGCAGTTTCTCATGGACATTGAAAGACCCATCAACAATAATTTTCGTTGCTAAGAATTCTCAGAATATGGGAGTCAGGGAGATGGGATATTCCACATCTGTGGTATCTTTCAGTGTTTCTTCTCTGTAGGTATTTCTGTTAGTATATTAAAACATTTTTATCACAGGTCATAACTACATACATGGTTTAAATTTATTATACAAGTATAGCTGTTATAAATATACTTAAATATACTGAAAGAAAGTAGAAGAGGATAAAACAATATGAAGAAAGTGCTTATATCACATATATGAGATCCAGGGAACTAGGATATTATTGTGAAATATATGAAATACAACTAGATCAAGAAAAAGTGCTAAAGAAATTATATGAAAGATTAAAGTGCTGGCAAGTTCCACCATTTCAAGAAAAAATAATAGGATATCAGACATGCTAGTGCAAACCTGGTTATTCACCAAAGCCAAGGTCAAAAGACAATTATCACATAAATGGTTAGGGAGAGTCTGGGGGATTTCTTTAGAAGGGGACATATGGTAAATGAAGCTGGGTTTTGTCCCAGCTCAGATGGATAAAGTAGAATCATAGAATAGATAGGGTTGGAAGGGACTTTAAAGATCTAGTTCACATAATCACATAGAATCACGTGGTTGGAAAAGACCCAGAGACTGAGTTCCAACTCCACTGCCATGGAAAGGGCCATCCCACTAGATCAGGTCACCCAAGGCCCCATCCAACCTGGCCTTGAACACCTCTAGGGATGGGGCAGCCACAACTGCTCTTGGCAACCTGTTCCAGGGACTCATCACTCTCATGGTGAAGAAACTCCTCCTTATATCAAGCCTAAATCTGCCCTTCTCCAGTTTATATCCATTATCCCTCATTCTATCACCACAAGCCTTTATGAAAAGTCCCTCTTCAGCTTTCTTGTAGGCTCCTTTCAGGTACTGGGAGGTCATGATAATATCTCCTCAGAGCCTTCTCTTCTCCAGACTGAACAAACCCAGATGTCCTCATAGGGAAGATGCTCCAGCCCTCAGATCATCTTTGTAGCCCTCTTCTTGACCCATTCCAACAGCTGGACACAGTACTCCAGATGAGGTCTCACAAGAGAGGAGTAGAGGGGCAGAATCACTTCCCTCACCTTGCTGGCCTCACTTCTTTTCATGCAGTCCAGGATACAGTTGGCCTTCTGGGCTGTGAGAGCACATTGCCAGCTCATATTGAGCTTCTCATAAACCAGTATCCCCAAGTCCTTCTCTGCAGGGCTGCTCTCAATCACATCATCCCCCATCGTGTACTGATAATGGAGATTGCCTCAACCCAGGTGTAGGACTTTGCACTTGGCCTTGTTGAATCTCATGAGGTTCTCACAGGTCCACTTCTCCAGCCTATCCAGGCCCCCTGGATGACATCCTGTCCTTCTGGTGTGGCAACTACACCACTCAGCTTGGAGCCATCTACAAACCTGCTGAGGGTGCTCTCAATCTTTCTCTCAGTATCATTGATGAAGATAAGAAACAGCACTGGTCCCGGAACAGACCCCTGAGGGACACCATTAATCACAGATCTCCATCTGGACTTTGAGCCATTGACCACTACTCTCTGAATATAACCCTCCAAGCAGTTTCTTATCCACAGTACCATCCATCCATTGAATCCATGACATGATAAGTAGGTGTATCTCATCACAGAGGGAAAGACAAGGTTGTAGCATTATTCAGCTCACTGGCTCTCCAGCACAGGTCAGGCTGAGCTGCAGAGGAGTATACCAGTTGGATTGACTTATTTTTGGAGAACTGGCTCTGGTAAGGTGGAGAACTTCTGTGGTAAGGTTAGGATTCAGTGAACAGAGAATGGAGCCATTTAGGATCCTACTGCTCTATCAATGGAAGAACTCCAGGATAATGTAGCTCTGCCATGATTCAAAGCTCTTGGCTGAACTTCACAGCACCTTATATTAGCCTGACCTTTGTTTTCTGATTTGATTTCGATGCTAATGTGTAGGTGCTAGTGAGTCAGCTTATTGTAATTAAGGTGCCTGGAAGCTCATAAATGCTAGTCTCGGGGTGCTGAACTGCTGTTCCTCAGTAACAAACTATTACTAAGTTGTCATCTGCAAAGTCATTTATATTCTTCCATTACAGTGAAAACTGGCCTTTTACCTTGATAGGTAAACCCCACTTTCTGATCTTACAGTTCATGATTTCAGCTGCCCCCATATAAACTAATAACCAACTTGTTCTCTAGAGTTTAGACATCTTTCACCTTCCCTTATTCTTAGCAATCAGACATGAAAATGTATAATGTCATAATGGAAATTGCTGTCTTTCTGACTTCCATGGTAAACTTTGAGTTGTCAGGCATTTCCTTTGCTTTTCCTTTCATCAAGCTGAGCATGCTGTTAAAGCCAATCAAATAATCAATTTTTAACATTTTAAAATAATTGCTTTTAGGTTTAGTCATTGAATTTGTACTAATTTAGGCACTGTTTCTGTACTATGACTCTTCTGGTACTGACTCTATTAACTCAGTTTTTGCAATTTGGTTTGCCTAAGGACTTTTGCCATCATCAAGTCATTTGTGACATAAGGGGCTCGACACTCAACAGGTGCAGTTCATATCCCACAGAGCTTGTGATCCAGATAACCAGATTCAATAGAGGGTATAAATAAATAAGTGTAAAATCACATCAAGATAGACAGGTGGTAGGCAAGCTCTCTTTGTTTCCTTTCAGAAAAGTTTGGAGACAATGATGGTTGAAGTCCCTTCCTTTATAACTACATTATTACAGAAGAGAATATGAAACTGCCACTTAAAAAAATGGTTTTGTTCTGGTTTTCACTTAGAATTAATCTACTATTTCTTTAAAAAAAAACAAAGCAAGCAAATAATTTACTAATCCTAGCGTATCTTCATGGTAAAAATCTCTACCAAGGGAGCAGCTCATAACAGTATGTGTGATAACTTACCCAGGAAGTATGTTCTCTGTTGTCTCATCACTATGTTATGGGCTCCTAAGAGAAGAGCTGTGAGCACTATAGTGTAGTCTTTACCTTACTCTTTTGAACTCATATACTAAAAATCTTCAGTATCAAAAGAGAATAGATTCAATAGGTAATATATCATGTAAGGGCAGCATAAGCTGTCATTACTCAGGAATGTGTTTGGTGTTTTTTTAAGAAAAGAAAATATTTATATATGAGACAGAATCTTTTGTTCTTAAATAAAAAGGAAAATCCATTAGTAATGTGAGAGTTGTCTTTTCAGACTTGTCATTTTAATGTTCGGAGAGCAGCTATTCTTAGCTGACCGTCATTAAGATAACCCAAGAATAATTAGGAGAGGGAGAAGTGAAAGGAATATTTTCAAATTAGTTTTTGATTCACTGTCTAGTTTTTAGCCTTCAAGATATACCATCTTTAGATTTCAAACACTTCTTCACAACCGTATTATTTAGGCAGGGAGGAGGAAAATAAAGGAGAGATTATTTCTCTCCATTCTTCTCTCTGCCTAGAAAAAAGGTTAAAAGATGTGGGGATTTTAAAAACAGCGCAGGTTCTTGGACTGACATGGTATTTATTTCTTCTGCTTTTTTAAGCCATCTTCCTCCCACAACAGGTAAAAACAGGAGCAAGTCCTTTGTTAGCAAAAGCCAAATGCCTCCCTTTGTACTGACATAGAAGAAATATATTGGAAACCCAAGCAAGACAGCATGTAAATGTTAACTTGCTTGCTGCAAGGCTCAAGCTAAACTTAGACTCTCTTGAAAACTGGCACAAAATATATATTAGAGAATATTTTAGAAGTGTTTCTTCCCTTTGTCATCCATCTACATTACTTTTCCAACTTTCCCTGCTTTGAGGACAGTATTAATAATATTGACTCCTGCAAGAGAAATGGAAAATGTCAAACTTTGTATTTTAGGTTACATGGAAAAAAAAATGAGACCAATAAAAATTCTCCATGTTAAACTGTTAGAAATAAGATTTGATCTCATAATTCCCATGATGCTTAAAACTTACAGCTGGTATCAGGCAGTGAAATGAATGTTTCACTTGCAGGTTTATAAAAAGAAATTGGATTGCTATTAAGTCCATGAAGCTGCCAATGGCTCATCTTCACTTTTACAAGACTGAAAGTGAGTTATGGGGTTTTTTTAATAGTATTTTTTAGTTTTAGCAAATAACAGTAAATATACTGAGTTTCATCTATAAGAACCAGTAAAAATATATGCAAAATGCCTTGTATTCAGAGCTGTACAAAGACCAATTAGATGCTCAGTGCAACAGCACCCTCTATATCCTACGACTTTAAGTGCACCCAGATGCATTCCTCACTAATGTCAGGCGAGCTGTCAGGTAAAAGTTGATATACTTTGATACACTATTTATACACTTTCTGAGCATCCGCCAACCTTTTAATCTAATCTCAATGATTTACAAAGATTAACAGAAAATTTTAAACATAAAATTCAGTGAAGAAACAGAGAATAGAACAAAACAGAGCACGAGTTCACCACTTAGAGCCCGTTATCTTTCTTTGTTGTGGAAAATTAATCCATGCAAAGGAACTGAGGCAATATAATTCATGCTGACTCCAGTAAAGGATTTGGTATGATTTTTTTGTGAAATGTTACTAGTTTACAGAAGATGGGAAGTAGTAGGGGCACTTGGACAGAGGGTCAAAGAACAGAGATTTGCTGAAGTTTAAATAGGATGCTGGACAATAATTACTGGAGATAGGAACTGTATACAGTAGTTTTGGGGTTTGTTTTGTTTTGTTTATTTAAATAACAGTGCAAAATCAAGCTGGAACAATGAAATAAAAAGATAGAGTGGGAAAAGAAGAAAAATAGCAAACTTGTTTTCTGAGAACGGAGCAGAAGTATGTTTACTGGCTCAGTTTTTGATTTGGTTAAAAAATTTAAATCTTCATATTTAAATAAATTATCCTTCCTTCCACAAGCAATTTGGGGTATTTTTTTAAACCAGAGGGCGTCTTCTTTTGACTTTACTGTGAAATGCTCTAAATAAGAGTCTAAATAATAGAGTCTAAATAATAAGTCTTCAAAATCTACTTCTCAGTGAATGTTAGGAAATAAGCTTCATTGTTACTCCCTCTTAGCAAAGTTAGTGTTATGCTTACTCTGTGTTTTTGGTGGATAGAGAAATGAGAAAATCCTCATGGCCATAAAAAGGGCAGAGAATGCGTGGAAGTCTTCAACTAAGTTTTTTAACTCACTGACTTTTCTTGTACGTAGTAGAAGAGCTGCTGTAGCTGTTGCCAGTGGATTTGGGATTTTTTTTCTGTGTTGATACCTTTATCACAAGTGGAGTCTTTTACTGAAGAGTAAATAGCGAGGCTTCCTCTTCCATAAGCAATTTTATGTGAACAGCTGTTTTATGAAGTGATTCAGCTCTACAAAAATTAGTTGCCTGTATTTTCATCTTTGTGGACATAACTATATAAGGTATTGGCCTTAAAGTTCTACCACTCTAGCCTTGATATTTCACTGATATATGGCCCTGTTTTGGCATAACTTTGTTAAAAGGGAAGGGTGCATAATTCTAAGGAACTTTTACAAGTTTGCATTTATAGTCCTATTAGGGATTCTAGCAATTTAATTATTTCACTGGGCAGAATTTCACTATTTAAACTGCATTTTAGTGGTGGTTCTCTGTGTGCGTGTATTCAACAATACAGTGGCTTTACAGTTTGTTTTTCAGTCTCCACAAGGCATGTAAATGTTCTTAGACTGAAGTTGCAGAATCTGTCAGAAAGGTATTTTGCTTTCATTTGGATCTGGACATCAATGATGTCAATGTCTCCACTGCTGCAGAGTTGTTCCATTCGCAGGGGTGTCAGGAATAAAGCAGTTTTGAAGATATGGCTACTACTCAGAACTATTGGCAGACTCTATAGCAGAGGACTTGGTATCACAGTATTTCTTTACCTTTTCTGTATACACAGAGGTGATTTTTCTGATCATCATTAATTCCTGCATTGAATGTTGTCATTCCTGAATGACAACAGGGTGTTTTTTTTCAGCTGTGCTTTTTGATTCCAAGCTTCAGAGCCTTTGCTCGCACATTAGGTCTCATGAGTGTGCTTCCACCTGTATCTTTACAGTCTCTTCAACAGTATTTTTAGAGGAAGCTCACAAGGTGGTGCTGTACAATTTTCCATGTCAAAGTTGGAATAGGTACTCTTTAAAACTTCAAATTCCAGTAGACCAGATTCTGCCTCCAAGGCGGTTTTCTACCTGCCTGTGATTTTCTTATGTTGTTATTAGGAGTGTTGGGGTTTTTTAATTTTTTTTTTTTTCTTTTTCTTGGCCCCTGGAAATTTTTTGTTGCTACAGATGTATGAGGAAATGCTTTAATTCTTAGAGAATATCTGAACAGGTGTGTAATAAAAACTAGAACATGGACCACTGAGGATTCACCCAGAAAGCTATGTTTGCTTCTCCTCTCCAGGCATGCTACCAAATACATATTTACTACTTGTTATTAGTGTTACTTTGAAGAAAGAAAGCATTGTATTTAATAATCACACAACAAAATACAACCAACTGAAAATACTCTGCACATTAGCATGGATTTGGGGTTGAAATTTTATAAGGAGAAAAGTGTGGACAGTGATCTCCTGGGTTTATCTGTATTTTTCATAAGAGAAACAAAACACCTTCCATCAATGTACACATCTTTATGTTGATATCAATGCAGCATCATACCAAATTTGACCCTTATTTGGGACAGATTTGTTAGAAGAAGTTGTGGACGTGTTTGAAGTTGACAACTTAAGTGTTCCCCTAGGTATGATTTTTTCAAGATCAGAGCTGTGTTGCTTTCTGAAGGGTGATCTTTACAACTGGGTAGTACCTTGCCGTACCTTAACTCAGGTGGCATCTTTTACGTTCCTAAATACTCTGGCTCACAGAGATGGAGGTATATGTATGGGAGAGAGGATTATCCCACTTCATACCCAATAATTAAGCAATGTGCACTTGGTGTATTGCACTGACTACGGAATCAGCATCCTCCAGCAGGTGTGCCTATTCATAGGAAAAACAACCTATTCGGCAGCACTGGGCACAAATGTTCCTGCAGAACACCTTTATTTCTAACAAATTCCCCAGCATGGTTACAGTCATGAAGAATGCCTTCATCTGTTAGCTGCTGTGCTTCTCTCTTTTCTTTAAGAGAAACTGAAGCTTAGCTCTGAGAAACCTTTCCAGCAAACTTTAGTTCAAACAACTCTTTTTCCAAGAATTGACACCCTTCATAAATGGAAGGAAGAAAAAGTTTAGGCTTGAAAAAGATAGTTTTTTAAAAAAAATCCTAATTGACTCTAATCATGGCTTTAAATGCATCTTAGCATCTTTGACAGAGATCAAAGAGGAGCCACAAAATAGCAGCTCATTATGGTCTTGATTTCCAGTATTCTTTCATCATTGCATTTTCCTTTTTACCTTCTGTCTAATTTTCTTACATAAGGCTCTCTGAAGGATTGTCTGAGACCCTTTTCCCTTCAGTCTACCCTAGAGCTACAACTCAGCAAGGAAAATGGGGAGGGGAATAAACCAGAGACAAAACCATAGTAAATCAGCTTGCAGTCTCTTCTGGAGGTATTGCAGGTCTCTGTTGATTCCTGTTTGGACCACTAGCCAAATCCTTTGGTTTTCTTAAATTATGAAACAGGATAATTAAGAAAATTAAAGAAGTCATCTTTGCTTTGAGCTGCAATAAATAGAAATTGATTTAATTTTGTCTCTGAATAAAGATAAAAGACCCTGAAGGGAGGCTCTGGGCTCAGTAGAAATTCACAGGTAATATCCTTTTAAAGATGAATGCTTGCTGAGGAAAACTACAGCTTGTACTTGCAAAATCAAATATAGAGTCCTTTATTTTTTTTTTGAGTGAATTGACTACTTAGAGGAGTAGTGCCAGACTAAAACATTATATAAACCACTTTTTAAAGAGTGCATGAATATGTTGTAATATCTATTGGATATGTTTTCTTTAAACAATCTTGCAGACACACCTTCACATATTCTGTTGTTGAGCACACTGCGATAAGAAGAATCAATGAAAACACAGGAGCTATTGACCAAGGATAAAATTCATGAGAAATCATTACAATCAGCTTTTTATATGGGAAAAAAATGTGTATCTTAAGTTGTTAAGAAAGAAATACAAAGAGGTGAAGTATTTTAAAAATGATTTTGTCTTTAGAAATTAAGCGTGATTGTTAACAAAAACCATTTTAACCATAAAATGACTGACATTGATTGAAGCACTAAAACCTAAGTTAATTCTTCTAAATAAGAGTTTATGGCAAAGTGATTTTTTCATTCTGTTTTTGTTATACCTTTTCTGCTGTTTTTTTTTCCAATATTATTCCTGCAATAGGAAAAGATACTTCTACTCAGAGTGCAATCTTTTAGTTTTCAATCCCAATCTTTTAAATAAGAAATTATTTCAGTTTTACATAAAGAAAAGAAATTAAACTGAGGAAAATTCATTCATTTTTCCCAGTTTTCTGTGAAAAATTAAAAACAAATTAAAAAATTAAAAGCAAATAAATAATACCCTTTATTAAAAGATCAGGTTTGAAGCACTTATATTTTTACTAATTTTATAAAAGTAAAAACCTGTTTACCTAAATATCAGAATACTATCGTTTTTATTTTATAACCTAATTTTTCATTATTCAAACTACTTGCTGCCTTGCACAACTTGAAGAAATGACTCAATGAAGCAAGTAGACTCCCTGATTCTTACTTAGTTTCAGGTAGCTATCAAGGCATATTTGCAGCCAAAATGTTGTGGAATTATTTTACATGAAGATGTTTAACTGTGTGACTTAGTAGGATTGAGTAAGAAATATTTCTGGGTGCAACACATATTGTTGAATTTTTATTCTAAGCATGAAAAGGAGTTTCTCAATATTCTTGCATTTGTACTTTTAAAAAACCCTACAATTTGAGGAATAGCTACATCATCCTAGTAATTAGGAAAAAGGTGTTAAATAAAATTATTTTATTTATAAGAACTTAGGGGCATAAGTGACTTATTTAAAATATTGTATACATTTTCCTAAATGTCTAAGTACCATAAGCATGACAGGAAATTGAGCACAAAGGCTTTATTTATTAGTTGTTTCATATCTCACTAGCTAGCGTCATTGCTAAGTCTGTGTTATTATAAACCACCCATTTTTACGTTTAGCTACTGTTAATGTGCGATTAGCAGCTTTGAATTGTTGCTTCCAAGTGGTTGTAGGTATATGTTGACTGAACTGGCTTAATTCGTATACAAGGACAAAAATGCTGTGCACTGACATCCAGTGTGCATGGCATTTGTAAGCAATACTAGTTTTCCAAATTACTGTGTTAGTGGTTTTACTCCCCAACGGACTTTCTGTAGATGTAGTGTGCCTGTGCCACATCTAACTTAATTATAGCCCAGTTATTGATTTACATCATTTGAAACTCCAGAAACATGTGAATCAATAGTTCGTTGCATCAATGACAGAACATCTCAGTAGTATTTTCACTTCTCTGCATGATCCATGGCATTGGTGAGGGAGCTGAGTTTTGGGGAGTTAGGCTGTGCCCCAGGAACACACTGGGAGTAAAGAAGCTGTATCCCCCCGGGGGGAGGAGGGTCCCAAGTCTCCTGCTCTCTGCTGTCACCAGCCAGGAATCAGGATGGCTGCTTTTCCTTTGAAGAAGTGGACACAGAAAGAATAGGGGTCAGAAAAGTTCCCGTAATACAAGATTTGTCTCTTGAACTCAGAATTTCCTTTGGTTCCTAATCTACAAGCCATAATTATTTGACTCAGTAATTTCTTTGCAGGCAAGTCATTATTACTAGCTCACTGGTGCTTCAAAACATCTGACATGCATTTAGTTCTAGGTATGATCCTCTTGCATTTATGAAGGCTGGAGTTTTCTTTATTTCATCTATACACATTGTTCTTCTGTTGTTCAAATCTGCACCCTGTTATGTATCTTGCCTTCTAGTTTTCACTTAGACAACCAAGTTCCTGCTTTATTCTTTGATTATTTGGGTGTAGAGATTTGTTTCACTTTCACTCAGATTTTTCTCTTCCTCCCCAGCCCATCACCCCCCAATTTGAAAAGCTTGATTTTGTTTCTGGAACATTTCCCAGTGATTATAGCAAAAGCTATTTAATTTCCAGGTGATGCAAATAGCTATTAGCATACACAGGATGGATCTAACACACAGATGGGAAAAATGCTTGACCTCAGTGGAAAGACATTAAGAACTGCTCGGCATTCTCTGGAGGCTTTTTTTGAGTGGTTCTAGGGTGTTGAATGCGAGTTGTATGTTATGGGCAACAATAATTACAGCTTCCTTGCTTCTGTTTTCAATATTTCAGCCTTTCACTAGATGCTTATTGTTGTTTGGTTTGGTTTTGAAGTAGCTTGTTGTAATGAGAGCTACTCTTTTGTGATTTACTGAAATAGCATTTCCCAGTATCAGTTAAAAAGTGACTCAGGTTTTTTATCAAGGACATAATTGTGTGAAGAACTTTGATTATCTCATCAAAGCTTGAGGGACATATTTAAGTAATGAAAGGAACCTTACTATCATCTATTTTTTTGCGATCTGCTGTGAATAGTACAGTTTTCTGAGTAGAAGTTTAAAAAATGATACAGTGACATATCTTGTATAGGCTTGATCCATAGGCATGAATCACAATTAAATCTGTATATGTCACTCAAACGACTTTCTAAACATTTCAACTTTTTATGCCCTGCAGTGTGCAAATTTTAAGTCAGATGCTATCTTCTGCAAATATGCTCCGAATAATTAACTCATCTTACCTAGTGGCAGTTACAGATTCAGATTAGATTTTAAAAAAACCAAAAACAAACAACCAACTAGTAAGGTTTCTAAGGGGGTGTCAGTTAAGATAAATGAAGTAGTATAGTGTATTATGTCTGATTTAGTCTATTTATTTGTGTGGGCATTACTTACACAAAATGGTAAATGCAACAAAAAATGCCTTCACAGTTGTTATAACACCTTCCAGATGAGGCAGTTTAACAGATGAAGCCAACTAATCAGGGTGCCCTGCCCTGCAGCTAATTCCAGGTTTGACAATAAGAACTAAATAGAGCAACATGGAGAGACAGTAGAAGATTTTGCCAAGGCTGACTGTTAAACCAACTCTACAGTATCTTAGTGATGGAGAAGCTATATGCATGTGAGCCTCAGCCAGCAGCAAAGACAGAATATTCTCGAGAGGTTTTATCCAGAATCGGACTGAGTTTTGCATTGATCTTAATTATCTATACATCAGGGTATCCTAAATTGTGAGGGCATCACTGCACAGGGAAATTTGCTGTAAGCCATCTTGCTTATAATCATGTGCTCTCTAGATGTTTCTGTGTACATGCATGTACGGGATGTTCATCTATACAGAAATCTTAAATAACCTTAAGCCATAATTTCATAGTCATTTTAATGCAACACAAATTGCTGATAGAGCTGAAGCAGCCTTGCATGTGCCCTGACTCTGCCCCATAGACAAACTTGTTTATAGTGTAATAACCTCCCTGTCAGCAATAACAAGAAGGGGAGGAGTGAGCATGGCCTTCTACAGAGAGTACTGGGGCAGGAGTGTAATAAAAGAAGCAGATAGATGCTGTGGGTGTTTCTGGGTAGATGAGAACACACTTCCCAGCTGAAGACACTTGTAGATAGGCATTGAGGTATGAAGCAAATCAATCAGCTTGCAATATAGACACTACTTGGTCTTGTCTGAAGGAGAATTGATGATATGTTGAGGCAGAAGCCTGAACCACTGCAGGCATGAAAGAGTCCACAGCTTGGTCCCTAGTGACAAGACAATGTAAATGCAATTACATTAACTTCTGCAGAACTGGAGAGGTTATAGAAGCAGATGATCTTCCTGAGGTCAAGTGGGTCAATTTTTAGGTCTTTAAAGAGCATTGCACATAGCTAATCTAAAGAGGGGAGCCAAGTGGCAAAAATAAACTTTTGTAAAATAACAATGTTTGACAAAGGTGAATAGCTGATGTCTTTAAAAGTCCCCTTGAGTCCACTTGTTTTAGCATATTAAGGAAGGGATAAAGATAGAAAAAGGGTATATCTACTAATTTTCAGTCTTTTGGTGTGCTACATATTTCCAAGCAGTCAGTAATTACCCTCTTACTGTCCTTGATCTGTATAAAGAGGGAACAGGAACAAGTATTCCAGAAGCTGCAAAAGCTGCCTTTCAATTACTCTCACTGAGTAAATGGAGTGCTCAAAGGAGTGGTTTAAAAGGCGAAAGTAGCTTTTACAGCCTCCAAAATTGTTAAGACAGGGTTTATTGTGGTCCCAGTCTTTGTTTTTTTCTGAGGAAACTGAAAGTAAACAGCCATGTTAAAAACTTTTTCCTATCCTTCTCCCAGCTTCCCGCCAATGTGTTAAATGGGATGATAGTTTGTGCCTCAGGAATTATGTCTAACCTGATGAACATTTTGAATTAATTGCATTCTTTTTAATTCTCCAAGCTCCTTCTGTGCAAATGAATTCAGATGAAAGAAGGCTTCTTGATGCTATTTTGCATTTATCTTTTACATATGCAGGTACACCACCGATGTGTTATTCCAGCTGCACGGATAGTAGGATCTCCAAATCCATGAAGAAAGGCCCTTGCGTTTGAAATGAATAAAAAAGAGACTTCATCCCCCTTTAAAAAAAGGGTCATTAGAACAGTATATGCTTCTTTTGATGCTTTTTTTCTTTGTCTATGTTAGAGAGATTAAACGTGCAAGTTGGCAGAATTCTTGTGTTTGGGAATCCAAGGCATCTGTTTGCCTGGAGTTTTGCTTGGATGTGTAAAGAAGGGGTTGTGCAGACCCCAACACACCAGTGTAGGATCAGGTGGACTCCTGACTGCTGTCACATCTCTAGGCTGGTAAGTTTACTGTTTGAGAGAAAGAATGTAAATATAGTTAAAAGTAACAAAACTACATTGCAAATTCAGGGAGAATTAGTTACCCAGCCAGTGACATGACATGCAATTTCAGCTGCTGAGTAATCTATACAATCATTTAGCCTATACATTTATAATCACTAATCTAGAAGTCAAACATTTTATAATCTAAGCATCAAAAAATCTGACACTGAACAACACCTCTAGGTCCTTTCCATGGTTGCTTTAAATTCACATTAGCCATGTTTAAAATTAAAATTAGTATTCATAATCTTAATGCAGTATTCCTTGTTGAAGAATAATTGGTTATTCATATGCCTTTTTCAAGGAAACAATGATTAAAAAATAAATGTGAACTTCAGAAAGACTTGACTTTATTGCAATATAAAATTCATATTAAAAGAAAAAAACTGAGAGCAAAGTTAATGAAAGAAAAGGCCAGTGGTTAAAGTTTAATAAATCTTAATGGGTTTAATTTTTGACAGTCATTAAAGGCAAACATTTAATCTTATGATTTGTATACCCATTTCCCACTAAAATTAATGGAAAATAGGTAGATCTAGCTGAGGGATGAAACTTTAAAAAGAAAAATCTATAAAACCTGCATGTGTAGAATCCCCAGGCTTGAAAGAGCATGGACAATTTCTTTCAGGCAGTGTCCGTTTTCACTGAACATGCAACAAGGAGCATGTAGGTTTCTTTTTCTTTTTTTTACAGTCATATTTTTGAGCCTTCTTTGTTTAGTCAATAGGGAAGGAGACAATACTTCTATGAAATATCTATAGAAACCAGTGAGATGTAAATAATAGACATTTACCATTTAGCAGTGAGAAATATGGCTCATTGAAAGAGATTAGTGAAAAAAAAATGGAAAACAAGTGAAACTTTTCTCAAGTCTCCTTTTATTTTCCTTTTTCATGAATAAGGACTGAAACAGATCTAGGTAAATCAATGTAGTCCTTATTTTGAATGTCTGACATACTGATCATACCCCTTAAGAGAAAGTGGTACGTGTTCCTTTTGATAGCATACCATTTGATTTTTTGCTTCATTAATGTCTAAGATGCAAGTTCTTTTTTCAAAACAAAAAAGAAATTGCTGAAAAAGGTGCTTTTAATAAATTGCTATGCCTTGTAGCTGACACTCTGTTTCTACGGTTTAGCAGTAAACGTGGTTCTCTTAATCCCTACCTGATAATGAATCTAGTGATGTCAAAAGTATATTAAAAATCTCACTGGCTGAGAAAGGTATTGATTTTATATATAAAACTAGCCAAAAGGAACTTCAAAAAAAGTTAGGCAACTCATCAGAGCACTAATGACTGAGAGATGTCTATGGTTTTCGGGAGGCGTCATTACTAACATAACCTCTTCAATTAGTCTTTAGTATTTTTGTTGTTGTACCACGGCAAAAGACCAATCTCTTACCTTAACAGATCTATACATGAAGGAAAATATCTGGGATGCCTCACTACATTTCTCGCTGCTTCATACGTTTCTCCATGTTATTTTGGCTTTTGGGTATGCCACCTGAATTATGAGCTTCTCTTCCTCGTTAGAGAAGGAGTTGGCTCCTAAGTCAGAACTACAGACTGCTTTGGCAGAGTCAGACAAATAAAAGCAAGGTGATTGCATGTGAAGAGTCCTAGTCCACATGGTCACACTTGAGGTTGGGGGAGTTGTGCTGGTAGAACGGGAAACCAAACAGACATACATAAACACAGGAATATTCTTCTTTGCAGTTGAACATTCCTGAACATTTTCAGTTGTTGTTGAACACATTGAATCACAAAGCACTCAATACTTTTAACTTTCTGCCACAAATGTCAATGCATTTTCAATTTTTTATTTTTTTTTTTTAATATTACACATGAGAAGCACTATCTTTCTTCTACCTAAATGTAACAAGGTGAGGGCAGCTGGGGAAGGAAGGGCGCTAAGGAATCTTTTCTACATTTGAGAGCTCCATGAAAACTGCCTCCAGCCACACTAGAAGTAAAACAAAACCAGATTTCAGGCATCCAGTTAGCTACCACTCACAACTCAGGTTTGTTCCCGTTAGATGAGAATAATATAAAATGTACATATTGGATGTCTGTTACCATAGATAGACCCCTCTTCTTCAAAACTGTGTGCACATGGCTCCTACACTTTCCTGCTCTGCACTGTTATCTGGAGACACACAGATGTGGATTGCAAGGCAGCTGCTAATAAGACAAGTAAGTTTAAAGATGTCATTAAACAACACTTTTTTTTTTTTTGGAATCAACTCAACATTTAAGACTACTTAAAAAATAATGACCTCCATTTGTACCACTCAGAGTCAAGTAAGAAAAATATTAGGCTTGTTGTTACTTTTGAACATGACTTAAGGTATGCAGGAAACAGACAGGACTTTTGCATCATCTGATCATACCTGAGCAAAAATAAATCTCTGTTCTATGCCATTAATTCAATAGAAAGAATCCATTAACTCCTTTGAACTGCATGCTTTCTTGCTAATCATAGAATCATAGAGCAACCAGGTTGGAAGAGACCCACTAGATCATTGAGTCCAACCACAATGCAGCGAAATGATATAAACATCACAGTAGCAAAATCAGGTAGGTGATCAAGTTCATGTGGCTGAAGTTTTTAATGTATTAATTCTTATCCTTGTCTGAAAAAGAAAAAAACCAACCCACCTCAAACCAGCCAAACAGACAATTGATAACAAATGTATTTCTTCCTATCTGCCTCACCTTAAGTCACAAATTTCTTAAGCAATATGTATTTCTGAAACTCACTCATATCTTCTAGGGTGCTGTTTGAGTGAAAAGTCAAATAATACCCTTGTCTTCACTGATTTGTACTTTTATTGTATGATAAACTTCAATGCTTACTGTGGACAATTTCAGTTACACAGCTGATCTCTGACTAAAATTCTGTACTTTTAACTGTTTTTCAGATTTTGCCTTCAGTACTCAAGACAATTAAACATCTTTTTTTTTAGTTGTGAATTTCTCTGAAGAAAAGTACTGACTTTCTTAAACACCATGATGTTATCTGATGGATATGATTGTAAGAAATATTCCCCAACAGAATCGCTTAATCATTTAAGCGAAGAGCTCCTCCATGGCCACACCAGTGGCTCCCTAGGAAGTTCAGTAATAACTCCCACAAAGTCATCATCTTTATATTAAGCAGATAAGTAGTCATTCATAAAACTAGTATTCTCATAGATAATGTTTGGAGCATGACTCCACCTTCCTTTTAAGTATATAAATGCTGCCTAATTTTAAGGGTCTTCAGTACTTCTAATTGGCTTCTGAGAGATCCACTGCTTCTATGCTCTTTCCTTATTCAGTCACCTAGGTAAGATGAATTAAGATTAGATTGTTTAAACTGTTACCCTTTTCTCCCTTCCAGATTTATTTTTTAGGAGCACAGATATATCCTTCAGCATCAAAATGTTAGTGTTTTGTACAAAGCACTGGACTTACTACAGCTAAACACTGGTGCAACATCCATCACCTTGCATGCAGACTGGGAAACCTGCTTGTGGATGAAGATCTCTTTATGCCTCCTGTATAACAGGAGGAAACAAAACGTCTATGCTTTGCCAGCATGGTAAGTTACGGAGAGAAAAATTTGTTCCCACATACTGTCCATTGAGTGGTCTTGTTTGATTTTTTTTTTTCATTGAGCAATTTACAGCAAAAGGAAATTTATTTAACCCTTCCTGATTCACAACAGCTGCTTTCCTGACCCATAATCCCAGAAAAGAGTTCTGTCAGCAATGTGGATCGTACAGTTCTTTTAGCCTAGCCTCACAAATCTATCATTAACATGGCAAGGACAATTGGCATATTTCCATCCTAAATTATGTTACCAAGCTTAAGACCTCAACTATAAAGGCTGTTGTCTTTGGAACAGGCTTGATGCCAACTATGCAAGTGAGAAAACTGATGCTATGTTATTCTTACAGATATTTTTGTAGACTATATAGATATTACAGATATGGAAAAAAATTTATAAAGCAGACAATATCTAAGCTAAATTTTAATAACAAGCACACCCTTCAACCACACAGTGTCAGTATGTCAAACCCAGAGAGATGGACTCTGCAACCATCCTAGGAATGACCCTTCAGATACTGCTCTGCTGAAATTTCTTTTGTGGGCTTTGCAAATATGCAGTCAATTGGACAGCAGAGACTAAAAGCACGGGACAGGCGTATTGTGCTGTGAGTCAGACTAAGTAGGAGAGATGACAAAATAAATACATACATAGATCACGTTAAGGAAATAAAAGTGAAGGTCTCTTCTAAATTTAGGTAGTCAGAAAAACTAGTTTAGTATTTAAATGTTTAAAGACTATTTTCACAATTACAAGAATGAAACTCTGAAACATAAATTCATACAAAGACTTTTTTGTGTAATAAGCCTTACTTTTCATGGTCAAAGTTAGAACTAGAAAAACATCAGAGCAAATTTATTCGAAAAAAGAGGACATAACAAAATATCTTCTATGTTTGAGGGAAACAATTTTTGCATAGTTGTGACTTCAGTCACATAAAGATTATCCTCTTCCCATGTACATGAAGTAAGTGTGAATAAATTTATCCTTCTTTCTATTATCTCTATTAATGTAGTTAAATGACTGATCTATAGGCAGTTACATTAAACTTGTGGCTATTGTCATTTGTGCCTGAAAACAACACTACAAAGTCTGAAGTCGTAATTCCAAATTAGGATGTATATAGTGTTAACAGTGGAAATAAATATTCTACTTTGATAAAACACAATTTTTAAAAAAAGGTTTGAATAGCCTCTTTAACAAATTCAAAGAAATTAAAATTAAAAAAGGACTTTAAATTTCCAGAAGACAAAACAATTCTCAAGTGTTACCTTTTATTGTATTTGAAGAGTTGAAATTCTGGTAGCTTCAGTTGCAGCTTTTGAAGTTGTTTTTTTTGCTTACATTTTTGTTGTTTAGGTGAAGGAAGTGCTTTTGCTAAAAGCAAAGCAATTATAACTATACAGTAAGAGCTGTGGTACCACTGAGAGAGAGGAGAAAAAGTAACACTTGATCCAGTTATTTTATTATCTTAAAAGCCCAGTGATATTAGCCATATTCCTTACCTACACTGTAAAAACAGTATCTGAAGCTACATCAAATGCAATTATGTAAATTTATCCTGCCTGTGTAAACCTCAAGACAGCAAACCAGTTTTTTTTAAAACTATTCTTGTTTTATAGACTTTCAGAATAACTGGTCACTTATTCCTTCGTAAACTTTAAGTGTTACTTTAACCTGGTGGTTAAGTAAAGCCCAGGATTTAGCCTCTGTTCTTATAAAAAAACCAGTTTTAGTAATAATAAGGGCAGAAGAATGGTGCACAGGCCAATAGCTGTCTAATATCCTGTGACTTCTCCTTGTCTGTGGTCTACCCTTAGTAAAGGCCACAATGCAGGAAAACTGCAGTAATACTTACCCTGGTATAATCCTCCAGCTTCCAGCAATCTGCAGCTTGGTGAATTCTCAAACCACAAATTGCATCATTGTGTTTCAAATCTCCCCCTTTCTCCTCTTCCTCACAGCTAGGAATCAGATTCAGGATGAATCAATTGATCAACCACGACATAATAATCCTTGATGTTCAGGCTACTCTGCCTTCCCAGGTGCAACAACCTCACCTGAGACTTTTTGGGTTGGTTGGCTGTGGTTTTTTTTTCAGAATGCTTCTTCAAACCCATCTGCTTTTTTTCAGCATCAGTGCTACATGAAATGGCAAAGTTACTTTTATAGTAAATTAACTGATCCTGTCTTCAACTGGATTAGTTTGAGAGCTAATCTCACAAGTCTGGAAGTTCTTATGTTTTTAATAATGCTTTTTCTTATTATTCTCCCTGCACCTCCCCTATCCTAATTAGTATTTCTGCAAATGGATACATTAATGTAAGTAATATACATATCTACAATCCCCAGCAAGAAGGTCAGGATAGATTTGCGTTGAGAGCTTTGGAAATTATTTTTCAAATATCTGTGCATCAGGTAAGGCTATTTTGTTTTAAATCTTATCATTAGTGATTACTACATCTTAAATGTTACTGAAAACATATCCCCTTTATTCTCTTGGGAAGATCTCATAGGGTCTCAATAGTGTAGTTACTTGGTCCTTAGGGACCACCCCCTACATGTGAGAGAGGAGGAAATGAAGGACAATGAGCATGAAGATCCACTTTCTCCAGCATCTACCTCTATGTATTATCACTCTTTGCAGTTCTCAGTCTCTTTTCAGCATTTCTCTATCTCTTCCTCTTCAAAACCTACCCAGAAATAAGATTTCTTTTCTCATTGGGAAAAATATGGGAGAAGAGTATTTATGGGGATGGCTGCCTCAGTCAGAGACTGAAAACTGCTGATGGTACTAAGTAGAGCACAATCCTTAATACAGTGCAGCCCAGGAAGTAGCAGAAGGATGTAAAACCATTCGGTTCTGTTCAGATATTCAGGGACAATTGAAGTTCTAGCTTTAAAGAAAATAGGATGGTTCTGAACATCTGCCAACATTAATAACTTCAGGAAACACATGTGTCATCCTGATGTACATACTAAATTAGTTGATTAATTTAATTTCAATTATTTTTTTTAATGATGCCTAATGCTTTATGGTCTCCATTATAGTGTTTTCTTAAAGATGTCTGTCTTTCCCAGCATTATCATGAAACATGCCTTTTCTTGTGCCCCTTATTGATTTCCATATCCTTTAGCTAACCAGTTCACAAAAGATAACAGAGACTGTGCCAGGAAACTATTTATTACACAGAATGTGGTTTACTTGCCTATCATGTCAGGACATCCTTGCTACTTCAATCAACTTTCTAGTGGTCTTGACATTATTGATCTAGCTGTGAAATAGCTCACAGCTACAGAGAATACTAACACGTACATACTGTAAATTTCAATATTTTGTGGTGAGTGATATTATAGCAATCATTCCTATATCCCAATCTTTAGTGCAGATAAACCCACAGTGTGGTCACACATTTGTTTCTCAATGTGGTGGACAGCATTTGTTTGAAACATTCCTTTCCTGACTATATTCCCGTTTCCCCCCTGCTCAGCAAGAGGCATGATGAAACAGTCCAGGATGGACTTCAACTTTGACAGTGCAGGGTAAACAGCCTTAGCTGAGAGCCTTATTTGAGGGCAGCAGCTTCTGAAAGTGTTCCTCATTCACTTCTCACAGAAAGACTACCGAGGACATTAGTGACTGGTGGTGGAACATTTGTAGATAATGTAATTAAGAGACTAATCTCTTAACATTTCACTTAATAGTAACTAATCTTACAATGTTTGACTTGGCTGTGCTAACCAGTAAAACTACTGTATTCCTCTGCAAATATATTGAGTTACAATCTGCTGTTGATACAGATCAAAATTTCTAATATCCCTGTGCTCTGCCCTGTGAAACCCGAAGTGCAGGACTAATTCATTAAGATTTAATATTTTAGGATGTTTGACCAGGGCTGGATATCTGCATACAAGATTTTATTGACTGGGGTGCACTTATAGATCCATATAGGAGAGAATATAGCAGGTTCAGGAAAGGACAAATTGACTTCCTATCATAGCTTTGCCCACAGAATCTCCCAAGACATCTAAACTGCAGTGTGTATGTGACAGGTTCTGCTATACTTAGATGTACCCTAAAAGTCTTTATTTAATGAATTCCCTATAAAACCCCTATATACATATGGCTACACACATATATGTTGTGTGGTTTTGTGCGTGAGTGTGTGACATCCCCTAACCCTACCCAATTACCCCCAGCAAAAAAAGAATAATTTTTTTTTGTGGTTTATCAAAACAATATTCTTGGTATAAGGCTTGTTAGATATTTGCCCTAAACTAATTTTCAGGTTTTTTTTTAACGTCCATGAAATACTAATGAATAAAGGGCAGGCTTTTGTCAAAGATAATTTGGTAGGTATTAGGACTGGAAATAGAGCTTTTCAGAAATAGGGAATGGATAAGAATGGAGCAGGAGTGGCTTTGAAGAACATTAGCAAATGTGTTCTACTTGCAGGAAATGAATAGTGCTAATAAACAGGACAAATACAAAAGAGTGAAAGACCAAAGTGTGTTTATATAAGAAAAGAAATTTCAGGGTTAATGAGAAGTAACAGTTGCTAAGGGAAACAGAGGAAAGAACTGACAGTTGCAGGCTTAGCTGAGATACCAACAGGATATTCTGTCCCTCCTACAATTACATCTTAGGTTCTTGGGCATGTAACCCAAGAGAATTTTGTAATATGTTGGAGGGGAGGACAATGTATACATACCTGGCTGTGAGGAAATTTGTTTGTTTCATTTTTCTGTTCGTTCCAGCACAACAAAAATAATTAAAACAAAGTTTTGCATTCATGGAAATAACCAGTGGTTTTCAGGTTTTGGCAAACCATGCTCCTACCTCTTTTTTTCCGAATAAGAATATCCTTTTAGCACTTTGGTATGTGTACAAAAAATGGAACAAATTAGAGCAGAGAAATCTGGTTAAATATAGTATACACGATTCCATCTGGAAAGGGTAGATGGAGAATGAAGTATGTAGAATGTATGTATTTAATAAATTTTTGATCTTCTTTAAGGCTATGGATGTGGTTATTTTTAACTAGCAATATTACTGTGTTTGATACCTTTTGAAAATGGTTTATGATGCCACATTTCTTGATTAATATTAAACAGAGACTGTAGACCCTGTCTACTAATTTTATCGCATCATATATTTTGGACGTGTAAATAGTCCTTTATCTGAGTTGAACTACTTCTATTTAGATAGGGAACCACTTGCAACAAACTGAAAAATTATCTCAATTCCCTCTGACATGCTATAGTATAATATAATTTGCAGAGTTGGGGAAAGGCTAGTGTAATAAAGTGTGAGAGCCAACATTTTTCATCTGATGTCTGTAATTAATTTAAGTATGCATTTGGTTTCATTGATGATAGCAAAGCCATTGTTTACAATTAATTTTAGCACCATTCTTACAATCTGGCATGCAAGCATAATTTATTGCTTATCAGCCTAATTTTCTACACTCCAGACAAACTTGGCCTTATGGAAAGAAAATGAGGCAGAAGGCCAAAAAGCCACTCAGAATTCTGCCTGAAGTTTTTACTTGCTTGTTTTAAGACTCAACTTCTGCTTTTTGTTCTCTGAAGTAAATTCCTGTTGGTACTTCTTTACCTAATGGCTGAGGTTATCCTAGTTAGTTTTCAGTTCAGGTTATGTGGTGATATATTAATCTGGAGTGGTTAGATTATATATATATATATATATATTTATGACATTCTGAGCTGAATTTAGGGGATTGCTGGCTTGCAGTCTTTGGTTTAACTAGAAAATACAAGTGTGTCAGTGTCATGTATATTAAGGCTGCAATAAATAAATTTACTATATCACGTTGGTTGTGGCCACGTATCTTAAAATAATTGAAAGGCAGAAAGTTTATAGGAAAGTTCAGTTAAAGGAAAATCAGAAAACGTTCCCTTGAGCTTTAGTACTGGGCAATAGTGCATAACGATATCTTATAAACACCTCTAGTAAATTTTTCAGGAAAAAATCTGTATGGCATTGTATTCTAGTAGACTAGTGTAAACTAATAAAAACCGATTTCAATTATATGCAAGTCATCAAATAGTGCTGTATTTTTACATGGTACATAATTCACTTTTTGCCAAATACAGTGCATTGTCCTCAGAATTACAGGTGACAGAAAACAGCTTGCAAACATGTCCCCAAGCCCATGTAACTACTTGTTATTGGCTAGGAGTTTTGTGTGTTTCCAAACCTGCTTGGAATTGTATGGTGAGTCTCAAATGTGACAATGAGGTGCAAAGATTGTACCATAAAGCCCAGCACCAATTTTCTGCAAAAATTACTTGAAGTATGACTCTGAAATGCTGGAGTGTTTCATTCTGGGAAGCTGTAGTTCACAGCTCCCACCTAATTAAATCTTGCAGCAAAAACCTGAAATTCAGAAGTACTAGGCACAACCATAGACTGTACAAGGAATCTCTAACATGTCTATCAGAAATGCAACATATTTCTCTTATGAAGAAAGGCAAAGATTAGTTCTCTCTGTTCTTGCCAAATCAAACCCTTCATTTGATTATGAAATACTCATAAAATAAGGTGTTACTTTTGAGGGGGGAAAAAAGGTGTGTATACATTGTTTTACATATGAAATTGATCCCTTATTCATCATCATGGAGCAGATTCTTCTGATAAAAATGCATAAAAAGGTTGGATGAAGAGAATTTTAAGCAGGTGGCATACTTTCTCCATGTAAGTAGAGCAAGACAATTAACCCTCTTTATGGGTTGTGTCAGTCTGTATAGTCTTCTAGCCCCACTGAATTTTGAGAGATATTGTACTTAGATCAGACTCTAGAGGAGAATGCATTTTTGAGAAAGCAGAAGAGCTAGTGGTAAGATAGATAATAACTTGTACTTTCATCTTAATCTAGAAGCAAACAGCAGTGGAACTATTTTGAAGACAGATAGCTTCAGATTGTGGATTTTTAAAAAATATTATTTATAGCTTCAATTCATGAATTTTGACAATTGAAAAATACTGTAAATACATGGTAAAAATACTTTCTCAGCCTCAAAAACATCAAATAGCAGCATCTCCAGATATGGAGGTACTAGAATTAATTTTTTCTTCAGTTAGATATCAGAAATCAGCCTCAATAGAAAAAAAATAATAAACTTTTTCAAAAATATTAACTGCAGTGACAATGACTTGGGTGCAACTAATGACTCCTGTATGCTTTTGTGTTCTACTAAATCACAGGACTTGATGGCTGAAGGAAAAGCACATTTTGTGCTATGTTTTCTCAACACTTAAGTATCTCACCACAGGAAGGATCTGTAACTGCCTGCCTGTGGCACATCATCAGTGAGGGGCTATGTAATGCCTGTGCCAGAGTACAGAGTGTATGATTTCTGAAAATCCCAAATATTTCATAGTGTTTGCATGTGTTAAAATATTATTAGTGATTTAGGAACTTCTGGTACTAGATCTGATGCTATGTACTTCTGAGTCACATGGTTTATGATGTCTAAATGTAAGTATCCACATCCTGCAAGTATTTGAACTTTAGATGATCCTTAAATCATACAATGATCTGCAGAGGAAGGAACAATCTGCATTAGCATGTAGTTTAGAAATCACTGTTAGCTGATGGCAGGCCCCTGAATTTAGCCTCTTTTCCTGCTTGCCACTTCAGGGATGGGAAGGATCAAGAATATCTTACCGGGTCTATATTAACAAATTAGCCTCAAATGCACACTATTATTTTATTTTCTTTCTTTTTTTTTTCCCCTGATCATTGTAATTTTGACAGTTTCAAAGAGCAGGAAAAAAATGGTTATTCATCAGTCAAAACCAAATATGTCTATTGTTGGTTTACAAATAAGAATATCAAACAGCCTTTTGTTAGCATAAAACACTTAATTTCAATAAAAGAAAGAACTGCTTATATTGAATTTGATTTGGTTCTTTTATAGTACAAAGACCTAAAGACATTTCAAAATTAAAATCATTCTCAGATGAATGAACTTGATAGAGATTATGAATATCAGAATTAAGTGTAGGGTTTTTCTTTTCAGTATTTTTACTCTGCTGATAATAAACTACTTCCAAACTGTCAGATGGACATGAACCCTGGTGTATCACTAAGTCTTTGTTTTGTCCTTTTTTATAAAAACAAAAATAGCCTTTTTTTCTGATCATTTCGCAAGAGAATCATTCAGTCCTTTGTTTGGAGAAGCATGGAGAGTGCAGATCATCTGTGTTAGGGGCAGAGATGTGTGAACAGGTACCCAGACTGCTCCTTAGTGCTATGCTGCACACATGCGACTGTTCACTCAACTTCTGCTTGGTTAACATAGCTCATGCTAAGACCTAGTGTATGCTTGGAGCACCACCATTAAAGGAAGAGCACTAGGTAGGTAGGACAGGTGGCCAGAAAGAGTAAAGGGGCCATTATGAAGCCATTATCACCTGCAAATCGCTGTTCATCATTTTTGTCTCATAGTTTGTCAGGAAATCTTAATTTATGGTAATAGTACAGACCAAACCTCAACACTAGATAGTCAAAAAAAGATCAGCCTATTCCGAAAGCTTTTGAAGCAGATCCTATATCAGCTGGACTGCTGAGGCTTTCGCAGTTCCCAATATCATACAGGGTATGTCCACATTGCTATGGAGGTAGGATAAGCACTCTCCCTGTCCATTAGGTAACTCCTTTCTTTCTCATTGATGCATATATTGAGTCATGAGTTGTAAGGTACGAAACCTGATGACTTGAATGGTAAGTAAGTGTATTCATGTGATAGATTATTCTGGGTAAAAGGAAATTGAGCTATTTTTCATGTTTATTTGTCATATTACTTAACAAGCTCATGAGTTAAAGTTTAAATCAGAATACAGTGTCCTTTAGATACGAGAGATCCAAATGGACCCTGACAACCCTCTGTGGTGACACGCTTTCTCCCTGCATGTGTTTGGAGAGATACAGTGTGACTTTATAGCTGTAGGGTGGGGCAATTGTGATTGTCACCCTGATGCTGCTGCCTCAGTGGTGGTTTAGGGATGTCATTTCAGAGGGTAATGGTCCCTACTTGCCTGGTTTTAGTTTTGTCACTGTAAAAACTTGCGATAAAACAGTTAGCAAAGCATTTAATGGTTTTAGTTTTACACTTTAAAGTCAATTTTATTACCCAAACAGAAGTGATGGAGAACAGTTCAGACAAATTTATTCCTTTACATCATGAAAACCTCCTCTTGTTGGATTTGAGAAATTCTAAGGAGTTATATATCTCAGTGCTTTCACCTATGGCTTTAGGACTAACTACACTAACCAATACTCAAGTAATCAACCACTTTGTAAGTATTCATGATGCCACTGAAAAGTATTCATGGTGCAAATGCTGTGTTACTCCTACCTGTTAGCCTAGTTGGAGGAGTAGCAGTCCAGGAGCTTGGGGTTGAGTGGGATGCTCTTGCATCACAGTGCCCCCATGGGAACAAATGGGAGTGCAAGAGGCCTGCCTTTACTTTCCAAACAAAAAGATTTACCCCAAAGGATTTGGGAGCACTGAAACAGATGGTGGAGAACTGGGCTCTTAAGCTGAGGCAGCCTTCGCAGGCATCTATCTTCTGAGCTTCTGTCCAAGTACCCACTGCCATTTTCAGTCTGTCTGAATCACTTTTATTTTAGACCTCTACTGTGTTGTTTAGAATATTTTTCTTCTGAATGGAATGTGACTTTGTCTTCTGCATAAGGCTAGAGGAACAGATGCAGTAGCAGTTTGAAGGAGAGGTTTACAGACAACCTTATTTTATATTCATTCCTCTTAACATATGTGTAGGACTTTAGGGCACACCTATTTAGAGCAGCTTCAGGGTTTTCTTGTTAAAAGAATATTTAAGTTGCATTTAATTGGGAAAAAAACAACCCAAACAAAAAATCAGACAAAACCAACACCCACACCACCTGCTCTGGAGCATGTCCAGAGAAGAATGATGAAGCTGATGAAGGGACTGGAGAACAAGTCTTACGAGGAGCAGCTGAGGGAACTGGGGTTGTTTAGCCTGGAGAAGAGGAGGCTGAAGGGAGACCTCATTGCTCTCTATAACTACCTAAAAGGCAGTTGTGGAGAGGAGGGTGCTGGCCTCTTCTCCCAAGTGACAAGGGACAGGACAAGAGGGAATGGCCTCAAGCTCCGCCAGGGGAGGTACAGGGTTGACACCAGGAAAAACTTTTTCATGGGAAGTGTCACTGGGCACTGGAATAGGCTGCCCAGGGAGGTGGTTGACTCACCTTCCCTGGAGGTGTTTGAAAATGGGTGGATGACAGGCTGAGGGGTATGATTTAGTGACTGATGATTCAGTGGGTCCTTTGCAACTTAGTGATTCTATGATTCTATGAATCTATTTCCTGACATTGTCAAAATGCAAACAGAGAGTTTTGCTGGCCTTATTCTCTTTTCAAACTATGGGGTGCCTAGTATGCTGTCAAATTCCTGTGAGAAGCATCATGAAACAAAACTAGGGAGTAGGATGAGAGGATGTCTGTTTGTGTGCAAGTGTCGATCTGCTGGAGGGGAGGGAGGCTCTGCAAAGGGACCTAAACAGGCTGGACCGCTGGGCAGTGTCCAACGGCATGAGGTTTAACACGGCCAAATGCCGGGTCCTGCACTTGGGGCACAACAACCCTATGCAGAACTACAGACTGGGAGAAGTATGGCTGGAAAACTGCCAGGAGGAGAGGGACCTGGGGGTGTTGGTCGACAGCCAACTGAACATGAGCCAGCAGTGTGCCCAGGTGGCCAAGAAGGCCAATGGCATCCTGGCTTGGATCGGAAATGCTGTGACCAGCAGGTCCAGGGAGGTGATTCTCCCTCTGTACTCAGCACTGGTGAGGCCGCTCCTTGAATCCTGTGTTCAGTTCTGGGCCCCTCAGCACAAGAAGGATGTTGAAGCTCTGGAGCAAGTCCAGAGAAGAGCAACAAGGCTGATGAAGGGGCTAGAGAACAGGCCTTATGAGGAGCGGCTGAGATAGCTGGGGTTGTTTAGCCTGGAGAAGAGGAGGCTGAGAGGAGACCTCATTACTCTCTACAAGTATCTGAAAGGAGGTTATAGAGAGGAGGGAGCTGGCCTCTTCTCCCAAGGGACAGGGGCCAGGACGAGAGGGAATGGCCTCAAGGTCCGCCAAGGGAGATTTAGGCTGGAGATTAGGAGGAGGTTTTTCACACAGAGGGTCATTGGGCATTGGAATAGGCTGCCCAGGGAGGTGGTTGATTCACCTTCCCTGGAGGTGTTTAAGGCACGGGTGGATGAGGTCTTGAGGGACTTGGTTTAGTGTTAGATAGGAATGGTTGGACTAGAAGATCCCATGGGTCCCTTCCAACCTGGTTGTTCTGTGATTCTGTGATTCTGTGATTCTTAGATCTTACATAATGGATGAGAACTATTTGTTTGCATTTAAACTTTGATACCTTTCTTCACATTGTCTTCATGCAGCTTGTGAAAGCTACAAGGAATTGCTTGTAGCAACTGTATTTAAAAACAACATATCTTTTTAGGGCAATCTCTGCTTTGAGGTTTATCCTCTCTTGCACAGATTACTAAGGTTGAGATGTCTTAAGCCTTTGAGAAGGCAACTCACACCACTCAACACATTCATGTTCATGTTCATGGTAGAATCCCAGAATATCAATGCGTTGCTGTAGATTGTCCTTGAGTCCTTTACCCCATTCAATTTTGAGAAAGCCGAACAAATTGAAGCATTCCAGACAATGTATTTTTCCCTGTCTTAATGCTCTGCAACATGGAGAGTAGCTGCAATTGAATGAGGTATGGTCATATTATGTGATGTCATATTGAGGTTGAGATTGAGAGGAGCAAGAAAATCCAGAAATGTACTACACTCTTATGCCTGCAACTTTTCTTCACTGATACTCAAAATTGAGATAGACTCTTCCCTTTCCCAGGACTGGAATCTGGTATCTGATTTCTTGTATATATATAAAGTTTAATCAGAAGAATAAATGACATAATTATCTTAAGCTGGTTTTGTTGTCTGTGGTGGTGGGGTTTTTTTCCTTTCAATATTTGACACTGGGAAAGTTACTCCAGCTGATCCGGAGGCTGAAATACTGAAAATCAAAGGACATGCTGTTGTTTTCTCTCTCATTTTTAATGCAGAGTTGAATATGACAATGCTATCTGAAATCTTGCAGCATTAACTCACATAAAATTGTCATTGATAATGATTGGAAAAGACAGAGTGATATATATGTATATAAATTCCTCCTCTGGTCCAGGAAACAATAATTGAAAAATGTGTGTTTGAAGAGAATAAGAAGTGTCTATTAATTTGTATCAAATTCTGATCTGCTGCTTCAGCCAGTTTTCTCCAAATGAAGGAAATTTGAAATACTACGCTTTGATGTACTTTTAAAGTTGGTTGGTTGGTTGTTTTTTAAAGTTGGTTGGTTTTTAAAGTTTGGTTGGACTCGATGATCCGATGGGTCTCTTCCAACCTGGTTGTTCTATGATTCTATGAAAGGAAACATGTTGATTCTGTGTTGCCTTGAAGTTAAACTATTTTAAAAAGTAATCAAAATTACTGTAGTACTTGATGCTTTAAACTTTTCATTTCAGGTTGATCAGAGAATGGGATTCCTTATTATTGTTAATTTTTTTTGACATTGTGGTAACACCTGCAAGTGCATTTGGGGGGAGAGCCACAGAAGCTCATATAATGTTCTTCAGCTACATTACCACCACAGCAGGAGCAGGACCTACATTCGCAAAAGCACTTAAGAGCTTATGGTGTCTTTGTATTGCTTCTAACTAATGTAAGATTCCTAATGGACAACAATACTTGGGTTATGTTGTATGATGGAAATATAAGAAAGTTTCAGACACAAATAGGAGCAGTCCTACAGATAAAATGCTGTTTGATTTTTGAGCTTCTTTTTTTTCCTTCTCTTTTGGAAGAACACTCTGAAATTGAATAGGAATTTTTGAAATGGGAAGATGTGGGATAGTAAAGAAAACTGTTCTTCATTATTAATATTAGAGATAGGTTCTGCTAAAGATATTAGGAAAGCACAGCACAATTTCTGAGATGACTTTGAGCTCACATGGACTTGCAAATTCTTCTATCACTTTCAAGATCATATCCCACTTTATCAGTGCCACCGTTGGTACTACCATTTTTATGGAGCCTTTTATCCAGTTTTTGACATTGTTGACATATGTAAGGAGCATGAGCTGTGAATATACGTGGATCTAAGACTTTCACAGAAATCATAGAATCACTAGGTTGAAAAAGACCCATTGGATCATTGAGTCCAACCATTCCTATCAAACATTAAACCATGCCCCTCAGCACCTCATTGACCCACCTTTTAAATGTCTCCAGGGAAGTGAATCAACCACCTCCCTGGGCAGCCCATTCCAGTGCCCAATGACCCTTTCTGTGAAAAATTTTTTCCTGATGTCAAGCCTGAACCTCCCCAGGCAGAGCTTGAGGCCATTCCTTCTTGTCCTGGCCCCTGTCACTTGGGAGAAGAGGCCAGCACCCTCCTCTCCACAACCTCCTTTCAGGTAGATGTAGAGAGCAATGAGGTCTCCCCTCAGCCTTATCTTCTCCAGGTTAAACAACCCCAGCTCTCTCAGCTGCTCCTCCAGCCCCTTCACCAGCTTCGTTCTTCAAATAATGCCTGGCATTTTCATAAGCTTAAAACTTGAGCTTAGTTCTGTAGGTACTGCTTTCCTGACATTATGAAATGAATGACATTTTAGCTTTAATAGATATTACTGGGAAAAAATGCAGAAGGGGATATAATCTTTCAGTATAGCTTATGCTTGTTTACAATAAAGGTTGTCTGCACTCACACAGTAATACAGAACATTGCACTTCTAAGATGGTTCTTCTTACACATAAAGTCTGACTTTACTTCTTTGTTTGTCTTAAATATTTTGTCTGAAGGCTACACGTTTGTGTCCTTGTTTTGTGGTGCCAGCAATGTACAGTAGAGGGGTTACAGCCGTAAGTGCTCCCCAAAGACTGCTCTTAGGATATCGCCTCAGGGCCTCATCTGTGCCACTGGTTTCAATGAGAGGACAGGTGCAGGAGCAAACACTGTTCCCCTTTGCCTGGTCGAGGTCATGGTCCTGAGCTGGATGATATAGGTGAGGAGATGCAGTGGCAGGTGATGGTCCCCTCCTCATGCCCACCTGATTGCCCTGATCAGACGCTCCCAAAGGAGCTTCTACATACACATGGCAAGACACGGCTGCCCCCGTGCCCCCGCAACTGATGGGCCACGACTGGCCTTATAAAACAACTCACAAGGAGCTACACAGGGTGTACTCACTCATTGATTCAATCGGACCAGCCTGGACCACACAGCCTGGAAGAAGCTGCAGCAGCAACCACATGTTCCCAAGGAACTGCTAGTGCCTATCGATGTAGTAATTCTTCATTTTCTCTTCTCTCTTAGTTTCTTTCTCTCCCTTTCTCTCTCATTTACCTTACTGGATCTTGACAGGTATTGGTGGGTGCCAGACTGAATCCAAGTGACCTTAGTTGCGTTCAGGGATCAGATTGTGATTTGGTCAGACTGAAATCTGTTGTCTGCAATTTTGGGAAGTTGCATCTCCGTAGCTCAGCTGTGCACCTGCATTTTTTTGGTTTGTTTATTTTGGTCAAGGCCAGAATAAATTTTGCTTTTGATTTTCATCCCGAGAGTGGCCTTGTCAGAATCCAGAGGGCCATACAGATAAATGAACCACTGTCTTTCAACTGTGCAGATTGAAAGAAGTCCAGGCACGAGTGTGTAGCTACTGGATCTGGGACATGGCATTGCATTAGATAAGAAACCACCAGTCATTAGACACAATACCTATGAAGCATCCAATATTTCGCCTCCCCGAGTTGCTCCCCATCTCCAGTGCTGTCATCCAGTTTACCCCTCAATTTCAGGATATGTAGCATGTGACAAAGTAAGGTTGTTTATGCTTCCTAAACAAAATTCTTAGCTCTGGTATAGGTAAGTGAGTGTAGAGCAGAAAGTAGCTAGGTTCATTTTTGAGGTTTTGCTGCTGATATAGACTGATGTGAATAATTATTTTTTATATCTTCAGCCATTTTATTTTTGTATTGTGTTTACCAAATGGTCTGAAATATTTCTTTCAAATGTTGAAGTTTATAGGAGCTCTAGCCCATTAGCCCCCTATGAAAACTTCTAGATAGATACTATAAATAGGCTTGCATGCCTCCTACTAGGAAACCATTTTAAGGAAATGTTGGCTGTTGCAAATAGGAACAGTTGAATGCTGATGTGCATAGCACTGATTTCTTCCTTAGTACAATGACAGTTTAATAGAAGTATAATGAACTTATTCCACTTCATCAGTGTGTCCTGTAAAGGTATTCTAATTTCTACAAAATGTGAAGAGAATGTCAGATTAATTACATTGGGAAAAATAGGATACTTGTAAAGCTGCCTTGTTCTGATAGCTGCTATTTGATACTTCAGAGGTGGAAGCTGAAGATATTTGAAAAGTCTGATTAGAGTGCATAAAGAATACAGAAATAATGTAGAGGCAAATTCTTTTCTTACACCCACATAACTTAACTCCTTGTATCTCTGTACCAAACTTTCATATGAAATCGTTCCTTTACTGAGAACAGTGAAATGTGGATTGACATAAAGGTGGCCAGAATACAACTTCTGGTATATCTGAGTTCTTGTTATGGTGTTGAATCCTGCTTATCTTAATGAAGAATTAAACCACGTCCAAGCCAGTGGGAATATTTGTATAACTAAAAGCTGAATCAAATACAACCAGTTTATTATCTGCTATAATAAATAACAGAATAGTATAGAAAATTATTGTTGTGGTGCAGTCCTTTATTATATTTGCCATAAATGATGATAGGGTTTTCTGTTCTAGGTGAAGTGAAGAGGGTGGTAAGAAAGACAGTAGCACTAAATTTCCAGAGGGCAGACTTTGAACTCTTTAGAAGGCTGGTTGGCAAAGTCTCCTGGGAGACAGTACTTGAGGGTAAGGGAGCCCACGAGGGTTGGGAGCTCTTCAAAAAGGAGATCCTAGCAGCTCAGGAGAAAGCCATCCCCGTGTTCTGGAAAAAAGGCCGGCAGGGGAAAAAACCAACTTGGTTGAGTAGAGAAGTCTTGATCGACATTAGGAAAAAAAGGAATATTTATAGGCTCTGGAGAGGGGACAGGCCTCTTGGGGGGACTATAGAAGGGTAATGAGGCTATGTAGGGAAAAAATCAGAGGGGCTAAGGCTCAACGAGAAATCAGATTGGCTAAGTCTGTAAAAGACAACAAAAATCTTTCTATAAATATATAAACAGTAAAAGGAGGACAAGGGAGACCATACAGTCCCTTTTGGACACAGAAGGAACAGCAGTGACAGGGGATGAGGAGAAGGCTGAGGTACTTAATGCCTTCTTTGCCTCAGTCTTTAATTGTAAAGAAAGCTGTTCCCTCTTTGTAGAAACCCCGGAAATAGAGGAGCAATACGAGGCTCCCATGGTCCAAGAGGAGGTGGTCAGAGCCCTGCTTGGCCAACTGGACACCCACAAATCTATGGGGCTAGATGGGATACATCCTAGGGTATTGAAGGAGCTGGCGGATGTATTGGCCAAATCCCTTTCCATCATCTTCCAGCAGTCCTGGAAGAATGAGGAATTTCCACTAGACTGGAGGCTGGCTGATGTTGTGCCCATTTACAAGAAGGGTCGCAGGGAGGATTCGGGGAACTACAGGCCTGTAAGTCTGACCTCAGTGCCAGGGAAAGTCATGGAACAGGTGATCTCGAGTGCTATCATGAAGCACTTACAAGAGAACCGGGTGATCAGGCCCAGTCAACATGTGTTTACCAGAGGCAGGTCCTGCCAAACCAACCTGATCGCCTTCTATGACAAAGTCACTCGGCTGCTGGATGAGGGAAAGACTGTGGATGTGGTCTTTCTGGACTTCAGTAAAGCCTTTGACACAGTTTCACACAGCATTCTGCTACGGAAACTGTCAGCCTCTGGCCTGGACAGACGCACACTCTCCTGTGTTGAAAACTGGCTGGATGGCCGGGCCCAGAGAGTGGTGGTAAATGGTGTTAAGTCCAGCTGGAGGCCAGCGACAAGTGGTGTTCCCCAGGGCTCAGTGCTAGGTCCAGTCCTGTTCAATGTCTTCATCAATGACCTGGATGAGGGCATTGAGGGTACCCTTAGCAAGTTTGCAGATGACACAAAGCTGTGTGCAAGTGTGGATCTGCTGGAGGGTAGGGAGGTTCTGCAAAGGGACCTAAACAGCCTGGACCGCTGGGCAGTGTCCAACGGCATGAGGTTTAACACGGCCAAATGCCGGGCCCTGCACTTGGGGCACAACAACCCTATGCAGAACTACAGACTGGGAGAAGCCTGGCTGGAGAACTGCCAGGAGGAGAGGGACCTGGGGGTGTTGGTCGACAGCCGACTGAACATGAGCCAGCAGTGTGCCCAGGTGGCCAAGAAGGCCAATGGCATCCTGGCTTGTATCAGAAACGGTGTGACCAGCAGGTCCAGGGAGGTGATTCTCCCTCTGTATTCAGCACTGGTGAGGCCGCTCCTTGAATATTGTGTCCAGTTCTGGGCCCCTTACCACAAGAAGGATGTTGAGGCTCTGGAGAAAGTCCAGAGAAAAGCGACGAGGCTGGTGAAGGGGCTGGAGAACAGACCTTACGAAGAGCGGCTGAGAGAGCTGGGGTTGTTTAGCCTGGAGAAGAGGAGGCTGAGAGGAGACCTCATTACTCTCTCCAACTACCTGAAAGGAGGTTGTAGAGAGGAGGGAGCTGGCTTCTTCTCCCAAGGGACAGGGGACAGGACAAGAGGGAATGGCCTCAAGCTCTGCTAGGGGAGTTTTAGGCTAGAGATTAGGAGGAGGTTTTTCACAGAAAGGGTCATTGGGCATTGGAATAGGCTGCCCAGGGAGGTGGTTGATTCCCCTTCCCTGGAGGTGTTTAAGGCACGGGTGGATGAGGTCTTGAGGGGCATGGTTTAGTGTTAGATAGGAATGGTTGGACTAGAAGATCTGATGGGTCTCTTCCAACCTGGTTGTTCTATGATTCTATGATTCTAAATCATAAACCTACTTTATTTTTTAATATATTGATTTTATCCTCTTAATTGTGCTGGGGGAAGAGAGTAAACTGTACGGCTTTATTCCTCTTTGAGTTTCTTTCTGTATAAAACTTGAATAATTAATTGAACAGTTTAAATTTCTAAAATGAAATATTTAATTATGGTTGCAATTTTTTTCCCTATTTTATTATAAGTGTAAGTCACTCAGTCATTTTATGAAAGGTGCTTGGGGAGGTGGCCCGATGATGTCTAGGAAACATTCTTTTAAACTCAACAGCATTGATAGCAACAAACACAGGAGTTTGTTGTTTGTATTTTTTCACAATAGATTTTTTTCCTCTTGTGATTATCACCATGTTATTGCTGCTTTCAATCTCTTTCTGCTTTCTGTGTCCATGCAATGAGATTTTGCATATAGGAAAACCCAAAGCCTCAAACCAAAAAAAACTCAATCACAACCTCCCTGCACCCCAAATCCCAATACCCATCCCCCAAAAAAAATCCCCAAACCAACAAAATCTGTCCTGGTCCCTTAAAAAAATACTCCAGCCTATCTTCCTTTGTCTTCTCACTGTATTAAGCTGTTTTTGAACGTATCTTCATCCACCTGTTATATCTCCATCAAACTGTTGCTTCTGCTTAAAATATCTCACAATAACATATGTCCTCATCAACCATTGGTCCTCTTTTTCTTTCAATTTCCTTCTTGGGAGTAGTTTCCTCTTAAGGGCAATGTCCCTCCATTTCTGTACCACAATTTATTATTCTGTGTCCCTGACCTAGAACTGCAAGCCTTTTCAGACTACGCTTACCCCGCAGACCACAATGAATGTGAGTGTATACAAGTAGTTTAAAACCCAGAACTGAGGCAAATTTGGCATATTGGTCCACTACTCTCAGTCTAGTCTGGGGAGTCTATGCTCTACTGTCGTGCAGAGCATAGTTGTATCATATGGCACAAATTAAATGCTATGTAAACTAGTGACTATATCTGTTTATTAACAATCTGGATTACTTAAGAGATGTAACCTTTAATGTATGGATAGCCAAATGACTAAGAAGGCTAACAGTACCCTGGCTTATATCAGAAATAGTGTGACCAGAAAATCAGGGAAGAGATCATCCCCTTGTATTCAGTGTTGCTGAGACTGCGCTTCATATACTGTTTTCAGTCTTAGGTCCCTCACTACAAGAAACATATTGAGGTTTTTGGAGCATGTCCAATGAAGGACAACAAGGCTGGTGAAGGGTCTGGAGAACAAGTCTTATGAGGAACAGCTGTTGTTTAGTCTGGAGAAAGAAGGCAGAAGGGAGACCTTATCGCTCCTTATAACTATCCAAAGGAGGCTGTAGTGACATTGGTGTAGGTCTCTTCTCCCAAGTTAACAAGAGATTGAACAAGAGGAAATGTCCTCAAGTTGAACCAGGGAAGGAATAGGTCGGATATTAGGAAAATTTTCTTCACTAAAAGGCTGGTCAAGCATTGGAACAGGCTGCTTGGGAAGTTCTGGAGTCACTGTCCCCAGAGGTATTTGAAAGATATGTAGATGTGGTGCTTAGGGACAGAGTTTGGTGATGGACTTGGCAGTGTTAGGTTTACAGTTGCACTTAATGATTTTAAAGGTCTTTTCCAACTTAAATGCTTCTATGATTCTAATAACTATAAGGAAAGCTATGCTAATGGGGAGAGCTTTTTAAAGAGACGTAACCAAATCCATAACAAAAATCAATTTGTTTTCAGTGTCTAAAGAGAAAATAATAACTTTTTTCCCATTGTTTTTTTAATTGTTGTTGCTGCTTCATCTGCTGAAGAGATGTGATGCATTTCCTGTCATTATAAAAGTCACCATAGAATCATAGAACAACTAGGTTAGAAGAGACTCACCAGATCATCAAGTTGAACCACTCCTATCAAACACTAAATCATGCCCCTCAGGACCTTGTCCACCCGTGCCTTAAACACCTCCAGGGAAGGTTAATCAACTACCTCCCTGGGCAGCCTGTTCCAGTGCCCAATGACCCTTTCTGTGAATAATTTTTTTCCTAATGTCTAGCCTAAATCTTCCTTGGCGGAGCTTGAGGCCAAGGTTTTTTATGCATTGCTTTTTGTCCTTTCCGTACTAGAAATGTTTTGGATAGGAGAATAGGTGGGAACTGGAGACAGCAGCATATATTCCGTTTCATTGCTGGTCCAGATCTGTAAATAGGGGAGGCACCTACTAACTACTTAGTGAATGAAATCTCTTGGTGACTTTGTAGTACAACAAATTGACTTACTGCTGACTGGCACTCTATAACTGACAGGCATGTGAACTTGAACTTGCAGCTTCTCAGGTGAATCCAGACCCTCGTATAGTAACGGTCTTTAAAGCCTGTATTGCCATTTCTTCCTACCTTCCATGTAAAATCACTACACACTTCTATTTGCATGGTCTTGTTTTCCAAACATCTCCAGCCCTTAAATCTTAAAACATAATTTGTGTTTCATGCCCCTTTCCTTGGGAGGGTGTTGTCAGTTTTCCTGCTCCAGAGTGTTATGTATAGACATGGAATTCTAGTTGTATTTTCAATATGGTAACCACTTCTTTGAATTAGATAAAAAAAATTGTCCTGTATGAAATACTGTATGAAAAAGCCAACATCTTAAACACAGGATATAAAACTTGCACACTTAATTTTTCACATTTTAAACACAAAAAACAATGACAAGAACTGTTGTGGAAGGTAAAGTAGATCTTTCAAGAAACCAAACCCAACAAAATATAGTTGTTTGATCCTTTTTCTGCCTAGAAGAGACAATAATGTTGTATTGTAATCTATAATATGATCAAAGTACATTAAAATTCTTGCTATTATGATTTAAAATTCATGCAAACAAGTTGTATGTGTAAAAAAAAAATCCAGGAATTACTAAAAGAATAAGGCTGAGTTCCAAAATCCATAAAATATTACTGTATTTGCTAAAGGAGCATACTTGTATAAATAGATGAATGGAAAATAATGCTGTCAGTTAAAAGGCAAAAACAAATGAAAGCGCACACATGACTTGGAATCTAAGCTGGCTAGATTTTTTTATAGATTGTGTTCTTTTAATTAAAATCCAATGCTTATTACATAAATGGCATTATTTCATAATATTTTGTTTTATAAAGCTATTGCTAGCGTGCTCGAGAGTGGTATATTCTACACAACACAAAGTTATGAGAGAAGAGGAATGTCTATGAGAATTGGAAGAAGGGGCAGGCATCTTGAGTGGACTATAGGGAGGAAGTGAGATTGTGCAGAGGAAAAATAAGGCCCAACTTGAACTCAGATAGGCCAAGTCTGTGAAAGAACAAAAAATCTTTCTACAAATACATTAACAGCAAAAGGAGGACCAGGGAGAATATTCAATCCCTATTGGATGCAAATGTAACAACTGTCACAGGGGATGAGGACAAAGCTGAAGTATTTAATGCCTTCTTTACCTCAGTCTTTAATTGTAAACAAAGTTGTTCCCTCTGTGGACAAGGAGGAAATGGCCTCAAGCTGCACCAGGGGAGGTTCAGGTTTGACCTCAGGAAAAAAATTTTTATGGAAACCATCATTGGGCACTGGAACAGGCTACCCAGGGAAGTGGTTGAGTAACAGTCCCTGGAGGTGTTTAAAAGATGAGTGGATGAGGTGCTGAGGGGCATGGTTTAGTGTTTGATAGGAATGGTTGGACTCGATGTTCCTATGGGTCTTTTCCAACCTAGTGATTCTTTCCAACCTAGTGACATCTACTTTAATGGTCTGCTTTATAAGGACCAGAGTACTCAATATTTTCCAGGTAACAGTTCTAATAGATGTGAAATTCTGTAGGAAGCAAGCATGATGAGAAAGGTAACAAGTAGTATTTACCTACAGTAATTATGAGCCTTACTCAGAACAATAGTTCTCTGGACACAGGGTACAATTCCTACAAAATACAATGCTGGAGTACAAATTTTGCAGGTACTGCTTAATATATGCCAAGTCCTCTGACTTCAGATGAAATAGCAGGAAAGGCTTCTGTTGTGATTTGGAGTTTTCTAAGCAGAGATATAAATTTATTTTTGTTTTGAAACCTCAACTCACCAATGTGTTCTTCTGGTACAACCCACTAAGAGGATGAGAGTAGAATAAATTACTTCATCAGGCAATATTTCTACCAGTAGTCAGTCATTCTGGAGCTTACAAAGGCATTGGGCAGTAATTCTTAATAGTCTAATCTCTTTTGTTTGATTGAGTATAAAGCGGATTGAAAAATCAATATTCAACTGATGTACAAGGAAAAACGTCAACAGTAGAAATGGACAAATGCATAGAGAAATGAAATAAAACCTCCCATGTGTATAGTCCAAGGAAAACAAGAAAATGTGTTTGGAAGTTTTTGTGATAGTGGAGAGGTTTGAATTAATACCACGGCAGTAACACAGTTCTGAATGCATGTTATGACAACATTAACAAAATCTGTTAGTACAGCTACTACCTCTGACTTTTGTCCTGTTTTGCAGACTGAATGCCCTCCTGGCTCTCCACTGCTATCCTTTTTCCCAGGGTTGTCATAATGATGTCTTTGGACTGTAAGTGAGAAACTAAAGGCAATATATCATCAATTTCTGTGGTGTTCTGGTGGAGTCAGAAGGAGAGTGGGAGGAAATACATAGGTTCTGCATGAAGTGGAGGGGAAAGAATAGTACTGGACTAGGTGATCCCTTACTGCAATGGGGTAGGATAGCATCCTTGCATCTGTAGAATCTTCCTTGTTTGTTTAGCCATTATAAAAACTTCTTGGGTTTTGGAACTGTCTGAAAAGGAAATACGCAGAAATCTGACTAGTCATAGAACTGCAACATTAAAGTATGACTACTAAAAGCATTAGTCACATCAAATAGTCATCAAATAATTCCCAGAATTGGAACACTTGCATTAATCCTTTATAAAATTATTTCAAATGCAAGAGCTTACTGTCTTTCATTGTTTTGAATTTAAGTTTTTTCCTCTCTGTTTCTTCAGACAGAATTCTTTCTGCCTTCAGTAAAGGCCATCTGACACTTGAAATTATGCAATCAAAATAACACGTTGTTCTCTGCCAGACAAATTCTTTCTTTAGTTAGACACACCCCTGCAAGATGTTTTGATCTGGGCTGAACAACATGCTCTCTTATATTGTAAAGCCAGGTATAGACCAGAGGGAGAAAGAAACTTTGCTCTTTATTTTCTCTACATTTTTTGTAGAGGTTATTAACCACATTCATCCTTACTTGGTGTGCAGGTTGCTCCAAAGAAGAAAGCACAGATGACAGAAGAAGAAATGACAGTGGTTTGCTACCAGCCACAAGATGACAAAGGCAATATTTTTCAGAATGGCTTTCTCCAAACTAGCTACCAGGAAACTAGATGTTGACTTCCTCCTTGAATAAATAGAAGTACTTGGCAAAGATTTGCAAAAACTATTCTCTTAAGTCCATGAGGTATCTAAATACAGCAGAATTTTCCTAATTTGTGTTAGCTAAACAGGGTAATAATCATGCTAAGGCTGGAAATAATCTGTCATTGTTGGTGCATGCTTGAAGCAACAGAGGTTTTCACAACACTCAGCTTATAAGTTGGTTTTTTTTTTTTTTTTGCTAGTTCATAAAGCCTGAAATTGGTAGTATGATTCTTCCTCAACTGAGGATTGTTTCACATATTGAGGGGCAGGGTGTTGTGTATGTGGAAGATGAAGAACAGACTTTAATTCTTGCGAATTGGTTGGTATCTTCTTTGGGGTTGATAATTACTTTCTTGTTTGATTTGGATCCAGTATCAGGAACTGAGTGCTATAAAAATCGCATTCCCTCTTTCATCAGTGAAGTAGCTAGAATTGAAAGTCACGGATTGAGAGACCTTGAATTGCAACTTTCTTCCTTACAATCAAGCTGAAATTTTGAAGCTGTGTTTGGCCATCTGATTGGTTTAGAGTGCTCTTCACTGCTTATTGCATCACATTTTTGTAGGAAATATTGTTGCATCTCTTATTTTTGATACTTCAGTTCTACCATGTTTTATGGTATACTCAGTCTGTATTTTGCTCTCATCAGCAATTTACATCAGCAATACTGACTGAGTCTTGTAACTTGTCTTGTATGTCTATGTTCAACCATAAGAAGTCATAAGATTTCTCTTACTGATTATTCCAGTTATGATCTTTTTTTCCAATTAGTCCCTGTTATAGTTATTACGTAGACAAGCAAAGGTATGTCAGTTTAAAGCTACCAGGGGTCAGGGAGGGACTCACTGCTCAGAAATTAGAAACATTACCTTTCTCTTTATGTAGCTGCCGTAATGTTTCAGAGTTTCATGTTGGATTTCATGTCCACTTTTGGATATTACCCTTCAAGAAAGGTCCAGGCAACATGAAGGCAAATCAGTAAAGGCCTGAGAATAGTTAGAAATCTTGAAAATATGACTTACCAGAAAAACACTGAAGTAATTCTAGCTTTCTAGGAAAAAGAAAACTGGAAATAGATACCGTGATGACCTTGTAGCAACTAAAAATCTTCTGAAATAAAGAAAAGTATATCCCCTTCGTAGTCATATAGTATAGGACAAAAAATAATAAGCTTATGCTTCAGTCAAGGAGGGTTTGACATTAAGAATCAGTTTCCTGATGTTAGGGGCAACTGAATCATAGAATCATAGAACAACCAGGTTGGAAGGGACCCATCGGATCATCTAGTCCAACCATTCGTATCAAACACTAAACAAAGTCCCTCAAGACCTCATCCACCCGTGCCATAAACACCTCCAGGGAAGGTGAATCAACCACCTCCCTGGGCAGCCTATTCCAATGCCCAATGACCCTCTGTGTGAAAAACTTCCTCCTAATCTCCAACCTAAATCTCCCCTAGCGGGGCTTGAGGCCATTCCCTCTTGTCCTGTCCTTTGGGAGAAGAGCCCAGCTCCCTCCTCTCTACAACCTCCTTTAAGGTAGTTGTAGAGGGTAATGAGGTCTCCTCTCAGCCTCCTCTTCTCCAGGCTAAACAACCCCAGCTCTCTCAGCCGCTCCTCATAGGTTCTGTTCTCCAGCCCCTTCACCAGCTTCATCGCTCTTCTCTGGACTCGCTCCAGAGCCTCAACATCCTTCTTGTGCTGAGGGGCCCAGAACTGGACACAGTATTCAAGGAGCGGCCTCACCAGTGCTGAGTACAGAGGGAGAATCACCTCCCTGGACCTGCTGGTCGCACCATTTCTGATACAAGCCAGGATGCCATTGGCCTTCTTGCGTACTAGAACAGGTTAGTTTATAAAGAAATGGAATAATCTTTTGCTATTTAAGGTTTTTAAAACCAGATTAGCTAATGCTTTCCAGTAATTATGTAGTTATACTTGATCTTGTCCAGGGGCAAGAAAGCACATTACATGTCATTTTGAGGTTCCTCTAGGCTTTTGTTTCATGTATACTTACCAATATCAAGCAAAGAAAAGAAAGGAGGATTGACCAGGTTGCTGGAACTGGAAAGAATCTTTCCTAACTGAACTATAGTCCAGTTATAACACACACAAGTCAGAACATAAAGTTGTGCAGGAGTAACTGGGAAATGATATGTAAAAATGAAATTACCCCCGCCCACTGTATATATAAAGTGGTGTGTGATTAGTTTGAATCAGTATGCGTATTCTTCAGCAATTACTATAAGAATTGCTATAAATTATACTCTAGAAGGATATCTTGCAGTTTTCTAATGTGCAGACTAATTGACCTCCTTTCTAATCTATTAAGTTGTGACACTGGAAGCAAATTAAGTCCAATTCATTGTACAAGGCAATAAGATTGCCTTAGATAATTTCTAAAGGGTTTTATCCCTCCAATTTAAGTATTTTCCCATTGTAATGGTTCAATGTCTGCAGGGTTTGTAGAATACCTACATAATTTTGCATTGCGCTAAATTGCTCTCTTTTCTCTGAGCCTCGAGCACTTAATGTACACACAGATAAAAGGAAATCTAACCACTGATGAGGCACACCAGAAAATCACATCTGTATCAGAAATCTTTGTGTATCTCAATTTCACACTTCAACCCATTAAACAAATAAGTAAAAGCTGAATGGCAATGCAAAGTTTTTTATGATATGTGATATGGCAAAATAGAAAACAGACTAGAAAAACTATCCACAGGAATACCAAAAAGGACTGCTATAGCAAATAGTGATGATTAGCTCCTCATTTTCCCTGCACTAATTAAAAAAGAAGGGATGAAATCTCTTCTGAGAAATTCAGAAATTGTGGCAGCTGGGAGACTTGTGACTCCTCTTTCAGCTTTAAAACTGTCACCAGGAGTCATAGAATCATGTAGGTTACAAAAGACCTTTCAGACTGAGTCTAACTGATAGAATTATAGAATCATAGATTGCTTGAATCATTCCCTTCTCTTAACAGGAGGAAGCTTTCAGTTTCAACTCTAATCCTGTCTATTTTTCACTACCTGCTGGTAGGGAGACCCAAATATGGTTATGACTGATACCTCAGAAATGAGATAGTTCCAAAGATTGTTGTATTTGTTAAACATAATGGAAGAAAATTTTCAAAGGAGCCTTATGCACTAGTGCTGTAAATGTGATACATGGACAGGACAAGAGGGAATGGCCTCAAGCTCTGCCAGGGGAGGTTCAGGCTCAACATAAGGAAAAAAATACTTCACTGAAAATGTTGTTAGGCACTGAAACAGGCTGCCCAGGGAGGTGGTTGACTAGCCTTCCCTGGAGTCATTTAAGGTGTGGGTGAATGAGGTACTGAGGGGCATGGTTTAGAGATTTGTGGGAATGGTTGGACTTGATGATCCAGTGGGTCTCTTCCAATCTGGTGATTCTATGATTTTATGTTCTTTAATTGCTAGATAGCTATAGGTAGATAAACAAGTTCCTGCTTCATCCACTTGAAAAAACTGTGTGTTGTTCTGTTTCAGGATCAAAAAGCAAAGACTTGATGGTGCTCTGGAAACATGACTTTAAACAAGTGTCAAATAGAAAAATATGAGGGTAAGTGTATCAACTTTTACCTGTGCTTACTAAAGCCTTTAGTGTCTTTGAGTTATGGCTAGAAATGTAACAAAAATCTAGATTATTATTGTTTTTTATTATGTTTCTCTTGATGTGCTTTTGTTCTGAAATGCATCTAAATAAATTTTGCGGTGATCAGCTGGTGACTGATTGCAGCAAATGTGAAAAATAGAATTAAAGAGGCAAAAGGTCTTTAAGGGGTCTTTTCAATTTCTACAGGACCACTTGCTGGTTCATATGTGCATTTAGAATGCTAAAAGAAATACTGTTTGTGTGATGCGGTTTACTGACAGTGATGAATGACCAGTGGAGTTCTTTTAAAACTGCTTACTCTTTGGCAAAAAAGTGTAATCTTACAATCATAGAATCACCAGGTTGGAAAATACCTCATCAGATCATCCAACCATTCCTATCTGCCACTAAACCATGTCCCTGAGAACCTCATCTGCCCGTCTTTTAAATACCTCCAGGGAAGGTGACTCAATCACCTCCCTAGTCAGCCTGTTCCAGTGCCCAAGGACCCTTTCTGTGAAAAAAAATTTCTGTTGTCAAGACTGAACCTCCCCTGGCAGACCTTGAGGCCATTCCCTCTTGTCCTGCCCCTGTCACTTGGGAGATGAGACCAGCTCCCTCCTCTCCAAAACCTGCTTTCATGTAATTGTAGAGAGCAATAAGGTCTCCTCTCAGCTTTCTCTTCTCCAGGCTAAACAACCCCAGTTCTCTCAGCCACTTTTCGTAAGACTTGTTCTCCAGCTCCTTCACCAGCTTCGTCACTCTTCTCTGGACTTGCTCCAGAGCCTCAACATCCTTCTTGTGGTGAGGGACCCGGAACTGAACACAGGATTCAAGGAGCGGTCTCACCAGTGCTGAGTACAGAGGGAGAAGAACCTCCTTGCACCTGCTGGCCACATTGTTTCTGATACAAGCCAAGATGCCATTGGCCTTCTTGGCCACCTGGGCACAATGCTGGCTCATGTTCAGTCAACTGTCAACCAACACCCCCAGTTCCTTTCCCTCCAGGCAGCTTTCCAGACAGACTTCTAGTTTGTAGCACTGCATAGGGTTGTTGTGTCCAGAGTGCAGGACCTGGCACTTGGCCTTGTTGAACCTTATGGCATTTGTCCCAACCTAGTAGTCTAGCCTGTTCAGATCTCAATGTAGACCCTCCCTGACCTCTGACAGATCAACACTACTTCCCTGCATAGTGTCATCCGCAAACTTGCTAAGGATGCACTTGATGCCTTCATCCAGGTCCTTGATGAAGACATTGAACAGGGCTGGACCCAGCACTGAGCCCTGGAGAACCCCACTTGGAACTGACCTCCAACTGGATTTAACACCATTTACTACCACTCTCTGAGATCAGCTATCCAACCAGTTTTCCACCCAGCAGAGCATTCACCCATCCAGTCCAGAGGCTGACAGTTTCCTAAGCAGAATGTTATGAGAAACTGTGTCAAAGGCTTTAGTGACGTCCAAGAAGACTATATCCACAGCCTTTCCTTTGTCCAGTAGGCGTGTCACCTTGTCATAGAAGGCAATCAGGTTCTTTTGTTAGGACCTGCCTTTGATGAATTCTTGTTGACTGGGTCTGATCACCTGAATGATTTGTAAAAGATATGTCAAGAGGTAATACTAAGCAAAGCTTTTCTTTCTAGGTGCTTGATTTCTGGTTTGAAAGGAAAATTACAAACCTTTCTAATTCAAAGCCTGGCTTGCTAGTCAAATATTTGCCCTTTGGTTTGTCACTGCAAATCAGGCTGACTGCTAGCTTTCAGTCTTGCTTGATTTGCAATGCATTGAAATAATCAGAGGGGTTTTTTTTTTCCCTACTTCTAACCACTTTCCCCTTCCTTTTATTTTGTGAGAAATGCTGCAATACTACTTTTGAGTAAACTAATCCAGGTCTTATGTAATTTAGAAGAATTTGATTGCATTAAAGAAAATGGAATTAAGCTGTTTGCAGAGTACACTCTATTATTTAGAATAGAGACAGTTTTGCGCTCAAACAACAACTTTGGTCATAAACCTAGATCTCAGATCAAATTTTAAAAGTAAGTGATAGCTTTGGGTACTTCCACTTCTGGAGGTGTTGGAAGCTTGGGAGCATTTCTGAAAATGTGACATAGGAATCCTAGTTGATGAAGTAATTCTGAAATTCTAACCTATTATCATCAGTCAACACAAACAAAGAAACAAAACTTACAGAAATAGATAGTGGATATTACTTGGAACTTTAATCTAGGAATAAAATTCTTACTGATAGCACAGAAGTATTTAAGGAACAATTGCTAGTGAGTAGTTAAATTTTGCTAGCTTGTTTATCAATAACAGAATTTAGAGCTTTCTCACTGTTGATCTAGCCATCTGATAGAAATTTAACTCCTTTACATAGCAGTGTCATAAATGTTACAATACTACTCTCAGAGGCTGAAAAAAGGCTGTTCTGGAATAAAATTATAACTCTGACATAAAATGTTAATGGATGTGAAAAGCTTTTCTCTCAGGCTTTTCTTTCTCCAGAAAGAACTTGGATTATCAAATGAGAATCAAGATATTAGTAAGTTTGTTTAACTTTATTTGAGTCTGTTGTAGTAGATGTGTTGTAAAATAATAATAATAAAGCAATGTGATTTGTGTTCCTAGCATTAAACCTGTTCTGCTTTATTTCATTTTTGATAGAATTACCTTGAAAAGAAAACATGTAGCATTGTGAACAGCCAAACCTATTTATTTATGTGCAGATGTCATTTCACAGCCTTTACTTAGCAGCTACTAATTATGCCAGTCTCATCCAGGGCATGACTGAGCCATTAAAATGGTGTTTGTTTGAATCCTCATTTCTTCCAGAAACCTAATATTTGAGAGATTATGTGTAGTATTCTGCATCATGTCTTCATCTTCTTTGTGGGACAATGCAGGAACAATGAAGAATCATTTCCTGTTCTGTGTCCCCAGTCCCCTTGTCATGGAAGGGAATCAAAGAAAGATCAGTGTCTATACCTAGAAAAATGCAGTTCAATGGTGGGATAAAACTGAAGTTAAACACCAGCAAACGCTATGATACACCATATGTTTTAGTTGGTCATGAGGTTGTCCACTCCTCCATCTTCTTACAATGCTCCTGCAGAGGTGTGTTTGGTGTGACTAAGGTTCCTTTCTTAGCGATCATGGTCTGCCCTGGGATGTGGGGCACAGCATACCCAAAGCAGAGATGGTGTCTGACATTTTGCCAGAAAATGGGGACCAGGGTGAGTTATCTAGGCTATTTGCCTCACCCTGGACAAGGATCTTGCTGCTGTTTTGGCTAAGTAAGGTCAGACTGAATGCTTCTAGGTTTCAACAGTGCTAGCAAAGTAGACTGCAAGATGTGCAGCCAAGAGGGAGTTGCTTGTGTGTTGAATAGCCCCAATTTCAGCAAGGGCAATTTATATGGAGTTGGAGCTTGGACTATAGCAGCAGACTTTCATATGGAGAGGGCCTAAGGCCCCTGTTGGCCTCTGCTGTTGTCAAGAAGGATAAAAAGATGATAGATGGATGACACGCAACAGGCAACTCACTTGTGAGTGCTTTTCATCAGCATATTGAAGCAGCATACTGAGCCTGACTTAGTTTACTCAGCTTGATGAAAACCCAAGCTGGAGGATTGTCTTTGCCCTGTGTGGCTTACAAACAAAATTGGTAGTAAAAAGGTTTAGATACCATCAGTCTTTTGTCAAGGAGTAAATCTAGTTCACATGGCCTCTAGGACTGTATACTAAGTGCCAGAGGCCCTTCTGCCTCCAGTGTCTAATAATGTCACAGTTTCTGTAGGACCTGTGGCTCATCTTCTCCTGGCTCTCCCTGACTTGGACAAAGTAACTTCATGTTGGAGAATGCACAGGATCTCAACTCTGTTTCAGTTTTCTCTACAAGATGCTTACAGCCCTGACAGCTAAGTTATTTTTTTACCTGAAGTGTGAGAAGAAGAAGCAATTTTAATGTCAGTTTTCTAGATTAATTTTTAATGGTGGTCACTATGTCTGAATGTACCTAATCAGATATCTTCAAATGCTACACAGAAAATACCCAGTCTGGAAATAAGCATTAGCCAGATAAAGATGGACAATTGCACAAGAAGTCAGGCTTAGAAGAAGGTTAACAGTAGTGTTTAGATGTCATTCAAGTTAAGTAAGACATAATGACAGCTACAATGCAGTGATATTTGTGCACATCTCAGTCTTTGTAAAATACACATAATTCATACAGGGAGTCTATATTTTGATTTTCACAGGACCTCATTCACTTGAGGTCTGAATAGATCTGGATATAAATGTTTGTCCTCAGACGGTGCTGTGGAAAACTTCAGGACAGTAACACTGTCTCCCATTCCACCCTACTTTGTTTTCTACAGGACCAGGCTGGGAACAGAACACTTCATCTGCATCAGATAATACTATGAATAGTCTTTAACCTTTGACATTTCTTGAAACCTAGAGAGAGTACAATGACAGTTCTTCCCATAGGGAGCTGAGAAGGTCCTAGAAGAGAGTTTCTCTATCTCATGAGTGTAAGGAACAGTCCATATAAATACATGTTAATTTATGTATATATGTATTTGTATATGTGTATGTGTACATGAACGTAAGGAACTAGGAGCAATAATTAACACAACTGGTTATTGATTTTTTCTATGTTTTAGGTAGTTGCATTAGTCTTTAAAAAGGGCTTGAGATCTTTGCTTTAGATAAGATATAAAAATGGTTTGCATCTTGAATGAGCTAGAGAAGAAAAAAGTGAAAGGAGGAAAAATAAACAATTTCAATAATAGTATGCACATGTCCCCTCTACACTCACTTCTTTTTCAACTAAACCCTCTATTGAGTATGTGATCAGTGCAGAAAACTTGCTGATAGCTTAAACAAACACATGGCAATTAAATAGCTTGGAATGGTATCCCTGACAAACTATCTCTTTTTAAACTATGTGTTGGCATCACTTAGTTAAGTTGCATGTCCACAATGAAAGGGTTTATTGTGTACTGAGTGTGAAGATGCTCTTTCCTTTTTTTAATTTTTACATGACCGTTCTAGTCCATAGAAAATAATCTGATTTCTTTAACATCTGCATTTTCCTTCTGTAATTCTCTCTGACTACATCTAGTCGTTGAATGGTTTAGAACAGCTTGAATGCTTTACAGGCCTGAGGTTGCCTGCAACTGCCTGCATCAAAGCACGGTTTCCCTGCAGGTAAACAGTTTTTAATTAATGCTTTTGAGCAGTGTTTGTTGACAGTTATTCCTTCACCATCTGAAGTTATGTGTGTCTTATTGGAAAAACACCCTCCTTACTGTTCATTAGCCAACAGTGATTTATGAAGAATGTTAAGTGTCCTGATAAATAAACAGCTCCTGATTCCAACTGTCACAAAGCTTTCAGAGATTCAGCTTCCTCTCTGACTGTGTGTCATTTGGAGAGATTCTCTACAGGCAGCCAGGCTGGCAAAGAACTGTAATAGTGGCTAGTTTTATTATTTAAAATCTAAGGCTCGGGCAGGAATGCTGGCTGCAAGGCGCTCCTGCATTTCCTCTAAACTCCCACATGGTGGCACATGCAGTTCAATCTAACAAATTTCTTCACCCACTTGTGCTTGGAAGGAAACCTGGCAATTTTGAATCTTTAAATGTCCTGCTAACTAGCTGTAGGAAAGCATACAGGAGTGCTGTATCAAAATGCCATCTTCCCCGTGCTTTCTGGACATTCCAGCTTCTCCTTGAATGTACATAACACCAACACTAGCTTTTTTTTTGGGGGGGGGGGGGAATATTTCGTTTCAAAAATAAAATTGTAGCACTGGTTCCTATACAGCACCAAATTTTGATTTTTTTTTTCCTTATTAAAGCTATTAAACCTTTGCTGTTTTCATACAGTTTGCTCTGTGTTCTGGTTTTTACTGGGATAGAATTAATTTTCTTCATAGTAGCTGGAATGGGGCTATGCTTGGGATTTGTGCTGAAAACTGTGTGAATTATAGAATCAGGAAATGGTTTGAGTTCAAAGGGACCTTAAAGATCATCTAGTTCCACCCCACCTGCCATGGGCAGGGACACTTCCCACTAGATCAGTCTGCCCAAGGCCCCATCCAGCCTGGCCTTGAACACCTCTGGGGATGGAGCAGACAGAGCTTCCCTGGGCAATCTGTTCCAGTGCCTCACCACCCTCCTCATGATTTTTTTTTTCCTTATGTCTAATATAAATCTGCCCCTCTCCAATTTATAGCCATTCCCCCTTATATTATCACTACATGCCCTTATAAAAAGTTCTTCCCCGTCTTCCTTGTACACGCCCTTCAGGTACTGGAAGGCCACTGTAAGTTCTCCCCAGAGCCTTCTCAAGGCTAAAGAGCCCCAACTCTCTCAGCCTGTCCTCACAGCAGAGGTGCTCCAGCCCTCTCATCATCTTTGTCGCCCTCTTCTGGAGCTGTTCCATCAGTTCCATATCCTTATACTGGGGATTCTGGAACTGGACACAGTACTCCGGATAGGGTCTCAAGATGAATAGAGAGGGAGAATCACCATCCTCCACCTGCTGGCTACACTTCTTTTGACGAAGCCCAGGATATGGTTGGCTTTCTGGGCTACGAGAGCAGATTGCTGACTCACGTCAAGCTTCCCATCAATGAGCAACCCCAAATTCTTCTCTGCAAGCTACTCTTTACCACTTCATCCCCCATCCTGTATTGAAACTGCAGATTGTTCTTGATAGTACAAAGACATTTTTGTTATTGCTGAGCAATGCTCACTTAGTATCAAGACTTTTCTGCTTCTCACACCACCCCACCAGCAAGGAGGCTGGACATGTGCAACTTTTTTCTTTACCTATTAAACTGTCTTTATCTCAGCCTGTGAATTTTCTCGCTTTTACTCTGAACTCCCACTCAGAGGGAGTGAGAGTGGCTGTAAGGGGCTCAGTTACCACCTGGGGTTAAACCGTGACACACTGTTGCTTCTAGAAAAGGAAGAGAAAACTTACGTCTAATCCTCTAAAAGCTGGGATATAAGGGAGGCATAAATGCATTGAATGTAGTCTCAAAAGATGTCACGTCAATTGGAACTGTCATTGATGCACTCATTTGCAGTGTCCCTGTGTACTTATGCTATGGTAAGAAGCAAATATTGCACTTTGGCAATCCTGCATGTTAAGTGTATTTTGTAGGTCTGTCTGCAGTCATCCCTCAATGGGGAGACATTAACCCTTGGGAATACTCAATTCATGTTCTGTATCTTTCTCAGCAGCAGGAAAAGAAGGATTGACATACAGAAACAAAAAGAAAGTCACCAAGAAGTAAAATTAAAAGACTTCCTTTTGTAGCTCATGATCTTTGACCACAGGGCTGGTTTTCACCAATATAACTATGAAGACATTTTGAGAATAGATTGTGAAGTTTATGACATTATCATTGTATTGTACAAAGTGCCAGAAAATAAAGACTGAGATTTTCTATATCTCTCTTTGCAGTGGGAAATGACCCATCCTTTTCCTATATCTCCTCTACACTCTGTAGTCCTTATCATAAAGAAGAAAGCATCAGTTTGTCACCTTGCCCAGAAAGATCTCCATGACCCCTCCCTGGTGCTTTCTGATACATTTAGAATCATAGAATCACCAGGTTGGAAGGGACTCACCGGATCATTGAGTCCAACCCTTCCTATCAAACACTAAACCATGTTCCTCAGGACCTCGTCTACCTGTGCCTTAAACACCTCCAGGGAAGGTGAATCAACCACCTCTCTGGGCAGCCTGTTCCAATACCCAATGACCCTTTCTGTGAAATTTATGAGGGAGGAAGGTCTGGGCCTTCTCTTAGGTTCTTCTCTACACCTGTGAAGTCACCAAGAGCAGAATCTGGATCCAGTAGTGATTTTTTTACCAGTTTTGCTTTCTCATCCACCACTGCATCTGTCCTTCAAGAGGTAGATGTGTTAAAGATACTGCCTCCTTGTTCCTGACACTTGGCCATCCAGCAGGAAGGTGAGGACATATTTCCATCCATCTTGCTGAACCCACTGACACAGACCCTTGGGAGAGTCATCCTTTTTCCTTGTGGTTGCAATGGTGGAGAGAAAAGGCTAAGGAGAGCAGAGATTCTGGAAGAGAAAAGAAGAAAGATCAAATATTTGAGAAAAACTGAATATGAAAAGGCAAGATAGAAAATAAACACAACAGAGAGGGTAAGCAGAATGTTTGTTCTTGATAGATTTTTGGCATCCTTCACATGGTTTCATTTCACATGAAATATTCATAAGCCTAGTAATGTGAATTATTGGTTTTTAAGGAGATATTTTTCATTCCAGGAGAGTCTTTTAAGGGTTAAGAACCAGAAAATATATCTAAATTGTTAGTAAAAAAGTTGAAGCATTCAAACAGTTCTGATTATTAAATGTTTGTCCATTTATTTTTTCTTCCAGTATTAATGTGCTGAAATGTCTAGACAAGAAATCACAGAAAAATAAAATATTTCCTTTTGAAACTGAGATACTGGGACATAGCAATTGGAGGGAGGTGTGTTTGATTTTTTTGTTGGGTTGTTTGGTTTTTTTTTTTTTTTTTTTTTTTTTTTTTAACTGCTCTGTAATCTAGAGACTCATTAAAAGTCTTTTTTTCCCATCACCGATTCTGTCAACTCTATAAAAAATGTTTTGGTGAATACCTGATTAGATCTGTTTAATTAACACCACGAGTCAGTTCAAAATCCCCCTGTGTTTTTTTGATGCCCACAGAACCTTAAAAAGCATGTTTATTTCTGGTGCTTCTCTGAGTGGGACATGTGGTACCTTCAGAGTACTTTGCTCTGCTGAACACCTTTGTGCAAAGAAAGAATCACAACTTTCCTGGACTTGTGTGTCAGGTTTGGTTTGCTCAGCTAACAGGCAGACAGGTGACATCCTCTCACTTCCAGCATGTGTCTACTTTATAGAGACATATTTGACCTTTATAAATGTGGAAGTCCCTGCACTCTATCTGGACTCAGATATAGAGAGCAGCTGGCAAGGGGGGAAACACTTTTTAACAACTGCTGTGGTTTAATGAACATTGGACACTTGAGCTGATACTAGAAAGGACCAAGCCAACATTTTAGGCGAAAAGTCACTGAATGCCTTGTATTGAGTTAAGAATATGCTCAGAGAATGTATTTGGAGATCATATGATGTCATTGTGCCCAGTGGAGGCACCCAGGATTAAAGGGGAAGACTGAGGCACCTCTCCACTTTGCCCAATCTAAGCCCCAATAAAAATCATACTGCTTGAACTTTATGGGGGCAGGTTTCCCTCCAAACAGAGGAAGGAGGAAGCTTTGTGAATTCCTGCACTAGACAGCCGCCATGCCAGTTCTTCTGTGAAAGAGTAACATTGTCTTCATTAAATTACGACTTGTCTGAATCTGAAGCCTTGAGTTACATTTTCTCCCTTTAACTTAAGTCCAGTCACACAGGAGGTAACTACCCTGATTAGGGTAGTTGCATGAGAAGTTGCATGAGAAGCTGAACACTAATGTTAGTGTAAATGCTTGCAACTATTTTGGAGGCATTAACATAACACACTAGTTGGATAAATTAATTCCTGGATGGCATTAAATCTTCCATTTCAGTACTTGTACAAAATACGGTGAGCACAAAATTAAATGCACAAATATAAGCAGAGGGCATTAAAAAAAAAAAAAAAAAAGTGCCAGCTCAAAACCTGGTGCAAGCTGTCTCCTCTAGCCAAAGACATGTGGGAAGTGATATGTCTCTGGCTGTCCAGAGGACTGGTAAGCATGAAATAGATTTCCATCATGAAACTATCCATTCAATGCCCACATCAATCCTGAAGATCCCTTGCAGAGATGTGCTGCTAGGAGTGTGTTACAAACATCACGGTTTCCCCATAATGCCTGAGATAGCATCTATGCACTAAAATTCCACCTCTCAATGTATGCCACTTCATCTTGAGGGAAATTTCAAGGGGTAGGTTGTAAGAACTCTCAATAAATTTTAATCCATCTGTTATTGTGGAAATTAATTAAGAGATTAGGAAAGCTGCAGTGTTTAGGGATGTTAACTTGAATCACTTCCAGCATGAATTCATGCTCAGTCTACTTAACAAAACCAGTGACAGTGGAGCTCCACTGTGTCTTGTGGAAAAAAGTACTCAGTATTAAACACCTTCAAAAGGAGATCTGGGAAACATATGTGAAGATGCAAAGGAGGGGAAAACCTAATTAAGACATCTAGAAACCTTTATTTAAGTAAAATTAAATGTAAAGTATCTGTGCAAAAAGTACTATCAGAGACATGCAAAAACATTTACACAGCCACTTTCTTTATTAAAGACACTGTTCATGCCTCAGAAAAAGAAGCCAGCTTCCATACAGTGAAGTACTAAGCAGACATAATTGAGATAGAACACAATGCAAGTGTAAAATGGCATTGGTCTGTGTAGTGACCAGCAGTTTGAGCACATTAGCTGTCTGGGTAATGTCAATTGTTATGTGGCTACCGCCCAGATGCAGGCTTATCCAAGTGCATCTACATTTCTAAACAGTTTGAAGGGAGACAAAACTTTAGTAACACCTACCATTGTTTTGTGTGCTCTTATATGTAGATACAGAACTCAGATTACAATTTTGAAAACCAGATCCATTTAAGATCATCTAGGAATCTGCAGTTTAGATATTTATATGTAGTCAAACTGCTTATTCTACATGCAAGTCAATTTTAATATTTTTAAAAAAGAAGAGATATTTTACTGTTCTGCTATAAAACTAAATAACTAAGCAGTCTGAGAATTGGCAAAAATTTTTATTCATAACAGGAAAATATGAAAAAATAATAGATGATATGTAAAATCCTCATTCCTGATTGTTTGGAATTGCTGATTCAAAAGGAGAAGCACAACTATTTCTACTATACATATTTATAGTGCTGTGTAGTCTTTTATATTCACCTGTGGACTCAGACAATTCTATGTATGATTTCAGAAAATTAACACTTATTTTTACAATGCATCTGTTCTCCAAATGAATGGAAATTTTAGTCATTTCACTCAATGACTGGTTTCATGGTATGGCTGTAATATTAATGCCAGGTATTTTATGAAATACCTGAATAATGTAGGCATTTAATGAAATGACCAAATAGAACAGTCTAACAGGGTAATAGAATATTGTTGTGCCAGTCATTGTGTTGAGTGATTGAATCTCATTCATTCCACAGAATGACAGGTTACAGATGATAAGATGCACATTTAGGCTAACTCCTTTGCAGTTTGGATTTCAGGGTGCATCTTGCATAAATATGGTTGTTTAAAGCCAGACTGCTAGACACTGCCTCAGTTTCATGTTCCTATTACTGGCTCCCTGACATTTTCAAGAGTGTATTGGGAGAGAGAACTGCTCCATCTGCAGTCTACTCCTACCAAATCAAGCCATTAGTTTTCAGCTGTGTTATCTCCCTCACACAGCTCAGCTGTGTAAGTCCAAGTGCTAGGCAGGGAAGGAGGAGATGCAAACAAGGGGATGGCAAATTGCAGCATTCATATGGGGTCGAGCTGCCAGGAATCTGCATTTCTCCTCTATGCAAAAGGGAGCTTCAGATGTCTGAGAAAACAATGCTCAGTCTAGATGAAATATCCAGGAATGAGTGGAGCTTCATGGCTTGGCCACCTGTCTAAAAATCCAGCCCAGACCTTCAGGTTCTTGTACAAAAAATGGTCCAAACAGCATATTTGTTTCCAATGTAAATTGTGGAATGTGTTCTTGTGACAAGCATAGAGTAGAAATATTATATCAGACAGGTAAGGATGTTTACAAAACCCAATATTCTCTTTCTCAAATGGTTTAGGTGCTTTGTTTGCTCATTTCAGAATGAAATAACCACCAAAAGCCACTTACCAAGTTATTATTTTCATCAATCTCTTAATTATATGAAAACATCAGCACTTTATTTAGTCTTTAATTAGCATAATCCAAGAACAAAGTTCAGCCTGGGCAAGGATACAAACATATTGATTATCTGTCCTTTCGACAGGAGTCAAAAATCCCTTCTATGCAGTGTTTATTAATATATGTTCACAGGTATGGCACAGAAATCTATCATTGCAATCGACCTTTATTTTCAGCCAGCCAATAGCCATTGACCCATGTAGATAAATTATTGTAGTGAATTTTGCTGTTGCTTGCTGAGACTCTTACATCAATAATTGACCTATTAAATGCTTATTCTTTTTTTCCTTCTGTTTTTTCTTCGCTTTTGCCTACAAATCAGATAAAACTGATGCACACAGATTCAAACAAATATTTAAATAAGAAACAGATTGCAAATCAGTTTACTGTTTTCTGTTTCCACAGGGAAATATGGTACCTTTCTTATTTTTACCTTTTGGGGTCAGCAAAACATCCATTTTACTAACTTGAAAGGGAGAAAGCAGGAATAGTGTTTCAAATAAAAGGTACTTCAGATAAGGATTATGTCATCCTGTGGCTACAAGAGATGTCTCTCAGATCTGTAGATCCCAGTGAAATCTTGCCAAGTGATCATTAGACTATAATCTGCACCATAATATTTTGGTTGTGTTTTGAATCTAAACATATCAGTGTTTAGATATGATAATACCAGATTGTTATCTCTGTCCTACTTAAGATCTAGAGATCTCCTCCATACACTGGGTCTGAATCTTGCCTTTCCCATAGACTGTGAGACTTCCAAACCAAAATGTTTGTTGACCCAGTTCTAATAATGTAAGTAACTACTTCTGAATTGAAAAATCAAATAATTCTTAGATTGGCTTCTGATTTCTTTGTTACACAAAGATTTAAATTGATAAAGATAAAATGAATAGCACAAATTGTGTCAGTTTGTTGAAGTCCCCTGTGTATTCAGTTTGAAAAGGGCATGATTTTTAGGCAGCTTCAAAGCTGTATTCTTTTGTTGTTTCAGTGGACAAAGAAGGAGTCTTAGCAAGCAAGTGGCCTGGTAGTTACTGTGAGGAGCAAAGTGTAAATTCACGGGTGTAATTTCAATGCATGTCTTGTGCCATTGACCTGGAAAATCACTAAGTTTCATGTTTAGACTATTCCCCTTAATGTTACTGTTTGGAAGGAGAACATGAGTTCAACAGATAAGTACAGTGCCTCTTGAGTCCGATGGGATTATTATTAAACGCATGAGTTTGCAGAGGGTTTTGTGAGTTATTCACATATTTTTTTTTGGTTCCATATGAAAATAATAGATTAAGGATAAAAGATATTTTTCCAGAGCTGCAAGACAGACTGTTCATTGTGTTGTTTGCCCTTCCTTTATACATAACTGCTCCTTGATACTCATAGTGACTCTATTTACATTAGTGATTTTTTCTTCAAAAACATTAATACAGTTTTGAAACTTCTTTGTTAGGGCCCTGAGAGTAGTAATCAACCTTAAAGACTTTGATCATCCTCACCTGAGATCTCTACCCACCTCTTCACCTGAGCCTAGGAGACCTATTTTGGTTCAGCCAGGGGCCAGCAGTTCTAGCCTAAGCTACTATGGAGGTTTGCCTGTCTCTGCTTCCTGGATGGACCTTTGACCTGCATTGCAGCCCTGTTGCCAGTCCTTTCTTTAGCCCTATTTCCTTCAGCTACTTACAAAAAGATTTCATACAAAAAGTCTCTCCAGAGGCAGAGGACTTGATGGAAGAGTCAGAAGGCTGTTAATCCTAATGACTGCCACTGGGTGCAAGAAGACTAATGAGCAGTGCTAGGAGCTTAAGAAGGTGAAGGTCATGCTTCTGGAGACCTGTGATTGCTGTGTTTTGTGTGAGACTCAGTAGATGTACCCTGTTACAGAGATCCATAGTAGATCATTACATGGAAATATACCACCTAGTCTGTCTATTTGGACACCCTGGATGCTAGGACCTCTCTGTTGGACTGCTTAGAGAAGCCTGCATGTGCTGATGCCTTTCAAAGGTCTCCAGTCTGGGTCCTGGTAAAAGGACAACATGCAGGTACATCTAGAAATGATCCTCCTTTCCCTTTCCCACCCCACCTTGGGAGCTTCCTATGGAAATATCCTACACTGCCGTCCTGGTAGATGTGATGTTTTTCTTTAAATGTTTTAATGGGGAAAAGGAAGGATGTGTGTGAGGCTCCTTGTAGCATTAATGCATCATAATCAGAGGAGAGATGATGTATACCGCTGCTTTGCTAAGTGCAGGTTATCCTCCTGGGACTCTGAGGTTGGTCTCCTGCACCATGACTAATCAAGTCAAAAAAATACCCATCCAGTTTCCACCCTATACTCTAACTTAGTCCCTGCTATGATGTCAGTTGCACGTGCAGCCTTACCAAGGTATTAAGGCTCTCCTGCACTTTTCTGTCGCATTTCTGCTATGCATCCTTTCTTCCTTCTCTGAATTACGTGGCTATTGAACTGATGCTGTTGTTGTTGTGCTCCACAAATCAGTCCTACAGATTCTATCTCTGACCCTTTAAACAATAAGACTGACAAGGTAATCACATGAAAGGCAGACAGTGGTTGAGAGTGTGGCCTGAATTAAATAAGCCAGGAAGAATGGGACTCCACAGCACAACAGCCATTCTCCTAAATGCAGGTAGAGATTTCTGAAACTTCGTAAGAGAATGGCAAAGAAAGAGACTTACGACAATCAACTGTGGATGCAAAATTTTGGGATATCTTGCATCCTAAGGACTACACTGAAGGCTACATCTTCTAGACTCGATGATGAACAATACCTCAGCAACATGGACTTCAAGAAGGTGATGCCCTTTGTCCTTATCCTCAGAGAAAGGGAAACATTGGAGGCATTTATTCATTGAATGTCCTGTAACAGTTGCTGCAGCCAATGGATTAAGGACATGCCCCTGCCTCTATAGCACCTTATATCCAACATAGTCCTACTCAGAGTGAGCAGGCAGGAATGTCTCCCCAGTGATGAGAACATCAACAGTGTTGTAGCACTGAAGCATGTTTTCTTTAACCTAAACAATCAAGAGGTAGAGTGGAGAACTAAAAGTCCTGTCATCTGTTCTCATATGCAAAAGATAAAAAAGAAGGAATATTTGTAAATCTGAAGCTTCACTTTTGCTGAGAACATCCCTGTAAGTTTGGAAGCTGGATATGCAACAACAGCTATCTGGAAACCTACTTGTTTAATTGTGCACAGAAGCAGGCAAAAATTAGAAATAAAAAGAAAAAAACACCCTGAAAATGCAGTATTGATTCAGTTAAGAAATTCTGATAGGAAGACAAAGACTAATAAGGTGAAAAAAAAGTTAGTCTTGTTTACTATTGCACAAAAACATATTTTCATAGAATTATAGGACAGTTAGAGTTGGAAGGGACCTTAAAGATCATCTAGTTCCAGACCCACTGCCACGGGCAGGGACACATCCCACTAGGTCAGGCTGCCCAAGACCCCATCCAACCTGGCCTTGAACACCTCTGGGGATGAAACATCCACAATATCCCTGGGCAATCTGTTCCAGTGCCTCACCACTCTCATGGTGAAGAAATTTTTCCTTATGTCTAGTCTAAATCTGCCCCTCTACAGTCTATAGCCATTGCCCTTCATCCTGTCACTACAAACCTTTGTAAACAGCCCCTCCCCATCTTTCTTATAGCATCTTCAGGTACTGGAAGGTTGCTATAATATCTCCTCAGATCCTTCTCTTCTCCCGGCTGAACAATCCCAACTCTCTCAGCCTGTCCTCCTAGGGAAGGTGCTATACTATAGATGAGGTCTCACAAGAGAGGAGTAAAGGGGTAGAAGTTGAGGATTGCCCCGACTCAGGTGTAGGACCTTGCACTTGGCCTTGTTGAAGCTCATGAGGTTCTCACAGCCCCATTTCTCCAGACTGTACAGGTCATTCTGGATGACATCTCATCCTTCCAATGTGGCAACTGCATCATTCAGCTTTGTGTCATCTACAAACTTGCTGAGGGCGCACTCAATCTCCCTGTCTATATTATTGATGAAGATAATAAACAGCATGGGTCCCAGTATGGACACCACTTGTGGAACACCACTTGTCACAGATCTCTATCTGGACTTTGAGCCATTGACCACTACTCCTTGCATATGACCATCCAGCCAGTTACTTATTCCCTGAACCATCCACCAATCAGATCCATATCTTTCCAATTTAGAGAGAAGGTTGTTGTGGGGGACTCTGTCAAAGGCTTGTTAAGCACCTCAGCCCTCACTTCAAGTTGATGGTACAGAATCTTGAAGATGAAAAGTAATATTTATGTTTTGAGGTTTGTGTTTGTCAGTGTGGCTGTGAAGCAGGATAATTGTGCTTGCAGTAGCCAAGGCAAGGAATAGTGACAAATTGTCTTACTTCATTAGGATTTTTTTTATGCAACAACCTACAGTATTTTAGCACTTAGTTTGAAAAATCAATGGAAATTTGCACAGTGAACTTTAATAGACTCTGCTACATCTGTGGGGGGTAAAACCATCTCATTGTTCCTTTGTTTTCCTTATCTACAGTTCCTTAGCTTTCTCATTTCCCACAACGTTCAGTGTAAGAGGTAGTTACGCCAGAATTGCATTTCCTTTCGCTTTGGAATGAGCACAATCTAATATAATATGTTTGGAGTGTTGTCACACAAAATCTACACAAATATCTTAATCAATTATGTTTTTTATGTGTATTGCTTGTAGATTATGCACCTGTGTAAGTAGTCATAGTTCATGACACATCAATCCATTAAATAAATCATAAAATGCTATTATTCTTGTTTGAGTGATTCATGTAGTTAAGTAATATAGCCTTTTAGAAATTAGCATAATGGAGTCTTTTTCCCCTTCAACTCAAGTGAAAATTGTCCTTTCAGTGGGTATTTGTGGTAGGAAATAACCGTATTTGTATGAATTAAACGTGATATTGTCACAGTCACTGTACAAGTTACAGTTTATTTTATACTTCAGTCAAATATTTGCAGAAGAAATCAGTTTGCTATTTGCTTACCCTAGTGCTAAGGACTACTGGTAGGATACAAGCTAACACTGCTGTCCTTTCAAATGTACTGTGACATCTCAAGAGACTGCAAGTGATGAGGACATCCATTTGTGCTTCATCTGAAAAATAGTTTCTAGTAGTTGAGTACATCTGTGTGCAAGATATTGACTAAAAACAGGTATGAAGGGCAGAGCAAAAGAGGAACAATTTTAGGAGAGGATATTTCCTACAGGTTCACTACTGTGCCATTTGTTTTCATCTGTACTAGATTTCCTTTGGAGATTTCCCGTAAAATAAATAAACAAAATTCATTCTCACTAATAAGTTAATATGATTCAAGATGTTTCCATCACAAAAAAATATAAAATATGATTTGGTGCTCTAATCATAGTAAATACCACATAATTAATCTTCCAAATGAATGTTTCCACTCATCAAGATGACTAAATAACTTGTTGAGTAAAATCCTTAATTTACGTAAATAAAAGCCAATAACAGCTTCATCTTCCTTCATCTGATTATATTCTGGTTTTATATCCACATTTCATTGGCCACCTGCCACTCTTTAAAGGATAGGAGGTAATTAGAACTAGTGATAGTGCACTATTGTCATTCTTTTTTTTACAGCACAGATGCAGTTGGATACTATTATCATATCTGATATAATTTGTGGATAATATTATGTCTCTGCTGCTCATAAATTTAATTGGAAATGTGAATCAGTTCAAAATGCATTTTAATCTCTGCATCATAATACATTTTGCTTAACATACTGGTATTTCAAAGTTTCAACAAAGTGTGTTACACTGTGTGGAGACAGCAAATCCTCTGTTGTCTCTTATTGTTCTGAGTACACATATGTTTGTACAGATTTTTTTTTTACTGTGGTAAAATAATCTACTGTACAAAATGCAATTGAAAGAACACTGAAATAATGAAATTTATTATTAAATACTAATTATTACTCTTGTGCCTTCTTTATTGCATTTCACATGGATCAAGTGATCCTGCAGCACCATGATAAATAAGAAATTCCTGCAAGTAATGAATTTTTTAAGCGTAAATCTCTCTTCTAAAAATTACTGACCATCAACCTTATTTAAGGGCTCTGTTTTGTGTATTGTGGGTTTTTTAAATTCAGCTACTTCAAAACAAGCATAACAAAGCTTGAGACAAATAAAACTGTTCTGTAGAGAGGAACATGAGTATATTAGAAGAGAGATGAAGAAAATAAGGACATTCTTCTAATAACTGCTAATCAAAGGCACAATTTCCTTGATATATACTGAACACAAGGAATCTCCAGTGTAGCCGAGTTAAATGTTCCATCAGCCCCCACAAAGCTGAAACTGATCTGCATCCCAGATTCTGCAACAGTGAAAGCTTTTTCAACCAACTCTCTCTTCTTCCTGAAGGACACTACTTGTCTTGCTCTGTACTTCTCAAAGCATTGAGAAATTACTTTTTAATAATAAAGATTATAAAGTTGATGTTAACTTTATTCTAAAATATTTTTTACCTTTAAGCATTTCAGGGCTCACAATGGATACAAACACCTTTAAAAATATAATCCCCTGAGAGATATATAGGTTAGCTGTTTGTTCACTGCCAGAGTAAAAAATATTGAACATTTGAGTGTTACATATGGAGTAAACACTGAGTTCAGATGATCTTCATTGAAGAACCAAAAGCAAGATTACAATTTCATAATGTCACTTCTTCGGTGAGCATAAGTCTGTCTATTCATACTGTAATGTGGGAAGTTGAAGAAAGAAATGGAGGCATGTACTTTACATCCAGGTTACGAAAAGCCCAAAGCGTGAAAAATTTTTACTTTAAAAAAAAGAGACAGCTGGACCTGTTCCTTATAAATCACAGCTATGTATGCCACAAGATTAGTATGTTATGGGAAACTGGTATTACATGTCACTTAACTAGGTTTGTGTGGTCAAATGCCAGCACAAGGATTTGACTTTTTGATAAAAGAAAAAATCTGCAGTAGGAAACTTGAAAGAAATCTGCCTGGAGGTAGGTTCACGAAGACTTATGATGGCAAGAATAAGAAGGGATTGTTGTGAGTGTAGAAAGAAAAGTGTACTGTATGCAGACAACTTGCACAGAAGTTGTGCTGCAATTTTATAGCAGGAATATACACCATAAATATTAGCAGATACTTCAGGCTCATTAGGAAATTGTCATTTGAATTTTGGGAAATTGCTGCTACTGACATGTTCATCCAATTGATTATAGTAATTGAAGCAGCTTCTAGAGGGAAAATATATGGAGGAAGGGGGAAAAAACCCACCAAAAAGCCCCAACATAAGAATAGCAGCCCAGAACACTAATCAGATCCAAGTGGATTTGACTTGGAAAGGTGTTTCAATGAACAACAACCTATATTGCTTGAAAATATTTTTCTGTAAGCTTTCCTGTAGAAGTGTATTGTGTTACTAACAATGACCTGATTTTGATTTAAATAAATAAGAAAGATATCAAGAAATGACCACTTTGTCTGAAATTGTAATGCATGTCTTCAAAAAACTTGATTTCTGTTTTCAGGTTGATATTTCAGGGTGGTGCAATTAGTACCTATCTGCTTAGCTGCAGATGACAGATGTTGAACAGGACTGGAATGGATTTTCCCATCCTTCTTTTACACTGGAGGGACTTCACCCATGTAGTTTGTTCACATGTAGATCTGGTTGAACAACTGCCTGAGATACACTCATAGCCCAGGAATTATCCTTTTCCTTTATTGTGTGGAGGCTTTGTAACCAGTAGAAACTTACCATTTGTGCACCTTCTTTGCTTAGCTCAGATAAGTATACTTATCCAAGTAATATAAAACCCTAGGCTGCTGCTTCTATTAATCCCCTGATTTATCATTGAAGATATCTTAGGACTTGGCATTATGGCTAATCACATGGATAATTCTTTATTCCTCCTTTACTTAATTTGTTATCGGCTGTACTGTCATTTTCTTTTCTTTTACTTTACAATCAGATTAGTTTCATTTTAATCTCTTCCTAGATATATATTTTACTATTATTATCCCTTTTCTTTATCTTGTTCCATAGCGAAGTCAAAACATTTTCTACCCTCTTATATCAACATTCACTTGCATAGCATTCTTTAGCAATTCATGCTCTTTTTTTTAGATAGCTCAACTGATATGTTTTCTCTTAGAGAATTCTGGCATAAAAAAACTTTTCTAATTTCTTCCCATGACTGTACCTGAAGTACTCCTCTACTTGCCCCACCTCCCATCCTTACACATTAGCTACAGCTGTATAGTTGTTCTTCATTCTTTTAGTACTTAAATTGCCTTTACTTCCATTTGATCCTTTTCCAGTTGAACACCTTCGTCCTCTTTGTTCCTTCATCTAGTGATTGTGTGTGATCTGCTCTTTATTAGTTGCATATGTCAAACTTACCTGCTTCTTACAGATCAATACCTCCTTACAGCTGGATTTTATGCTTCTGATGCTGTCCGTATGAGCACATGCTGCCTTCGATACATAGTTGTCTGAAATTCAGTTATGTAGCATTTGCGTTATTTGTACCTACCATTCTTGGTTTTGCACAAGAATGAGATTATTTTAAACTAACTAACTGAATCCTAGTGGTTTTTTGCAAGCGCTGTAACACAATTTGCTATAGCTGATTTGCGTATGCAAACTGTATCCAGGGAACTATAGACCTGTCAGTCTGACCTCAGTGCCAGGGAAAGTCATGGAACAGGTGATCTTGAGTGCTATCATGAAGCACATGCAAGAGAACCGGGTGACATGCAAGTGAACCAGTCAACATGGGTTTACAAAAGGCAGGTCTTGCCAAACTAACCTGATCGCCTTCTATGACAAAGTGACTTGGCTGCTGGATGAGGGAAAGGCTGTGGATGTGGTCTTCCTGGACTTCAGCAAAGCATTTGACACAGTTTCTCACAGCATTCTGCTACAGAAACTGTCAGCCTCTGGCCTGGACAGGTGCACACTCACCTGGGTAGAAAACTGGTTGGATGGCCAGGTCCAGAGAGTGGTGGTAAATGGTGTTAAATCTATCTGGAGGCCAGTTACAAGTGGGGTTCCCCAGGGCTCAGTGCTGGGTCCAGCCCTGTTCAATGTCTTCATCAATGACCTGGATGAAGGCATTGAGTGCACCCTTCACAGGTTTGCAGATAACACTAAGCTGGGTGGAAGTGTTGTTGCGCTGGGGGGTAGGGAGGTTCTGCAAAGGGATCTGAACAGGCTGGACCACTGGGCAGAGTCCAGTGGCATGAGGTTTAACACGGCCAAATGCTGGGTCCTGCACTTGGGGCACAACAACCCTGTGCAGCTACAGAGTAGGAGAAGTCTGTCTGGAAAGCTGCCTGGAGGAGAAGGACTTGGGATTGTTAGTTGACAGTGACGGAACATGATCCAGTAGTGTGTCCAGGTGACCAAGAAGGCCAATGGCATCCTGGCTTGTATCAGAAATGGTGTGACCACCGTACCAATGGTGTAATGGTGCACGGGGGTTATTCTCCCTCTGTATTCGGCACTGGTGATGCTGCTCCTTGAATATTGAGTTCAGTTCTGGGCCCCTAACCACAAGGAGGATGTTGAGGCTCTGGGGCAAGTCCAGAGAATAGCGACGAGGCTGGTGAAGGGGCTGGAGAACAGGCCTTATGAGGAACGGCTGAGAGAGCTGGGGTTGTTTATCCTGGAGAAGAAGAGACTGAGAGGAGACCTCATTGCTCTCTACAACTACCTGAAAGGAGGTTATAGAGAGGAGGGTGCTGGCCTCTTCTCCCAAGTGACAGGGGACAGGACAAGAGGGAATGACCTCAAGCTCCATCGGGGGAGATTTTGGAACAGGTTGCTCAGGGAGGTTGTTGATTCACCTTCCCTGGAGGTGTTTCCTGAGGGACATGGTTTAGTGTTTGATAGGAATGGTTGGACTCGATGATCTGGTGTGTCTCTTCCAACCTGGTGATTCTATGATTCTAAGATTCTGTGAAGATTTCCCTCTGCTCCCAAAGGTAAAGTTCAAATCTTCTTTATAACTCACACACCTGAATAGCTGAAGAATTTTGGGTTTTGTCATAGAATCATAGAATGGCATGGATTGGAAGGGATCTTTAAGATCACCTAGTTCTAGCCTTCTTGCCACAGACAGAGATACCTTCCACTAAATCATGTTGCTCAAAACCTTATCCAACCTAGCCTTGAACACCACCAGGGAAGGCGCATCCACAACTTCTCTAGGCAACTTGTTTCAGTGTCTCAATACCTTCACAGGAAAATAAAATACTGTTCATAATATAAGCTAAATCTACCCTCTTTCAGGTTAAAACCATCACCCCTCATCGTATCACTGTACACCCTGGTAAAGAGCTTTCCTCTAGGCCCCTTTTAAATACTGGAGAGCTGCAATAAGATTTCCATGGAGCTTTCTCTTGTCTAAGCTAAATAGTCCTAACTCTCTCAGCTTGTCTTCATAGAGGAGGTACTCCAGCCCTCTGATCATTTTTGTAGTCCTTCTCAGGCTATACTCTGACAGATTCATATCTTTCCTGTGCTGAGGACTTCAGAACTGAGCACAGTAATTATTCCAGGTGAGGTCTCATGAGAGCAGAGCAGTGGGAGAGAATCACCTCCCTCACCCTACTGGTCCCAGTTCTTTGAATGCAGCCCAGGATATGATTGTCTTTCTGGGCTGCAAGTGCACATTGCTGGCTCATGACAAACTTCTCATGCACGAGCCTCCACAAGTCCCTCTTTTCAAGGCTGTTCTTAATCCATTCGCTGCCTAGCCTGCATTTGTGCTAGGGATTGCCCTGACCCAGGTGCAGGGCCTTGGATTTGGTCTTGTTTAACTTCATGGTGTTCACACAGTCCCAAACCTCACACCTGTCGATGTCCCCCTCTCCAGTGAGTCAATTAAGCCACAAAGATTTGTGTCATTGGCAACTGCTGAAGGTGCCTTCAATTCTACTGTCTGACAAAAAATGTTCAACAATATGCTTTTTTCACATGGGGAACGTCCTTGTGTTACAAAACTGCTATAGTGAATTAACCTCAATCTTTTATTGTGTCTTAGGAACAGAGACTGTTCCAAGGAAATGGTCTTAACCATGATTTTCTTGAGAAATTTGAAATTTCTGTTGGAAATTACTCTACTGGCAACTCACATAATCGTGGAAGACAGGAGTTCCCAGAGACCTGCTAGATTTTAGATTAGGATGTAATAATGACTGTTTAGTAACATCACCCCCTCAGAACTTCTGTGAATCAGAAGTGGAATTATTAGATGCCTAGAAGATTCAAGCTTCTCAAACACACAAAGAAAATTGAGCTTCTGAGTAGGGAAGATTCTGTGCTGCTCTCTTGGCTAATAGCACAAGCAAGCACATGACTCTTTCAACCACTGCTGCTTTGTTTATTACAGGTTACTTATTGATCTTTCTAGGTGTATTTGGGTTTTTTCCTAGTTTTTGTTTGTTTGGGTTTTTTGTTTTCTCTTTAGGCTTTGCATTCCTGCTGCTTCTAATGACTTCTTTCTGTGAATTAAAGTTCATGTTTGAAGACATGAGGCAAATGATGATTTGTAACACTTTTAATGTCAATTTTAGTTTAGTAGCATTTGAGAGCACTGGCAAATTTTGTTCTCTGCCACTGAGCTGTTGCACGGGGACTTCTGAAAGAAACAAATGACTTACACTGATTCTGCCAGTGTAGTCCAAATTTTTGATATACACCTTACACATTTCATTTGCAAAATATTTAGACCCATATAACTCTTCTCTCCTGCATTTGTGAAGCTGGCATACAAAATCTCATGCTTTTATGGAGGTGATAATCAACCCTATCAGTGATATTTTTGTCCTCTGGAGATGAATTTAAATAGTACAATTGCACAGAACACCTAGAAGTTTGCCTCATTCTCTAGAGGTATTCTGCCAAAGAACATGTCACGCTCTCCTTGTTGTGTTTGGTAAATGCTTTAAAAAGGTAATGAATGTACTTATGCTTTCTGAAGACAAGAGGCAATGCTTTCTGCTGTCTCAAGAGGCAATCTGCTGATGCTTTCAACTGTGGTATGAAAAGACTTTGTTTGCAAACCTTTGTGTGGCATTAATGAGATCATCTAATTAAGTCCATCTTAACATCCTTGCAGAATTCTCCTAATTAAAAGAATTTTGAACTAGATTTCAGTTAAGTAACCAAATCTATTTTTTTAACTCTTGGATGTATAATCCAAGGTTAAATGCTTGCATATACTAGTATTGTAAAATAAAGGGAATTCCCTCTGCCTCCTCTTTATTTTTAAGCAACCTTAAGGTAAAATATTTGCTCCAGTTTTCACTCTATAGTCAGTACTGCTGAAGACGTTCCTTAATGATATGCTAGTAGTTCTGCAACAAAATATTTCCACTGCCTAATTGCATAGATTTCTGAACTGTGGTGTATTTCCTGGATCAGAAAAAGCATCAGCTCAAAATCACCACTGAAGTTCCTTTGTTCAACAGCAACGTAACGTTTTCCATTGTTTCACTCCTCTTTATTAAAACATCTGAATTTTGAAGTTAGGTTTAAATTGAAAAATTAGTAATGCATAAGAGGACTCTGAGTCATATCTCCTAAAATTTGTTTCTGAGAGTAACGTGGAGGACTTTAATATGCCCCAAAATTGGACTTGAACTGGTGTTTCAAAGCACTAGGGAAGAAATGTGCATAGATTTTCCACTAATTTCCTTGCACTTCAGTGTGTCCTACTGCCATAGTGCTCAGCCTTTCAAAGTTGTCTGCTCTGTAGAGTTTGTGCCAAGGATACCATTTTAATTAGTACATCTTTCACTTTACCAGCTCAACATTAGATCAGTAATGAGTTTTTTCATTTAGTATTGGGCCAGTTCAATACCACAGAGCTCTCTAAAATAAAGTGCTTTGGAGTGGGAAATATATGTAAATAACCGATCTAATCAACAGAAGATCAAATTACAGCTTTACCATTAAGTTGTATACCCTATGACCATTGATAAAGAAGAATTAGAAGTGGTAGTAGACAATCAGAGCGAATGCAGAATTTGAAATAGAAGTAAAATGTTTTTCAATAGCACATCCCAGGGCAGAAATCAGAAAATAAAACATAAGCTAGCAGTCTGAAAGGCTGACAAACCACAGGTAAGCACCACCAGTTAAAACATAGCATAACATGTAACTACATTAGGAGAGTAGACAAAATATAGCAGAGAACTTGGAGGTGAAATAACCACAGATGATCTTCCCCTTCAAGCCTATCTCTGACTCTAGAGCCTAGAGAGTGTTACTTTATTTTCTTTCATTAGTAATAACACACTATTACTTGTTCTTGAGCTATGAAATCAATGGGAATGTGTTGCATCTAGTGATAGGGATGGTCACTTTGGGAGGAGTACAACAAGAGCATTAGGAACTCAACATTTAATATTTTCAGTAAAAAATGCTTGCTTAGAAAGGTTTATTGGTTTTGGAGGTTTTTCTTTTGAGTGGATATATCTTATCCTGCTGTAACTAAGACTAGGACTGAAAGTATGAAAATCAGATCTTGAACATGAAGACGGATTCAGGAAGAAAACTAATACTATACTGGGATATTTCTCATTATTTGAAATAATTTTATTTAATATGTATGAAGAAACTTGGCCTTCCCCCAGCAGCGCACACAAAGAGGAGTAATATGGGTTATTTACCCTACGGGGCTTTGGAGAGGCCTGATAGAATTGTCTGAATAAAGGTTTGTTTATTACTGTTCTCCCTGGTCAGTACAAGCAAGCATTGCCTCTTACTTAGCTTAGACAGCAAGATTAAAATCACAATATGTGGTAATGGAAAGGAGATTGATGATTTTGGTGTGCTCAAAATCAGTTTATATTCTGCTGACCCGGACAGTTGTCACTATTTCTGCTATGTTGCCTGGGACTCTTTCATAGCTGCCTAAGAAGCTAGGAGACTTGGTTAAAATAAATGACACCTGGGTCTCCAAATCCTTCAGGTAATATGCAAAATTTCAACCTTGGCCCATCTGCATCTCAGATTTCCTAATAAGGAAAAACAGATTTGCAGCATTTCATGTCTGATATTAGGACAGAAAGCTTTCTGTCACTGGAAAGATGTTGTTTTAGTGTAGGGCAGCTGTGTAGGGAGATAAATTGTCTCTTGGAGCAATAGTTGGATGGATTAACTGCTTTGGAACTCTTTTTTTTGTTATCTTTGTACAGATAATCTTGTAGGAACTCCCCCTGTGAGGTCTGATGACACACAAGACAATAGCGAAACTGTCCTCTACTATGACTACTGAAAAGGAAACATTACTCTCTACAACTACCTGAAAGGAGGTTGTAGAGAGGAGGGAGCTGGGCTCTTCTCCCAAGTGACAGGGGACAGGACAAGAGGGAATGGCCTCAAGCTCCACCAGGGGAGGTTTAGGCTGGACATTAGGAAAAAAATTTTCACAGAAAGGGTCATTGGGCATTGGAATAGGTTGCCCAGGGAGGTTGTTGATTCACCTCTGGAGGTGTTTAAGGCACGGGTGGACAAGGTCTTGAGGGACATGGTTTAGTGTTTGAGAGTAATGTTTGGACTCGATGATCTGGTAGGTCTCTTCCAACCTGGTGATTCTATGATTCTATGATTCCCTCAGTTTCCAGATGTTGCAAGATACTCTTAAGATTTAGGTTGAAGTTGAGATAATATTATACAAAGAAAAATTTTAAAGATAAAACATAAAGATGTTAAAACAAGTGCTTATATTCTATTATTAATAAGCCAAGAGAACATAAACTGCACGTTTTTAATTCATTCTTCTAACTTATGCATTCACTTTGATTATAGGGACATAATTAAGATGGGTAATTACAAACCCTGTGTTTCCTAGTAACATATTCGTGCAATAGTAGCTATGGTGTTTTACAATATCAAGCTCATATATAAAGCAAATTATCTATTTAGTTGGAATGATATCACTAGAGCCAAATTAAATTCTCTGATAAGCACAGCTATTCATTAGTTGGCTGCACATTATCTAAAAGCTACTTGCATCTCAGTAACAAAGTTGGAATATTATCCTATCCTAGTTATATTTGCTTTCAAAAGCTTAAACACAAGTTTAACTAGATCAGTTGAGACCATTTTGTTTTTCGATTTCCTAATTAACTTGAATTAAATTGCTGCTGACACATCTGTCTTAGAGTTGGTTTCCCTGAGCTTCTGACCTGCTGTAAAATTTCTTTCTTAGGCTGGCTACGGTCTACTTATGAAATGACAGAGGAAAAAGGAGTTTACAGTAGGTAGCTGGGTCTGTTCCCCTTGAATCAATTATTTTGCGCTGTTGAATTTTAAAATACACTGTTATTAGTATATTGGGTGCTGAACATGCTGGAGATGTGTCTTCAGGTATTTAAATCAAAACAAATAAAATATCGACTAAGCTGAAGTTAGTAGCTCACTGAATTAAACCGAAGTGATTTATTCCTGTTTCAAAGAATAGATATGTAGGAATTTGTGCCAGTTAAAACCAATGCTTAAAACTCCCCACTTTCAATTTATTTGGTGCAAATTTGTGTACACAGACAAAAATCTAAGACATGCTGTTAGACTAGTCTGAAACTTACAGGATGATTTTTACTTTTCATTGAACACTGTAATTTCCTCTGTCCTCTTCAAATTTCTTAGTATATTATGTAAGTTTTCCAGGCCAGTGTCAGGTAGAAGGTGAAACAGTAAACCACTGTTTCTCTGTCCTGAGCATAATAGAAGAGAGGTGGTTTTCTCGGTGCTTCGCTTCACAAATCCAAGGTAGGACCCTGCACACTTGCAACCCTCCCTCAGAAGGACTTTGGCCTGGTAATTTCAAAACAACTAGAAAAATAATGGAGGACAAATTTCTTCTCGTTGTTTCAGTGTTTCTCACCAATATGCACCATCCCTTAATGCAGAATTCCACATTGGTAAAACAATACAGGAGTTGGCGTATCTCCTGTCAGTCTGAGGAGGAAGCTTTACCCAGAAGAGATCAGTTTTCAATGATCCAGTAGTTCATATGTATTTGGGTCTTAATAGCTGTAAATTACTTATGTAGGAAGTATTCCTTTCCTGTCATTGAGCAATATCTTGCATATGTGTCTGGTATTACCAATCTATTTTATAGTGAATTAACATTCCTAATTTAAGCATTATGGCCCTGTTTATGGATTCTTGTTCATATCAGGTGAATCTGCTGATTTGAAAGTTACTACTACTTTGTTTCAGTAAGAGCCAGCAGATTTAAGTAATTTTAGGAAAAGAACAAGCCTCTGGCTTGTGTCTAATGTAAAGACGCATACAATCTACAGCAGTAAAAGCTAGATTGTTATTTCTTGAACTTTCAGTGTTATTCTTCTCCATTAATTAAAGTATACATGAAGATAAATATATATTGATCCACTGAATAAAGTCCATTTCTGAGACTGAGATCTTAATCTGAAAATTCAAGTACAAGTAAACCAATTTTTTTTTATTATGTTCAACTCCTGATCTAGAATGTTCAGTAATAAAGCAAATATACTGTAATTGAAAGACACTTGTACAGTAACAAGTGGAAAGAACAGAGGCAGCTTTCCATAGTGGTTCAGATTTGTTTCGAATAAATAGCACTCACTTATAGATACTTTCTTTAAAGTAGAAAAAAAAAAAAAAAAAAGTTGTGCTATGATCCTCCAGGAGCCCAGGGCTTTGAGCTATATTTCCTGCACCTTTTTAAAAGTGAGATTTCTAGTCATTGAGATCAAATATAAACTAGAAAAGCAAACTTCTTAAAAGGCAGATAAAAATACAAAGTGAGATGGAAATAAAACAGGTTTATAAACCTGTATCTTCCTCCAGTGCCGCATTCTTTCAGGGTGAGTCCTTTTCTCTTTCAACCCAGTCTTACTTTCAACCCAGTAAGTTAGTGGCTTCCTAAATCAGGAATTGCTGTACAATCTAGTCTGGATCCTCAGGAAAAGCCTTGATTTCCATCTCCCTTTAGGTCTAGCTTGGCATTCTCACTGTTTACATGAAGAGACTCTGGGCCCTTGCTGGGTGAAGTCTCACAGAATCACAGAACAACCAGGTTGGAAGGGACCCATCTGATCTTCTAGTCCAACCATGGTCTCTCTACCAGTTCTCTCCCATATAATAATATCCTTTCCTCTCCTGCCTGCACCCTTTTTTAAAAAAACCTTTTCTTCAACAATAGCTTAAAGAGCATATTATCTGAACCTCTTTAAGGTACAGATTGTCTATTAGATATCTTCCCTTCTTTACATCTAATTTTTTGTCCTGTGGATTAAATGTGTCTGAGTTCTGCTGCCAACTACTGAAGTTTTTATTCCCTATGACAAGGACCCTCCTATCCCTAATTCCCTTGTTTACTGACAGCATGCCAATACTAACAGAGCTGAATGAACTCCTGATGTGGATAATACCGGGAGCACAGGTGTTGTATGATCAAATGAATATATGAGAGTACAAATTGAGCTGAGTTGTGTTAATGAATGTAAAATCCTTTAGCATCCTTAGCATCTCAATTTTATTAATGTATTTTGTGTTGGGTAGGGAATTGCTTGTGAACTAACATAAGACTAGAAAATCCTCAGGTCATAAATAACGGAATCATATACAAAATTTAAAGTCATTGGAAAAAGGACCAAAACAGCCCATTGCCAGAATTTTCAGAGCTCCCACCTGAGATCTGGAAGGCCAAGATTAAGGTCTGCTCCAACATATCCAGTCACAAAGTTCCAAGCTGCAGAAAAGCAGTGTGGAAATAAATAACACTGTGAGGTCTTAATCTTCCCTGAAGTCCTTACTAGAACAGTCACAACTTCCCTGTTCTTTTTCTTACTCCTGACTTACACAGTAGTATGACCAAGCAAAGAATAGCTATTGTGTGTAGCAGACCACAAGGAAAATGTTTTTATTTGACCATTGTTGTCATCAACATATACTCCAAACATTTCCCAAGATTAGAGGGGACAGAATAGAAACTAATTCTACATTTTCATGTTTTACTGTGAAGGAACTTTTTGTCTCTTGTTTGAAATGAGCAAGGTAACAACTTTCATGCCAGAAAGAAGCAGTTTCCTTCCCTAGTAATTATGGAATTTCTCCCTTTTAATTATGGAATTTCTCCCTTTTTTAAAAAAATTAGTCTTGAAATGAAAAAGAAAATCAATGCCATAATGGTGTAACAATCTGCAGATTAGTCTGACTACTGGGTGGAGGTGTACATAATAAATGATAACTATTTATAGTTGTATATTCCAATAGAGTAATATCATTCCTAATAAGGTAGTTACTGCTAGATGTGGGAATATATATTTTAATCCTCAGGTACTCAGAGTCTTTTGGTGATCAGGTACAGTGAGAAATGATGCTCAATAGGAGGAAAAAAGAATGTCTTAAACTCTAGATGTACATATTTTAAAGTGGCAGATAATATTTAAATTGAAAGATAGTTTTACATGGAAAGAGATGAGTAAAATACCAGTACCAGTTTACCTTTGAGGCGTTTTCCCCATATCTGCATCATATTAGTTAAACATATTTGAAAAACCAGGCTGTTTAGAGTAAGTGCTCACCTAAACCAAAGTTGCCCAGCCAAAGTCAAACTCAAATGCAAAAAAAGCATATAAGTTCTAAGCCTGAAAGCTGTATTTCCGTATGTCCTGGGGATTGTATCCCTGTAAACTGACCCTGCCTCAGTCCCCAGTGTACTGAACAGCTACAATTCTCCTTAATTTTATGGATGTATTTGATGTCATGGGCTCATATCGAGGTTCAAAAGCATGGTTGCATGGTAGGTAACCTTGAAATTTTATCCAGATTTTTACCAAAGTTAATTTACACAGTAGGACAGCATTCCAATTTCACTAGATTGACTTGGTGCTTCAGTTAATATCATGCAAATTAAGTGTTCTTTACTGCAACATTTTCCACATGTCAAGTCATACAGGAATAAGATTTATTAGCAAACAGTAAACAATTCTCATCACTGCCTTGATTAAAGAAGATATTATATTAAGAGCACAGATGATAATCAAGAAAGATACAGTAAAAAAAAATGGAATCTGGAAGATCCAGTTTAGCTTGCATTTCTGTGATAAAGGAAGAAATGGGACGACACAACAATCAATATGATCCAATTGAAGCTGTTTATTTTGGGTTAACTGGCTGCCTTTATACCCCAAGCTCGTCAAACATTGATTGGATGATTCTGCCTTAATAACAAGCATTTATTGGTCACAGCCCAACCACACAACCATGTTGCCAGGGTACATTTCCGGCCTTCAATGGCCAGCTTCCTCATTAGCATAGCACAACAGAGTTGTTATAATCTTTTATAAACTTGAAGACTGTGGCTAAGGCTTTCCCAACTCCACCCAACCTCAGGCCTTGGGCTGCTTATTAAATGCTGTAGCCACCCATTACATTTCCACACGAAACCAGATGTTTGCTTCCAAATCTTTGATTCCATAGAACATAAGAGATTAAGTACTCTCCTGCTGTTTAACTACTGCAGAGATGTTAGTTTGATCTGGTCAGTAGGCTGAAGTAGAAAACACCAAAAAAGTGAAAATGGAATTGGTCTTTTGATCTGTGGACTAACTTGTGCAAGTACTGTCTGTTAGGGAAAACACCTAGTGAAAGAGGAGAACAATCTCCCTCTTGATCTAAGACATGTTACTATCCCAGGGAGCAGGAGAATGAAAAAAACTTGCTTTGTAGATATCTCTCTCTCCTGTGCTAAGCGTGGACATCAGATGAGAAAGAAGAAAGATAGAAGGAGATGGTGATCCAGTCCAGAAAAGGATTCTGAAGAGGTCTTACCTCCTTAAGGTTGCCATGGTACTTATTAAGTAAGGATACAATTAGAACCTGGTAATGAAATCTGGCCAATTTATTGGCTACCAGTAAACTGGTGGATATTATTTGCTGGTTGCAAGTTGATTAGCATTTTGAGTTGTTTCTCTAGTGATGCATTTCTCCTCACAAAACCAGAGTGAAAACTGTAGAGATTTACATGCTTTTTAATTATTAGTTTGAGTTGTGTATGTGTCCCTGACCCTATGGGTAGCATCTACAAATATTCTTTAGTATTTCTACAACTCTGCAATTATTTTATTTGAGACCACTGGTTTTCCTCAACTTATGCCAATATAAATTAGCTGAGTTTTTTGCCTATACTAACTCACACTGCCTTTATGAAGGCTAGATTAATTAAACTGAAAAATTACATTGTCCATTTAACCTTTTTAAAAACATGAAATATTGAAAATTCACTTTGTCTTTCTAGATGTAACAAAATCTGAGCTTGTACTTGTAGCACAAAAAAGGTAACTCCTGTAGGTTAACAATATAATAAGACAATTAAAGAACTCTGTTTTAAAAAATTGTACTCAGTTCTGAATTATGCAGTCGAAAAATATAGAAGCAGAACCTCTGCTTCTATATTTATGCTTCTATATTTATATTTCACTAGTTGGCACTGTGAAACCTCTCATCCTTGGCCCAAACTTTTGCCATCACAAAAGACTTTGACTCATATTTTACTTCAGAGCAGACTATGTGGTCATGACCATCAAAAATTCTTCACAGAAAGGATCATTAGGCACTGGAAGAGGTTGCCCAGGGAGGTGATTGACTTGCCTTCCCTGGAGGTATTTGAAGTGTGAGTGGATGAGGTACTGAGGGACATGGTTTAGAGACTGGTGGGAATGGTTGGACTCGATGATCTGGTGGGTCTCTCCCAACCTGGTGATTCTATGTTTCTATGATTCCATGGCTAACATATAGAAAGAATCCAAGCATACTGGTGATATAATTGACAAAGGTAGGTACAAGGCATTTTTTTCCTCACCTCTCTGCTTAGGGCAACCCAAATTTATCTGAAGGCCACACAATGCTGTTTGCTCATGCCTCATTACACTACACCAGTCCCCCTGGAGTTGCAGAGTGGTCTGGAGTGGCTCCCCATGAATATATTTAGTTGTCTGATTGCCTCTCACACCATGGGAGTGTCCAATGCTTGTGGAAATCTGGTTTTCCACCCCTACTGGAATTCACAGTTGTCTTTGTTAGGATAAATTATCCATTTCTTTTAAAACACAGAGAAAGCTCAAGTTGAATTGATTGGAATCAATTGGTTTATTGAACAGTGTAAATAATACAATGTATCCACATTAAATACAATTGTTATGGTTGGATTTCTGATTTAAAACTTGATAACAAGACTGAATGGGGTGGGGGGATGGGGAGTGGAACACAAAAATCACAGGTTTTAATGTGCATTGCAGCAGCAACAGCTAAACTATATTGTGACTGCTGCCTCTGTAAGAGTAGGACACGGCCATCAGCTGTGCTGTACCAAGTGCTTTGTGGCCAAAAGCTCACACCAGTCCCTCTGCAAGGCCGGTCATGAGTAGGGCAGCTTCACTGACAGAGGGCCCCCTTCTACCTGCCTCATGTTGAGCAGGAGGGGTTGTCTGAGCATGGCCCTTCTGGTCAGGTGAAACTTCATGTGAGGGAGGTGTGCTTGGTTGGCAGTGTTGCACCCAGAGCCAGGGTCTGTCCTCCCCAGGTGGTAAAGGCTTGCTCTGGCCAGCTCCAACACTGTGGTGGAAGGTCCACTGTGTGCTGAACCTATGTTTGAGAGAGTGGGAGCTGGTGGTAGTGAGAATCATAGAATCATAGAAACATAGAATCACCAGGTTGGAAGAGACCCACTGGATCATTGAGTCCAAACATTCCTATCAAACACTAAACCATGCTCCGCAGCACCTCGTCCACCTGTGCCTTAAATGCCTCCAGGGAAGGTGAATCAACCACCTCCCTGGGTAACCTGTTCCAGTTCCTATGACCCTTTCTGTGAAAAACTTTTTCCTAATGTCCAGTTTAAACCTCCCCTGGTGGATCCTGAGGCCATTTCCTCTTGTCCTGTTCCCTGTCACTTGGGAGAAGAGGCCAGCTCTCTCCTCTCTACAACCTCCTCTCAGGTAGTTATAGAGGGCAATGAGGTCTCCCCTCAGCCTCCTTTTCTCCAGGCTAAACAACCCCAGCTCAGGGGTACTGTGGGGACATGGTTGGGGATGCCGTCATGGGAGGAGGTACTCATGAAGGACTGCAGCCTACAGGTGACCAAATTGGGGCAGAGGATCAGGGAGAAGCAAGGCATAATGGAGGAAAGTAAGAGGCACGGAGGAGGGGCAGGCAGAGAACGACTCCAGATTTCTCATGCCACCCATTGCCATTTCCAAGGGTTGAGTGCAGTGAAAGGCAAAACTGAGATAATGTGACGCTAGGAGGGTGGGAAACAGAGGAACTGGATTTTGAACTGTCAGGAAGGAGGAGGAAAGGTATTTCCCCAAGTGTTTTTTAAATGTGGTTTGATTTTGGCAGGGGTTGTGGGTTTTTTCGCAAAGATGAAACCTGTGAGTAAAAGTTGGATTAATTAGCCATGAGCGAAGTAAAATTCCCTGAGCTGGAGACTGTTCAGCCGGAGGCACTGGCTTTTCTTGGGTTCCGAGTTAATCATCTCTCTGTGTGCAATATGACAATCTCAAATATTTCTGTTACGTTCCTATTAACTTTCCCCACATGAAGAACATATGTCTGCTGGCCAAAACTTGCAGGGTTAAAACTGAGAAGAATTTGAATGCTTGTTGCTCAGTTTGCCAGACTTCATAGCTCATTAGGCATATGAACACACTCTGGCCAGCAAAAACTGGAGGATGGCTACAGTTGCAATGACTTCCACATAGCTGGGTGCCCGGGTGCCTGTCCTGGTAGCTGGTCATCCTGGGGAGCTTTCTCTGAGAGGTATCTGGGATGTTTCAAACATCTCAATTTCAGATGGAGACTCTGGAGTCCTCTGGAGGTGGTTTCCTTGTTTCAAGAGCAGAGTGCTACTCCTGTAAGCCAAGACAATTGAAAAGTGGGATCTGGGAGCTGCATCCTGGCAAGGGTGGTGCAGGAGCCCAGGGCTCCAAAAGTTTGGAGATGTTCTTCTGAACATGCAGAGTGGCAGTCATGATGCATCCTGACCCTGCAGGACATGGATCATGCTTGTTATTAGAAAAAAATTAATGGCAGTCACAGCTTCTGTACAACAGCTCTGACCAAACAAGTTGAAGAAGCAGCAGACATGGTATCCAATGAGAATTTTCTTCTGTGTTAGGTCACCTGTTTTAATGTTAAATTTGACAGCAATTTTCACCCTTTGAGGGAGTTAGAAGAGCTTAATTTTAGAATAGACAATGTCCATAAATTGTTAATATTTGCTGGCTGAGAAAATTGATCCTGCGTCTTTAATTTCTCACATAATTTAAATTTTTCCTCTAACTACCTAGGAAGAAGTAACTCAAGAGTGACAAAATACAGGTACTTTAAAACATAGAAATGCTAAGAAAAACAATAACCCATTGGATCATTGAGTCCAACCATTCCTATCGAACACTAAACTATGTCCCTCAGCACCTTGTCCACCAGTGCCCTAAACACCTCCAGGGAATGTGAATCAACCACCTCCCTGAGCAACCTGTTCCAATGCCCAATGACCCTTTCTGTGAAATTTTTTTCCTAATGTCTAACCTAAACCTCCCCTGGTGGAGCTTGAGGTCATTCCCTCTTGTCCTGTCCCTTGTCACTCGGGAGAAGAGGCCAGCTCCCTCCTCTCTACAACCTCCTTTCAGGTAGTTGTAGAGAACAATAAGGTCTCCTCTCAGCCTTCTCTTCTCCAGGCTAATCAACCCCAGCTCTCTCAGCCCCTCCTCATAAGGCCTGTTCTCCAGCCCCTTCATCAGCTTTGTTGCTCTCCTCTGGAAGCGCTCCAGAGCCTCAACATCCTTCTTGTGGTGAGGGGCCCAGAACTGAACACAGTATTCAAGGAGCGGTCTCACCAGTGTGGAGTACAGAGGGAGAATAACCAACCTGGACCTACTGGTCACACCGTTTCTGATACAAGCCAGGATTCCATTGGCCTTCTTGGCCACCTGGGCACACTGCTGGATCATGTTAGGTTGGCTGTCAACCAACCCCCCCCAGTTTCTTCTCCTCCAGGCAGCTTTCCAGCCAGACTTCTAGTCTGGAGCACTGTGTAGAGTTGTTGTGCCCCAAGTGCAGGTCCCGGCACTTGGACGTGTTAAACCTCATGCCACTGGACTCTGCCCAGCGGTCCAGCCTGTTCAGATCCCTTTACGGAACCTCTCTGCCCCCCAGTAGATCGACACTTCCACCCAGCCTTTTAGAATACACTGAAATCACTGAGTCTTCATGTGATCTTAGTAAGGCCTTGAACTTATCATACTAAGATGAATGTCTCAACTACCGCATACTTCTGTGGGGTATAATCATCCCTGTAAGTCACTGGGTTTAGCCAAGGCAGAGAAACAGACAGTAGATATAAATTAGGCCATAGAATTTTGTAAGGTATTTCTTACTTTGCCTGACATGGCAGTGTCTTTTTTTCAGTTACTGAATTTTGTGATCAGTATAGTCCACATTAAAAGCTGAGCAGTAAGTAGATTGTCAGCTGAGGCATTCACAAAGAGTGATTTTATTGATGGACTTTAGTGACTTAAATGAGAACATCTTTTCAGTAAACAACTAGATAGATGCTTAATGCTTGGAAATCGGATGTAGAAATACTGCTGGTAAAATTCACCCATGTCACATCATAAGAAGCATTAAATGACAAGTACTCAAACAAACTGATCAAGACCAAGTGAATGTAGGGTCTACTTTGAACAGCATGGATTTGGGTTCTATCAAATGCATTGCCTGCAATTGAGAGAAAGGACATAGTTTAATTGTGAACTTTTGTAACACTATCCTAGTTTTCATTAAAACTGAAAGACTTTGAGGAGATGATGAGATAAATGGGAAAACCCCTATAATATAAGAGGTCAATGAGTTGCTATTCCAAAACAGGTCAACAAGAATACAACAATCAGTGGAAAAACTAAGGATGCTTTTTGGTGGTGAGCATAACAGTTTGTCTTTGAAAAAAAGTCTGTAGAAAGATCTTGCTTCTCTATCTCTTAGACATTCTAAACATTTCTAGAAGAGAGGCTGTTATTGAAGCTGGGATTTTTGCATGGGCTTGATGTAGAAACAACAGCATAGGGCTTTGTGTTACAAAGGATATCAATCTAAATATCTATAATATTGTCTTTCATCCTTCAAATCTATACAAATCCTAAGTTTTCACTCTCCTAATGATTTTTCTTGAAAAAGTATTTGACAGGCAATCAAAAAAAAAAAAAAAAAAAAAAAAGACAGATCAAGTAAACCCAGTAATTCTACAGAAGTATTAGTCAGGGCTTTATAAACACACTGTCATTCCAAATTGGAAAGAAATCCAGAAGAGTGGTCTGGGTCAGAACAGTAATCCTGGCTTTATTACTTATTAACAAAGTATCTTCCAAAATAGAATTTCAACAAAGCCAATCTGACTTTCTTACACAGTCTTTGAGATTGTGTATTGCCATAAAACATATTTCTGTGAGACTAAATATTCCATCCAGCTTTACTTGAACTCTGTGGATATGATGAGTAAAAGCTCATGAGTCTTGCTCCACAATATGCTCCTTTATTAAAGAGAAAATGGAACGCTAGCATTTTGTTTAATTGCAATGAAACCATATTTTCCTTTTCATCTCTATAAGAAGATTAGCTTGTAACTGCACTACCACTTTCAGTGTTGACTTAAGTTGCCATAGTATGTTTTCATGCATAAGAAATACAATGTACTGGATTCTGCAGTTAAGGGATCGAATTACTTTGGAAGGCAATATCAGTGAGTCAAGTCAAACTTGCAGGTACGTTTGCATGGAACTGCCATTGGAACTCTCCATAATGAAAACTCTGAGCTGCAGAGTAATTCTTTCTGTTCATTATGTCTACTTTATGTTAATGAAAACACAACAATATTAATAGATTTCCTCTTAGTTTACACCAGTGTGGAAGGAAAATAAGTTCCCAGTCACTTTAAGGGAAAAAATAATAATAATCAAATCTACCTTTCTCCACTATAGCTCCAAATGGAGCTCTAATGAAGGCATCACATGCTGAAGATTCCATCTGCATATAATATGCAAGCTCTTGCAGAAGCTCTTATATCATTTGCAGAGTATTGCGTCTGTGGAAGTACTGCTCAATCAGTGGTTCACTAAAGTGTTTTATGTGCCTGAAAGTACATAGTGTGGTTCCAAGGAGTGCTGTAAGGTGGTCTGTGCCTTCTTCCCTGGAATTCACTCAAGATGTCTTGGAAGGATCAAAGAGATTCAGGAGAGTCAAGGAAAAGAAAAAAACAAGCCAAACAAAAAAAAAAAAATAGAGCCTTTTTGCAGACTTTAGATAAGAAATGTTCAAAACACTACATATGCCTGGCACTTTCATAGATTAGTTAATAAAGTCAATTAAGACACTCATTGTTTTTAAGTATAGAACAGAGGTTTTGACATATGGGCACATACTTTCCTGTTTAGTGGATTATTACGCCCACAAGGATGTTAAGGTTTGTGGCTATGGATAGAGAAAAGTTTCGATTCCCTGTCCTTGAAATCTATGACTTTCAGTTACACCTAGTCAATGAGCAGGAGTACTAGGGTTACTACAACACACTTGGATAGACCGCTGGTATGTAGAAGATAGAAAATTATCTACATTCTGGAAAACATGGTTCAAGAAGGAAAAGGTAAAGGACTGAGAGATTCAAATCCATGGCAACACTAGTGTGTTCCAATTCTTGTCTGCATTGCAAATACATCTGGGAGTTATTTTCACTGTGCTGATTCAAAGTTATTCCGTCAGCATCAGAATGAGATCAGCTTATCCATTCAGTACAATAGCAGAAGTTTGCCAAAAGTCTTGTGATGCTTAGATTTAGTTATCACAAAAATGATGAAAGGGCTGGAACACCACTCCTGTGAAAAAAGGCTGAGAGGGTTGGAGTTGTTCTGCCAAGAGAAGGAATCATTTCAGAGAGGCCGATCCGTGGCCTTTCAATATACAAAGGGGGCTTATGAAAAAGATGAAGAGAGACTTTTACCAAGACCTGTAGTAACAGGACAAGGGGCAACAGCTTTAAACCAAAAGGAAGTAGTTTTAGATTGAATATAAGGAAGATTTTTTTATATTTTTTTTTTATGAGGGTTGTGGAACAGGCTGTGCAGAAAAGCTGTGGATGCTCCCTCACGGGAGGTGTTAGAGATGAGGTTGGATGAGACTTTGAGCAGCTGATCTGGTTGAGGAGGACCCTGCTCACTGCAGGGGATTTGAAGAATATGACACTTAAAGGTCCCTTCCAACCCAAATAATTCCATGATTTTTATTTATAAGAGAGTTCTTCATCTTGCTTTTGTATTTCCATTTGTAAAAGACTTTTTTACGCATGTTGATTTTTTTTCCTGCAAACAGTATCTAGTCTCCTCATCTCTGTATTAGTTTTGTTCCCAAATTGTGAAAATATGTCAGGGAAGCAAACCCTGATGTGACCCTTTTTATGCTTTTAAAGAAACAAAGTGAGAGAAGAAGTCCTTGCCTCTTTATCCTTAAAGGAAATTTTGCCTTGATCTCACTGAAAGCAAGTTTTACCTTGAGAGTGGTGTGGAATGCGAAATCTGCTGATATCCAAATAGTGAAGCGTTTGGGTTGGTGGTTACTGTCACCAGGAATGCATGAGTTTTAATCCACAATGTGATGTGTATTTGCTACAAAACTTTGGCCAGTTGAAAAATCAACTGAAAATGTGAACATTAATGAAATGATGTATCTGTGCCTTAGGCATTTTAAAATCTTTGCCTCTGTTATATCATGAAATGAAACTATTGATTAGGATTCTTCAGCTTCAGTCTTGATTACTATTTAGTACAATCAAATTAGGTTGGGAGAAAAGCAAGATATTACAAAGTATGTAACAAAAATCTATCCATGTGGAGATTTTGAAACAGACTTGAAATAGGGATATAATTCTGTGTGTTTAGGGCCTTAGCAGGTACAAATTTAGCCCCCTTGATTAGCAGGGTTTAAACTGGGCTAGGATCTAGCACAGGGAGTCTATGGTATTTAATTGTTAGTAAGTGTCATTTATTTAAAAAGCACTTTCTGTAAATTCTATTGAATTTTCCATAATAAATAATTCATTGGAGTTCTACTAAATTCGTTCCTTTTCTCTTTCACTAGAATGCTGAAGTCTAGAAATACCAAAGGGGAGTTGGGAAGTATACGCATCACACTTGGGGCTTTTTGTTATGCTCTCAACTAAGCAATTAATGGGCAGAAGATACACAAGAGGAGCACAGACATTTACTGCTCTCTGCACAGGAGCTGGTGGTCTGTCATATTTTTAGTCTGTTTACAGTATTTTTACTACCAAAACAAACTACTATATCTTGTTTTTCAGTAGAGGCTGGAAGTTAATTGTAGCCTCCAAAAGTGCCTGACATCTTGAAGCTAAGTAAATTTTTCCTTCAACCTTGCTACTTCTGTTAACCCTTTACAATGTTTTTTTATATTGTGATACAAAATACTCTGCATGTGCAGAGTAATTAAAACTGAGGAAGAAAATTTAAAATAAAATATAAAAAAAAATGTATTCTGAAGTATATTGTACTAGACTGTTCAAGCTTCTGGAGATATGTTAAATTCATCTCTAGAAACACACACAGGGCAGCAAAATACTTTCAGTGCCGTACCTGAGTAAATGTCTTTCCTGGTGAGCGCTGTCTGTCAGTAGTGCTGATACCACAAAAGGGTGGGAGCATTCAGCTTTGAAGAGGCACAGAAAACAGTCACTCTGCTTTCTAGGGATCTCATAAGAGTTTAGTAACTCATGCTCAAAGGCTAGATTTGGAGCGGTGCAGTTGCGCTACCTTGGAAAAGAGCTGCATGAGAACAGGCTGTGAGATGCCTTTCCCCTAGACTGCCTTATTACCCAGGAACTGTGATTATGCTCAGCCCCTTGCCCTTGATCCTTTCCTACTTTGCAGCTGTGCCTGTGGTTGACCATGAATTTTGCTGAACCTGACCTCATCTGACCTGGTGACTTCCTGTCTTGACTTTTGACTTGCCTCATCTCTGTAGACTTTACTGGTGATCTGGACTTTCTAATGACCTTGCCCACTCCCACTGATCAAACCCTCCCTGTTTTCTATGTTCAGCATCCCACAGGGCTGTGCCCTTTGTCAATGAAGGCGCTGTTTATGCTCACCTTTCTGTTACCCTCAGCTGCTGGCTCACTTCTCTGTAAAAAGCAGCCCACTCTTGCGGCTCTCTGAAGAAAATGAAGTATGGTTGTGCTTGCTTTTTGCTGATGCCTCATTTGCTAATGACCTCATATCTAGCTGGAAGGAAGCTAACTGACCTGCTATAGCTCTAGTTTGTTCTTTTTCCAAATTGTTTCTAAGAATAAGACAGAGCGAATATGGATTATGACCTCATGTCTTCTAACACAAGGATTACAACATGACTGTGTATATTAGACAAAATATGGGAAGGCTCATTCTATTTCTGATTAAATATTCATAATAGTAATTACTTGTTCACATTACAATACTTCCTGTGTCTCCCAGCTAAGATTAATGCTTCATTCTGCTAGGCAGTACACAAATACAAGCAACCTAGGGGTGTAAAAAATATACGTCATACAGGGTAGAGAATATAAGGAAGTAAAAGGAGCTGATTAGGAAACAGAATTTTCAGTGTTTAATAAGAATAATAAACTAATAATCATGATTTCGGGGAGAGCAAGAAACATTCCAGACTGATCAGAAAATGGGTGCAATTTACTAATTTATTTATTTGGAAACTTATTTAAAAAATAAGTTTAAAATAAGTTTAAAATAAGTTTAAGAAACTTATTGAAATTTATTTATTAAGAAAACTATTTGAGTGATTGTGGCTAAAAACCTGTTCCTGGGCATTTTGGATAGCCTTTCTGTCACTCTCCCAGTTAGCTGCCTAGCTCTCTGAGTGCTACTGCTACCCAAATTGATCTGCTGTTTGGCTTCCTGACAAGGCAGGCTGTTGAGTGACCTGGGGAGACGTACAGTCCCTGTGCTGGTACCTGAGGAGCCCACGGTTGTCATGCTAGCATTTACCCTTGGAAAATTGTTCTATTTCAGCTAGCTACAGTAAGTCTGTTATATGAGGCTTTAGAGGAAAGTGGCAGTAGAGGCAGAAAATGATGAATAAGTGCAATGGATCCAGATTATCACAAGCTCTTGCTTCCTCAAGAATTCTTGCCAAAGAAAGAGGACAGAATAGCCTTTCCCAGCTGTCATGTGTATGTTCATCCCACCTGCAACTGCAGTTAGTATTATTGTGCAGTTGCACATCAGCCTTCAGTGGTGGGTAGGATGTATGGGTATGGTGGCCAGGAAAAGCCACCATCAGATAGTAGAGCTGAAAACAATATAGTAACATTTGGTGGAGTATGTGGAGATGAAAAAAAAACCTCACTATCATTCTACTGCTGTTTCTAAACCTGCTGATTTCTTATTTCTCCAAGACTATAAACAGCTGTGAATATTAATTAGGTGTTGCAAATATAGTGTAATAACAAATAGTAGTTCTGCTTTTACTGGGATACCTACTCATGGGGGATAATTAGTGCTGATATTTTGAAGATCAACAATTTACTTATCACTAATCATGTAATACAGTAACTTATGAGACTACACTGCGCAAAAGCTGTAATACATTATGAATGTATTTAAAATGTATTTAAATGTATTTAAAATGTATTCCCTTAGCAAGTTTGCAGATGACACTAAGCTGGGTGGAAGTGTTGATCTGCTGGGGGGTAGGGAGGTTCTACAAAGGGACCTAAACAGGCTGGATCGCTGGACTGAGTCCAATGACATGAGGTTTAACACGGCCAAATACCGGGTCCTGCACTTGGGGCACAACAACCCTATGCAGAGCTCCAGACTAGGAGAAGTCTGTCTAGAAAGCTGCCTGAAGGAGAAGGACCTGGGGGTGTTGGTCGACAACCGACTGAACATGATCCAGCAGTGTGCCCAGGTGGCCAAGAAGGCCAATGGCATCCTGGCTTGTATCAGAAACTGTGTGACCACCAGGTCCAGGGAGGTTATTCTCCCTCTGTACTCAGCACTGATGAGACTGCTCCTTGAACCCTGTGTTCAGTTCTGGGCCCCTCACCACAAGAAGGATGTTGAGGCTCTGGAGTGCTTCCAGAGAAGAGCAACAAAGCTGATGAAGGGGCTGGAGAATAGGCCCTATAAGGAATGGCTGAGAGAGCTGGGGATGTTTAACCTGGAGAAGAGGAGGCTGAGAGGAGACATCATTGCTCTCTATAACTACCTGAAAGGAGATTATAGAGAGGAGGGAGCTGGCCTCTTCTCCCAAGTGACAGGGGACAGGACAAGAGGGAATGACCTCAAGCTCCACCAGAGGAGATTTAGGCTAGACATTAGGAAAAAAAATTTCACAGAAAGGGTCACTGGGCATTGGAACAGGTTGCCCAGGGAGGTGGTTGATTCCCCTTCCCTGGAGGTGTTTAAGGCACGGGTAGATGAGGTCCTGAGTGACATGGTTTAGTGTTTGATAGGAATGGTTGGACTCGATGATCTGGTGGGTCTCTTCCAACCTGGTGATTCTATGATTCTATGAAAATAATTTTTCTTGCTTTTCTGCCCCAAGAATATGTGAGCCAACTCTGAGGAAAGCTATTAGAAGCCCTGAATTTATTCAGATTTCACCAGGGATCTCACAAAGAAAACAAGAACCTGTTCAAAAATTGCACAAGTTATACTGAAACCTATCTAATATTCTTAAGAAGTTGCTTTACAGACAGAACATGAAGGAAGCTGAAGCTGCATAATAATCTGTAGTCTGTTATAAACACTTGTGTTTCTGGTACAAAAATATGTAGTTTTATTTTTACAAAAACCTTCTGATATTCCACGTATAATTCCCTTCTCACTATGCATGTAGCTGAAAACTCCTCACATCATCTCATATGATCTTTTGATGCAAATGGCCACACTCCTCTGAAGTCATAATGCTATCAATTTACGCAGGCAGAATACTCATCCAGCAATACTTACTGTTATTGTTCTTTTGATTTCTGATATGTGAGTGCTGAAAAGGATGGTAATGAACAATCTGTATTTATTTTATGTTCCAGTTTGCTATAGTCCTGTTCAACAACAATATTGTATTGTTGTGTAATATTTACTCAGAATGGGAGGGATTATGTCATCAAAAATACCTTTTAAATGGAGTTCTCTGCAGATTCTTCCTAGGACTGGGAAATTAACCATTTATGAAACCACATATTCACAGAAGTAGATCAGTGTTTGTGTCTTGATAATACCATAAATCTAGCTGGGGGCTTACAGTTATCAGTTTAAAACATCTGAAACATCACAATCACATTGACCCAAAGTATTGAATTGCTGTTCATTCAAGTGACTGATTAAAATTAGGTGGGGTTTTTGAGTTGAATGTATAGTTTAGCTTTGTATCAGACCAAGTACTGCCTTCCTTCCCATAAGTTTCATAAATCTAGAATAAAACCAGGAAGTTGTTATGTTTTCATTATTTTAATAGAATGTAGTTCATGTCTGATGCAGATCTAATACCTCAGTCCCTAGTAATTCATGATTTGAAACAAGCTAGATACTTTCTAACTGCACTATCATCTTGATTTTTTGTCTCAAAATTTTAAAGACAAGTAGAGATTCACTTCTAAATGGTTTAGTTTGATCGATATTTTAAGTCGCACTGACAGATGAGAATTACCTACAAAAATGCACTTCTACTTATAACTTGCTTCTAAAATGTATTTTAGTGAGAAAGCGCCTATGACAGATCATCTTGCAAAACAGCTGAGTGCTTATGTTGCTGCTGAGTTAGAGGATAGATGCTCAGTTTCTTTCTCTATGTGAGATGGTTCAAACTCCCGTGTCCCACAAGAACCATGAGAAGTGGGGAGTCAAGTTTTAGAGTAAGAGCTCTGTCTGTAACCCAGTTAACCTGGAACTGTTTTGCTCAGGGACCTTGACTAGTGGAAGGAAGACAATTCTAAGGCTAAACAGTGGTTACTGCATCTTTTCAAGAAGAACTTGTGAAGCCTGAGTCTCAGTAAACTAACGTAAGCCTGAAAGCTAAGGTGTCTCATTTATCCTTACCAGTGCCAAACACAGAACTCAGGGTCTGTGGTAGAGGAGGACCTTAGCATGACTTACTTCGACAACCTCACTTGACGAGCAGACTCTGCTCTCTGCTCTGCATAGAGGAGGATGCTCTCCATCTACAGGAGTCAGAAAGAAACACAAATGTCTTTTATTAAGATTGTCCAAATTAGTCGGCTGGTATGGTCCTTGTGCAACCTTCTCCAGGATATCCAGGAAAATCCAGGCAGCAACTTCCTACTCAATATACTTCACTTGAAACTAGCCTACTCCCTCACAAATCAAACCTGTACAGAGTGGGACTTTCTGGTTTTCCCTGCATAATCTAATTTTATATCCCATTCAAGATATCTGTTGGAGTAGAAAACTTCTCAAAGACCAGTGTGATCGCGGGTGTGGGAGAGTGTCCCTCAAAACAGCCTGAATTAATCTTTTCCTGTTTCTCTCAGTTTTGACAATTTATGCCCATATCTCAAAATTTAGCTCTGTGATGACTAATAACTGAGCATCAAAATTAATTTGCAGTGTTATCCCCCTCTCCCTTTTGCAAATTTTTCCCATTAGAAACTTCGGGCTTATTCTGTACCATAAATTTCATGCTCAAAAGTAATCTACAAACTCACATGCAATTCAATACGTATAAAGAACTGGTATTGGTGTTAGGAGATCAGTTAGGAGACAACACCTGAAAGCGCTGTGAATTCTTTGGAAACTTATGGTCTTTGGGAATGTGCAGACTGCGTAGAATGTAATTTCTTCTAAAGTCATGTGGAGACAGATTTTTTTCTTCCTTTCACTTATTTCTTTTTTCCTGATTTAAACATATAAATACAGACAACTTTTTTTCATCAAGTCAGGACATGACCCAAAAAGGTACCATACAAGAAGTAGCCATGATTCAAACTACTTGAGGTATTAACTGCTAAAACTATACTCAGACTGCTGCAAATCAAGGTATTTATTAATAATTCTATCTATAGTTCTTCACTAACAGCCAGTCTGTTTTAACTAATTCAAGCTTAGCTTTTCCTAGTGTACTTCTGTGTGAGAACTGGCCTATCAAACCTGGAAAACAGCTGCAGTCCTACTATGCCTGTTTGGCATCAGACTGTTCCAGAAAGTTATTTTCTTTCTGTTATCTGATAAATACTGTTTATCTTTGTGTTGAGATTTACTTGGTTTGCATTATTTTCTCCCCACTCACTGTAGCACCTGTCTTTTCTAAATCCCGAAGAAGCTGAATATCAGAAAGACCTTGAGTCAGGTGCTTAAGGTCTGTTTGTATCAATGAGAATAAAGCATACAGATAGCAAGTCTGCAGGGGTGGGATGTTAGTGCTGTGGCAGTCTTGCACATCTGGAATTCATGATCTTTATTTTCTGTCTCTCTGTCTCAGAGTTTTCTTCTATGACCTCCTTCAAGTAAGCTGTCTTTGTAATGTCATCTTGTTGGTAAAATGAGTGAGAATACTTATCTGCCACGGTGGGAGGTGAGAGTGGGAAGAGAAGAGTAGAGATAAACTGTTAAATAAGCTTTGCTACTATTGTAGTAATACCCAGAAATCCCAGTCAACCCTGCAATCTCATGCTGGAAGGCATTATGCAAACACTTAGTGAGAGACAGTGAAAAGCTTAGACTCTAACTGCAGAAAACAAACACGGAGAACAGAAAGAAACAAAAAGTTGAAGGTGATTCTGTTGTATAGGATATATTTTTTAGTTGGAGAATACTATTTATCCCTCAAGATTATTAGTGGATAATGGTATAATATAAAGGATGATAATTTGTTTTAAAACCTATAAAATGAAAATTATTATCTTTTTTAAAGGAAAAACTGCTTTTTCTTTTAATAACATGTGGCAACATAAAATTTTCATCCTTTCCAAGTAATTATTGTTAGTTCTTTAATATTTTTTCTTATCTGAATTAATATGTCTCTGTACAAAAATACTTACAAGTTATTACTGAGTCATTTGAAAACAGGTTAGACTAGGCTACTGCTTCGCCTGGTTTCCTGATTAGTTTTGTGATTTTGTTGTTGTAGTAATTACAGGCTGCCTTAATTCGACTTTGCTATCTGCTAATATGTTCCATTTAATTATAAAATATGTAATTAATTACTAATGGGCTCATGGGTACATGAGCCTAGAGATATTGAAACAAGAGATTTCTCAACTGGGAAGCTATCACATTCTTAACATATGGTCTGAGCTTTGGATTTTGTGATACTGAAAACAGACTATCTCCAAGGTTAACAAAGTGGGAGTATTAAGATGTTTGAGGCTGATTCAAACTATGTGCTCAACATGCAAAAAGCTGTGCACTGTGTCAGTGACCTAAACAAAGCACAAGTAGTAACACAACTGCAGATGTCACTCTCCCGGTAGAACTTGTTATTCGTATTAGCTAACTCAGCAGAATTTATGATGAAAATACATCATGATTTTACCAAGGCAGGGGTTCAGAAATCACTTCTATAGATTAACATCTGAATGGCTGAGCCATAATTTTGTTGCCTGCAGCACTTACCTTGGATGTTCTAATAGACGTACTAAAAATATGACATGAAATCATGAAAGGTTTGTTAACATGTCTGATCTTGAAAGACAGAAGTTCCTTATCACATTATGAAAACTTCTGTATTTTAAGGTTTCCTGTCCTGCTTGACTGTGTAATACTCCTTAACCTCCACTGACTTGCATGCCTTTCTTCCCATGCCATGGAAAGGACAGTTTGGGAAGGAAGGGTGTGTTTCCAAATGTAATTCCATTGTGGAGTGGAGCTTGGACAGGACAATTCTGTGGTCAGCAGAGCCAAGGACATTTCCTGTATCCCACAACTTGGTCAGAGCTATAGGTTCATGTGGCTCTGGATGGACTAATCTGTCTTAGAGCCTGTGTCTTTGGGGTGAGAATATGACCTTATGAGGGCAATTGTATTCCTGGTCCCAGTTTTTACACATGTGACCTAGGGGGCAGAGGGTGTGGGTGCATATTTGGAAAGCCATCTGCTGAAGTGGCTAGCTAGGAAAACTTTTTTTGTAGTAACTTAAAAAAAAAAAAAAGAAGACGACTGGGACATGGAATGTGTATTCTTTTCAATAAGGTCTGAGATTAATTTTGTTGTTAAAAAATGCATAGGCTTCTTTATGGGCACTCTGAGAAGTTTATAAATTTCTGCTGCCCCATGGCAGCATGTCTGATATTATAGTACTTCATCAGCTGAATGTTTATGCACAAAATACTGCAAAACCCAGTGTACTGATATGTTTTATCTGTTCTTCACCTGGGTAACTGATCTAAGTTAAAATTTCTCAACTGGATATGCAACTTTAATCTATAGATAAGAACTTTGAGCATAGATATACTATTCTTGGAACTAGCATTCCCTCTGTTGCATAATAAAAGATTGTCAAAATACCGATTATTCTGTATATTTAAAAAAAAGAGAGAGAAAGGAATGTAGCATTTGCCTGATTTATTTGTCTTCAGGATAATTACTGAAGACGTCAGCTATGTAAAAATGTAGCAGCAATGGGTTGTGATTTGCACTCTTTTTTTATTTTTCTCCCACAAGAAACTGTAACTTTAAGGTAATCATCAAGTGAATAAGTCCTATTTCTTTTTCAGGCTATAGTAATTTACTTAGCTCTGATAGAAATATATTCCTGTATATGTGCTGATATCTTTAGGGACCTCGTGAGGCCTATCTGGAGATGTATGTTTGTTCCTTTGGACCTTGGTCACATCAGTGTTTTTGGGGTTTAACCTTTAATGCTACATCTCAGCAGCTTTGCCTCTGTTGAAACAGTCACAAGATGCCTGACCAATGCTTAATTAAGGAGAGATTCACCAGCAGAGATTATATCCTTTATTGTATCAAATCTGCTTAACCCTTCAATCCACTCAGTTTCTCTATCAACACCTCCCTGCAACCAAACAACTAACCAACAAAACTCAGCAATAACAACACAAGAAGAGGAAAGAGATTAAAGAAATAAATGTGTATGATCATTATGACAGTGGTGAAACTAAGCACTGTGTGGCTAGTCATTTTACAAGAACTCATTCATGTTGGAAACACCAAAGCACAATTCAACTATTTTATAGGCCTGGTTTTTTGATTGCACTCTGCTTTGTGACATCCACAAATGAAAACTGAAATGCAGCCATCAGGTTTATATTTGGGAGACTGAAACTACACATAAAATGGAATCCTTTCACAGTCTAAACCAATCACTGAAAACACAGATATAGTCATACATGGACATTACTTGTTCCACTGGAGTTAAATATTTGTTTCCTTTTGGAGTACTCATAACTTTGACATTAAAACTGATGAGTAGTTCTAGCTTTTCACAGAATCACAGAATCATTAGGTTGGAAAAGACCCACAGGATCATCGAGTCCAACTATTCCTATCACTCAATAAACCAGATTCCTCAACAACTCAGTTTTTATATAAATGCTTGCCTCTCCTATCATTCTCAGATTCAATGACAGATTGAGTAGAGTCTTTAAAAAGCTGGCATTTGATATTCTGAAGACAAATTTTTATATTTGCCAATAGTCTTCCTGCTAATTCCTGCAACCATTTGTACTCAGGGCATTTGTACAGTTACTGTTTTAAAGCTGACTTTGAGTATCTTTTTCCCACTCTAAAAAGAGTTTGAGAAGAGCTTTCCTCCCCAGAGAATGAAGAAAAAGGCTGGTTTCATATAGTCCTGTCTATTGAAATGTGTCCATTGCTTCTGGGAATAGAGTCATTAATTCTGCTTTTTTTAAAGTGTTGATCCACAGTTGTGGTTTGCAGGCAACAAAAGGAAAGTGGAAAACATTAATAATTTACCATAAATCAATCTCTTTCAGAAGAATCTGAATTCACAATGAGTATACAACTCTAAGGTCAGATGGTTTAGCTCTGATAACAAAAGTCCACTTTTAAATGCTAATTAACCCCCAATGTACATTTTAAAAAAATTTAAAATCTCTATCATGTCACTTTAAAGTTCATTCACTATTAAAGGAAAATAAAAAAAAAAGAAACTACTTAGCCTCCTACATTTGTCTGGAAGGGACCAAACATCTGATTACAAGAATGAACTCTGAGTGTAAAAGGAAAGTTTAATGACATCTCATTATCAATTAAACAACAGAAAAAGCATTCTTCTAAGTCTACTGAAAAAAAGAAAAAATACAATGAAGGTTTAGATGTAATCACATGCTGCAAAGAGATAGAGGAGAGAACCATAAATCCTTCTCATGATTCCTCCTGAACTGCTTGGTAGCTTTACAGGATACTTATTAGCATGCACATTACTGTGACCTGGTTTACTACAGTTTTGCATTTAGGAAGCTGTTTAAAACAGGTGCACAAATCTGAATTTTTTTCTTTCTTAGAACCCTGATAAAATGGACAAGGTGCACAATTTGTATGTCTGTTCTCTCCATAGGGATTTTCTGGCCCCTTGGATGCAGCTCATGTCTTTAGAAGATTGTGTTCAAATTGATTTATAACCCTTGTGAAAGCTAGTAGAAAAGAGAGTTGTTCCTCTCCAGGAAAAAAATGCCTTCCTTTCTCATTGTGTAAATGTGCCTTCTGAATGTGCGGAGTTTGGTGTGTCTCCTAAACCCCAAAATCTATCAAGTGACAACCGATACACTGTTGTAACCCCAGTAACACCTCTGGAATCATAGAGATTCCATATTAATTTTCCTCTTTGAGTATCCCCCTCTGTAACAGTAATGTTAGCTGATGTAGAATGTCTTTGAAGGGAAGTAACAAGTCACGCAACCTTGTTTTAGCTGTAGAGGCCAATACACAGCTGGAAACATCTGAGTATCTAAACAAGATATGAATGTGTTGTGCTCTTAGATCATAAAACTGAAAAACTACCTAATACTTCTACCATATTTTCTCTAGTACCTTTATTCTAATCCAACCAATGTTAGAGAAATGTAAGGAAGCTCAGAGCCTTGGGAGGTTCTCTGGGAGTGGTATTTTTTCCATATATGCTCACTCTCACACAGTTCACTGAGCATCTTTCAGTGGCTCTTTTCAGGTGTAATTTGTTTTGCAGAGCCCGGCTTTCCTTGTTGAGACCACAACCCTCCACTTACCAAACAAACTAACAGAATTAGTTACTGGAAAGTTTACAGGGAAATGTGTGTTATGCCAGTAGACAGGGTGCGGACTCTGATCAGGTACAATTCAGTTTCAGGGTGATTTGGAAGGATAAACTTGTCCTTCTTCATTACCTCCAGAATGATTACTATGTACTGCATGGTGAAACCTTTCTTTATCTTTCTTTTTTTTTCTTTCTTTATCTTTCTTTTTTTTCTTTCTTTCTTTAAATAGGAAAATAATTGTTCAAGCTGTTCAGCCTTCAAGGGATTAAAAGTGTCGAACTGTGTAATTCTAAATGGTGCTGATCTAATTGATGCTTTACCTAGCAGGGGAGGAGAAAACTCTAGCAAATAGACGACAGTTATTTTGTTTTCAGAAAGAACATTGTCACAGGTATCTTCCTACCAACACCACATCAGTTGCTAACAAGTTGTTCTGGGAGAATCTTATTGCTGGTTTATGTGCTGTCACACAATTCATTTCCAGTTACTGTGAAGATCTTGGATTTCCCTTTTATTTGTTATAAAAGATTGTCTTGAGTGTGGACAGAAGAACCAGTTAAGCAACTCACTTCCAGATCCTGTGAGTACAGGAAGTTAATATACATCCTGTTCTTCAAGTGTTACATCCATAGGAAATGATAGAAAAATAGGTTATTTACTGCCTCCATTCTAGAGTTGCTAATATCTGACTATTATGTATAGAACAGAGAGGGGAACTCATTCCTTTTAATCCACATCACAATTTAAATTCAGCACCAAGCATGTCTGAAAGGAGTGATATTCCCTCTACTTCTACAAAAGAAGAAGAGTGTCTACAGGTAAGGCATTAAATTGGGAGTCAGGGGACTCAGGGTCAGTTCCTGACTCTCTTACATGGTTTTGTGATCTTAAACAAATCACTTTCCTGCCTGACTTGTAGCGCTCTGAGATAAAATGCGTACTTTGGAGGGATGTGGATGCTGAATAGGGAGTGAAGGCTGATGAACAGATAGACAAGTTCTCTTCCCTCAGTCTTGTGATTTTTTTACTTGCCAGGAATATAGCAAGTTGTTGAAAGTTTTGTGTTAAGTAAAAGAGCTAACATCAGTTACAACACTGCATGAGAATACCTGCCATAAGAAGATAAGTGGTTTTTTAGAAGATAAGTTGTGTATGGAGCTGTTCACTGTGAACAGCTTCTGAGACATTTCAGGACGTTTTAAAACAGTAGGAATAGTTAATATCTGGATCCAAGGCAGGCAAAGATGGTACATTATTGTTAGTGTTGACACTGTATAACTAGGTAAACTCACTGCACATCTGTACCACTGATGTTCTTGAAGATATTCATGCCAGCACTTGCAAAACATACTCTTTAGTGAAAGATAGATACGTGTCTCATTGAGAGTGACAGCAGCAGACTTGATGTTAGGAAACTCTGGAGGAGGTATCTAAGCTTGATACTTTTATGATTTGGAATGGTAAAATCTAATTTTGTATCTTGCTTTCTCTCACCAAGTACAATGAGAACTTTCCCTTCTCAGGAATGAATTCTTTTATTACACAGGGAAACTAGGGGTTCTCCAACCAAGATATACAGTCAGTATAACACAGCATTAATAATGAATAACAAGGATACTTGTTGCTTGTTTAATCTATTGAATCCAGTGAAATGTTCTGGTAAGTACTTGTGGTATAAAACGCATAGATATTCAGGAAGCAATTTTCCTCTCCTCCTTATGTTGCATACACACTTAAATTTATGCTTTTGGTTGCTTTGTTATATTCTTGGAAAAGGATTCCTCCTGCAGTGTGAATGTCACCTTTTACAAGAGACACTAAGGTTAAGTAAAATGCTGTACAGGTAATCATAACAAGGCTATTGGCAGCCTATAAAATAGCGTAAATGACACAACTAATTTTTCTGTTCAGACATAATGTATGTGGCAAGTTTTACCTGTAGCTCTAGTTTGTACAAGTTATGCTCTCCAGAGGCATGTGGAGATGCCTTTCAGCATAAGTCAGCCATAAACACAGCACATCCCTTCTGCAAAATGTTATTAGAGTGTGAGGAGCTGCCTTGTGACGTTCATCTCAATTGCAATTAGTTGTGTCACTTCTAGGACAGCTTTTCTCATTACATAGACATTTCTGTTTAAATTCAGATCAGAAGTTTGGTACATGATCCTCTGCTATGAATTTTCTCTGCTAAGAAAAACAATGAAATAATATACCATATGTCAGGGTCCAGAGAGAAGTTTTGACAGATTTTATGTACATCTTTAGGAGACTGAACAGATTTTTGTTATGCACATGCTTAGTGACTTCATCCTGACACACTTGGACTTTCTCAGAAGTAACATTGCATCCATTCTGGTCTGAATAATGAAACTCCAACAAAAGATGATGATATGGTGAAAATCTACACCATGACTGTTTTGATCGTCCTAGTTCTGTGTTCAGATTTTTGTTCAGTATTATTGTTCTTTTTTTTTTTTTTTTGTGTTCAGTTCTGGACCCCTCACCACAAGAAGGATGTTGAGGCTCTGGAGCAAGTTCAGAGAAGAGCAACAAAGCTGGTGAAGCGGCTGGAGAACAGGCCCTACGAGGAACGGCTGAGAGAGCTGGGGTTGTTTAGCCTGGAGAAGAGGAGGCTGAAAGGAGACCTCATTACTCTCTACAACTACCTGAAAGGAGGTTGTAGAGAGGAGGGAGCTGGGCTCTTCTCCCAAGTGACAGGGAACAGGACAAAAGGGAATGGCCTCAAACTCCTCCAGGGAAGGTTCAGCCTGGACATCAGGAGGAAGTTTTTCACAGAAAGGGTCACTGGGCACTGGAACAGGCTGCCCAGGGAGGTGGTTGACTCGCCTTCCCTGGAGGTGTTTAAGGCATAGGTGGATGAGGTGCTGAGGGGCGTGATTTAGTGTTTGATAGGAATGGTTGGACTTGATCTGGTGGGTCTCTTCCAACCTGGTTGTTCTATGATTCTATGATTTTGTTTTCCCACACACACCCTTTCAAGGTAATTAATTGCCAGAGAGGCAAAGCACCTAATGAAGATTTCTTCATCAGCCTTACCCCATTGACTAATTACTGAAGAGCCAATGTGCAGTTCCAAGGGTTAGTTGAATTGTAGAGAAGCACACAGTGTGCATCCTTTCTAATTCTGTCAAAGATGAGCCTCTTAAACTTGTTTGCTTGTATTAATAGTAAGTGGAGCCAAGAGATTGTGCGGTCAACGTTTAATAGCATAAAGGGCTTATTTAAATTTTCAAAATGGAAACTATATATTTTAAAATGCAAGCAGATTACGTATCCAAAAAGAATAGATATTTTTTTCTTTTGCATTTTGAAATACATAGAAAAATCTTTTTCTCTTCTAGCCCAGGCAGCATCACCTTGAATGTGCAAAATGGATCACTGTTTTGTATGTGGGGTAGACTTGTATATATGTGCAAATTAGCTTTAATGTTACAGTTGTAATTGTCCAATATTTCTTACTTGCTGGAAGGACTGTGCAAGAGAGAGAAGTCAAATGAACAGTGCAGTTGCTTCCAGTTAAGTCAAGCTGTGTTTTTGAGAGGAGAGTCCTAGATTTGCTGGGGCTGGTGTTTCTGGAGCAATGGGGTACTTTTTGCTTCCACATCAACACACTAGAGAAGAGAGTATTTCTACATTCAAAACTTGAAATGCTAAAGGCTGAGGCTGCTAAAGACTTTGCATTTTAATTCATTACTCTGTTTGAGGATAATCTGTTATATTTCTCTTAATAACCATCACCAAGTTTTTGAGTTTAATGAGGCTAAGTGAGGTAATTAGTATTACAGTGATCCTAATAGGATCATCCTCAGTGACTGCTCTTTTGTTCCAACAAGTCTCTTGGATAGGATCCTGATGGATCTCCTCCTGTCATATATCCTGGCCAATGCTTATACTGAGCTGTGAGAAAGGAAAATGAAGAGAGGTTGCTGTGTTGTCTGCATTATAGAGCTTAGTGTACATAGTGGAGGGGTGAGCTTACATGAAGGCTGCCTACCGAAATTCAAACTATGTTCTTGGACTGGGAAAAGGAATTAAGGAGTAGCCATACTTTTAATTTGAAGAGGTATGCTCTATTATCTGTTCTTCAAGCTAGTATTCCACTCCCTGGAGGCCAAGGTAATTAATGCTTACCAGCTGCTCTTTCTCATGTGCAAAAGGCTGTGGTCTTTAACATCAGAAGTGGAGATCTCCTCAGAGACATTCATTTTAAATGGAGGAATAGGATCTGTCTCGATCACTTGTACACTTTTTAACAAGATAGTAAAACTACATAAGCTATGTCTAACTTCGGTTTGAAATTACTTGTTTTCCCTCTGGTGGTTTTTCTTGCAAAGGAAATTAGCCTACTGCATCTACCAGCTCACTATAAGGTTCCTTCCTCTCATATGGCAGAGCCACTTTAGTATGTCTCTTTTCTGTGTTCAGCACTCTGTCTCTGTGATGCCATATACGTGCTATTGGTCTCAGCTATTCCACATGGGCTTCTCTGTCCCACTTCTCAATTTCCAGAATTTCCAAAATAAAAACAAACCCATGATATGCTGGGCAAGTTTAAAGTGAGGTGCTGTCTCTCTTTACCATGACTGAATTTTTCAAAACATCAGTTCCTTCTCTTACAGATACTGATTTCAACTTCAGGTTTCAAGAAAACCAACAAAACAATCCGAAGTCAGATCTTAGCCTCTTACAAGGAGGATTACCATATTTCAGTCAGCCAGGGTACATATATTGCAAGAGAGTGAAAGAAATGTGAAGAATATTTAAAGTAAATTTTAAGTGAATTACTGAATTACTTAAACTCTAGTAGTATTTTGTATTTTATTTTCTTTATATGTAATTACAGCATTAGGTCATGAAAGGGTAATTTCTTAGAAGAAAATAGCTTCTTTTTTTAAGTTTAGAAAGTTATATTGAATCACTTCCAGTTTCTAAAATAATTGAAGAAATTCAAGATAATTGATATTCCATGAACGAAATACATAAGGTTAAAATATACCCATTCTTTGATTTAGTTAAATAAAACTAAAATCATAACATTTCGATTCAGATTTTCTTTGTCATTCCTTGCTGTGTAGTGAATGTTCATTTTTCCCTAAACTGTAGTGTGAGACAGCATGCATGAGGGAGAGGAAGAACAAAACCCTGTTGTCAAATCTGAGAAGGCGTAGTTGGTTCTTATACTCTTTTCCACCTTTTTTTTTTTTTTTTTTCTTTTAAGATCTATGTAACTCTAGTCAGGGAAGAATTTCACCTTGAAGTTGCATCTGAAACACTCCATAAAATGTGTGGGTGACTGTTGCAGAGGCAACCACAAAACAGACAATCAATCACTGAAAGTAAGGTACTTAGCACTCCAACAAACAAAAAATAAACCAAAGGGACAGATATTAGCTGGGAATTACTACTACACGACTGCCTTAAGAATACATAAGATTTAGGAACAATCTTGTAGAAGAACCAGAAAGACTTATTGAGCATAGAATCATAGAATTACCAGGTTGGAAGAGACCCATCAGATCATGTAGTCCAACCATTCCCACCAGTCTCTAAACCATGCCCCTCAGGACCTCATCCACATGTGTCTTAAACACCTTCAGGGAAGATGAGTCAACCGCCTCCCTGGGCAGATCATTCCATTGCCTAATGACCCTTTCAGTGAAGATTTTTTTCCTTATTTCAAGCCTGAACCTCTCCTGGAGAAGCTTGAGGCCGTTCCCTCTTGTCCTGTCCCCTGTCACTAGGGAGAAGAGGCCAGCTCCCTCCTCTCCACAACCTCCCTTCAGGTAGTTGTAGAGAGCAATAAGGTTTCCCCTCAGCCTTCTTTTCTCCAGGCTGAACAACCCCAGCTCTCTCAGTCGTTCCTTGTAAGACTTGTTCTCCAGTCCCTTCACAGCACCATTGACCCAGAACACATCCAGTAAGGGGAATTCTGCTGCATCAGTGCTGCTTGTGTGACTGAGGTGTGCATTCAATTTCAGTTCATAGCAAGCTGGTAGTGACAGTCTTAGTGGTCATGTTCAGTCATAGAGCAGGTTCACTTCTCTTTGTATCCTATATTTCTGACCATCAGTCATCCAGACTGAGACACCAGCTACTATGTATCACAGCTTCCTCCAAAAGACCGTGTATCTGAATTTCATTTTGATGTGTCAGAACTCATCAGGGACAAGTCAATGAAGTGCAATTGCCTTGCTGTGTAAGCACTGTTCATATCAAATACATAAATAAGTAAACACATATACCCAAACTAAATAAGTACAAAAAAACCCCAAACCTACTTGATTGCTTGTCTGTTTAGTAATATGGCTACTGGATCTCTAGCAAGAGCTGGACAAAGATATTTTTTTCAGTTTCAGATGTATAATAATACATGCAAAATTTAAACCTGTCTCATAAGAATAACAGACAGTTTCACACATGCTTTTTTATAGAAGTGGGCTGATAATCTGTCAGAATGCTTGTTTTGTTAAAGAATATGCTGCTTTTATACAGAAAAAACCATCAAGTCAGTGTTTTTGGATCATAAAAGTATTAATGATGAGAAAAGTTAGAAGGACAAAGAAAGACATAATGAGCAATTCAAACCAGAAGAACTGAGCTCCAGCTGTCAAAGCAAATAGCAAGAAAACAAAACTGTCTGATTGAATTCATCCTTCTACACCTCAAATAATTTCTCGGCAACCTTTTCTCCGTAAGTTGTGTTAAGAACAAACTTAAATCATTCCTGCTGTCATCAATCCTGTTTTCAATGCTGCAGTTGTGAAGGTGTACTACCAGTGATCAATTAGAAGGCATTCCTGCTTTTATAGTGGCATGGCCCATGAAACAATAGTGTCATGCAAAGACTACCTTGTCCTTCTCAGTATCCTTGATACCAAAGAATACCCATAAAAGGAACAAAATATTGAGTAATGTTCTATACATGTTTCATTTTCTGTCTCTGTGAATTGAATTAACATAGACCTAAAAATAGAAAGGAAGCAGCTGGAAATTTGTGTATGCCTTTCTCTGTGACCCAACTAACTGTGACCTAGCTAACTGACAAGCTGTAAAAGCTGTTTCAACCTCTGCTCAGTTGGCCGAAGAGCAGCTTCTAATTAGCTACTCACCTAGCAAATTAAAGTAAGTGAATCTTTATGGTATAAATTGTGGCAAATGCAGGAGGGAGGCTAAAAATAATAGTAGGGGTTCCTTCAAGGCAATAACTGCTTAGGATTTTAGCAAATAAATGCTTCCTTTTATTCAGAATATGATTTTGTCAACACTACTACTCAATGTAGCAGGCACATCCCTCACTCTTAGTGCAATGCAACCCACAATGCCACACTTGACTTCCATCAGAATGCTTCCTAGGTACTGAAGGGAATTATATAAATTGTCGATATGATTCATACTGCTTATTAACTAAATGCTTCAATTGTTGCCAGTTGAAGTGGATGTGTTTCAGTAAGCAAGTTTATATATCAGGTTGTAGCAAACTGCAGTTGATTTGGGTCAAGTTTGCATTTTCACAGATGTGATGGTTTAAAGCAAGGCTATTGGAGGAGGCATAGGTGGTAAAGTTTGCAAGTACCTGTGAAAAAAAGAACTTTTGACAGTATGGTTTTAACAAACTATAACTATTAGGTTGGTTGGTTTTTTGGTTTTTTTTTTCATGCAGTATGAACAGTTCCATTGTCAAATTTTCAGGGTTTTTTGACAGTAAGATTAGAATAACTCATCATACTCATGATGAGTTGTCACAGCTTCTTCACTGAAGAGCTTTAAGGCATACATCCTTTACAGAAGCAAATTTTGCATGCTTATCAAGGTGTTAATTTTTTTCTGTCATAGTTTGTTAGGTGCTGCTGAGTTATAGTTTGCTGAAAAATTCTTTCTTAGCAGATTCAGAAAACTAATTTCTCAATGTTTTGCATCTGCTGAGCATGCTACCACCCTTACTGCTTGCTGGGGATATACTGTCTTCATCCTGTGAGACCTCAGGCCAAGATTTCAAAATGGAACATGCAGGTGGCAGAACTAGAGTGAACCAGCATGGTGATTTGGCAAGGTCTTCTACATAATTTATGTTTGTACCATTTGCTTTTACTGCACACTTCCTATAGTAATGCTATTTAAAATGACTGTTTAAACTGCTTCTGCTAGTACATGTTCATGGCTTTTAAATACGTAATTTCACGTTATGGTAGTGTCATCATGCTTGGTTTCAATGAAAACACTTTTATCAACAATAAATCTTGTAAGGAGATCACTGATAGTGGGAAAGTGGTTTGTCCTACCTTTCAGATGAAAGGAAGAAGAAAGGAATATGGATAGTCAACAGAAAACACGTAGAAGAAACCTTGGAGTCTAGTCTGGAATCATGGCAAGGAGGCAGGGCAGGCATACAAGCGGCTAAGATGGAGGAGAAATTTTACCAAAAGAACAAAACACTGAGTTGAAAGATAGTAATGAAGAAAATAAACATTATAGAAGAGAGGTCAACCCAAATGACCTGGATATACCTCAGGGAACCTTTAATTTTGCTGAGGAAAGTGAAGGTAGATTTCTGTATATGAAATTAATTAAAAGGAAACCTTCCTTTTAAATAAATAGGTATCTTCCACCTCCATGCATGAATGACTGAGAGAAGGGGAGCTAAATTTAAGCAATGAGTGATTTTACCTAATCATCTATAATGTCTAGATTTATCTTTAGGGAGAAACTGATTGTGTGTTCAGAAACTGTGTGTGTTACCTCTCTCTCTCCCTATATGAATATTCTTTCTTGCATACCTAGAAAAGTTTAAACCACAAACCTATTATTTCCTGAAGGGGAGAGGACTTTGGTAATGTGCAGGGGTTGTTCAGCCTGGAGAAGATCAAGCTCCTGAGTGATCTTATTGCTGTCTCTCAATAAAAGGGGCTTATAAGAAGGATAGAAACAAACATTTTGGTAGGCCTATTGCAACAGAACATGGGGTAATAATTTTAACCTAAACAGTAGATTCAGACTAGATATAAGGAAGAACTCTTTTATGTTGAGAGTGGTGAAACACTGAAACAGGTTGCCCAGAAAGGTAGTAGACTTCCCACTACTGGAAACATCCCTGCTTATTCAGGGAAAATCATTGGAGAAAATTTGACTTCATAAAATTAGCATGATTTTTCTCTTTCATTACTCCCCCCCGCCCCTGGAAGTAATGGAATTGTCATAGACTGTAAATTAGCAACAACGTATGCATGTGATTTCAACTCCTGCAAGACATTTCCTGTTCCTGTGATAGTGGATAATGATCTGTGGAGTTCAGTCGGAAAGTCTGGCAGGTTTTCTTTGCATCTAGCTATTGTTTAAACTTTTGGCCTGGTGACTTTAAAATGGATGTGCCTTGCTGTGTGAACCCCAAATTCCAGTTGAAGTACTTCTTAAATCTAGGGATGCTGTGTCCTCTTAATTACATTACAGGGTGAAAGGTATGGCTCTTATTCATACATATTATTCTTTTAAAAAAATGGAAAAATGGAAATTCTAATATAAAATTGCTTTGTGCTTCCTCATGTGGCCTCTTGAGGGCAGTAATCTTTCAGAGCAATAGGAAATAGAGACTCTTAAGTTTTCAGTCAAAGCATGCTCCTGGTAATAATCATAATTATCAATGGACAACGCAGTGGGATGCTAGAATTCATTTTGTCAGTCAATCAGTAAAAAAAGCTGCACTCAAAATTTTCAATCCCTTTTTTTCTTAGAAGTTTCACACATGCATTTCTATTCGTGTTTCATTACATTATAGTCTGTATATCTGGACCATATGTTCAGCTAAAGCTAGTTCTTCTCCCAACTATGCTAGAAATAAGCAAGACTAGAATATATCTTTTTTGTTTCCTTGGAGATTGGGTTATTTCACAGATCTATATAACTCTAGAAATCTGAAGACATCTTCAGTCTTTCAAAACACTTGATTTATGTTATCTACATTTAACTTGTGAAAATATACCTTATATATATTTGCCATATAGATGTAACTTTTTAATACTCTGTACTCTCAACAGTTGCATTTAGGAAAAGGTAGATAGGAAGGCAACCTTTGATCTCATGATGGAATCTCACTCATTCTTTGAACTTGAGAATATTTAATCTTTCAAGTCAAGTGGAGACTTGGCCGGTTGAAGTCAAATCTATTTTGACTTAATGCACAGTCAAAACTGAAGTGTTTTGGTTCTGGCAATATCTGGAAGGAAAAGGAGTAGAAACCCATTCTATTCTTCTCCACATCTTGACTACTGCATGAAACAGTCATTCACTAAAATGCTGATCTATGAAGCAGGAATTTCAGTCATAAACTTTCCTTTCCAAATCATCCCAATCCCTAGGCTATACTGTCAAGCTCTTTCTTATACTCTATGTAACACAAGATATTATGAATTCTCTTCTTTTAGAATATCCTCATCGGGATGTACTGTGTGCCATGAACATACATATTAACAACAAGGTATATCCAGACCAGTGGACCTTGAAAGAAGTATATGTCTTCATCTGCAAGCAGAGAAAGAAATTTATTCCAGGTCCTACTTCTACCAAGGAAATGTTCTAGTTGCAGGCCCTTTAAGAAAAATAGCTTTTCTTTTTCCTAAGTGTTCCTGCTTTCTTTTGTTTCAAAGCAGTTGCAATCTCTGTGGTATATGTGACAGCCGGACTCATAAGGTGTCTTTTGGGAATTAACTCCTTCATAATATCTAGGAACAGGAATGTAGAGTTTCTTGAGTCTGATAAAGGATAAAAGCAAAAGATGGGCAACAAATACTGCTATGTACTCAAGGCCAGAGTCATCACCTGCCACAAACAGAAGCATAGATTTAAGTACCTACCTGGAGAATGTGAAAATCAAAATTGAAGATACCTATGGCATTTGAGCCATGAAATTGTCCTTTCAAGCATGATATCTGAATTCTCATTAGTCCTGACTAGAATTTTCTAGATTGAAAACAGGCTTTCAAGTTTTTTCTTAGCATACTCCATTAGGAGCAGCCAAACTGAAAATCTAGAGATGTGATCTGAGGGAAAGAAATTAAAAACATTTTATCCATGCACAACAGGACATTTGTAGCTTCTTTGGGAGAAAATAACAAATTAATTGCAACGTAGTTTGGGAAACATGCCTAGAGTCTTGCAATAATTATTAGTTAAAATTTTACAAGTCTGAAATATATGAAGTTGGAGAAATATTCTCGACTAAGACACTGTATTGTTGGCAAAAAATTACTATTTTTTTTCCACATAGAGCCTGATTTACTACTAGGACAAGAAAATGTTTATCTTTCACAACAACTTGCTTAGAAGTGCCTTAAAATCCAAATAAATTTGATGATGATACTCTTGTTATGAGCTACCCACTACAATTGCGCTTCCAATTACGAACATCATCATGTGACTTCCACTCCTGCAAGAAGAGGAAGATTTATACAAATACTGAATAAAGTAATGAGAACCTTGGTTACTTGCCCTTTTTATGTATTACCTCCCCACTGAACTGACGAAGCCACTTCATTCATTCACACACCGATATAACAAGAGGAAATGGCCTAAAGCTCTGCCAGGAGAGGTTTAGGCTGGACATTAGGAAAAAAATTTTCACTGAAACGGTCATTGGGCACTGGAACAGGCTGCCCAGGTAGGTGGTTGATTCACCTTCCCTGGAGGTGTTTAAGGCACAGGTGGACGAGATGCTAAGGGACGTGGTTTAGTGTTTGATAGGAATGATTGGACTCAATGATCCGGTGGGTCTCTTCCATCCTGGTTAATCTATGATTCTATCAGTGTTCCTGAGCTGTGTAGTACTCTGCCCAAGCCCCATGCTCAGTTCCCATTGGACTGTTAACTGGATTGGATGCTATGCTGCCATTGATTGCTGACAAGTTCAGCTTCTTATGTACAAAGGCAATGGTGGGAGCCTCATGACAAGAGTAACCGCTCTCTTCCAGCCACTTGCTGGAACACAGTGTTTCTGATCTAAAGAATGATGAGTTCACAAACTTTTAAGTCCAGGAGCCATGATACAGCTAGATGTTATTCGTAAGCTAAGCAAAGTCTTTTCACTCAGCATCAAACCAGTAAATAGTAGGAATACAGTTTATCCATAGCAGTTGCCTGTAGGTAAATTGTTCTTTTGAGCTGTAATTCTCTCCCTGCTAAAATAAAGCACTAGTTTTGAACATATGTACCAGGTGCACGTACACGGGCAGGCTCCCCTGGGAGAACCTAGGTCAGAAAGGGCAAAAAGCTGCCCAGCAGCCCGGGCTAAAGGAAAATGTGTGAGAAACAGCCCTGTGAGCCCTGAAGGGAGAGTAGGAGGGGGTGAGACAGATGCTTCCCTGCAACCCCTGAGAACATCCCAGGCTGGAGGAGGAAGAAGTGTGAAGAGGAAGAACAGAGGAATTGTTACAGACTTACTGCAGCACTCAATTCCCCACACCGCTTCACTGCTCAGTGGGGAGGAGGTAGAGAAGTCACGGATGAAAGAATGAAGTTGAGCCTGGGAGAAAGAGCAAATAAAGAGGAAGATATATATATATATATATATATATATATATATATATATATATTTTTTTTTTTCCTCATCATCCAGCTCTGTTTCAGTTGGTAATAATGTTAATTTTCCCCAAGTCGAGTCTTTTGTGTCTGTGATGGTAATTAGTAAGTGATCTCTGTGTCTTTTATTGTGACCCATAAGGTTTTCCATCTCATTTTCTCCCCTTGTTCTGTTGAGGAGGGGGAGTGAGTGAGCATCTGGGTGGGTGGCAGCAAGCCAAGGTCAACTCACAGCAACATGTCTGCATTTGTGTAACACCAACTCTGACATCTAGTTTTATATGTTCATACTTAGTCACCACTGATAATTTGAAGCTTTCAGACATGATCTTCTAGCAGTTTCAGGCAATGCTACTGTTTATCATTCACTTTGTGACATGATTTATTACACTCAGTTACATCTGTGGCGTGATAAAAAAGTATACAGTCCTTTAAAAATTTTGCAATAACAAATATTGCTTTTTTGATTCCCATCACTCCTCTAAAAGCAGCATTTTACAAATAATAAAGTGAACTTTAGTAATTTATTCCAAATTATGATCTGCTAGTGCTAGTTAGAGTTGCTGTTTGGAGCTATAAATTACGATGCCTATATGGTAGCTAGTAATTTTATTTATTTTTCCCTGTAAAGCTTCCTGTTGTGTTTAAACTGTTGTAATCTTTAGAAGTGGAAGAACACATGGGGTATAAAAGCTGTCTTACTGTAAAATTATGAGACATGCATAGCCCTCATCAGATGCAGGAAAACGAAATTTCTGTTTTTTCTACTTCAAATATTAATTAAACTAAATATATGGGGGTGGGGTGGGGTGTGTGTCTAGGAGAACGGCAGCAGTTATCACCATCTCCAGCAGTGCTACATGAACGGCTCAAAAGAAAAAAGAGAGCTAAGCTATAACTCACTATACAAATAAAGATATACTAAAGGGAACATAATACGTTCAGATTAAATAAAACCATTTTGTAAGCCCTTAGGAAACACTGAAGCAAAAATCCATAGCTGATCTGGAGACCAGGGACCAGGCTGAGCTCACTGAAAGAGCAGCTCCTATGATTGAAGTTACCAAAATATGGGATATTTGCTTCTGTTCTCAATTTGGTTTGATACAGACTCTCTCTAATTGCTGCATTTCAGGGTGAAGACTTGCCTATGGAAGGGTTTTAATTTTTTCCATAATTTCTTTCTTCAAACTCTTGCTTACGGGGAGCCAGGCTAGCTGGTATCTGCTCTGGACCTTCTATGCTGATTATAATGAGAATCAGGCCCAGGCCTTTCATGTCGTTGTGCAGAGAACCAGCCCAGTGTGTGCATTTGAAAAGGCATTGCAATACTGTGCAGAAATTTCAAATGATATTTTTGTTTCAAAACTTCAATTAAATAAGACCATTATTTAGCAGTTATTACGTCAATCAGCGTATTTGCTCTGCATGCATACAGTCCTCCTGCTGAAAATCTGAGCTCTTTGCTGCACTAGGTACAAGAGACTACTAGATCAAAGAGAGGCAACTGCAACAGCATGGGATTCAACAGTTCTTTATGTGGTTAACGTTATATGCAATAAATAAAATCCTTTTCTCCTGTCCTATTATTTCTGAATTTGTTTTTGATAACTCCAGTAGTGTCCCTACACATCTTTGGATAGTGCAGTAAGAAAATAAAGGGTGGTTTAAAGGTAATTCAATATAAATGACTGCTCATCTGCAGAAGGATCAGTAGCAGAGATCAGAAGTTTGTATATGTTAATTTTGTCACCTCTACTACCAGCACTGGCAGAAATCAGTTTTCTACAGTAGTCCTGTAAAGTACAGTCCTCCCAAAGCCTCTGAATTGGTGGTTGCTGAATTACTCCCTGCAGTCTCTAATATACGCAGAAGCAAAACCAAGAGTGTCAGGGAGGTGTATGTACAGAGGGACAGGCGCAGACATAGCCACAAAGTGTACAAACTCTGTAAAACTAAGTCCTGCAGAGCTATGTCACTGTGCAGGCAATGGAGAGGGAATCATGGCAGACAGGAACTCACAGCCTTAATGTAGCTTTTCTTGACTTCCTACAACACTCCTTTTATCCCAACTGGAGTATTTGCAGATCTTAACTTATTATTGACCTTACCTTCACAGTTAAAATGTCTTAATTATTTTAATCCTTCCTCTAGATATATTGACAGGAAACTACTTTTAAAGTACCAAATTAAAGAGCAAAAACAAATCATGAGAGAAGGAATTTTCACCCTGTCTGGCCATTTAATTTCTTTAATGGTGTTTCTCATACTGTTTCAGAGCAAGCTTACTTGCAAAAACAAACACAAACATTAGAAAGTCTCAGACTTGCATTCCTCTGATCACTGCAAGAGTTGGGGTTGTTCAGCCTGGAGAAGAGACAGCTTCAGGGAGACCTAATAGCAGCCTTCCAGTACCTGAAAAAGGCACACAAGAAAGCTAGGAGGGACTGTTTACAAGGGCATGTAGTGACAGAACAAGGGGCAATGGCTTTAAATTGGAAGGGGGAAGATTTAGACTAGATATTAGGAAGAAATTCTTCAAGATGAGAGTGTTGAGACACTGGAACAGATTGTCCAAGGAAGTTGTGGAAGCCCCATCCGTGGAAGTGTTCAGGGACAGATTAGATGTGCCTTTGAGCAGCCTGGTCTGTTGGGAGGTGGTCCCGGCCATGGCAGGTAGTTGGAACCAGATGAACTTAAGGTCCCTTTCAACCCAAATCATTTTATAATACTATGATTCTATAATATCTCTATATAATAGCTAATATATATATAGAATGATAGTATTATATTATATTATATAATATCTATATATAATATAATACTACCATTCTATAATACTATGGACAGATGCACACTCTCCTGGGTAGAAAACTGGCTGGATGGTCGGGCCCAGAGAGTGGTGGTAAATGGTGTTAAGTCCAGCTGGAGGCCAGTGACAAGTGGGGTTCCCCAGGGCTCAGTGCTGGGTCCAGCCCTGTTCAATGTCTTCATCAATGACCTGGATGAAGGCATCGAGTACTCCCTTAGCAAGCTTGCAGATGACACAAAGCTGGGTGGAAGTGTGGATTTGCTGGAGGGTAGGAAGGCTCTGCAAAGGGACCTAAACAGGCTGGACTGCTGGGCAGTTTCCAATGGGATGAGGTTTAACAAGGCCAAATGCCGGGTCCTGCACTTGGGGCACAACAACCCTATGCAGAGCTACAGACTGGGAGAAGCCTGGTTGGAAAACGGCCAGGAGGAGAGGGACCTGGGGGTGTTGGTCGACAGCCGACTGAACATGAGCCAGCAGTGTGCCCAGGTGGCCAAGAGGACCAATGGCATCCTGGCTTGTATCAGAAACGGTGTGACCAGCAGGTCCAGGGAGGTTATTCTCCCTCTGTATTCAGCTCTGATAAGGCCACTCCTTGAATCCTGTGTTCAGTTCTGGGCCCCTCACCACAAGAAGGATGTTGAGGTTCTGGAGCGAGTCCAGAGAAGAACCACGAAGCTGGTGAAGGGGCTGGAGAACAGACCCTATGAGGAGCGGCTGAGAGAGTTGGGGTTGTTTAGCCTGGAGAAGAGGAGGCTGAGAGGAGACCTCATTACTCTCTACAGCTACCTGAAAGGAGGTTGTAGAGGGGAGAGATCTGGCCTCTTCTCCCAAGTGACAGGGGACAGGACAAGAGGGAATGGCCTCAAGCTCCACCAGGGGAGATTTAGGCTAGAGATTAGGAGGAGGTTTTTCACAGAAAGAGTCATTGGGCATTGGAATAGGCTGCCCAGGGAGGTGGTTGATTCACCTTCCCTGGAGGTGTTTAAGGCTCGGGTGGATGAGGTCTTGAGGGACTTGGTTTAGTGTTTGATAGGAATGGTTGGACTAGAAGATCCGATGGGTCCCTTCCAATCTGGTTGTTCTGTGATTCTGTGATTCTATGATTGTACAGAAACAGCTGGCATAGTGTAAGGATCATAAAGATAAAGCAGGAGCAAAAGATGGTAATTACAGGTGGCTAATGATAATTAACTGCAGTTTCAGCAGAAAGGAAGAATGGAAACCAGACAAAATATCAAAATGAAAGTTAGAAGAGAAACTGTACAAGGACATTAAGGGAGAGTTAGATTGGCACGATGGAGTGTAGCTTGAACAAGCAAGTCAAATCAAATAGTCAATGGTTTTCCTAATGATGTTGACACGATTTACTATGTGATCATAATTAACTCAGCTTTACCTGTCTTATGATAACATTTAAGACATTTCTTTCTCCATGATGGATAGTGGTAAAGGTAAGGTGAGAGGAACTTAACCAAGAGGCATACTGCTGTTTAGCAACTTGTTTCTTCTACAATATTGGTTTACATGTCAAACTGTTATTTATGATATGAAGATTATTTGTCTCAATCTAGATGACTGTTTCCTTTCAGAAATCCAAAATAATTTTTTTACTAAGCTAATAAGTTTTGTTGAAACCAACACAAATTGAGTTTGGCAACTTTGTGAAGAAGTTAGAGAAAATGACAAGTTCTTTGAACTAAATACATGGTTGAGGTATGTTCCATTGTCCCCACCAGATACATGGGTGAGGAACTGTGGGAGAATTGTGGGAGAGTGAGGTGAGTTTTTCAAAGTAGTTATGAGTGTCTACAGTATGGGAAAACACGTTGTTGGAGTTCTCCTGATATCCTTTTCTAGTCAGTAGATAAGTAGATAACATAGTGGAAGGCAAAGCATACTTGGTCAGATCAGTCACTGTAACTCCATTGTTAGCTTGGTTGAGATCTCTATTGACCCTAATACTGGACCCAAACAACAGAGTCAGAGACCAGGTGGGAGAAATCGTACCCATACTGCCAGGTTTTCTTTTGGTTGAAGGGATTTGAAACCTTATTACCTATTTTGCAAGTGAATGGGTGAGCCACCCTGCTAAAGAACAGTATCGGACAACTTTCTTGTTCACTCATCTTGCATGCCTTCCTTAAACACCCAAATGCCACAGCATCACAGTGGAGGTGGAATGGTATACAACGGCCCACATTGGTTCTTGCCTCTTCCTTTCTTTTCTGTCTGTGGTTTCTCCACTTTGTTTGTAATGCTAACATATTAATTGAACAACTGCTCCAGTGTAGTTTGCTGAGGAATTTAGGGTTTTGTCTGATAAATGAGATGTGAGCTATCCCTGATGAGATCCTTGATCTCTAGGGTGTTGGATAAAAAAAAGCTCTTCCACTTCTTCTAGTTCTCAGACTATTTCCCAGATGGACAAAATCCATAAACTTGATGCTGTCTGTGCAAGCAGACTCCAGAGGATTAAGAAGATGACATAAGAGGCTTGAGGCATAGAAAATAAATTAAGGGACAGAGACATTATTTGAAACCGAACATAAGCCTAGAGGCAGCTTAAAGCCACTCAGTGACAGAAGAAGGGAGAAAGGGTAAGATCCTCTGCTTTCCAGAGTCCACAAGGTAAATAATCAATAGACAATTATTTGTGATCAAGATTTTGCCATGTTCTTTAAAGGAGGATCTAGAAAAAGAATTTGTAATAGTATTGCATTTCCTCATTAGATCTTCTAAGATGGGACTATTTGCTTTTTTGAATATTTTAAGCCAAATTCTATCTCCAAACTACTTTAAAAGGCTCCTGCCATAAATAATGATCAGAATTTTGTCATTCTTGCCAAATATGTTTCTGTTTTAATCAGAGCTAAATAGCTTCAGAGAGCTATGGAACTTTATTAGAAAAGTTTCAAGGTAAGGATGTTTTCTTCAAATAGAGCAACTCTTCAGAGTAGTCTTTGCACAGTTAGCCTCTTTACCAGTTATTCCTCCTAACTCTTTTTTTTTTTGTCTTCTTTTTTTTCCATCAGACAGTTCCAATTCCATGAAATCTGCAGTTCTACCTAAGGCCAGTAGTGTGGAAAGAGCAAGGCGTTCTGATCACATATGTCTGATGGCTTCTGAGGCTTTGTTATCATCCTGAACTAAACAAAAGAGTATGTGCCCTTAGGAAAATGCAAGGTAAGCATTGTTAAAGGGAACTTACATCTCTTTAACTCTTCTTGTCTTTACAAAGTGATACATAAGTTGAAGGAGTGCAAAGCCTCCCTCCAGAATGAAAATGATGCTTTTCTAGTCATGGGGCTGCAATTCAATGGTGTGTAGTTACAATGAAAGTACAAAACCTGTCTTAAACAAAATAGATTATAATCTAGTGGTTATTCAAAGTAAGAGTCATAGCCATCTAGTATTAATTCCTATTTTTAATTTCAAACCCTAAAATAATTAGACACATGTTGTTCTCATTTACCTCTGTGCAAATCCTGTTGTATTTGCCAAGGATTTACAGAGAAAGAAAAGTGTATCCCTTGTAAATTAAGAAATGAACACATTATGAGAAAGAGATTGATTGCCTTCCATTTTCCAAGGTATTAATTTTTCACCAATGAAAATTTTGTGGAAAGTCTTGTGCTTTATACCTGTCCAGGATAAGAATCTTAACCACAGGCTTTAGGTACACTGTAGTAGTCATCCAACTACATTTGGAGGTGTTTAGATTTTTGGTGTAGTACTAATTGTTTACTGTCTTGGAAGATGGGAAACATCAGTGCCCTCAAGGTCCAGGAGGTATCCAAGGTAATATTTTGGTTCCCATTCTGTGCTGAAATATGAAAATAACTAGATACAGGTGTATCATCCCTGGAAAACTTTGGGAAAGTATTTGAGACTTGGACTACAAAAACTGAGCATCCTATATGCTTTTGGCAAGATGCGGTGAGACTCATGTTATTTTAATGTACAGCCAACTGTGAGCAGCCAAAAAATAAAGTGGATCTTTTAAGTACACTGTAGCTTTGAGTGGATGACTGAGTACCTCCTCTAGCTCCAACGCAGTAAACAGCAATTACAGGTGTGCAGTACCTTATGGATAAGGCTCTTCTGGGCAATTTGTGCAGTCACTTATGCCAGTGAAGAATCCCTAAAGGAAATTTAAACGTTCTGAATTTACCTTAGAGTGGTTTAAGGGGCTGATTAGCAGTACACACAGGGTAGTGCTTCAGATACAGACTTGAGGAACCAAAACCCCCACACAAAAAAACCCAAAACCCAAACCAAATATCAGCTCATGTGAGCCAGTTGTGATCCTAGAATCATACAAAAAATTAATGTGAATTCATTTTTTCAAATTGTAATTTCCTCTACACTATTATTACAGACCTTGAAAAGGGATGACAGTCTATTACCTTCAAAAAAAATGTTCTGTCTAAATTGTAATTGCTTATTTGCATTCAATCCTTAACATTTTGTATTATACGATTGCCAAAACGTACTGAAAAATTATTGAACATTTTCATGAACAAATACATACGACTGTCTACTGAAGAAAAATGTATCTCAGTGATGTTACCAATTGCCTGTTTATTACAGCTTTACCTGCCAAGATAATGAGAAAATTGTACACAACCTACTCTTAAATTACCTATTGGTGAACAATTTTTTTTCTGTCTATCATAATTTTGCCCAAACATAGAGTGCTTCATTCTTCCATTTACATTGTTTTGCTATCAGTTAAAATTTCAAATATTCTGTTGGAAGACTTTTTATTTCTACTGGTTTTTGGTCTTTTTTTTTTTTTTTTTTTTTTTTTTGCTTTTGTACTTCACTATTGACATTTTAAATACATGGTTACAAAAATAAGCCAAGCAAATACTTTATTGCAAAAGGTTGAATGGCTCATTCACGCACACCAGAAACTGACAGCTTTGTAGCCAAGGAAATATTGATGAAATATTCAAAACTGAGATAATATAAATAGTATTTTCCTATAAATAGGGAGCTTAAAAGTAATATGAAGTATATTAGAATGCTTGCTGTCTTCACTGTACATCTCCATAATGAGAGATTAGCATAATTAATTTCTTACATTTCAGTACAAACAAAAGTCCTTAGACAGGTTTTCAGTGATGTCTTTAACTCTCTTTTGCATGTCTTTCCTTCCATACCACAATCATCACTTATGTTTTAATTTCCCCTTAACTTTAATTTATATATATATATATATATATATATATATAAACAGAAAGTCTGCTGTAAGTTGCATTTTAAAACATATTTAATTTAAATGAAACCAGGAGGTGGTGATGGATTCTTCTGCAATTGATCTACCTCAGACTTGTTCTCCTATAAGGGTCAAAAGACCTAAAATGCCCTTGTTATCATGATAAAAACTCAGTATATGGCCTGTCCTTTTGCAGCAGAGGCTTTCATTTTGTCTAATGTTTTCTAGCACAATGGGTCTTGTTCTCTAAACAGACCCCAGTGGCACTCCTGCAGTTGATAAAGTTGAAAAGAAAAGGATATTATTTTGTAATATAGTCTCAAAATCACATAAAATCCAGTCTCTCCAAGACATTCAGTCTCTCGTATTTTGCGTAGAATTTATTTAAAGTATATGCAACCAGTATCTCTTTATCTACCCAGAGTATTTTGTAGAAATTATGTAGGATTAGAATGGTGATAATAAAAAAAAACTACCTAATGTCATTCTAAAATCCACTAGAACTTTCACCTTTAAATGACATCAAAATATATAACAGTTTTTCAAGATTAATTTGATTAAAATGTAGTCATAAGCAGATCTCCTTTCAATATTGCTTGAATGGACTGGTTAGAGAAAGACTGTTTTAAGCATGTCATATTGTCACAACTGCTTAAATAATTTTAGTAGACATCTTTAATAGAAAAGGTACTTAAGGGTCACATTTATTGAAAGGTTATTTATCCCTACATTTTCAAAACTTTGTCTTAGTTACATATATCTCAAATGCAGAGCAATTGCTTTGATTAGCAGTTATATATTGATAAGTAGTCACTGAGGTAATTTCACCCTGGAGGCATGAATGCTCAGAGAAACAGGTTAAATCGGACTAGGAAACCACTTGTCAACTGCTAGCACACAGCTCTTTCTGAGCCTGTAATCTGCTGTTAGCTTGATGTAAACCAGTTTATTAGCGTTCATGAATGTTTAGAGTCTGTTTTACCACCATTTCTGATAGTTCCTGTAATAAGGCTGAATTCTCACAAATGTCTCCTTTTCAGGTCTTTGTGCCATATGGGAGTAGCTGATAAAAAAATTAATGGGGCTGACTTAAGAACCTGCAAGATGATGAGGTAAGTGTATACTAAGTGCTGCAGTTACAGTTCAAGCACAATGTATCACCTGACCACATGCATACTGTTTTGCAATATATAAAAAATAATATATTTTTTAATTCTTGATCATTGATCCTAGAGAATCCTGTCACAAAGAATGTTACCATACTAACTAACTCTTCAATATCAGCTAACTTTGAATGTGTTAGTCTTGTAAAGACAGGAAAAAGACTTTGATATGTATATAGGCCAAAATTCTTGTTATTAAAATACAAATTTTAAAATTTTGTGGAATTATGGAAAAATTTATTTTACTTTCTATCTTTGATATGAAATAACTTAGTTGGTTATTTTAGAACTTACAATAGGAACACAACTTCATACCCAACCTTGTCATTATCTCACCTGATTCTTCTGTAAGGTATATCAACATGATTATTAGTGCAGATTTTTAGTGTTACTACTTTTTTTCTGTAGTTCCTAAATTGTGTCTGCCTTTTCCATGGGAGGGTTCTATTTAACCTGCACAAAATGTAGAATTCAAAGACATTCAACAATACATTTACAAAACACTGTGTGGGAGGTACAGAAAAACATTTCTTACTAATTTAAAAAAATGTACAAAGCTATTATTTGTCTTTAAACTCTTCAGCTGTTTCGTGCCTTTCTCTGAAGTTATATTTTCATGCAGCTGATGTATCAAAGTTTTGCCTTAGAAGGATCCCTTCTTAACGCATTGAATTTGCAAGTGACTGATTCTTTGAGATGAGAGAATGAGGGAAGAAAAAATAAAACCTAAGCATGATGAAAAAATTAAACCTTCTAAATATATGGTAGAGAAATAGAATATTAAAATGAAACTCTTACATCATCCTCTGTAGTAGAATAATTTAAGATTAAGCTACTAGCCTTGTGAACAAACTATGAAGCAAGCATATGCATGCCATGTCAAAAAATTACAGTGGATTTTGTTGTTCAGGGATGAACCTATCTGAAACAAGGAGAAGTTTTAATGGTCCTCACCGAACTAGCATTCACAGTCATAAATAGTCCTGTCTACAGAAAATTACCAAATGCTCATTTAGACATAGCATTTTCTGGTAAGATTGTGTTGGGAGAGTTCAAATAATGCTCCAAGGGCTGTTTTCACTTTGAGATGGAGTAGAATATAAATCTTTGTTTCAGAGATCCTTTGTCTTGGGGTAACCATACTATTTCAGTGGTATTTATTTAGCTATTTTTTTGAGACATTAGGCACAGAAGTTCTTAAATTATTCATCTTTGAGACCACTATAGTATTGTTTTGGCCAACAAAGAAGAAGGATTTTCCTTTCTCCTTATTTGTTTGGGTTTGATTTTTTTTTTTTAATTTATAAATTACATTCATTCAAAGTAAATCAGTAAATACAAAGCAATTCTGTGTCCTTGGTGATGGCATTTGAATGAGTTGTCGGTCAGTGTTCGAAGATAATAATGAAAAGCACATAAGACTTTGAGAGACCATTAATAAATGAATAGTGAGCAAAACTGAAAACAGTATGCCACTGTATAAATAATGACTCTCACATCTTGAACAGAATATGACATTCTTGTTATTCCACTTCTGAAAGGGGCTAATAGAATAAAAAAGCCATAGGTAAGAGCAGCATTGTTGATCAGAGGTATAAGATGAATTGAACAGGTTGTTCTTACCCTTCATCAAAGAAAAGAGGGGTATGACTAAAGGGGATATATTAAGATGTGCAATATGGAGAGCTGATACAATTATATGTAAGGAATGCCTATTCACTGACCTTCATAATGCAAGACATTTGAGCTAACAACTGAAGTTGTCAGGCTTGACATTATCAGGAAAAAAAAAAAAAACAAACCCCGCAACCAAAACCAGCAAACAGAACTTAATGTATAATGTAAGTTGGAAAGTATGAATGACATGAAACTTACATGACTACATTAGTGGTGAATAGAATCATTGGCTGGAATAAAACATGATGGTCTAGTTGCAGCCTCTGGTTCCACAGGTGCCTAAAACTACTGTAGATTAGATAGCATCTAGGTAGTATGTTCCTGATCCTTGCTAAACACACACTGGTGACAATTTTTAGACACAAGTTAGTGGAGATTTTGATCTGCCTCAATAAGGAAACTTACATTCCTGTAGATCTTTAAATATTATCCCCTTAGGAACTGCCATCTTGTGCCCTTAAATAAGACCTCATTTACTGCCAGTTGTTGTCCTTCAAATCGATAACAGAACTGTGATCACAGCTTTTATTACTCTCTGCATTCTTAACCATAGCCCTCACGATTGCCATTTGTATTTTATCTGAGATTGGACAGGTGGTAGTTGATGTGTACATATTTCCTTTACCTGAGATAGACATGTATTTAATTTAATTCTGGACTTTGTTCAGCTGCTTTGTTTTGCCAAAATGCTCTAGAGAGTGAGCCTACAGCCACAAATCTTTCTAGGTTTGTGTTCAATTTGCAAATCCTGTATTTGTAGCAGAAAAAAGCACTCTCTGATCTCAGTGGAAATGTTTGTCAGACATTTTTTGGCAACAGCAATAAGTAGTTTATGGTCAATTTCATCTAACACTGGCCTCCCATAAATAAAGATGTGAAACCCTTTGCATTTGTATACTAAGGCCAAAGAGGTGTTTTCTTTTTGCGCACATCAACACTTAAACTTTTGAGACACTGAAAGAGAAAGAAGATGCTAGTCTCCAGTTCTGGTTATACTGCTAGAATTCTGCAACCTGACATTGAACTCTTCAATAGATATTTCCATAGAAAATTCAGCTCTCTGTTGTACCCTTTGGCTGTCTGAGAAACTGAATGAGATCTTAACTCTAGATTACCTTGTTCTTTGGACCTGGAGGTTAACAAACACTTATGACTGGTTTAGATAATAAATGAGATGCTATGTAACCAAAGTGAATTACACTCAAAGGAATCTTGTTTCCTTTTAACTGCTTTTATTGGGAAACACATGTCCAGCATTAGCTTCCAGATACTGTGCAATTTTGTTGAGTTATGACCACTCCCTGTTATATTGCTTCTGTTATAGGCAATTTGTCTGTTTTTTCTGCCCACTAGACTTCTTACTTACTTTATTTCTTCTTGTTTCCCACTCCCTAACTCTCCTGTTTGAACTACCTGAAATACTTGATAGTGTTCTTCTTTTGCTCCTCCAAGTTAGAATTTCACTCAGGTAATACTGCTTTATATCATAAAAAAATGGAATTCTTTTTTTTTTTCTAATAAACATGTTACTAATCACAGTAGAAGCAGCAGTGCAAGGCAATGAGGTCTATCTACTAGCTGGAGTGCTTTTTGGGAGTTGGTTGGAGGGTCTTTTTTATCGAAGTTATGCAGTAAGTATTTGTAGCCTCATCAAATGATGATCAATAATTTGTCAACCATTTCCCCTAGACTTCCTCATCTCAATAATAATAAGAAAATATCTTGTATAGTTTGGATTCCTATACAAATTCTTGTTTTGTACTTTAAAAAAGTAAGTGAGCCTGACTTCCTCAGTCAGAGAGCCAATCTAAGTCAATTTCTTTTGAGGAGACCAATATGGGCATGACAGAATGGAGCTGAAAAATTTGGTAGGTATCTAAGTTCTCATATCTCTTAAAAATGTCATTAGATGTGTTTCTCATTTTTTGATCATCTGTCCTTCTGTTGAGTTTATACTTCACATGAAACAAAGATGATGTGCTTTATTTTAACCCCAGAGTGGGCACTTTCTACCTCAGTGAATTTTTTTTCTTCTCAATTTTTTGTCCAGTGAATTTCTCCATAAATTTTATTCTCTCTGCCTGACCATTCATCTGTCTGAACATTCGAATATAACCTGGTAACTGTGACATTGAAAGCAACATTTTCTCCGCCACAGCTTGTTTTCTTAAGCAGTTTCTTGAGAACTCCAGTTTTGTTGTCTATTCCTTGGGTCTTTTGTGAACTCTGTTTGGTTGTGTTGTCAAATAACTGGAAAGGATCTGGAAAAGTCATTAAACTCATTCTCTTACTCTAACAGAGAATCAATTACATCTATGTCAGTCCTGATGGATGCTTGTCTGTCTTCCGCTAAGATGGATTCTGATGATGGAAATTCCATAGTTTTGCAGGCAGCCTCATGTATTTTATGTCCTTATCTCTACAAAGTCTTCTCTGCAGCCTAATCTGAAACTCCCATGGATCACTTCAAGACTGTTATTTCTGCTTCTAATGTTCAGGAACATGACGAATATATTGTAAAGAAGATGAAGAGAACAGGCTTTTAAATATTTTAACGGTATGACTTACCACTCATTTAACCCACCTATTTTCTTTTCCCCAGTAGATTAAAACCAACATTAATTCCTTTAACTTGCTATTAAATTCTATTCTTATACCTCCATGTCTTCTTTCTCATCTCTTGACATTTCCAATTAGATACATTGTCTTTAATGAAGCATGTTTGTAGACATAGTGCTTTGAGGTCATTCCAAGATTGGATAAGACTAGAGGGCCATATCCTGCATCATGCTGGTTGTATGCCTATTAATGCCTTGCAGTACGTGAGGTCCTTACACGGTGTTGCAGCAGCATGACATTGTTGATCAGTAGGCAGTTTGTGATTTTTATAATTCTGTTGTAATAATCTTCCTATAATTCTGTTAAAATCGATTTTCAGTTGCTCCTATTAAATCGCAATCTATCTTTAACCTCAAAATCACACATCTAATTTGCCTTGAACCTTTTGAGTTGTGCACTTTTTACTACACACTTCATCCCTCTTCATCTTGTGCCACATACTATATTTAGTTATCACACTATTATTGAAAGTATAGCTCTATACTGTAGCTAAGAAGGAATCCTACATTGATGCTTTCAATTCTAACATTACGGTTTTGATAAGTACTTTGAGAATGTTTTTTTAACGAACTTTGATACATTTCTCTAACCTATTTCTTACTTTCTGAGTTGGTCAAAAATAAAAAAAATATATTTGAGGTTAAACCTTACCAAAACCCCACATTATATATCCATAAAATCTGTTTCTCTGAGAAGGAAAATAAATTGGTTTGAGATAATTTGATTGTGATATATTCACAGCATGTCATGCACCTCCTGATTTCTTTTTCTTCCAAGTATTTTTAAACAATGTGTTTGAGTATTAGAATGGAAACTGGTATCAAGCTTGATTCACTCTTTTTTCCCCTTTTGCTTTTCAAGGCTATTTATTGTAGTTCACCTCATCTGGTCTTCCTGTACCATGCCCTTGCCCTTTGTAACATTTTCCAGGTATGACATTGTTACACCTTGGGTAAATCAGGCAGTAAAATAAAAAAAAATTGTTCACCTAAAACACATGGGAAAACAATAAAAATTAACTTATCAAAATCAAATTCTTCCAAAATTTAACCCAAAAGCAAAATTTTCTCTTCTACCTGCAAAACTATAGTTTTTGGTGAATTTATGTATAAAACCCCAATGAAATAGTAAGAGTTTTGCATATCGCCCAGAAAGAAATTAAAATACAGATTAAGATCCTGGGGCTACTACACAGAAATAGCATGCATTTTGAAAAACATATTTCCTATGTTGTTCTTATGTTGTCATCCTCTGAAGACATTTTGCTGTTTCTTTTTCAGTAGGAACAGTAGTTCTAATAGGTCTTTAGCAAAAATTAGACTTTTGACATGGACTGAGTGGGAGGAAGGGAAAAAGGATACAGATGTAGGTATTGAACTGATCTTTCAAAAAAAACCTATGATATCCTTTAGATTCTTGATATCTCTGATTGGTAGACATTTGATGAAGGAAGACATGCTAAACAATCAGGTCTAATCAAGGGAGTTAAAACTAGACATATTTGTGCGTGCTACAGATGGACAGACAAGAATTTAAAGGTAGCAGACAAGATCTTCAGATTCCAGGAATCAATGTTTCCAGAACAGATAAGATACAGAAGTATATTATCAACTCACAAAATTCTGATTTTGTGAAAGCAATTAGATACACGTTTAAGTAGTTTTCTAAAACTGGAATGGTACGTAGCTAAAATTAAGGTGACCTCAACATGACATGATGCGTTTAGCACATTGAGGTGCCTACAAATAGAACAAAATAGTGATGAGTTGTTTCTTCTTCACAGTTATGTATTGCATACACTGTGTGTACTGAAAGAATCTGTTTCTATTATCTATATTGTGTAATTAGGAGGAGATTTTTCACAGAAAGGGTCATTGGGCATTGGAATAGGCTGCCCAGGGAGGTGGTTGAGTCACCTTCCCTGGAGGTGTTTAAGGCACGGGTGGATGAGGTCTTGAGGGACTTGGTTTAGTGTTTGTTAGGAATGGTTGGACTGGAAGATCCGATGGGTCCCTTCCAACCTGGTTGTTCTGTGATTCTGTGATATCATAAGTACATATACGCATGTGTGTATATTTCAAAGCTTCTTCCTAATCCTGAGGAGAACTAGAAATCTTTCTCATAGATTTGACATGTAACCACATATCTACTGTTCTTCCTTTTTGAGGGGAGGCAAGGAACAGATTGTACTTTATGGTAAATTCAAAATAATACTGTAAATATTAGAATGAGAATTTTCATAATGGCAATATATATACAATTTTGTCATCAATGCTTAATACTAAATATAGGCTTTGAAGACTATTTAATATACAAACCTCCTTTTAATTAAACTAAGAAATCAAATTTTTGTTCTGAATGCTGGTAAACTAATTTTAGATATTCTGGTATAAACAGAAGCATTTCTTGCCAAGACGAAATATGTAAGAATGTGTTATTTTTATTTCCTTATTTTTCAATGTGTAGTTAAATGGTTTTGTGTGGCAACTGTCAAAAGATTCCTGAAAGAGAGAGAGAAAGAAGACTTTTTTAATAATTTTTGTGAGTGGCTTTTATTTTTCAAGTCTTAGAAATGCCTAGGACAAATACTGATATCCAGAGCTAACAAAAAATTTGTTCAAAAATCAAAAAGAAACCTTCGGGATCTTACTTGTTTTTCCTGCCTTGTCTATGTGTCAGTACCAATGTGGTCCTTTTTAATTGATGTCCTTAATCTTATACATGATAATCTTACTCTAGGTCTGCAGTGTCTGAAAGACTGGGAATCACCATCTTGCATTCTCTCCTGCTTCAATAGCTTTTGCCACTGGAAAAAGACATAAAAAGACATAGAAAGGCCTAAAAGATCCTGTGAAGGGATGTGGGCAGGGAAGAGGAGAGCAGTGGAGTGAGGTTGCCCATGATTTCCTTACTTCGCTTGTGAGACTTAGAACTGTTTGGACCTGAGAAGCTTTAAGGTTTCATTTAATGTAATAAACGGCTTTTCACATTCGAAAAAGTTGATGCAAGCTTATTCATTACTGCAGTTCAACAACTGGCCAGTATATTCCAGTACAACATGACTAATAGTTAACATCATTTCATGTTGAGAATCTTGATTCCAGTACCATATCATTCTGATTATTTACATTTTATTTTATTTTCATTCTAATACAAGTTCTTTGTTTGAATAAAATCTCTCTCTGGAAGAGATTCATTCTTGCAAGATACTGAAACTTTTTTTCTGTAGATGGTCATGTGCTTTGTACATGTGTTTATGTGTAAAAGCTAAAGTCATTCCCTCAAAGATGAGGCTAGTTTTACAACTTATTTTTCTACTGAGTACTGTGACAGAGATTGCTTTGAATAAAACTTTTGATTTGAATAAGGAAGCTTATATTTGATGGTTCCCCTTCCTGTGGTCCATATGCAGCTAGATATAGATGGGATCTTTGAAAGACTCTACTCTCTTGGTGTACGTTGCAGAAAGATCCTGTTTCTCTTTGTGTTTTAGTTAGGAATTCCCTCCAGTCCTTTAAAATACCTGTGAGCAGCCAGGTGTTCCACTCTGGGAGTAAACTGCACAAAATCTTCCATGTGCTGTAATACAAAACTATTGATAACATTTTGATCATCAGTATTGGAGGGGAAGAAGGAACAAGGATAAACAAGAAAACAAATATTTAAAATTCCTGTTATCATAGAATCATAGAATCACCAGGTTGGAAGAGACCCACCAGATCATCGAGTCCAACCATTCCCACCAATCACTAAACCATGCCCCTCAGTACCTCATCCACCCGCACCTTAAACACCTCCAGGGAAGGTAAGTCAACCCCCTCCCTGGGCAGACCATTCCATTGCCCAATATATCTCTTTATATATTTACTCATTGTTGCTTCCTGCAACCAGCTCGAGAGGACTTCATTTAGGATAGATTATATTCCTGGAGAAACTGAAGTTAACAGCAGATTTTTGATGACTTAGCAATTTAAGTGCCATTTCTTGATGCACTTAACCTTGAGTTATCCACAGAGATGCTGATGAAATTAGTTCTAAGTGCTGAATGTTGTAATTATTAAACATTTTTTTATTACAGCCAAAGCTATTATGCACTGAATTAACAAATTAGCAGTATTTTGGCCTGTTTTCTGTAGAGGTTGAAGCCAAGAGACTCTCAGACCAAGGATCTCAGAGCAAGCTTCAGCGTAACAAATACCTGAAAGGAGGTTGTAGAGAGGAGGGAGCTGGCCTCTTCTCCCAAGTGACAGGGGACAGGACAAGAGGGAATGGCCTCAAGCTCCGCCAGGGGAGATTTAGGCTGGAGATTAGGAGGAGGTTTTTCACGCAGAGGGTCATTGGGCATTGGAATAGGCTGCCCAGAGAGGTGGTTGAGTCACCTTCCCTGGAGGTGTTTAAGGCATGGGTGGATGAGGTCTTGAGGGACTTGGTTTAGTGTTAGATAGGAATGGTTGGACAAGAAGATCTGATGGGTCCCTTCCAACCTGGTTGTTCTGTGATTCTGTGATTCTGTAATATTTCATAAACCCTTTGTTTTTCCCATTCTTGTCACTATCCCTGCCACAGTGTACAAAGACCAGGCTAGTGCCCTTCACAGGCTTTTCAGTCTAGTCTTGCTTTCTGCTCTGCTAGTAAGACATACTGCATTAGTTGAGAACCAGCATCCCTTCTCCAAATCAAACTACCTTTCAATCTTCTTTCTGGTAAGCTAAGCAGATTGAGAGCTTTATTTTTCACAATGTAATGCAATTTATCAAAACCTACACTAATTTGTCTGGCTTCTTTTCTCAAGTACTTCAATTTGTCAACAACTTTTAAGAACTGAGAATGCCAGAGCCATTTGGAACATACTCATCTATGTCTCACAGTCATTTACAAATATAAAATTATTTTCCAGGTTCTACTGACCACTCCTTTATTTTATAAAAGATCATCAACTTGGAACTCATTTCTATAGTTTTATACACTTACACTCAAAATTCTGTATTTTTATTTATGTAAAATGCTCTGTCAAAGTGAGTGAATATGATGAGTTCCCATCATATTCAGTAAATATATTCAGTCAGAAGAAGTAAAATTTTCAAGACTACGGGTTTCATTTGGGGTACTTTCTTTAACAATGAAAAAAAATAATTGAATCCTCATTGGAAATCTGACATGAGATTTAAAATATGGGAAGAAAGTTATTTTTTTAAATTATTCAGTTGATCCATTATTTCTTTTTAGTAACACGCTTTTTTTTTTTTTTTTTTTTTTGGCTAACACCAGCAAAAATCAAAATTATCTGCAGCTGTTCCAGCCTTACTTAAATAGACGAGACCTGGATATAGTCTGAAATGAAACCGCACACAGAGACCTACAGTATTGGAGCAGGTTAGAGTAGTGTAACTTTGTAGTGTATTAGAATTATTGATGATCTTAATTCTTGATAAAAGGACTAAATAGAAAAATAGCACCAAATCCTTGCTGGAGTGCTTATAAGTTAAATGTGGCTAAAGTATAATATTCGGGCAAATAGTTTAACTTCATGCACGGACTAAGACAAAATGCTCTCAGAACACTTTTAGATAAAACATAGTAAAAAAATATTCAGGAAGCCATCCAACTTTCATATATGTGGTTATCTATTCCCCTGTCTTATGGCAATGAGGCTAAAACCCAGCAGGTCAAATCCCTACTTGCATTGACTTTAGCAGAAGGAGATTTGACTTTGTAATATCACTCCTAGTGGTAGGAAGTTCAATAGTAGCATTGCAGTTGCAAGCAGTGGAGGAAATAAGAACTTGAATACTGGAAGTTGAATTTCTTTCCTTTGGCAATAGACATATAGGCATTAAGCAGGTCATTAGCAGATCAAATAAGATCTTGAATTTCATTACAGATCTTTATCTACCCTTCTTGTGAGAAATGTAAAAGAAAATTGTAGGTAAGATGGAAATAGAAAAAGACACCTTTAAAGTCTTGACTCCTCTACCTAGCCTCCTCTTTACCATTTCGTTTCAGCTTGGAGGGAATTTTTTCCTTTTCACTATTTGTCACATTGCATGATGGTTAGCTTTCAGAACTGGACAGGCTTGCAGAGAGGGTAAAATGTGGCTTTATATTTAAAAAAATATTTACTTAGTGCTGCATATATATTTTTTTCCCTACTGCAAATCTTTGTGGACATGGGCTGGTTATTTTTTTTTCTTAATATCTTTCCTATGCTTTAAAAGGTGTTTTTACTGTCATGAGACCCCACTGAATATTGTGATTTTCTGGAATAATGCAAAGCAAATGACAAACAACCACTGATTTTTGATGTCTGAAGAGTCCTCTTTTCTAATGCACCTTATATGCGTCAGTAAAAACATCATGACATACAGCTGAGTGAGAGCCTTTAAGAAAGTACGCTGGATGCAGGTGATGCTCTGCTTTCTAGCTCTTAGGAGGGAATGAATTCAGCAGAGTTGAGAGGTCATGCAAGGAAGGAGGAAGAGTCAACAGATTTGTACTGTTTCAAGGCCTTGGGGACTTTCCTCTCTTGAGTTTCAATTTCTTTGCTCTTCGTTTTAACGCTCATTTGATTTGCTTGACTGTGCCTTTGAATCCAGCGGCAAAATCTATAAGCCCAGAATCTACAGCTTCCCACCATTTCATAACACATTTAAATATTCAGTATATAGAAACAGTTCGAAACCCTGAGAGATATTGTCCATCTTCTCCATAGTAAATAAAGTATTTCATAGCATAGATTAAAACTCCCTGACGAAATATAGATGCTGATGCCTCCAAATGCTGAAACAAATGTAAAGTTTTAGGACATAATAAGGTAAGGTCAGCAGTGGAAATAAAGGTTAATATTTAAGTTTAACAAGCAAATTCAACACTACTTTTTGTTACATGATTAAAAGTAGTATAATGGTGAATTAAATAAGATGTGTTGGAAGATGCTATTTTAAATGATAATCATCTTGGTCTGTTATGAGCTAATTTATTATATTCAAAGGGAAACTACCGTAAAATTAATATGTTGTGCTTTAATATTATCATCAAGGAATATTAGTTTTAAGGAACAAATAATTAAAGAAACAGGAGAAAAGCAGAAGAAAACAAAATAATTAAGATACCGAGTTTTGAAATTCATCACATTTTAGTGTTCTGTGAATGAATAAATAAGTGGTAGAGTTAATTACTGCAGTGCTGAAGTCACATAAAAATATTAAGAAATTCTACAAACTTCTCCTGAAGCCCCAGAGAGTCAGCTACCAGAAAAGGCAGGTTAGCAGAACTACCTGTGTCTTCCTAGACTTTGTTCTCCCTGAGTTTACTGATAGATGATATTTGCCCAGAGGGAGGTTCTCAGCTAAGACACTAACCTGTGCTGCTGGAGACAAGTCTTCACCACAGAAGTAGGATACTGTAAATTGTTAACAATCAAATATACAGTAGGATTCAGTCACACATCTATATAGGTACCACTTTTAACACACATCATCGTCTTGCAGACAAACTGTTAACTTCAGAGGCAGAAGGTCCCATCATAGATGGGTCCTTCCAGAGGCATCTGGGTATTCTAGTCCTGAGAGATGTACTCCATATCAGGAAGAAAAAACAGTGGTAGATCAAAGAAAAGAAACCCAGCTGCCCAAGTAGGCTCTATAGGTAACTAGGTTTTCTTTCTTTCCTCAACTAAGAAGGGCACAAAAAGGAAAGCAGTAAAGTATCCTCACATGATTTCAACATGAAAAGGTAATAAATAGTTCTTATCTTAGAAGAATTTTCAGTTGCTAAGCCTGAAATCTGGAGTGCTATATATTGCTGAAAAAGAGCTCATGGGTAAGACAATATTTTCATCCCAAATCAAGGTGTATGAATGCTCTTAGTTCTGATTATAAGTATGCTTTTATCTCACGGTCTAATCAAATAACAGTTGATGTTTGATAGGGTGTAAATGCCATGAAACAGTGCAGTTGTTAAATGAAATCAACTACATTTAACTGTTAGTACATCAAGGGCTGATTTTCCTGAAATTATTCTTTTTGCTCAGAGAGGTTCCTTTTCCTGTTGTCCCATGTTATTTCTGCTCTGAAGGAGAAATTCAGATTCTTTGCTAACAAAGTAATATATAGCCCTGAAGTTAATGGAGATATGCTAAGCCACATTAGTTGGATATTTGGTATGTAGGAAATTTCTTATTCCAGAGATCAGTAAAAGAGAAAGATAAACTGGAGAACATCATCCAGGAAAGAAATGTTTAAAAATGATAGTTTTAATAATTTGATTTTATTATTTGCTCTGTGGTACCAACCATCACACTAATTCAAAAAAGCAAAAGGTCTCTCGCAAATAAATCCTTTCTTTTTCCCCTGTAAGATTATCTTTGCCTGATCAAATGTATCTTGAGTCCCCCTTTGAATGGAAGTTGCACACTTTGAAATTCACTTCTTAATGCAAATCAGCTTGCTTGTTTTCAACTTCATAATCTTTTCCACTGCAACAGCCTACCAGGATGTCACAGATAGATAATGATGACTTTTGATGATTAATAAGCAGTAGGGGCAAATGAATAGTCCATGAAGGAGAGAAAAAAAAATCCTCTTTAGATTAGGTTTAACGCAAATAGCTGAATTCACCAAGCATTCAATTTAAACCCAGTGATCATATTTGCAAAGTTTATTTGGTCTTAAAATCTCCTTAAGTGCTTTCTGTGCATGATGCAGCGCAACTTACTGAGCCACTGGGTCCCCATCAGTACAGCAGCTGACAAACTCCTGGAATTTGTCCCAGAAGAACGTGAAACCCTGGCAAAATGTTCTTGATGGATGAAACCACTGAAACAAAAAGGAAACATTTTTAATGAGTGAATTAGGTGGAGTTTAACGTCCATGTACTGTGTTGAAGAATTTTGCTTGGTAGTGCCTATGCATAACAAGATTTTGTCTCTTCTGTCAGAACTGTCTGCCGCCTGCTGCTTATTCAGAAGGTGTTTTCATAGTTAATAGCAGCACAACTAACAATGAAAGGATATTTGTAGCTGCAGGGTTTTTGAAATTCTCAGAGAATATTTAACTGACTTAGAGATTTGTTTTGCTTTTGGTTAGGGCTTATACTTTTTAAAAGGCTTAATCCAGAAATATTGGGGAACTACATTCTTCAACCCTTCCTGAGGCAATGAGTGTTAATAATTAGGCTGAGCTCCCTCCAGCCAGTGGTACTTCAGTGATTTTTAAAATTAATATGTTGCCGCTGTTAAAATCTGCATGTTCATTTGCCTTAGGGATGAGGAGAATGTAGTATGCTCCCAGATACCCTAGCAGAGAGGGAGAGATGTATACGCTTTTAGCAGAATCTATGCTGGTTTTAGGTCTTCAAAGAACTCCGTATACTTGACTACGACATTAGTCACAGCAGCCCTTGAGAGGCACCAAATAAGCATGCAGTTTCAAATGGAAGCAGGGCAAATGCAGAAATTCAATCTTCCCCTCTTGCACTCCCTAACTATTTCTCCCCAGCAAGGAGTATCCTGTGTTTTTTAAAGAGGTAATCTAGTTCACTGAAACTTCATACAGGTTATTATTAAGTGGACCTTTATGATGGAAGAAGCATGATCTTTTTTTTTCTTCTATTTCAGCTTTTCACTTTGCCTTTTCCACATCTATATTAGCCTCAGGAAGGACAGAACCCTCTTTTACTTTCTTTGGCAACCTAAAGCGGCTGTGTTGGTGACAGTCCATATTAGTGTCCTTTTGCCTTCCAGGATCATTATTATCTTTCTTGGCAGCTGAATGCTAATTCTTCTATTTGTGCTTATTCACCCACTGGTGTATAGCATGTCACTTCAAGTATCATTTAAAAGCTTTATTCCTTAAATAGCTGCAAATGGAGCAGATCCATAGGTGACCAGGGGCTGGCAGGAAGAAGAGAAGAAATCTTGTCTTTGAATATCAGCGTGCAGTTTTTGGTGTTACTTGGCAAATGTTGGACTATCTGTGACTTTCAAAGCAGAAATACAACTTGTCTTCAGCCTGGAATCTCCACTGGAGTAAGTTCGACCCCCTGTTGTTTTGACATACTTCACCACTCACATTCTTAATAACAGTCTTACCTCATGGAGGTGAGGAGGTACATTATCCATTTATAAGCTGCCGATTTAAGCAGAGTCAGTGGAAGATGGTGATACTGGATGGAAAATCTAATGCCCTTATGAGTGATACCTTTGGAGAATGAGGTACTTAGGCTGTCAATGTACTGTGAAAACAATATGAAATGATGTGCTTTATTCATAATGGCATTGAACAAAGAAGGCTTCGGTAGGAAAGAGCCAAAAATCAGACACGAATGGATGAATTGTAGGGTAAGTTTTGGGAAAATGGGTACTGCAAAAATTATAGTCTCTCCCTATCTTTGCATTAAGAAGTTCCCTAGAATTTTCTTCCCAAATAGCTGTGCCATCAAAAGAAACTGTTGACCACAGGGCCACGACTGGTTTCCATGGCTCTTCTTTGCCTTAGACCTGTGAGACATTACTGCCAATGCTTCTGTAACAACTGAGCTGTCTTGCTCACCCCTTTGGGTCAAAAAGTTCTGGTCTAGTTAAAACAATTTCAGGTACTAAGTTATGGCTTTTGCCTAGTGAACAGGATTATCAGTAGCCTTCAATGAGTATTTTGGGGGTGAAGCAGATAAGAGAGATATTTAGCAAGCACAGATGAAGAGTGGAGAATCAGTTTGTCCATGACATCCACTGAGGTGAGAAGAAGGTAATTTCTGAGCTTGTAGGGCTCATGAACCTGAAATGAGAACCTGGAGGAGGAAGTGCTCTTTAGTGCAACAAACTGGCACATGCAGATGCCTCTGAAGAGCCAGTCCAAATTCATCTAAATGTAATATAAGATTCATCATTAACTCATGTGGACACTGAATAGAAGCAATGAGGGCATATACAACTCAGCAACGCTGTTTGTGGGAGTGGGTAGATAAATTCTAGAATGGCTCCTCAGAAATTAGTCTGGGTTTTAAAATGGGTTTAAAAATAAACATAAATAAAGGTGTCTAATCACTACATTTTGATCATTTTTAGCCGTTTTAAAATCTGAATGGCAGATCTGTAAGTGCTACTGCATTCCATATGATGTTTGAATGAAAACAAAGTCTCCCTCATTGGATTCCATGTGATTTTTATGGTCAGTTACAGGAAAATAAATGACCTTAATAAGTGATAAAATGGGCAGGTTCAATTTAAGCACACAATTTTAGGGACTAATTCCAATATATTCACTCTAAATGCTAATTTTAACAGAATGACATGATACTTGATGCAAGACACTGTTTACATGTATAATGGTCTCTGACTTATTGGTTCCAATTAATTTTTCTCAACTTGAAAGATCAAGATTTGGCTTCAGCCTGAAACATCCAGTTCATCTACACAAATAGTAGGAGTTAGGCTTGAGGAAAAAGTTGAGAATTTAGCAGACTGTCTCTTTAGACAGTTATGTTCTACGTAGTTTGGAAGCAATTATTTTATTTCTTTTTCTAGTTGCAGAATAATGCAAGTAATCAGTTTATATAATGTATTATTTGTTTATTAAAATAGAAAGAAGTACTTGAAATTATATAAACAAATTGCATTTAATTTTTTCATAACTAGTAACATATCATTCTTACTGCCAATCATTTGGAAACTTGAAATTCATGTTTCATGAAAATTTGACAATTTAAGAACAGCTTCAAGTACAGATATGGTTAATACAGCTATCTGTTTAATCTAAGCCGCATACTTTAATTATTTTTAAGTTCTAAAGTGTATAAAGTTCTGTTTAAGGCAGAGCAACTGTTGGATTGAATACATTTGCTTTAAATAGCACTCAGTAAATGTTAATGAAAACAGTGAAACTTGAAATGAGGCTGGCATGGGCAAGGCATGCACAGAACTGTATTTTTGGACAAATTTTGTTTAAAGAATGCATAGTTTGATTAATTTCTGTTTACTCTAACATTCAAACCAAGCAAAACTCCAGGGACTTATTAGATAGACAAATTAAAACAACAGATGGACTTGCACTTATGTGCATAAGGACATCTTTTCAGAAAGCCTTCTGACTACTTCAGGTATTCCAAGTAATTCTATTTAATTTCAAATGAAGAATCTTTCTTTTTCTGCAGGGCTGTCAATCCTGGCCAGGCCATGAGAAGATGATTTTAAAACATCATGAAATATATTTTTCCACTTGTCTTTTTGAAGTACATTGACAATCAGTTTATAAAGTAGGTAGGAAAATGTATTCCATTTTAAACAGATGCAAAACATGAACATTCAGATCTTTCAAACTGAGTAGATTGCAATGCTTACACAGAAATTATTTCTTTGCAGTTAAGTACATTAACATGGTCTTTGAAGACCAAATATAAAATTTTCCAGGGCTCTCTCTACTTTTAGAACTAGACAAAGTTTTTTTGAAGAGTGGGTGTTACTAAATCAGATCAAACCTACCTGAATGTCTGTAAGGCAGGCAGCTGGTATAGTACTGGATTTGCACCCTGATTGCAATGTCAAAAGATAATTAAATAATTTGTGAATTGCAGGGAAACAGAACTGCTATTCCTATGCCCTTTGATTGTTTGGCCTTCCGCCACTTGCTTTTGGCTGTCAGTATTAATCATGAGAGAAGAACAGGAAGAGAAACAAAATTTTTACCAGCTCCTCCTCAGTAACATGACTTAAAGGGATGTACATGTAAGTTTGAAGCTTTGAGGCAGAACTGCTTAAATATCAGGCAGTTTGCATTAAATAGATTAATTAGAACCACAAGTGCCACAGAACAGCTGTCCATAGCAGGGAAGTATGTTTGGCCTCCTCAGAAATGGGTATGGTATAAGGATTTGGACAAACAGATAAGCAATGCTAAGAAGTCTGAGAAACTGGCAAAGAGCATATCAAAGCAGGCATAGAGCTGCCATCTGAATCAACTGGGTAGGAGCTAATTAGCGTCTGGTAAAAGTATTTTCTCAAGAGTCATTGTCCATGCTAAAATGTCTCTCTTTACTGACAGTGCTAGGTCACAACTGGACAAAGCCAACTTGCATTGCACAGTCAAGGACCATGAAGCAATGCTTTCAGATTTCTCTGGGCATCTTCTTGAACCTGTCCCCACAGGTGAAAATACCAGTACTCCACACTGAGGGTTTCCTTAACTATCACTCTAAATGATCTTCGCACAAAGTATAGCTCTTCCTTCAGATATGTCTGAAATTTGCATATATGTAAACGTACATATGCTGACCTTTATGTTCCGAAATAAATCCAGCAAATGTAGCAGGCTCACTTTCTTGTTTTTTTACTAAAGTACTGCGATGGAAGCTTATAACTTCATAACTGGGATTAAGGCAGCAGGATTTCAGGTAAATTTGGTCTCTATGAGTATAAAAGAAGTGTCCTTCTTTGAGCCTACTCAGAACCACACTGAGAAGCTAGTTTTGGTTCATTAAGAAACATCATTGTTTTCCTAACAGGTTTCCATGAGGGCAACAGGTCCTGCAGCTGCAGTGCCACTGAGGCAGGGGAATAGAGGAAAGAAACAATTTTCTTTTCCTCTTTTGTTTTATCTTATTTTGCAATAATGCCTCGTAATCAAAAGTAAATTTGAGTTTGAAGGTTATTTATTAATCAAAATTATCCTATTAAAAATTACTTGAGTCTAAGTTTGCTTTATAAGCATCTCATTTACAGTGCTACTTTTGGTTATTGATGCCATATGTTACTTTTCAAGTCTGACTGCTTTGTTTTTCAAAACAAATAACTTTTGAGAAACACAATGAAAACTGTAAAAAACCAAAATGCAATACTGTGAACAAAACTGTATTTTATTATTAATAGATGCTCTTTCAACTCATGTTTTAAATGATTTCTTATGAGATATTAGTACTCTGTAGCAAGAAAATGTCACTATCGTTTAAAAATTAAATGAGGCTTTGAAAATGAGATGATATATCCGAAATTTTCATACATTTACAACAACACTTATTATTTATAGTCACTTTTATCTAATGTTCTAGAGCTATTTTATTTTTATTTTAGATCTTCACAGCCTGGTGGTAACATAGGTAATCGAGCTTGCCAAGCTAATTCATTGACCCACTCACAAAATGCTTTTCTCAGATTTATAGTCATCACAGTGCAGAAAAAATAAATGCTGATTATAGCACAAGAAAATATGAAATGGTTCAATAGGTGCTTATTATTGCTATCTCTTCTTATACCCCCTCAAAACTGAAGTGGGATAACTAATCAGTGTATATCTGTCCTGTTGACTCTTAGAGTAGGAGCTTAGGAAGCTTTATTCTGCAAACAATATTTTTCTACTTTCCACTCTGTATCATAACAAAAATATCCAATGTTTTGAGTCTTCTTTTCTTAAATTCCAATAAATCAAGCGAAATCAGCTTTTCAAATTCAATATTGCATAATGAAATCAATTTTCTCATGCTTTGGTTATAGTGTATAATCTTACGTCATTTCCCCCCTAGACTTATACCAGTAATAACAGTTTTGTTTGGATTATGATTATATAGGAAGTTTTGGACCATTTTAAGTCTCATTCAGATTTCTTGTCTGTAAAACTATGACATTAAGTTATTATTCCATCATTTCATGAAGTTTATCCTAAGTTAAGACCAAAGCCTGTAATGAATTCACATCAAATCATGGTCTTTAAAAAATATGCAATAGAAAGACTCCTACAGACAGAAGATATTTGCATTAGCCCTTTTATATCAATATGCTTTCAGAATTAGTCTTTGAATTAATTTTTTTTGAAGTTGATTGCATGGCTATTCCAGCAATGCCAAAAAAACCCCAAAGCTCACTCTCTCATTACAGCTTCTGGAAGTTTTACTCTTAATGGGATCATGATTTGATGCTGGAATATAAAGAAATTTTTACATACTTTGATGAAAAGAACTGTGCTGTTTGTGCCTTTTGGGTCAGGCAGAGGGTCTTTTAAGAATTTCTCTTTTTTTTAAGTGTGCCAAATAGAAGAAATTTCTTGTCTAGCCTCTTCTGTTTGAGAGAACAGTTTGAGCTTTGTGTTCCAGAGCAATTTTCTGTCTTATTGAATTAAACTCTTCTTGAAAAATGATTGATCGTTTCTAGTCCCAGGTCTCCTCTGACACAACTAGTCTGTTCTGTAGGTCAGAAAATGAGACTCCTATCCTGCTGTTTTACCAAAATAATCAGTGAATTAGCAGAACAGAGTGTATGAAAATACCTAACATAGTAAATAAAGCTGGAAACAGCTTTACTGCACACAGAGGAATTCTGAGTCTACCTTTTCAAGTGTGGTAAAATTATAAGAAGTGATTGCTTATTTTTATTTGTGCCGGAGAAACTAGGACTTCTTTGATCACAGAAACTGAAAAGATGCCTGTAAACTTCATTTTGATGGTTAGGTAAAACTACCTTGACAAGAAAGGACAGCATTTGAATAGAAAGTCATAGGCATATCATTACTGGTAGGGAATGTATCATACTGTAACAGTACAAAAAGGAAAGCAAGCAGGACTCATGCCTGTTTATCAACCAGAGTCTGAGAGCAGAATTCTTGAAATTAGGGAGCTTAAGCTGTGAGGCACTATCAAGAAACACTGGAGATAGGATCAAAGCTGGATCCTATTTTGGATGCTGACTTGGGAGGATTGTAACGTTCAGTATTTAGTAACAGAGCATAATTTACCACTGGGGAAGAAAAGAAGAGACAAAGTACCCAGAGCTCTAAGCAAGAGATTTTGCTTTGCAGTTTTGTGCCACAATAGGCAGCAGAATGCAAGCTCAAAGCTTAGTTTTGTACAAAGTGAGGACAATGCATAGCAATCCTATTGAAGTCAGTGCATACAGTACATAGTCCATGCAACACAGCACACAATCTCCAATTCTACCTCCTCGTTAGAGCATTTCAGCTATTTTCTAAGGTGTAAGGATGTTCAAAATGAACTACAGATTTAATATCCTAAAGCAGGGTCAACAAAGTACAAAAATAACTGGATTCAAGAATAGACACTGGTAGCTTACAATGATTGATTTTGTAGTCAGCATGGAATGCCACAGCTGCTTGTAAAAATGATGTGAGGAAAATATTTCTAGATATGAGAACATTTGAGCTCAGTAGATACTTATTTCTATGAAAAATAAAAGTCTGTCAACAAACATACAGCAACAAAATAGTCTGTACATTTAGGTTTCTTTAAATCACCTTTTATGTATAATTTTTCTTGTAAAATATGATGAGTCTTTCTCTGTAGAATGATTGTGCCATCTAGATAATAGCTAGAAGTCTTTCTTTCTTTTTCTCTCTGCAGGAGTCAAACCACTCTGGAGTCTCACATATCAAGACAATATCACCTTTGGGGGGCCCGAGCATGAACTATCTAAGTCTCATTATTTTGCCAAGATATACACAATATTGCTGAAAAGCACGTAATAACTTAGGAATCCATTAACCAGAAGTTTATAGTAGTCGTAGACTCAGATGTTTCTAGGTCAGTGTGAGGTTTCTACTGTCAAGGGTTCCCAAGCCTCCAGATGATGCTGTAAAGAAAGATTCACTCGCTGTACTTGAACACAGAGTGAGAAAGAAAATGAGAGTACTTTAGCCTATTTCTTTGCTAGCTTGGTTCCTTATCTGTTTTCTGAAAGCTGCTGGAAAGCAACAGAAACTTAGCTGCCAGGTCTAAACTGCAGGGGTGGAATTGGCAGTAGTAAAACCAAAAAGATTCAGCAAATAAAAGATAATATAGATCGTCTCCTGTTGTGCCTGTTTTCAAATTACTGTGTTTAAATGAACTTCTTGTTCTGCAAGCTGTCTTTAGTCTCTCACTGGCCTCCAATAACCTTTGTCTGATTTTCTTTTCCCTTTGCAAGTCTCCTAGCATTGCAAACTTTTATCTGCCTTTCTGGTACTTTAAATATGGACAAATTCAATGCATACTTTTAATCCTATAAGGATTCTTATCGCAATTTCTAGCTCTTTAGGAAATTAAATACAGTGTAAGCTATTGCCTTCTGTAATAGATGACTGTATGATTTTTGGCTTGTGAATATGAATACTTGTGCACTGAAATTGTCACTCTGCCTCTTTTTCCACTGTGTGTGCAGCAGTAAAAATAAAAATCTCATGTGCCAGAGGATGGGACCCTCTTCTGTACTTCTATGAGCATTGTGAAAAAATTCTATTCTGTTCCAACAAAACAAGCTAGAGCAATTTTCTTATTTTTGTAAACAAACTTGTCCTAACAGAAAAGTATTTCATCTAAATTGTACTAAAGAAAATAATCAATAGCAATATGTGATTGAAGAAAAATGTTGTGAAAATTTGGGGTTCTTTTGCTTGAGGTGCATTTATTTTGCATTAGTTCATGAGTTTTAGGACAGTCTCTGAAGCTGTTTTTGAAGTCTGAGGCAGTTGTTGAAGATTTTGCAGAGGGGTATGCTTGAGACTTATGTTCATTTTAAAATTACTTGGTTAAAATAATGCACGAAGAAAAGAGAGCTATTCTCTGTGTTCTCATCATGGCATTTCCCTGCTCAAACAGCTTCAGTGTTCAGAGTAGTGTTGCCTGCAAGAAAGAAAGACGAATGCAAGACTTCTTAGCTACTTGCTTTTCAGTGACCAAAATAGTGCAAAGAATGCACAGTGGAGCAGGAGCATTGCTTCAGTCCAGGAAAATCTAATAACAAATCAGAAGTGAAGGCTCACATTGAAGCATGGTGATCCTGAATCTCTTATGCATTGCCTACAGGTAACACCAACAGAAGGGATGGCAATGTGAGGGTTGTGGTCTTGAAGAATGGTAGTTAGAAGTGACAGTTGAACTGGGTGAGCTAAATTGTCCCAGGCTGCTTGTTCCTTTGACATGTGGGATTAAATGGAGGTCAGAAGTTTAGAGCAAGTAATTATTGAAAGGTTGCCTCATGTAGAGCGAAGGACTAAGGGTCAAGAGCTTGCATCTTAGCCTCTTTGTCACTGTGTCGTCAGTGAGGATTGTTAGAGGATCCCCACAGTTAAAGTCACTTTAAATGAGACTACAGTCCTGGAATTGTAGGAGTACCTAAAACATTCATAATTTTTAATGTAATGACGCTCATAATGCCACCAGACTTATGATAGACATAAACCCACAGACTACTTCACCTGAGATACTTGAATGCCTAAACAAAATAACAAACTGAATTTGGATTTCCCAAGTCTGATGTCTGTACACAAATCAGTATTTACTCTCTTTCCTGCTTCTGGTTAAACTACTTGTGCCAGGAAATTGAAGTACACTGCCTTGTGAATGTGTAGGTAATATGTTCAAAATCAATTCTCAACATAAATGTTTGAATATGGGTTGTTCAGATTCCTTTCCTCTTTTTAACTAGTGTGAGATGGACCTAATTAAACTGCCCTATTCTTCTGACTCTGAACAACTGAGAGAACTATATCTTGTAAAGGGCCATGGGTGAAAGGCACATTGTTAATGTTAAAGTATTTTTTTTTTATTAGAAATGTACACTTCTACTAGGAGAGAACTTTTTTCAAAGTTAAAAGAGAAAGTAAAACAAGTACGAAAACCTAGGGATGTGTTTCTTCTCATTTTTCATACAAGAAGCCTTGTATGTTTGAGTAGTTTTAAAACCTATTCTGTTTTTTCATCTTTATTTTTAACAACGTTCTTTCCTTCAGGGACACATATATATTATTCCTTTCACCTCCTCTTTCTTAGTGTGTCTTGCAATGCTTTTCATTCTTTTCTTTTCCTGCCCCAACTTGAAGTGCGCAGTGAGATGAAGAGAAGAGCACTTCTTACAAACTGATAGTTACATAAAACCACTCTTAAAAAGTAGAAGGAATGCAGATCATGTAATGTCCCAGGCAGTAACTATAAAGGGAGGAATCTCGGTCCTCTGAGCCTATTATTACTGGTCTGTGACATCATTGTTATATGGAAGACGGAAAAGAAAAAGATAACATCTAGAAATTGCATGAACAGTAGTGTTCAGACAAACATGATGCAAAGACTTTGTTTCCTCTTGATAATTAAGTTTTCCCTCAGCTATTTACTTTGTGCCCATATTTTTTTTTTATTCTTTCAAGTAATCATTAAATTCACTCAAAAAATAAGGAACCACCACAAGTCCTTCAACTCCTTACACTGTTCTTTCCATATATCTCCTGTTATTAAAGTGGCTAGTACCACTTCTGAAATCTGCTAAACTAGGACAGACACTAAGTTCACCAGCCACCAAAGAAGTTGAAAAATGAAACTTTTCCTACATGGAAAGGTGCTTTCCAAAGTGAAAAATGCTGGTGATTAGCTTTATAGAGGTGTTGCCTCCAGTTCCAGTTAAGAGATTTTGAAAGCTCCTATCAGCCATCAACTCTTTTTAGTTCCTCTCCTTTAAAATACCTCTGTGGCTACATGTACCCCAAGAGAGAAAAAAGTATGGTAGAACAACAAGGAGGTAGATTGCCCAGTTTTTATTTGCTATGTAGCAGAAACCGTTGTGTAAGTCTTATTAAGGGTTCATAGTAAATATTTCATGCAGATTTATTGGAGATAATATATATACTTCAATGTAGTTAAGCAACCCAGAATCCATTTTGGTTTGCACTAATCTTGGAATTAATTTAAGAAAATTCTTCCTAACCAACTTCAGGAGATTCTGACTCCATTGCATTCCCATCCTTTAATGGCTGGTGAATTTCATCATCCCTCTGTAGACTAAAATTCAGTTTTTTTCTCTATGGTAGTGAACTCATTTACAAGTAAATATTTAAACCCAATCCCCCTGCCCATGTTTGTTTCTCCTAGTGATGAGAAAAACATGTTGCATGCAGGTTTTTTCAGGGCACTGTGTTCAGAGCAATTTGTGTCTTTGTTAAGGGAATCTGCTCACCAGGAGTAAGCTGACTCTTCTGTCTCTTGGGCAGCATGTGTTCTGTTCTATCTAAATACTTGCAGCATCCTGGATGTAACTTGAATTCTTCTAACTGATCAGCTGGTACAGCTAAGTAAACATGCAAATCTACAACAGTATTTGTGACAGTTTTGAGTTAAGTAAGAAAACTGTGGAGTGTTTTCTATATTGATGTCTCTTTGAAACGTTCCTTTGCTAATTTATGCCACCCACTGGGCAGCTTGGCTCTCTGACATCTTTCTTCTTGCCCTACACGACTATGTTCATAAGATTAGATGGTGGAACCTAACAGTTTTGTGTTTTTGAAGTGTTCAGATTTCTCTCAGGGAAATTATATATATTTGGGAGATTTTTCTGTGTTTTACCGCATGCACAGCACAGAACTGTGTCTGAAAGACGAGGTTTTGGATATTACATAGGGTAGTTACATATTTCTTGACCATTTTGATGTAAAGGAGTTGGTGTAAAAGGTGTGACCCTGTGTGGACCTGACACTCTGCATGTACCTATGAGTGATCTGACAAGAGCAAGTACAGCAGAAATACTGGGGCTCACACCACTTAGATCAACTGACTGTAATGATTCCTTTGCACATCCTTAACAGAAGCATAGATGAGACTTATTTTGGTTTCAGCACTGACATCTGTCAAGAATCCTGGCTCTGGTCCACCAGAATGCTTAAGTACATACTTATCTCAAAACAATTATGTTGAAATATGTCTTCAATGAAAGAGTGTATATATTAAAGAGTTTAGTTGATCCAGCACATAAAGAATACAGCCTCTTTCAAAAGGAACCCCTCCATGCCCTTACTTAATAAAAGAATCATAGAATAACCTGGTTGGAAGACACCCACCAGATCACTGAGTCCAACTATTTCCATCAAACACTAAACCAGGCCCCTCAGCACCTCATCCACCCATGCCTTAAACACCTCCAGGGAAGGCGAGTCAACCACCAACCTGGGCAGCCTGTTCCAATGCCCAGTGACCCTTTCTGTGAAAAACTTCCTCCTGATGTCCCGGTTGAACCTCCCCTGGCAGAGCTTGAGACCCTTCCCTCTTGTCCTGTCCCCTGTCACTTGGGAGAAGAGGTCAGCACCCTCCTCTCCACAACCTCCCTTCAGGTAGTTGTAGAGAGCAATGAGGTCTCCTCTAAGCCTCCCCTTCTCAAGGCTAAACAACCCCAGCTCTCTCAAGCCATTCCTCATAAAGCCTGTTCTCCAGCCCCTTCACCAGCATTTGTTGCTCTTCTCTAGACTCGCTCCAGAGCCTCAACATCTTGTCCTCTTAGAACACAAGTGCATGAGGCAGAAATCGCTTCTTATCCTCTCTGAATGTGTGCATGCTGTTTAGTGTTTGGGGTTTTCTTTCTGAATGGAATTTAAACTGCCTTCAGTATTTGTGTCTACAGTTCTGTGAGGAGAAAAGAGAGGGATTCTGCATTTCTTCATTTTAATTATGCTTATTATCACTCTTGCATCATTGTCTTGCTTTCCTTTACTCTGGTTAGGAATTCCATTTTGGCCAAGCTTTCATATTTTAGGCTACAGTTCAGAAATTCCTATGTGATATGTTACTCTACTTTACTTTTTTTTTTTCCAGTTTCAATAGGGAAATGTTGCCAAGTGGTAAAAATAGGTTAGGAAAGCAAGTATTAATTGATCACTTCACTTAGCCATCATACCTTTTCTTTCTGTGAATTCTTGATAAACCTGGTACAGTTTAAAAGTGAGATATACTTTTATAAGTGTATAAGATTTGAAAGGTCCTGCAAACCCTAAGACACTGTTTTGGAAGAGTGTTTCTTGTGGGATTTTCTCTAGTCATTGAGTTAACCATTTGAAAGTTAATGGGGAAAACATTTAGTGTATTCAGGACAACAGAAGTGCTTGTTTACTCTTCAAGTCCCTGAAACAAGTTAGCAATTTTACACTACAGTACAACATTTTAGTTGCATCCAATTCTCCACTGCCTTCTATGCCACTGTTTAAATTTACAGTATGAGATATAACTTGTGCTTTTTCTACATTTTGTAATATCTGCTCTTCTGTAAGGCACATACTCCATGTTTTGGGCCCTTTGTATATTCTCTTTTATTATCTCACTCATCCTTGGAATATTTGCAATAATTTTTTACCAGTTTTTGTAAGACAACCTGCAAAACTTGGGATGTGAAAATTTTAGTTGTGCTTGGTAACAAGAAATGAAGTTATGCAAACCGAGTTTTATGTTGGCTTTGTTGTTATTGCTCAATCAATTGATTAAGATTTTTGAACTTCTCATCACTTTAATTCTTACTCTTCTGTAAAGACAATAGGTCTTTGGACGGGGTTTGTGTATGTTCACAGAATGTACCTGTGTAAACTTGAGTATAATGGGGTAGGGCTATAACTGGTTGGTTTCTAACTATAACATAGTCTCATCTTACCCCTATATATACCCCTATGTTCACCTTCCAGGCTCCAGAGATCCTCCATGTCTCCCTGACATTTGGCATTCTGCTCACATCTTAAGAGTGCTTCTTGTATCATTTCTTTTTTCAACTTGACCCCTATTCCCTTCCCTCAACTACATCTCCTTGAGAAGAGCCCTCCAGCATTTGTATTGATTGTAGTGAGACTGAGTTTGCATAAGACAGTGTGCAACAGTTCTGTTAGTCTGAATAATAATCTTTTTTCCTTATCAGCCATATATAAATAGTTCTTCTTTAGAGAAATTTAAGAAGCAAACATATCTTTTTTAAGGACATTCACACATTTTAGAGATTATTGTAAAATGAGGAGCTAAAACACATTTTCTCTTCCCAGAAACAGTCAGTGATTGTCCTACCTGTTGTTTATTTTCTACTCTTTTTCTCCATCTGTGTACAGCAGACCTAAACAAGCTGGACAGCTGGGCAGTGTCCAACGGCATGAGGTTTAACACGGCCAAATGCCGGGTCCTGCACTTGGGGCACAACAACCCTATGCAGAACTACAGACTGGGAGAAGTCTGGCTGGAAAACTGCCAGGAGGAGAGGGACCTGGGGGTGTTGGTCGACAGCCGACTGAACATGAGCCAGCAGTGTGCCCAGGTGACCAAGAAGGCCAATGGCATCCTGGCTTGTATCAGAAACGGTGTGACCAGCAGGGCCAGGGAGGTGATTCTCCCTCTGTATTCAGCTCTGATAAGGCCGCTCCTTGAATACTGTGTCCAGTTCTGGGCCCCTCAGAGCAAGAAGGATGTTGAGGCTCTGGAGCAAGTCCAGAGAAGAGCAACGAGGCTGGTGAAGGGGCTGGAGAACAGACCCTATGAGGAGCGGATGAGAGAGCTGGGGTTGTTTAGCCTGGAGAAGAGGAGGTTGAGAGGAGACCTCATTACTCTCTACAAGTACCTGAAAGGAGGTTGTAGAGAGGAGGGAGCTGGTCTCTTCTCCCAAATGACAGGGGACAGGACGAGAGGGAATGACCTCAAGCTCCACCAGAGGAGATTTAGGCTGGAGATTAGGAGGAGTTTTTTCACACAGAGGGTCATTGGACATTGGAATAGGCTGCCCAGGTTGGTGGTTGATTCCCCTTCCCTGGAGGTGTTTAAGGCACGGGTGGATGAGGTCTTGAGGGACTTGGTTTAGTGTTAGATAGGAACGGTTGGACTAGAAGATCCGATGGGTCCCTTCCAACCTGGTTGTTCTGTGATTCTGTCTGTCTCTGTGATGGCAGTCCCTTGTAAGTTTGTTCCTTGTATGCACACCAGCTCCTTACAGATGCATTTACAATGTATTTCCCACAACGCACTATCACTTAGAATCTTGGAATCGTTAATTGGAAAAGACCTGTGAGATCATTATGTCCCACAGTACCTTTCCTCTACTAAACCATATCCCTGAGCAGTTCATCTACTCATCTTTTAAATACCTCCAGGGATGGTGACTCAACAACTTCCCTAAGCAGCCAGTTCCAGTGCCTGAGAACTCTTTTCGTGATATTTTTTTTCCTGATATTTAATCTGAACCTCTCCTAGTGCAACTTGAGGCCATTTCCTCTTATCCTATCACTAGTTACTTGGGAGAAGAGACCAACACCCACTTCACTACAACCTGCCTGTAGACAGTGATAAGGTCTCCCCTCAGCCCCCTTTTCTCTAGGTCAAACAACCCCAATTCCCTCAGCTGTCTCTCATAAGGCTTATTCTCCAGCCCCTTCACCAGCTTCATTGCCCTTCCCTGGACACACCAGCACCTCAACATTTTTTTGTGGTGAGAGGCCCAAAACTGAACACAGTATTTGAGGTGTGGCCTCACTAATGCTAAGTACAGGAGGAAAGTCCCTTCTATGGTCCTGTTGGCCATACTGTTTCTAATACAGGACAGTATGGCATTGGCCACCTGGCCACCTGGCCACACTGCTGGCTCATATTGGGCACATGGCTGACTCATATTCAGCCAACTGTCAAGCAACCCCTGTAGATCCTTCTCTGCCAGACAGCTTTCTAGCCACTCCTACCCAAGCTTTTCACTTAAGGAAAGAAAAATCAAAACGGTATGCTGACAGAAACAAATATCAGAGGCTAGTGATCACTCAGAAAACCTGGTGTGGAGAAGTAATGTCCCTTTCCACTAAGTTAGAGGTGTTTGCTGTGTCCAGAAGTGAAAATGTAGTTGGGATGGGTGTGATAGTCATACTGAGTAATATGTTCATTTGGTATGTAGTTAATTCTCTCCTATAAATGGACATATTTTTTTAATGAAGGCATTAGCTAGAACAGGTAAGAATCTTTCACTCTTAAAGGCCTTTAGATGTGAAGTATTAAAAGATGGGCATGCTGTCTCCATAATAACGCACGATGGGATAATAAGGTTAGCTCACAATGAATAAAACCTTGCTGTCTACTATATTAAAATGAACATATCAAATGCCCACACAGAACTTGATGGATAATTGGCAAATCATGTCACCATTTAAAAGAAGGTCATTTCTTAAGCTCTTGTGTTTCAGTTGGTTTAACTGCAGCTCTGCTGCTATTTAATACTTTTATGTTCTCAGCATTGGCAGCTGAATTTTTCTTGTTTAATAGTCTCTCCCTTTGCAGCGCATTGATGAGATGCAATCCCATATGTGACTTCATATGCAGTAACTTCTCCATGATGTTTAATTGAAGTAAAGAAAGAGTGCAACAAACGTAATGTTGCTTTTGTTTGGAAAAACAAGCATTAAAAATATTTGGAGTATTTTGTACTTTTTGTTTCAAATGACTACACCTATTATGTGACTATGTGCTGAATTGTAATATTTTCTCTTTTGTCTTTAGCACTAAATTCACCCTGATTATTTCTCTCTTACATAAAAATAGATATGGACAGTGATTTATTGGAGCGATTGTTAAAAACTTTGATGGCCATTGGAGACTAACTTTTCACATATTACAGAATAAATATTGATAATAGTTTAGTATCTAGATGTATAAATGCCAGATTTTTTGTTAAAAAGAAACATAAAACTGAACGTGGGTTCTTGGGGGTTTTTATCACTATTGAGGACAATGGTAGAGAAATTTGTATTAGAAAATTTCCAAGTGAGAGAGAGTTGATTCCAAGCATGATTTCCACAGCACAATTATTAAAAACAGCTCTGTAACTAATGGAGAAAAAGGCGTGGGATTTTTTTAGTTTAGAGGTGTTTCCTTTAAAAGAAAAGAAATGTTGTATATAGTTCTAGCCTTGATACTGGAGGAGGTTTTAAATTTAGGTTTTGACCCTTTGATTTAAAAATAAAAGTAGTTGAAACTTTGCTTTTAAGCCAGGAGGCAAGAGTGAATGCATAAAAATGGGAACTACCACATGTAATCTGGAAAGGAGCTTCCCTTGACTGAACCTTGACATGTTTTCAACCTGTAAGAACTGGATTCTGATTGCTGAAAAAAAGTAATGTATAAAATTATTTCTTTAATTACTGGGGATTTTAATTAACCAATCAGTATAGGAATGCTATTGTTAGAAACATCACAGTATCATAGTATCATAAAATAGTTTGGGTTGGAAGAGACCTTAAAGATCATCTAGTTCCAACCTCCCTGCCTTGGGCAAGGTTACATCCCACTAAATCAGGCTGCTCAAGGACCATCCAACCTGACCTTGAACATCCCCAGGGATGGGGCAGCCACAATTTCCCAGGGCAACCTCTTCCAGTGCCTCAGCACTTTCATGGTGAGGAAACTCTTCCTTATGTCTAGTCCAAATCTGCCCCTCTAGTCTATAGCCATTGCCCCTAGTCCTATCACTACAAGCCTTTGTAAACAGTGTCTCCCCAGCTTTCCTGTAGGCTCCTTTCAGGTACTGGCATGTTATCTCCTCAGAGCTTTCTCTTCTGCAGGCTGAACAACCTCAACTCTCTCATTATCGACCATCAGCACGGGTACATTCTCTTTAACCTTCCTCTTCTGACTGGCATACCTATCAAAGCCCTTCTTGTTGGTCTTCACTTCCCTGAGTTCAGATCCAGCTGCGCTTTGGCCTTCCTGACCCCACCCCTACAGAGCAGGGCAGTGCCTCTGTACACTTCCCAGTTTACTTGTCCCTGCTCACACTGCCTGTGCAGTTCCCTCTTGATCTTGAGTTTGATCTGAGGTCTCAACTCAGCCACACTGTTCTCTTACCTTTCCTGCCTGATTTCCTACATATGGGGACAGAACACTCTTGTGCTTCCTGGAAGGCATTCTTAAATACTTGCCAGCTCTGTTGTGCTCTCTTGTCTCTAAGGGCCATGTCCCACAGAGTCCTACTGAGTAACTCTTTAAAGAGCTGGAAGTCTGCTTTCCTGAAATTTAGGGCCCTGGTTACTCCTCACTCAACTCATACCCCTCCGGACCTTGAACTTCACCAATTTGCGACCACTACAGCCCAAACTGCTTTTGAACCTAATGTCACTGATGAGCTCACTTGTGTTAGTGACCATAAAGTCTAGTATTGCATCCCCTTGTGTGGGGGTGTCTATCAGATGGACTAAGAAATTAACTTCAATGCACTCCAGGAGTCTCCTGGATTGCCTACAGCTTACCGTGCTACTTTTCCAGCATACGTCAGGGTAGTTGAAGTCCATGAGTAGGATGAGAGCATGCAAGCATGAAGACTCTTGTAGCTGAAGGAAGAAAGCTTTATCTGTTGGCTCTCCTTGACCAGGTGGCCTGTAGTATACACCAACCACAAGGTTTCTGTTGGCTCCTGAGTCTTTTATTCTGACCCACAAGCTTTCAGCCTTTTTCTTGGCTACACTTCAATGACAACTCTTCACATTCTATCCATTTCCTGACACAGAGGGCAACTTCAGAAGAAGAAGCACTTCAGCTGGGCTGCTGGTTGCATTGCCTTCTTAGTTGGCCTTTTATTAGCTACAGGATGTTTTGAAATTTCCCTCCTGGCACCTACTACCTCAAGAACCTCCCACTCATCTCCACAGGACTTCAGCCATGCCATAGCATCCCCAGCATGCCTCTGGACAGCAGGTAGAGGACCAATATCAGCACCCCATCCCTCCAGCCATTGTGTATCTTCCCATAGCTTCTCCTAGCTAGACTGATATTATCCCCCTCCTTCACAGAGAAAGAAAAGCAAAGTATCTATACTTCAAACAGTACTTCCACCTTTCCCCACTTCAGCTTCAACAGGCTTTATAACACACTTTCCCAGACTGATGAGTTGGATGAAGTAATTGGAAAACAAGACAAAATGTGACAAAATTTTAGTCCTGGTTAAAGGCATGTTTTTCATTGATGACTGAATGCACAGGCGTTTCTGTGCAGAATATTCCTTCCAATACTAAGCCCTGTGTCTAGTGCACATTTGTGTAAAACCAAAAGTAAATATTAATGACAGGAAGAGCAGGGTGGAAGGTAAAGGAATGAAGGCATGTAACATCATGCAGCTCTGCAGACATACTATTAAACAGTACATTCATCAAGAGAGTGCTGGATGCAAAGGATGCAGGTACAGTATCATGATTATTTCAATCATAAATGCATATTTTATGTTGTTCTTTCGTATACAGAATCTTAGATGTTGCAAACTAAAATTGTCCATCCACTTCAATGCATGATTTTTATCCCTCTCTGCCCAAAGATGTTTATCTTTCTCTGGTTTAAATTTAAAAAAAAAAATCAGATGGTTCTGAATAAAAGGAGAAAATTATATGCTTTTCTTTAAATACTCTCTCCCTCTATTTTCTAACAGTTCTATTGTTGAGGCTAAAAGCCAAAATTTAGAAAAAAATAAGTCTTTCTCTAGAGAAAAATTGTTTCCATTTATTTGAGTTCTGAAGTCTTGAGAGTATACATGAGACTGTACTTCTAGCATTGATGAAACTCCAGTTGTCTACACTGTAAAATGTCTTTGGTTCCCCTGAAGACACTAGCCTTTAGCATACACTTTAGGAAAAACAGACTTGGTTGTGCATGTACTTAACTGTAGTATCCTACTCCATGTGATATGTAAGAAAGTAGGGAAAGGAAATCAAATTAAGTTAAACTTTGTTATCTCTTTGTGAACAGTGCTATTTCTATAGACTGTTGGCTTCTCAGGACAAGGAAATGTTCTGAAACCAGACCATGAAAAGCTCTTCAAGCTATTTAAAGGTATCCAGTTCTGAAAGTCTCATTTACCTCTTCATTAAGACAAGGAGATAGATACTCACTTTACCGAAGAGCAGAACATCGAAACTCTACATTTCCTTTATCCATTGGATGACACTGAACTATTCAGGATCACTTACAAAATAATTTAGCAAATGGGAGGTTCACTTGAAAGCACGTCCTAGGTTCCTCATTTACTACTGGGGAGGTGAGCAACAGGCAGGGCACTAGAACTCCTTCAAGATGTTTCTGTAAGATCCAGAATTATCTGGTTTTAATACTTACTGTTTGGGAAAGAAACACAGTGGTAGGTATCAGGCCATCACATCCCATAAGTTTTTTTTCTGAAAAAGAGTGCAAGCTAGGAAATTAATTGTCTTGCCTGGCATGTTGTCATATGTTTGTGGCAGAACTTTTTGAGAAGTAGTATTAAGATTTATGCTTTTAGTAATAAACCAACCTGTTTTCAAAAAGCTTCATCGTGTGCTCTGACAAAGGCATTTAAATCCTTGATTCTATGATCAGTAAAATAAAACGTGAAATCTCATTATCTACCATAATGGAGTGATGCATGAAAATGACTTAATGTGTTTAGTTTTAAGCTACACAGTTTTTTAACAGTAATTTTTTCTACAAGCTGGAATAATAGAAGATTGGTGATGTAACTGGCATAACCTTCATGATTTAAAAACAACCTACTGTGGAAACAGTACAGCCTTGCTTGCACTGGATTGAATGCAGTTTGATACATCCTGCTAGATTGAAGACAGCCCCACACTGAGCCACATCTAATTACCCTGCTGCAGCCAGGGCAGATCTTATCTATAAATGGGTTTACTTGCTTGTAAATAATGGAAGTAGTCTTTAGGTCTATAATCAAACAGAGTAGAAGGACCGAGAGAAGTTAACGGAAAAGCCTCTCCTGTAGAAGATGTGATACATGGCAATATACGTCTGACCTCTCCTAGGAAAAATATGACAATCTTGGTAAGGAAATACAGATGGTCTATATGTCAAGACCTTTCAAAACTGTACAACAGTGACTGCTATCATTAGCTCTGAGAAACAATTTCCTAACCTTTGGTTTTTAATCACTTTCAACTTTTCTGAAATTTGCACCTTCTTAAGTCAAACTTCATTCTTAGCTCTGCCTGAATATAAAAGCTTTGCCTCTAGTATTTGATCAGAAAACAGTCATTTCTTTGTAAATTGGAGGAAAGTAGGAAGGAGACTAGCCTCTGCTATAAAAAGAGGTTATTTTAAATGAGAAAAACTACTGAATTTTGAAAGCTGCCATTTCTTACAGAAATAACCCTTACCAAAGGGAGTAGGAAAGAGATTGGTTTTAATTTAGCCAATTTTAGCAGTTAAAAATTGATTTTTGAAAACATACAATAGATTCCTCTTCTTTTTACCCTTCATTCACAAAGTGTGCAAACCAACAAGACAGACCTATAACTATGTGTGAGTACCATAAGTGTTAAGTTTGCTACTACACTACCCAAGTAGTGGGGTCACAGCTGAAGCAGGGGTTCATTTGTCTTTGGTGAAACTGAAGGAAACTTGTTTGCTTGAAGAACTCATGTGTAGCTATTAAGAGACTCTTACTCCCCATGGAGAAGAAAGAGCAACTGTTTACATCTTCCTATGTGAGCTGCAAGATCTTTTTATTTCTTAAATACAAAAGTACATGTGATGACTGAGAGGAGATGGTATTCCAAGTGAATGGATAAAATATTGTTAGAAATTTACATTAATCAAGTCCCATCTTTTACATCTTCTCAAACTGACCTTTCTGCTCTTGCTCTTTTTTCTCTTTTCTCTGTATATTGTACAGAGCAGACATACGATTTCAATAAAATATTTAAAATGGAAAAACTGCATTTTTATACCTTTGAGTTATACGTTAACCACTGTCTAAACACAGACTATCTTGTTTCTACAGCAGTAGTAGCACAAAGTATATTGAACATTTGTTTGCCTCAGCCATTTGCTTCTTTCCCAGGGAAACAACTGAAGATCACAGGAGCCATACTACCCTGTCATGCTGAGGGAAGACCCAAGAGTTTGCTTTGAGTCTTAAGTTCTAGACCCTTGTGTTTGTGTTGGAAATTGTCAATCATCTGATGTTGCACTCCTCCAAGGCCGTAAAAATAACCTCATTAAGGATATGAGAAAAGCCTGTGACTGAACAACCTATGAGCAGTTCCCTTGGATACAGACATAATTCTGCTATTCCAAGCTGTCTACAAGTGGAGAAAAGGCTTTGGAAAGTCTCCTCTCCTCATTTGAGTAGTCCATTTATGTGGTCTTCGTGTTTGATTACAGCTCACTTATTTTTTTGCCATTTCTGTTATCATTTTGTAAATGTTTTGAATAGAGTTAAATTTTGAGCAGTACTTACAGCATGAGCTCAGTTTTCATCCTTCTACCAAGCTCAAACTAAATCTGCTTGATTTTCCACCTTTTGAATTTGACAAAGAAAGATGCGTTTCAGTTTTCTTCCTGCTAGTTATGGCACCTGATTAGTGGCTGTCTGATTCTACCACTTCTGCTACAGTGAAGTAAATTCTTATCAGTTGATAAGAATTTTACCTTTTCTCATAGTCTTAGCTGGAGTCTGATCAGGTTAAACTATTATTAGCCAAATTTACAGCCTTTCTAGACACATTATAGAGCCTTGTCCTAGGATGGCATCCATTCATGTTGAGTGTAGTGGGGAGGACATGAAGTTTACACCATGATGATTTGAGCACTTATCAGAGAAATCTAGTCAAGTCAGATTAGTCTGGGATATGTACTGCCCCGTGGTACATGTAACAGATTTCTTTCAAAAAAATTTTGAGCAAAATTATGACACTTCTTAAAAATAAAGTGGCACTAGTTGTTTTATTTTTTATTTTTTCTTTCTACAAATACTCTCAGATTCTCTGGGTTCATTTAAATTGACAGATATTTTTACCTTCAGGATTTGTGGTGCTATCCTCCAGCAGGTTTCACAGGCCCTTCAAACCACTTTAGAAGATAAATCAGTCTGACTTGAAACCTGTTCTACTGAGATATTTCTATCGTACTTTTGTCTCATTGCCTTTGTTGAAATAATCTTTGGGGCAATTAATGCCTTAATCCAGCATGTGTTTTCCCTTCAACTCAACAAAGAAGGGAGGATTTCTGAGGATAAAAACAGAATGTAAAGTATGTAGTTAGAAGGATTGTTTTTCTGCTGTCTTGTTCCTATCTCAGAACAGTTTATTCCTGTAGATACTGCTTGTGCCTTAAAGCAAAGTTTGAGTAGAACATCTGGTGGAATATAGTTGGATTTAAAATTCCCATGATCTTTATCTCAAAATGTGTTCCAGTATTTTCAGCATTTATACCCTTTTAATATGTTAAATTTTGACTGTTTTTATCACGTTGATGCAAAATAAGACTTAGAATGTTTTTAGATATGATATATAGATTTGGATACAAACTGCCCAGATAGCTTTTTCAAAATTCAGCTAAGTGACTTTTGACAAGTCTTCATCAGTGACACTGAGAAATTACTTTTGAAAATTCTAGCTTTAGCACTTCTCTTTATGTTGGTCTGTTCTGTCCATTTGCCCACATAAGAGGCAGAAGAGCTTTATATTTGCAAGAGTAACAAAGTGTACAAATCAGCTGGGTAGCATACCTCTGAAAATCTCATGGCTAATAAAGAAAATTCACCTTCACACCTTGGAGAGTGAAAATGCCCTAATTGAAACACTGTTACTATTACGCACTTAATAATTTAGAGATGACCACGTTCCCAGTCTTTTTTAATCAGTGGATCACTTGAACATTGTTTTTACGGACTTCTCAGGAGACACATTTTAGATGACCATGTCTGTTTCCAAGTTATTGCGACTTAATCTGTTGGTAGTAGATCAAGCCTGAAATATTTCACAGCCTATCACAGAAAACCTCAACCATTTGCCTGCAGTCCATAGACCTTTCAGATACAGGAGATGGCACAGTGTGACCATCAGTGTGTGTTTTGTGACTCATGGTGTCTTGTGAGATCTCTAAGGTTTTCCATGGGTCTACAAAGGGCCTTAAAAAATCAAAAGGAGTCTTCAGTCCCAGTCACTCTTCTTCCTTGCCTAGCAGTGTACATGTGATGCCATGGTTTGCTCAGTCTAGGGCAGCAACATGTATAACCCTCTTCAGTGCTTCATCTTGATATTCTGACCCATTCCTCATTAAAGACTATATGACAAAACCTGATGCTTTATCATAGTGCCTCTCAGGGTAATGTCTATATCTTTGCTCTGTTCTGAGTTCTCCCCACCCACAGCGGAGTTAGCACCACTTTATTCTATACTTAGAATGCCATGCTTAGAGTGAATTATGTAACTGATAACAGCATTGCTTTCCCTGGGGGATATTAAACATCTTACAGCACTTGTAGGGACGACTAAGTATCATACTAACTACACTGCAGAGACCAAGGTGGTTTCTTAAAAATTATTTGTTAATATCAAGAGTTTTGCATGCTCTGCTCCTAGCTTGGTTAGGGCAAGTTGTCAGCAGCTGGGTGGTGATGTGAGGTCTGGGGCAGGAGAGAGGGGCGTTATCTGTGAGCTTTCATGTGTGTGTGCATCTAACTAAATTAATAGATGAAAGTTGCTCATTCCACATCTGATTCTAAATGCATAATTACTTGCTCAACTGCTTTAGTCCCAACCTGTGTGGAAGGGGAAAGGCTGAGCAGAAGTCCTTGCCATAGTTTACAATTGCTGCATAACTGCACCGTTACCATTATCTAATGCTTTCTTCAAAGTACCTCAAATATTTTTGTACTGTGGAGTAAAATCTCAGCATGATTTTCATTTCAATCTCCAGCCTCTGACTTCATATTCTTTTGTCAGGAAAACCCTGGAACACTGTGCTGGGCTTGATTTTGAAGTGTTCTGTGTATTTTTTTTTAACAACTGAGCCTGCCTTTTTACTGTGTAACTGTCAACATCATGTTCCCAAGGGAGGCTGGTGAAACATCAAGTGTACAGTGTTTATTTTGTCTGATATTATCACGGGAGTATAGTGCTAGTCTTCTTATTCCACAAAAATGTTGGTGAGGGAGGTATTAGAAAATGTATTAAGAAGTTGAAAGTTGCCCTGAGTTTTTGTGAGGGTCCTAAAAAGGAGAGCATCTGTTGTCCTGGTCCAGAGGTAGAGCAGAGATCCTCTGCCCAGCACAGTTGCTCATGTGCTACCTAGGAGTTGGGTGGGAACAGAGATCCTGCTTGCTTATAACCAACATTGTCTTTTCCCTCCATCATCAAAGTAATTAATATGAGAAAATGAACCAAAACAAACTAAAACATGACCAAAACCATAGAAATCCATCTCTGTACAAAATCTTGTGGCAAGTTTGAAAAGGTACAGCTGATTTTATCGAAGGACAGTTACCTGGGGAGATACAACTTTCCGCAGAAAACTTTGGACGAGATTTTGCATTCAATTTTAAATGTAAATGTCTGTAAAAGTTACGTAAGGTGGTTTTGGCTTCTTTCCAGCACATTCCTTCCATGAACAAAAATGCATCTGAATCTTTGACACAGAATTTCATTTTTCCAATGATGACAAAGCAGATTACTTGTTTCCAAGGGCCCTTGACCCAACCAGATTAGCCAATTAATGTTGTAGCATTCTCTGAGTGACCTCTTCCTGTGAAATTAACCCATTCTGATGAATTGTCAGTGCCCACTTTTGAGAGATGTCAGCAGCTGGCAAGAACATCACTACTATATCATGGAAAGCTGTTCACCTAATGAGTGCACTCACTAACCTGTAAAAGCAACAGCTTCCTATTGGAGGGATGTAGTTTCTTCTAGTTGCCTATAATCTGTGGTGAATTTCCTATAAAAAAGTAGGGAGGAGGAGGGAAGGGGAGAAGCCTAATAATGTTAGTACTTTTATGTCAATTGACTGTTTCATCAATGAGTCAAAAAGAAGTATTTATTGATATGTCATTCAACTTCCAATGATTATGTTGATTTTACATATAATGCTGAACGTTCCATTAAGTGGCGGTTGAAAAGGACCGTGCTACCTCTTGAACCTTCTGAGATCTTGGTTGCCTGATTTGACATTGACCCATAGCCCTTCTTCCTGCAGCTATGTGAGTTCCTTTCCTATGGATACTAGGACCATTCTCTCCCTCTTCCTCCCTTACCTACCCCTTCCACTGATTCAGCTCTTGTCTCTGTCAGTAAAAAGGGAGCTAATCTAAAAGCAACCTAGGGAACTGTGTGAACAACAACCACAAGAGTCACTTAAACAAATGGATTTTTGAAACTCAATTGTTCTAAGCCTGTCCAAGCCAAGACTACAATTTGAATTAAACATAAGGTGACGCCTTTCCTGAATCAATAAGTGCAAATAACATAGCTTGCAACTATGTTTTATTTCCCAGACAAAAATGGTTCTTAACAGCTTTCTGAAGGCTATGCTTCAGCCACCTGCTGCTAAAGTTGTTTGCTTTTTCTTAGCAAATTTGGTCTTCTACAACATTAAAACAGACGAGTATGCAGTTGGCATGTTTGTGCATACTTGGGGCTAGATACTTTGTGGATGTTTGAGAGTCATATTTTTAATGAGCATTGCTACTTTCTATAAACTTCCTTTCAGCAACAATAAATGACAGGGATGGAGGGTGGAGAGATGGAACTGTGGAAATTTTTCACTCGTCTTTACTCAACTTTAGCTGGGTTTTGGAGATAAAGGCAATCCTCACTGTTACTGAGAAATGTCAGTTTGCCACTTTGCCATGAACTTCTTTACCTTTCCAATACTAATTTTCACTGCAAGATCCTGTTCTCTTGCTGTTCTTCCTTGGTACATGTCCTCTGGTATTTGGTTGCTGCAGGGATCTTAAAGCATGTATTTTGCAGTACTTGCTTCCACTTTGCAAATTCACAGAAGCACATTGTAATACCAGCTGATTTTTGCAGCTGGCTTATGAATGTATTGTAGTCCCAACAGAACAGTGAGTGAAAGGCATACACCAAGAACAGCTGTTTACAGTGAAATCGCATTTACCACTTGGTTTGTTCTGAGCACAGAAGAGTTCCCTAGAAAAATAGATAAACTCTGCATTTATTTTTGTTTAGAGTATTCTCCTTCCTCAAGGTATAAACTCTGGTCGAAGTTTACACATTTGCTATTTCTACAACATTCCTCTGGGAAGGCTAACAACAATAAAAGTTTCTTCCTCTAGAAGCCTTTTTTTTTCTCCACTGTCAATTTTTTATCCTCTTCAGGCCTGCAAGTAGTATGTTACTTTACACCCTCCTCTTGGCATCCTACATCAGCAAAATTGTTAGGTACCAACGGTGAAAAGTGATAACCTACAGTGCAGAGATCATTTGGATTTTATGGGATTTACTCTGTTCCAATGCTCCCATATATTACAGATTGCTTTTCAGTCTACTTCCCTATGTGCTTAATCAATACTTATGTAACAAGCAGGAAAAAGAAGAAGAATTTCAGATCTTTTATTTTGAAGTGCCTTTTCTGAGTCTAACATGCAGGATTAGGAAGAAAGAAACTTAATTCACGTGAGTCAGCATACTTTTTAGGTGCTAATTTAACACCAGATGAAGATCTTGAGTGCCATATAGTTTCCAGTTTTTAAGTTTGTATCTTAGATACAATTCTATAACTATGCATTAAAGCAGTTGTATGGACAGCAGGCAAACTGCATATATTAACATGTTGTTGTTGTTATATCTAAACCATTTTTTTCTGTAGAAGCGCTAAAGGGGAAAGAAAACATCCAAAACCTAGTCCAAATTGAATCTTTATGACACAACAGAAATAAAAAGTAAAAGCCAGACAAACTGAACATGTTTTTTATTGTTACTAAAAAGAACATGGATCCTGACTGACAGCTTGTAAACGAAGATGCAACTTGATCTGATTTCAAACGGCCAAAATGTTTTACTCTCCTCAAAACAACCCATGGAAATCATGATTTTTGGTAAATGATTCAATACTCGGGGGTCTGATTTGCCTTCTTAGTAAAAGGAAATTATATCTCAGGAGAAAGTTTTGTATTTTCATGTGCCTACCCTTTGAATTAATTATTAAAAGCAGAAGAAAACACTTATATCTCAGCAGTTGTGCAGAGTTCTAGACACACCCAGGTGATCTAACCCTGTTTTCTGCCTCATCCTGTCCACTGTTGCTCCTTTTTAACTTGATAGCCCAGTTACCCCAACCTTCCCCCTACATCACTATTTACTCTTTTATTCCCATCTCTCTCTCTCTACAACCTTTCCTGTATTTAACTGAGGACTTATTTGGGTGTTTTGGAAGAAGTTTATCAGAGGTACAACTGTTTTCCCTTTAAATAGCATTCTTTTCACAAACATGACTTGCTCTCTAACTGCCAGGGATTTAATCAACAGTAAGGGCAATAAAACTCCTCTTTATTTACACGAGGATGATGCTTTCTTGGGTGTAATGAGACAGACTTTGGCAGGTGCAACTTCATAGATAATTTGTGAAAGACCAATGCACATTTATTACTCCCCTACCATTAATTACAACTGTTTGTAAAATATATGTTTATAGAGGCAGATTCATATATACACGTGATTGTAAAACTTCATAAACAAAACATAAAACAAAACAAGCAATGTGGGTGAAACATTCAGAGGAGGGAGCTGGCCTCTTCTCCCAAGTGACAGGGGACAGGACAAGAGGGAATGGCCTCAAGCTCCACCAGGGGAGATTTAGGCTGGAGATTAGGAGGAAGTTTTTCACACAGAGGGTGATTGGGCATTGGAATAGGCTGCCCAGGGAGGTGGTTGATTCACCTTCCCTGGAGGTGTTTAAGGGACGGGTAGATGAGGTGCTGAGGGACATGGTTTAGTGTTTGATAGGAATGGTTGGACTCGATGATCCGATGGGTCTCTTTCAACCTGGTTGTTCTGTGATTCTGTGATTCTGTGAAAACCAACAGAATTATTCAATAGGGGAAGAATAACCCAAGGAAAGAGAGTGATTATTTAGACTTAAAAAACCATATCAATATGATATTTGGGTTTCCCTGGCAGAGGAGTGAGCCAGGAGCTGCTATTACTCCTTAGCAAATGATGCCAGGCACCTCTGCTGGTTCCCAAGCCTACAACTCTCCATACAGTGATTAGACAGGAGGTACTTAAGTAACAGCTACCACCAAGTGAGTGAATAACTGTAGAGCATAACCAAGTGTTTAATTTCTGACAGAAAAGCAACATCTCCTCAAATAGCATGTCTGTCATTCTACAGATATAAACACTACATTGCATAAATACTATACTTTCACTCCCTAAATGATGTTTTGCAAGCATTCTTTAGCAGCTCCTAAACAAAATTTTTTATAAACGTCGCACTGGAATAGCTGCATCCATTAACTTTATCTGAAAAATAAAAAGAACCCTGCTGTTAGCTACAGAAGTGAAAAACAACTGACAGTTATTTCTTGGCTCTTGATGTTTTCAGTAAGCTATTTGCTGTGAGGAGGGATCTGTGCAACCACCAAACTGCTGCAAATTAAAAATAACTTGTAATAGGTAATATAAATTTACCAATGTTCAACCAAATGAACATGGATGCTACAGCTAGCATGTAACATTGATTCACTAAGAGAACATCCTAGGGCAAAATTCACTATCCTCTGTGCAAAATGTAGATGCTCACTCAACAGCTACTTTGTTTGTTACCTTGGTGCTTGTTGCTTCAAGAAATGTCAACACCTTTTAGCTAAGTTCAGGTATAATGGGTGTCAGAAACGTAAAGGTAAAACTGTTGGGTGAAAGTTACAATTTTCAAAGTGATGCTGGCCCAGCATCATAGACATTATAGTATTTTAATCTGTGATTTGTCTGTAGTAGACTCATTCCTTCTCTTTGTCCTCATCCTTCTTATGATTTGTTTTTCAATTTCAACAAAAACAGGCTCAGGACCAATTTTTCTGCATTTCTATCTGATTCGCTTGAGGAATCCGCAATACCTCAAGACAATTCTTAAGTTTCACCCTAAGGCTTCAAGTGCCTTTCTTCCCAAGGTACCACTCTCTGGTGGGGCTCGGAAGGACAAAAGGACTCTAAAGTTGAAGTAGCAAGAGAGTTCAAAATGTAGATATTACTGTAGAAAGTAAGGATTGGACCAAACCCAATACCTAATATATGAATGCTCAGAAATTAAATTCAGATCAAAGCCAAATGATTCATTTGAGTTTGCTGTGGTAGGAGGATAGAAGGGGAGGGAAGCACCATGTCATGAATAACATAGTATATGATTTTATATTTATGTCAAAGATATAAAATACCAAGAAATTCAGATCCTTAATGACACTAGAAGGCAAACTTGAACACAAAATTCTGTAGGTAATCATAATCTTCCTCAGAGCGCAGACCGTGTTAACCAGAAGTTAATGTTTCTCTGACTTTTAATATTTCACTTGCTTTGAAGCTACAAAGAATCCTCTCTGATTATATGTCACTACAACCGCTGCAGAGCAGAGGGAATGAATGGTTCCACAGGTAGGAGGGAGCTGGACTCAGGAACTGGATTCAGGAACACATGGATTTGGGACAAGGAGCAAACAGACAGACAAAGTCCTCACTGGACACCATTTATCACAGAAGAGTGTGAGACACTTGTGATCTCTCAAGTTTATACTGAGTATGACATATAAGGGATGGAATACTCTGTTGGTCAGCTTAGAGTCACCTGCCCTACTCGCCTCTCCTCACAGATGTGCCCCCCTTCTACCCAGAACATTATCTCAAAAACATGCAGTTAATTTTCAGAGAATGAAGTTACTTTCAGCAACTGAGTTAGTCACAAAACTGACTCTAATTTACCTCAGACTGCTGCACATGAATATCAAAGCAGTCTTTAGGAAAGAAAAAAAAAAGAGTATACAACTAAATGTTTCAGTCTGATTTGATTTTTTTTTTCTGCTTTTCAATCCTAAATCACACTTTATGCGCCAAATCAAATGATGGGTGTCTTAAGCTGCTTTGTGTGGGAGATAGTAATGCAGATTTAAATTTCTTCATGGTGAGTAGAAGAGTGTTAGTGAAAGATGGTGCCTTCTTGGGGTGATAGTGGCAAATGCCAAGGTAATGGGATGCTTGATGTTTTAACAATAACAGATAATCTACTTTGACACTGTACAGTGTGAATTCAACAAGAGAGTGTCCAGGGTTTGTGCTCAAGACTGTGTTCTGAGCTTGTTGTTCAAAGGAAATGTTAAGACAAATCTAGACTATAGAGACAGCAATCCACTGGAACATCTGTGAGCTACAAGACCGTTGGACATTTTCTGGGAAATACAAGACAGAAAACTAGATTTTCAGCATGAATAAGAGATTTTATTTTTCATCTTTTGCATGATGAAGGATTTCTGACATGAAAGTTCAGAGCAGTCAGAGATTGGGAAGACCACGGCAAAGACTGCTTCATTACTAACTCCCTTCCATCATCAATACCACAAGCAAAAGGAAAAAGGGATATAATGGACAACGACCCTGTTTGTGGACTGATTGCATCTGGGAAAGTTTAAGGACTTGTCAGGAGTCCTACCTTTGTCTTCTTTCTTTTAAGTGTTGTTTCAGGCTGTTTCAGACACAAGAGCAATTTTTGGGTTTGCCCAAAAACCAAATATGAATAGTTTCCTTCAGGCTGACCATCAGGACACACCTCTGTGGTTCAGTGCAGGCAGTCATTAGTTGTGTCCATTCTGACCTTAAGTTAAATAGTTTCCAGACCTGTGCTGGCTCACACTCTGCTGGTTTGGAGCACAAACAGCATTCCTCTGTGACTTCCTCTGCTGTTTTTTGTGGACATACCCTCCGATTTCAATGATACTTCAGAAGTCAAAAATATGAAACACATTTCCAGTCATTAGAGTATGTAGGAATAGTGAGTAGCACCATCCCAAAAAGTACATAAATCTTGGAGAGGAAACTTAATGCCATATAGTGGAGCTCCAGTTGAGTGAGATCCTGTTACATAAGGGAGCAAGACAAGATTTCAAATGACTTATGCCTAGCCTTTTGGGTTTGCTGGTTTTTATAACATGTGTCCTTTTTGTTCTTCTCAGCTCCCACCTGCTGAAGAGAATGAACTCCCCAGTGTTGTTCCACTGTTATCTGTTGACGTTCTAGGAGTCGTCTTTTTTTTTTAGTTGTATGAACAAGCCTGTTGAGTAGCAAAAATCCCACCACATGGTTTTAATGACTGACAAAACTGCTTCAGTAATGAACCCTAAAAGCTCAGGTGCACCAGCTCATAGAAAACTTCATGAATTAAATGTGTTCTCAAGAAGTATCTGAAGGGAAATATTTGAATGGCAGATCAGTTCATACATACCACATTATCTTTTTGTAGGTTATCCATAGACAGGAAAATAGTCTAATCCCAAGATCAGTCCACAGTAAATAATTTGCTCTTCTGCAGAACCTTTTCTTCTCCATCCACTTTTTCTCCTCATTTCTCCTCAGCACTTCTGGGCAGGCAGTTTTCCCAGAGGACTCCATCAGTTGTCACAGGCTCCTGATGAGAAATAAAGTTCAGTCACAGTCTCCAGTGTAATGCAGAAAGGGAAAGCATTAATTAAAAAAAGAGGCAACCCGATACTTACAACCCTGTGAACACACCCCAGGCAGTGCAGAGCTGATTCTTCTGGTTCATTTCTCCTTGATATTTGGGCATTTGTGCTGAGTCAGATAAATGAAACAATGCCCAGGGCAACCTTCTATAACTGCTTTTTGTCTGATGTGCTGAACACCTGTACCCTATCTTTCCTATTGCACTTAAAACAGTACATTTCTCATAATAGCATTCTTCCTTCTTTTTCTGAAGGAATGGATTGAAATCTATTGATATTTTCCAAAAACTCTTTAGTGGGAGATGATAGTTGGCTAAGTAGTTGTGCCTTTAGGGCATTTAGTAGCTTTAACTAGTCCATTTCAATCTGGTTTTGCTTGTTTTTTTAATAACTGCTTTGAGGCACTAAACCAGCAAGACATGCTCTGACCCACTATAGCAATCAGCATTGTCTAGATAACAAGAAAATGGCCAACAGTTTATATTATAAAGGAAAAAGCAAGAAAGAGAGTTGTGGACATCTTTGGAACAACTTATTCATTGGGAAAATCTCTCCTAACAGCTGACATTTTAATGGTTAGGTTATGTCCTGAGGTATACATGCTTATAACTCCTTATTAGAGATGCTAATACAATTGCAAAATGGTCTCATTGCCATTGTTTCAGTTTCACTGTTAGGTTCTTCTGTCTAAGATGAAGTTTGCCTGATTTGATTTCTGTAAGCCAGAAGCCATCAGATATTGCTTTGTTATCTTTGTTCTTTTTAAATATGCTATCTTTGTTCTTACTCTACAAAACCTTTTTTTATCATTTGGTATCTGCCCCCACTTTTGAAGTACCTTTTCTCAAGAATTTGTCTGACACAGTGGGTCATCACTGCGCACTAAACAGTGGAGTCTGTTTATCATTAATTTTTTGTGATGTCTGGATCATCATCCAAAATCACCACAGTTCATTTAAAAGTCAACCGTGTGCACAAGTAGGTCAAATGCTTTGTCAAAATTTGTGTTACCTTGCATTTTACGTGTTGTTGTACTCTTGGTTCAGTGAGCTTTATTCTGTCTTGCCAGAGTGCCATACAGTCTCTCTAGTCTTAAGTATTCTCTATACTTTTGTGGCATCTGCAGTATTTTGCCACCTTGCAAATCATTTTTAGATCTGTCATACAAGCAAAGCAGCCACACTGCAGGGCTTTGGCACAACCACTGACAATGTTTGACACACTTTAATTTGACCGCTATTCCTCCTCTTTAATTTCTGTCTTAGAGCCTGTTTCTATCCAATGACAGGACTTTAGCTCTGGGTTTGTGTTCCCCACTCTACCTGTAAATCATATAAAGATACTAATTCCTGTAATATTTCCCTGCCTGACAGCCAACTTTCTCTTGTCATATTAGCTAAGGACTCTAGGCCACCTGCAGCTGTTCCTGACTGCTGCAAGGCAATAGCCTTGGCCTTCTTTCCAAGGCAAATTCTTCCTCTGAATTCCTAGGTCCATCTGGAAAGGTCATGACCTACACAGAGGTGTACAAAACAATAGCAAGGAGCTGCCTTTCCTGGGAAGAGAGGAAGGCTTCTCTCCAGAGCATCCCCAAACCCACTGAAAAAAGTGATGTTATCTGATTCAGGCTCATCACTTAAGGAAGTGCAGTAACAATGCAGTAATATCACCACACAAACAGAGATGTCTCACAGATCCAAACTCTCTCTAAATAAGACCCATTCATAATTCATTGCTGGCTGGTCTAACAGTAGTGGTCATTATGATGAAGCAGTTTAAGGAAAACAGGAATCATAGGAAGCTGTAGTGACTTGATAAATATTAACAAATTAGTATCACACTGGGCATAAATTATCATACAATCTTCTATCAGTTCTAAGACACTATCTGTGCTGCCCTTGGATTTCATGTCACAGGCAGCTTCTTGGGTCTTAAAGTTTACTTCTAATTCAAGCTGGCAATATGATGGAGAGCACTTACCAGAGGGCAGAATCTGGTTCTTGAACTGTAGTTGTTACTTAGCATATACTTAATTCATTATTATTTAGTGTTCCTTGAATGACAATGAGTTTTTAACACTTCCAAGCATCCACTGCTCAGGAGTTTGCTGGATCAAGATTATGCTTTCTTATAGACAGAGATTTTTCTTCTTTGTAAGTGCAGGTTTTGACCAGATTTTCTTTCACACTCTGTCTCTAGTAGAGAACTGAGGTTGCAAACAGGGCAAAAACCAGTTATCTCCCAGACCTTTATCTGGAAATATTGCTTCCCTTCCTTCACCCTTCCCCACTGGAATTAAAAATAAAAAAGAAGGTGACATTCATTTCTACTGATGTAAGTATTTGCAAACCCGTATATTTGTGAAACTTTAATTTTAGGCCTAAGTTGACCTGACATGTCTTTTTAAGGAACTTGCCCAAGGCCACATAGTGGCTCCGTGTCAGCCAGGATTAGACCTCAGGAATTGTTGCCTTTCAGTCCACTAGACCAAGCTGCCTCTCACACTGCCATCTGTGTTCTCCAGGCCAGATCAGTCTGATTGGTTTCTATGTGGGGCTTATCTTTAAAAACATGTGTATTCCAACTACCTGAGAAATCAAAATAATACTTCTCTACCAACAGAGGACATAACCTTTTTTCCTCTTTTCTTTTGGTTTGGGTTTTCTGGCATTTTGTTTTTTGGTTTTTTTTTTTTTTTTTTTTTAATTTGTTATGTGTGTGTGTGTTTAATGGATTTAAATCATACCTGTGCCATACACGTTACAAAAAAAGCCTTTAGAAATTAAAACGTCAAGGCTACTCCAAGGCAACATTGTATGTACCCATCACTTCATCTTTACATCTGGACTGGATTTCCCTTTGCCATTTGGCTAGCTCCAGAAGTGATGTGAGTGGCATTCACAGTAGCAAAAAATATCTCAGGATGAAAGACTGTGAACTCAATCAAAGTTTCAATGTTGTTTCTCTAGTATCGTTTCAGATATTCCTGAACCACAAAACTTACTATCCAGAGATAATATTTTGTCCTTTCTTCTTGTCTGGGGGTCTTTACAAACAAGACAGTTCCTATGTTCCTGTTCTTTAAGGAGTACTGGAAATCTATTTCCAGCCAGCATCCAGCTCCAGAATTCAGCTCCCTGCTCTTTCTTCCCCATTTAGCCCAGCTTCTCCTATGCTCCAGGACAGCACACATTGCATATAATCTACTAGTCTGCTCCAGGATTCATTGGCTGGTTACCTATCTGACAATGTGAAGTGCAACCTGCGAATGAGGGGTTTCAGGATACCACCCTTCAACGCCCTGTGTCCACAGGAATACCAAGTGCCACATTGCCTTGTGCTGTGCTGGAGCTGTGTATGTGTCCTGATCCAAGCACAGACTTCCCTGATCCCACATCCAAGGGAGGGAGTTCGGGGGTAATCCCAAGCAGAGAGATTTGGGAAGGTAATGACATAGCAAATGTGAAGATCAGAGCCTTTTTCACAGTAGTTGTGGAAAAAAAATTATTTAGAGCATGAGATGAGTCTTAGCAAAACTGTCTTGAAGACCACAACACTGATAACTGACACTAATGCAGTTAACAAAGCAAGACAGATTATGCAGATTTCTCTGGATCTACTGGGAAACTGCTGCTTGTTGGAGTTTTACATGGCTCTTTAAAACTTCCACTGCTCAGAGCTGTACTAAGTGGAAGAATGCTGAAACTCCTTTTGTTATGTTGCAGGAGCTTTGCCAACCTTTAGATTTTCATTATACACACACAGCAGCTGTGGGACAACTTCTTGCTATCCACAGGTAATAACAGCAATGTTTTGCACTGTTACAGTGCCTTTCATCTGTAGATATTAAAAGGCTTTCTAAAAATTAACTAGCTAAGTGACTCCAGTGAAGTATGTATTTCTTACTTGGGTGGGTTGGGTGGCTTTATTAATCAAAGAGCTCTGAAAACGCTGTCAGCCTTCTTGTGCTTACACAGCAAAGACAAGAAGATGTGGTAGTTTCGGAGGCTGTGAACTATGATATTTTAGGTAGGGAGGAATTCTTCTGCTAGTGCCATTTTTATACATTTTGACTGTGTTCTTAAAAAATCTTTACTGGTCTAAAACCTGTGTTGACACATAAAAGGAAATAAATATACATTTAGGAACAGCTGAAAGCAATGCCTTTTGTAGGGGAGGGAGCATAAAAGGTCTTGATATTGCATCAAGATAAAATAAAAACTAACCAAACTAGTCCCACAGAAAACACCAAAAAATGTATGGCCTATGGTGGTGTTCCAGCAATACCCTTTAGATTACTTCTGGAGCTTTCATCATCCTATGAATATATTTACTTTTTACTGAAGGAGGGAAAAATATCCTTTCTGGTAAAAAATGTTCTATTCTCAGAGAGGCTGGTCATTTATATTTCTATCCGAGAAATTTGGTGATATCCCTTTGGCCACTTGAAAGGAGATTACCTTTTTTCCCACTAAAGGTATGAGTTTGGTGGTTTCTTGTACTCAGGTGCCCAAGTCCTATGTGTCCTTTCTCAGGATTTGGTGATAAACCCTTTCTTATTGCAATTCAGCCTTTGCTGAGACCAGTCTTTCCAGCAGAAGGAAGGAAAACCATGACCTCCCAAGAGAGACTGGACATCTGAGAGAGCCCAGCCAAGGTAACTGTCAGGTGCCCAATCTGTACACTCAGGGATGCAACCAGGGCTTACATCCCTGTAGCCCAGCTTGTCTCTTTGCTGGGAACTGACTGAGGCAAAACCTGTGAGGCTCCATCACCACTACTGTAAAACTAACTTACTAAAGCAGGTATTTCAAATTATTTAATGCCCTTGTTTTGCAATGAGGTCTGCACAGGCAAGGCTCATCTACCCAAACAGAAAATATGTTTAACCTTTAAACCAAGATCACAGGGGTATTGCAAACACACTTTATGTCCTTTATGCTGAGCTTTGTAAAGTCCAGCACCTTCCTCAAAGATAGCCCAGAACACCAGTCAGAGTAACAAACTATCCAAGTTTAACTGCCTGTTAAACTTCTTTAGTCAGAGTTTTGGGGGGATTTTCTACAAAAAAGGCAAGATCAATAGTGACATGTGTTAGGATGCTCTCATTATATTATTGTGTTAGGAGATCTTAGAGGCGAAGAGCTGTGAATATGCATGGAAAGCAGTGTTAGAATTCAGTCACGCTCAACAGTGAAATATCCTGATATAAAACCAGGTCACCTTAATTTGAATCAATAGACTTTCTGTACTTTTAAACTTGCAAAGAATAGCATTAACTTCAGTGGGACAGTTTGAAGCCTTAATGTTAAACATGCATTAGAATCCATGGGAGGATGGAGATTAAGTATGTATGTGATTGCCTCACTTTCCTCATAGCAATACAGCTTTAAAGTTGAAAGAAAATAGTGAACGCTACCTAGCCACAATCTGGCCCTAAGGGAAAAGGAGTTTTACGGCTCATTTTTAAAAAGAAGATAACAAATAAAAAGTAATCTGCTACTCAATTATTTTGTGAATCCATCACAAGAATGTCTCAAAAATCCCATAATAGATACTCAACATGAAACTCAAGTGAATGTACATCACTTAGCAGAAGCGAGCATATAATTATCAGTTCATTGTTTGATTGTTATCATATCCCAAATATTTACACAGTTTCATAGAAGACACAGGTGGCAGCCTAGGTAAATGCAGAATAAAATGCTTTAGTATTGTGATTTCCTCATATAAACTTTAAAATTGGTGTTAAATGTGTATGTGGTAGTGCATGGAACTTCTCTTAGTATACTCTCCACAGAATTAGTGGGTGGTTTTGACTGATCCTGTTTGGGCTGGAAACTTTCTTATGCCCTCTGACAGTTGTTCTCACAATTGCAATTTTGGCATTGACCACAGACTCTGCTTCAGTCCTAATGCTAACTTTCAGGCAGCCAGGACTTATGCAGATTGCTAGAATTATTTCTCAGTAGCAAGGAAAAGGTTTTGAGGAGTGCTCCTAACCCCTGGCTGTGCTCAGCTGATGTTGTGCCAAGCTGTTCACCATTACTTTGAAAAGCAGAGAGTGATCATCAATCTCAAAAGAGCAGAGCCAGGTAGCCACCCACAGCAGCTACTTCCAGCTTCAGAAAAATTCAGGCTAAGTTTCCCTTGAACTCTCCCTTTTGTCTCTTCTCCTCTTTGGTTTTGCTTTTTGGGTTGTTTTTTTTTAATATTGTATTAATTACGCTCCTCTATATCCTACTGATGACAATAAGATGAAGGTAAGAAATGTTTTTCACAGAGAATTTGTTTTCTATTTATTGTTTGTATATCTGGGTACCTTTAACACACATACAATGCACGTACATTTCTTGCTGTAACTGCAGCATAGCTCACTTCTCATGAAAATTTATAGATTCTTTCAGTCTTCAAAGACAATTCCAACAACTTTAAATATGCTAGAAAAATCACACTCTTGAAGGAGGATAGAAAGACTCAAATCAAATTTTTTTGCTGCTACATTTTGCTTCATCCCAAGTATGGTTAGCTTTTACTTTTGAATTTAGAAATGAAAGGAAATCCTTATCATTTGAGTACCAACTGATAAACTACTGTACTGTAGGGCAAGCCAGTTCTATTTCAATGCTGTAAACAGGTATCGATGCTCTTGAAGAATTACAAATGTTAGTTGTTGATGAATATTCAGTTCACCCATTTTCTCCTCTGTAAATTTATTTGGAAAAAAAAGAAGCCATAATGAGAATAAATCAAGTGCTCCCCTGCTCAGAATCTTTCTGCAGCTCCTGTCTTACCCTGTATGCACAAAGAAGGTAAGAAAGGATCCTGATATTTTTATTTTGTCCAAGAGCTCTTTGAGTGAATGTGGGGCCTGGGAAATTGGTAGGGCTAGGAGGATACAGGAAAAAGATCGGGATCCTAAGATGTGTATATGAGACATTCAGGCATGTGCACAGCAGATCCCAGAGAGGCACTGGTTATTAGAGGTGGTTTGCAGGTCATGTGGATGTTTGTCAAGTAATTTATCGCTGCTCTTTTGGGGGTAGGAGTTTTAAAAATGTACTTTCAGAGGCAGTAGATTTGAGGTCAAATAAGGACGTGTCAGTAACTTTCTAGGGAATTTGCAAGCTTTCCACAGTGGTCTTTATACTGAACTACTTCACCCCAGAAAACGAAAAAAAAAAAAAAAAAAAAGACAAGAAAACCTACCACATACATACACAAGTCATGATTTCACCTAATGAGAGCACTATTTACCGTAGAAACTTATTCCCAGCCACCCTTTTAAGTGCTGCCATCATTTAATGTAAATGGTTTCATAACAGTTCAGAACAAAAATTATTTCAAGTCAGAAGTATGTCATTCAGAGCAAATCCAGAGAGAAGTCAAGTGACTATCATATGTGAATCACTTTGAATTTAGGTGACTACAGGATATAACTACCTCCATTTACTGTTTTTATGAATATTTTTTATGTTTAAAGGGGTTTTTTTTCAATTTTAGAATACTTTTAGCGGACACAAATTGAGAGAAATACCAATAGAATGGAAGAAAATTCCTGCACTAGTATCTCTACAGTTCATGTAATTATAAGTATTAAGTAAGTTGGTACAGTTATGCTTTTTATTCTTGCAGTTTGTGTTTAAAGAAAATGCTGAAGGCAAAATAAAGGGACATTATTAACACAGATAAATTACAGGAAACACCTTACTCTGAGCAGTTTCAGCCATCACATTTTCAGCCTTTGTTATGCCTAATTGTTAAACAAGGACAGGTTTAGTGTCTGAAAGGCTTCATCTAGCTAAGATTTACCTTGGAGAGGGAGTAAAAAGTAAGTCTGTCTTCTCACTGCCTCACTGCTTGGTAGTCCTTCTACCTTCATATCCAGGACACCTAAATGCTCTACTTCCAGGTGGTAGAAAACTTTTAGTGTTCCTCACTTTTCATTAGAGATGTTATTTCAAAGGTTAGAGGGAGAAGATTTGCATAAAACAGTCCCGAAAGAAGTAATGTAGAAAACTGACTTACTCCCTTTCTCTAGATACTCTCACTATGTTCAAATTCAAGGAGAACTCACAAAGTGTTTTCCTGGCAATGTAGCACAACAGTCTGGGGAGAGAGAAATGCTCTCTTATCTGTTGCAGATAAACACAGAAGCCAGAAAATGTCTGCAATAAGAAAAAATCAAACACTATACTATTGCCATTCTGAAGGTCTGACTTCACATCCAGAGCAGAGGGGAGAACGTAAGGCTAAGGAGGAGGGCAAAGAGGGGATACAGAAGACAACAGCCTCTGCGCTTACTGAATGATAAGATTTGTCTGGGATGGCTTTGTGCTGACTCCCACAGATTCAGAGTCCACATCACTCTTGTGCCATGGGCAAGGCTACTTAGGCAGTTTTACAGGTGCCTCCATGCTGCACCCAGATGTCTACTCATCATGAGACAAGAAGTATGGGCATTTGGGCTATAAGCCTGACTTCTAGCCCACATGGTCAATCTCAGCTGAAGGATACGAGAGTGGGGTTTGGTGCAGTGTTCCCGTTTCTTCTGAGTTGCCAAGAAGGAAAGAGCCTATGACATTGCACGCCAAACTTTCATGCTGTTCTGAATTCACATCGAGCTCATTCTCAAGATTTCTGCATTCAATTAGCTCTCAAGCAGTATGATTATCACTTGGGTCTTTTCTGATAAATGACATTAATTCACAGGAATATGCTAATGAAATCATTTGCATTTTTCCCTGTTGATGGGGAAAGGGGGCTGAGCCATAACTATCACAGCTTAGACAGAGGCACCTCTTGCATGCTGATTCCATGAAATGCCTCTCATGGAAAACAGAAGTGGGCTTCACAGGGCTGTTACAGAGTGTAAGGGACTATCATGCCCCTGGAAGTTTCTCCAAACTTCTGTAAGAAAACATTCAGGTTAGCCTTTTTCTTCTCACTCACATCCTCTTTGCTATTCATTTTGCTATGCTTTTGCCTTTATGTTCATAATTAATCTAACACGTGCATTTAATTTGGTATATTGTATCTCTCTGTGGTGCATACTCTTCAGTAATAAAGTGGCATTATATAATGATTCTATTTTTCAAGCTTTGAGTCTACATCAAATAACATATGATATCTTTGAAGCCATTTGTATTGCTGTTCTTAAAACACATGAACATGATAGCAGTTTTCTTCACACACTGGAAACCAGGCTTATTTGCTTTGAGTTGCTTTGCTTTGGTTTAATTTGATAGGAGGTATACGTGTAATTATATCTCTCCCTTTTGTCTGTCATTTTTCCTGGAGCCCAAATAAAGTATGTTTCTACTCAAAGCAGGTGATGAAAAGAATAGCATCTCTTGAAAGAGATTTTGCCTGTTGCTCAAATGCAGTGTCTGTTTCCAAACAGAAATATTTTAAAGCAGTTTACTGCTCTGAATAGGTCAGAAACAGACTTTCATAACCTCAATTATAATACCTTGATAACAACATTTGTGAGATTAGAAATTGAATTAGTGAGGTTGATATGTCTTTGAAAATAAACAGAAAACAATCAATTCATTCTGGAAGTGAAAACTTTAAAGTTGTTCTCTTCCTTAAAAATGTACTTGTTGTTGTGAAATTTATCACATGTTATGTAAATAAATCATATTTATGTGAGAGGAGAGAGAGGGAACTGTTTGTAACATCTGCATCTAACTCAAAGCTCTTGCAGAGGAGTCTTTCACAACTTCCATTGCATACAATGCATTATCATATGAAATATAGATGATTTGAAATCTTCTTGCTCACGAGATTGGAGGCCATATGGTTTTAACTTAGAACAGTGAAAAGGGAAAAGTAGCATATACAACTTCGGAAAGGATGGTGGCAGGGTCTTATTCAGACTACATGTGGAATATAACTTTCAGTTTGTTCACCTATGGTCTATATGGTGGGGTTAGGAGAGTTTCATTTCCATTAGCCATGCTGTACTTGGCAGTTTACAAATGAGTTTGTTCCTTCCACCGAAAGATTTACATCTAGGTCAACACTTTACAATCTGTGAAGCGAGCTTGTGTGAGTTAGAGCTGGATTTGCTGATGGTTGCTGTAGGTACAGCTAAGTTGTAGCAAGGCCACACTTGGTAATTTGTTAAGAGAGAGGAATTACAGTGTCAAATGGGACCAGAATTTCTAGCAGCAGCATTTGTTTCTACAAATGTCCCAGCTGCTTTGCTCTGGTGGAAGAGCCTACAGCAACTTGAACAAGTTTGGGAATCTGATCCAATGTTTTAAGTGCTTTGTTTAACACACTCACTTTGGGGTTTTGTTTGCTCTTTCTTCCTCTTTTGTCTTTTTTTTTTTTTATCTTAATCCCATCTGACTTGCCAGTTTTCATAGCATGTCTTTGCTTTGTAGTATTTGGGATAGACATAAGTGAGTGTGAACAGTAGAGTGTTTCTTACCTAAACTTTTCTTTTCCTATGGTTTCTAATGACAAATACTGCAGGGAAAGCTAGAAAAATTTTGTGGCCATATTTTGATCAATAGAACAACTGAATTTCTGAATTGGCTTTCCTTCAGTTTGAAACAGTGTTTTCTCACTGGCAATATTAGGAATTGGTCTGAAATAAATGAAAAGGTACATTAGCTTATTATTCTCATCAGACTTGCCTCTGATGTCTAAGCATTGATTTTACTGTGAAGAGTAAACCTCAATGCCTTCAGCTGATTAATGTCCTGTTCCCAATTTGCATGCATGGATAGTGTCTACCCAAAGGTCAGAACAAAGAAGTGAAGTGAGGTACATTAGTACCTCTTCCTCAACTGTGAGTTTGGCAGAAAAGAGAAAGAGATGGAGGAAGAAAACAGACCAAGGGGAAGGGATCCAAAAGGTCGTTTTCAGCTCCATGGTGTGTATGTTTCTTTTAATCCATTACGATAAAAATCAGACATACATAGCAGCAAAAAAATAAGACTTGTCTACTTCTGCTTTTTCAGCATTTACCAAATTTAGCTCATCTCAAAAGATTGGGGTTTAATTTGTGATATGGTTTTCTGGTGCTGTTGTTTTCTGAGGCAGAGAAAGCATGCAGTACAGCAAGGGCAACCACAGCGAGTGGTTGACAGAAGGATATTGTGGGGTTATCAGGAATGAGAAAGGAAGATGGACAAGAAGTAGAAAAACTGAGGTGAATTGACCTTAAGAGTCTGATATGTCCAGCCACTAATAAGTAAAGGGCATAATTGCAGAGTTGAAATTTAATTTAGTATAAATACATAAGTCCATTTCTTGGAAATGATGGATGCAGAGAGGGCCACTAGTTTTTCAAATTACTTTAAAAGAATGAACTTTCAGTTGCTCCTGAAAAAATTAAAAAAAAAATAGGACAAAGAAATTCATTGAGAGCATGTTCTGCAGATGCTGCTGCTCCACTTCCTGGGTTGGGGACAATCATTTCCACAGTGCAATGGGTCCCTATTGCTCTGCAGTTTTTCCACACCGCCTGCCAGCTCATTTCTCAGTGATGCTGTGATTCTGCTTGGACAGAGGACAGCAGAGGAATGTGAAGGTGTGTTGACCAGGCATCTTGCCTTTGCACTTATTCTTTCAAACCACCTGAGGATGAGGCACCACGCTTAAGCAAAATCCCGTGTCCAGGTATAAGTTTATAGCTGAATGCAACTGAAGATTGCCTTGCGCTCCTTGATTTTAGGAAATGGTTTAGGCAATTTAAATCTTAAACCTAAGTCCTGCAAGTACTTGCATGTGGTGAGAATCACATCAATCAGATCACGAGTTCAAGTTCACTGCAACTTTTAAAATGCCTGAGCAGCATGTTTCCTCTCAGAGGATTTATATATAAGAACCACAGAAAAAAGAGAGGCTTATATACTGCTTAAACTAATGGGAGGTCTGTCTAAAGGCTGAGTACTTTTCAGCTTGTGAGTAATAGGGTATTAAGACAGCTCAAGAGATTACTTACCTGCGTCCTACAAAAGAAAACTGGAAACAAGGTTGTGAAACAATAATTTGTATGTCCTTAAATGCCATACTCTATTTCACATTGGGACCAGTCCAAGGCCCCAGGTTAGGTTGTGTTGCCACTGTCCTACTACCTCCTGGACAGGTTGGACTCAAAGGCAGCCAGAAACTGCAGCCCTTGGGTTCTTGCTGCAGCTGTGGAAGGGCTTATGTAGATGTGGGAGGAGAGCAATCCTTCCAAAATGATTGCTGCCATCTCTGTACCACTCCTTAAGCAGTGGCTGGCATGACAGATCCAGCTTTTTGGGTATGGTGACATTCTAGATGCAGCCCCTTTGCCCTTTTCTCTCCCTTCTGTTTATCAAGGGAAGCTTATTTTCAGTCTGTTCCCATCTCATCCTCATCATTTTGGAAGTGAAGCTGCATTTGCTTGCATTTCTGAGGAGCTTCGAGACAGCTCGCTCTGATATATGTGTATTTTGCATATTTACAGTATCTTTTTATATTCCTTATGAGTAGTGACATCTCTAGATGTAATGTATTGGGATCAATAAATGCCATTAGAAACTTTATGCACAATGTAACTAAGAGACTTGGAGTGTTTGAACAACTCAAGTTAAGTAAGCACATAAAGTAGACAAGAACTCATTTTAAACTATATTTGTGAAGGACAGATCTCAAAGATGGTTTTGTTACTTGTTCATCTGAAACACATTTTCCTCTTTGACATACATTGATTTATTAAAATAAAAACCATACGACATATTGGATCTTATTGCTTTAAGCTATTAAGAATCTACCCTTTGTTAAAAAATCTTTAGGGTGCTTTTGAACAATTTTTCTTTTTTTTAGTCAGCAAAATTCTTAAAATTATTTCCACTTTATTTGATTTTCTCTCCAATTTACCCTGTAATAAACTTCAGGGTTTGATAAATGGTGTTTCAATGCCCTTTTGAAAGTTAATATTTAAGGACAGTATTTTAAATGGATGATTGATTGTGACAATATTTTATTTCAAATTTCATTTGAAAAAAAAAAAAAAAAACCTTCCAGAACATTTCAAAACTGTGTGGGAAGAAAAAGGAAAAAGGACCCCAGATAAGCACTCTCTGCATGTCTATGAAAGCAGCTGATATCCTTGATAACCAAACCAAACATAGAAAGGAGGTTTCTAGCTTACCTCAGTCTGTTTTCTACTTACCTGCTTCAGACATATTTTATCTCTCCTTTTACCACATGATGTTGTTGTATTTCAACCCCAAACCATTTTTCATATGCTATTCTGATATTCTTTCCATTGCAGAAACTAGCAATACATCTACAGAAAAGATTATCATCATCTCTTCTAGACTTTGAAAATACTATATATCATGTAACATTTTCCCTGCACGACCCCATCCTTCTGCATCTACCCAGTCTCCAAACAATGGCATAGGGTTTTTTGCAGTGAGTACTACTCCTTTTTCCGACAAGTAAACTTAGCACTGAAAATGGAACACATTAGTGTTTGTTCCCAGCACAGACACATCCCAAGACGTGGGAGTCATCTCTTGCTCTTCTCATAGATATGGTCCTACTGCCTGTGAGCATCTAATATAAAAAAACAGTAAGTTCCACCTTGTCCAAAGAGTTCCACAGTGTTGTACAAAATTTAGCACCTGATCATTCCTAAATAAAGATATAAAGGAAACACAATGAAGATCTTTTAAGATGTAAAATTTGGTAGAAATGCTCATTGATGAAATATCAAACATATGCCTTTTTCTCAGCACCATGAATCTTCATCTCAAATCACCTTCTCCAGTTTGAAATCTGTACCACTTGCATACTACCTCACATATCTTTGGTGCCTGTTGAAGACAAGAAGCTATTACACTGTTTTAAAGGCACAGCCCACAGTATGATTCCTTAATTTATCATCATAGCAAATACTTGAAGCCACATCAGCTTTATAGCTACTATAAAGCGTCCCACCTAACACACAATGAAAGCACCTTGCAGTACCTATCTAATATTGAAGTGATAATTGTACCATTGCACTGTTTTATGAGGCAGTAACCCAGTTCCTGAGCAGATAAACTATAAGGCTGAAGGCTGAGCAGTTTATCTTGACAAGGGAACTATATTATTGCTGAGTAAAACACTATGATGATACTATTGCCACTTTCCTGTGCTTGGGCTAGAGATTTTTTTGTTTTATGGTATAGTTTGTGAGGCTTTTTAGGTCTTTCAATGTCTCTTTACCAGACTACCAAAACTAAACTAAAACCTCTATGGATCTGGGTGTAATCTCATTATGTGTTTAAAATAGCTCACAAGAAAAGATACTTGTAGTCAATACAAGCAATGGAAATACATTTGAGTGTTGTGTAGGTAGGTGACATTAAAGAATATGACCTGCAAAGCAATGCACTGCTGGATTGAACTCCTTTTTCTTCATTTTTGTTTTGCCAAATTGTGGGTTTATGCAAGGATCTCATTTTAGCATTAAAAAGTGGAACAATACTAGCTACAGTTTGGCATGGGATCAGCCAGTACAGACTTGCACACTGTGACCACAGAGGTTACTATGCATGGTATGATGAGTACCTGGGGTTGCTACAGCTCAGGGAGGTCTGTGGATCAAATGTGGCAGGCAATAAAGACTGTGCTTATTTAGATCCTCCAGTCTCGGAGTACATGAGGATGGGTATCCATGAGTTCTGCCACTGCTGAGGCCTGGGCCCACAGGCTGCCAAGCTCTCTCTTGTATCATAGGGTTAAATTTCAGCACCCCCAGAATAGCTTGCACCTTCCACAGAAACACATGCCTGCATACAATGGTATTTGTGTGCATATCATTCGCACAGGCAATAATCTTGTGGGGGTTGTGTTTGTTTGTTTCAGTAGTTATGTACCTAAGTGGTTCTTGATAACCTGATCATCTTTCTTAAGTTGTTGGTTTTGTTTTATGAAGCTTACGTGTTGAACTGTATGAAATAACAAGAAGAGATATTTTATTTCTTTTTTTCCTTCAAGTCTGTATGCCTCTTGACATACTCTAGGAATGTTGAATGGCAAAATTATTTCAAATCAAATGATAAACAGTGCCCTTTGATAAGTTTTGCTTAAACAGGAGATGCTGAAGGGAAAACAAAAACGTATCTCCCTCTTCTTCATCATTTTTTTCCTGAGGTTTAATAGAAAAAGATAAAATAAGAACCATTATGATGGCATTTGCCAATTCGCAGGCAGAATATATTGCAGGTGAGTAGGCATTCACCTTCAGAAATAAAACTTAGCCAGAGAGAAACAGTCCACATTGCCCTTAGAAGATATGATTGTTCACATCACAGTGGATGTTTTTTATGCCAGCCATTTGTCAGTCAAGCTGCAGACTCCTTTTTGCTGCACTCTGGCCCCATAGTTCAAGCAAAACGATGCCACAATAGAAGAGACCATCCAAGTCAAGAGAGTTATTAAAAGTCTTTCTTCTGGATATAAACCTTTTCTCCACACAGGATAAATGGCATAGTCCCTGTAACATCTATTAAAAAAATATGTGGCTGCTATTGTGTATTACAGAGGGAAAACAGGAAATTGCAAGAGGATGACCTCAAAGTAAAGACCATTCTGTGACATAGTTTGCAAGAAAGTACAAGAGACCAAAATTATAGATCTTCTTGTTCCTGTGTCACCTGTAGAAAAGCTGGATGGCAGTCTGAAGAATATTCTCCATGGCTCCACCCTGATCCTTGCCCTTCCATAGAGTTAGACTGAGATGGAGGTTAGGCCTGTGTCTGCTTTATGGTAGCATGTGCACCACACACTGTGCCTTGTTCAGGCATCACTGCAAGGTCTACATTCAGACTGAGGTCTATGTTTTTCAGTGGACCCAAGCTCTCAGAAGTGCTTGTTACATGAGTATGCCCAGCTTGATGTACGTTAGAAGAGCTGGCTCTCAGGAGGTGCTTTCCTTTTGTGCTGTTTCCCTACCACTACTTGAGCAGGCTCTGAAGTCAAGATCTTTCAATCACTAATCCACTTTTAAAGACTGTGGTTGGTTTACACGTATTTCTGAAATAGCATCCCTTTTATCTCTGGTCTCCAGCTAGAGAAGTAATGCAGCACATAATTGCACAAGTGTCTCAGTAATGGTGTAAATGAAAATTAAATTGTGGGATATTTCAAACTGTGCACATAACTCCTGATGTCTGTTTTACAGGATGCACAGTTTAGCAGCATGCTTTTTAAGAGGTAGCACTACAGTAGACATTGAATACAAGAAAAATAAATACATGATCTTTGCCAGAGTACAAGATTTTTTTCTTTCCAGGTTTGACACTGAAGTATAGCAAAATACTCTATTTAATTCAGTTTAATTCTTCCTGCTGATAATGTCTAAAAAACATGTTATGAGGAAGACAACCAAAGAAACCCTTGGCCAGCTAAGTTAGATTTGGGGTTTTAGAATATATTTGTACTCTCTAGAATACAAATAGGAGAGGATTATTCACCATTCCCTGAGTTATCCCCTGCTACTGGGCTGCCACAGCTCATATCCTCATTCTTTCTGTGGGTCATGCAGAAAAGTGCCTTCTTCATAGGTTCACAGCCATCTCCATTTCAAGGCTGAAGACTATCCCCTAGCCACTGAGCCATTAAGGATGCAACACTCTGCAATGTGTGCAGCATGTTCCCCTTATTCTAGACCCCTTTGCAACAACAGTAACCCAAAACAACACCATGGTCACCCAGCTCCTGGCATCTAACCACATAGTCAGCTCTGCACTACTTGTCTCTCACGACTATGGATCACATTACATTCATGTAGCCAAACAAGTAATAATAAGAAGCGAAAAACCTAGTCTTTGTGCTCCATTATGTTTCGCTTCCTCTCTTCTCTAACTTTCCACACATGAAGGAGAAGGATAAAAAAGTGAATCTCCAGTGCTCCAGCTCACTGTACAATACTGCTTTGGCTTAGAGGCAGAACTGTTCTTGATTTAGCCCAAACAGACTTGGGCAATGATAGGTTTGTGTTTCAGAGCACAGGAATGTTCAGGCATCAGCAGACTGGCTATTTGTTTGGGTTTATTTTTTCGTCCTTTCAAATAATCCTGCCATCAGCTCAATTGATACTATTCTTACGTGTGCTGTTCACAGTAGCACTTTCAGCACAGACATTTCAATGCTAAGGAAAGATAAAGGTAGGTAGTTCATTACAGAAGCTCCCTTCAGGCTTTTGGCAAGACTGAGATGCCAATCATCTTGTTCCTAGTCATCTTTTGTGAACAAGAATATACTGGAGCATTCAACCAAGAAGAGTATATTCGACATTATTTCCTTATGATACAAAGACCATATTTTGTCACAAGTGTGATGAATGAGTTCAGTTGATGATGCAAGCTCTTATGAGGGTTTTTTTTTTCTAGCGTCTTCTAAACCAGCGGTTATTCAAAATGCAAGGAACTTTTGAAGGCTGCCTGCTACATGTGATATTTTCCTTTTTTTCTCACCTTCCTATTAACAAATAGAATAAGAACAGAAATTGAAAGGTATTCAAATCTATGTTACTAATAAGAAGAGGCAGGAGCTATGAAACCATATTTTTCTTTTCTAAAACTCCCAGAAAAATTGTTTCTTCTAGCATTTCATCTAGTAGAGTCTTGTATGTTGTGATAGTAGTGTATTACTGTTTTCCAGGCACTCTTTATATGTAATCCAAGTATTAGAAGGGATGATAAAAAATTGTGTTTAAGCACTTATGTAGCTCTGTCATACCTATCCACCTGTTTAGATGCAGCTTTCTTCATGCTTTCCCTGACCAGAGCTGGGCACTCCATAAGGAAGGATATGGTCTACCCTGACATTCCTAAGAGTGAATGGCACTAAGCCTTCATCTGTTGCTTCCTCAGAAAGGGAGAGAAAGGTCAAGAGAAGTTTGACAACACTTCCTAGGAATTAACCCCACAAACTTGCTCTGTATACCAAGACATCCTACTTGTTCCTGTCACCATCACGAGCAGCCCAATTCTGCTCTCCTTCTCACTTGCAGCACTTCTAAGTTGTTGTTGCTTTGGGTGGGGTCAGATATGCTTACAGCCCATTGCTCAGCCAGGGTACTAATGAAAGACAACACCAATCCATCTGTACTCTAACTGACAATATGAGGGCCTCACACTCCAGTACAGCTGAGCAAAGTGTAGTTCAGCTGGCTCCAGCACAAGTAGAATGAGACCACAGCAATCAAACCCTGTCTCAAGCTGACCGCTGGAGTATATATCATGATTTTCATGATCGCTTTCCATAGTCAGTGCTCAAGCCTCTGCTGTCCTTGATATATTGTCACTGGCACTCAAATCAAATAAACTGATAGTAATTTTGACATGACTGTATATGCTGCAATAGCACTACTTACACAAAGGAAAACAACAGGCTGGTACTTACGCAGTCTAATTTTAAGCACTCAGCTAAAGAAAAGGAGATATCTTGGTCACTCAGTTGGGCCTGTTTCCCTTAGGTTTTCTATGTAGCCCATGGGGAGAAATTCCTCTTGAAGGGTTCTTCTGAGCAGGAAGACCTCACAGTCATCAGGCTGGTATTGTTGCAGACACACATTGTTCTCTCACACCGAGGCTATATGAATACCTTCCAGAGAAAGTAAGCTTCAGAAGAGGAAATGATCAACATTTCAAGCAGTAGGAGTATCTTTGAAGGCCAACTAGGGGTACTATAAGGACTGCACCGGCACATCAGAAATTCGAAGGTATATATTGACCTCCAATGATTTTACAGAATAGATAGAAGCACAAGTTCTCCTGTTGCTCCTCTGTATGTCATTGTCTTTCCTGTCCTAAATAAGCCATATTGCTTTCCAAGAGTTTTTTTTTATTAGCCCAGATATCTTTTTTCTGTTACGCACAAAGATAGTACAGGTCTGTAAACACAGTGTTCAGGGGACTGGCCTGGTTTTGTGATTTATGCTGTATATTTGGGCTTTTTTTTTTTCCTTCTGGAAACAGCATCATTTGTTTTCTTCTAATGGTGTTGCTTATTTTTATCATGCTCTGATGGACATTGAGATTGCAACTTTTTTATATATTAGTTAAACAAGATGTTTCAGAGGGATCATCTCACTTGCCTTCTTTCTGCCAGTACCATGTTTGTGTGAAGCTCCATTTCAGCAGCCCACTGGCACGTATGAAGTCTGAATCATGGGTGGATGGTGATTTAAACTACGTGAAATAAGAAAATAATACCTGCAGCCTTTGTCCTGCTACCTCTCCATTAATGAGCACAAAATTGATGCTCTGGATTCTGTAAATCTCATTTATATGTGTCAGCAAGAGCCAGAGCTATATTGAAGGGCTGAAACTGGAAAAAATAATTAAGAAGGTGCAGTGCCAATTACTTTTCATCTTCAAACTACAGCTTACAGTTCATTCCCAACAAATACAGAAAGGTCATCAGCATTTTTTTGTTGTTGTTTGTCTTATGAACAGATTATTTAGAATTCATCTTGGTGTTCTTAGCAGTCTATGGTGTGGTGCAGTTAAAAGAGCCCAAAATACTCAAAGCCAGGCAACCCATCTCTCATATTAAATGTAAGGGAGGTAAGGATAGTCCATTTTTCTTTTTAATCACAGGTTGTATTCATAGCACTTCCTCTATTTTCTGTTTTCTTTCTTAATAGCATGGATAATGAAATGGAAATGTAATCATTTTTAATCAGATTTAATTATATACTTTATTCTCGTTCTTCATCTCTCTTGCTAAAAAGGTGAGTTTCTGTTTCATTCTGCTTTCTTTGTTGAAGCATTATAAAGCTGTAAAATAACAATATGTGACTTCCAAAGCTAATGTGCCTGTACAGACACAGGCCCCTGTCCTAGAAGCCTGTCCTGACTTTGACATCTTTATGTTCCTCTTGCTGTGAAGATTAACATTAGGCAGGTCTTGAAGATATGAGGGTCTCATACTCTAGCACAGCTGAGCAAAGTATTGTCCAGATGGTTCCAGCACAAGTAGAGTGAAACCAGAGTTGATTTCATCAGAGTGAAATTAGTGAGTTGGTACATTTCTGCTTGCTTGCATGCCCTTGGAATGACACCACATCACAAATTCTGAAGCATCTCTCACACCAGTAATAGATATGCCTTGTACCCATCATATTCATCTCAGGGGTCTCGTGCTTCAAAGAAGATACTAGGCTAATTCTCATAAATATTCCTCAGTTTATTAATGCTGAAAGATGTCCCTCTCATCTTTTGCAATTTAAAGTACCGTTCTAAGGAAAAAGGGTTACAGATTTGGATTTAAAAAAATAGCATTGGTAAAAACAAAATGTTCCTACTTATGTTGCAATGAAAATCTTAGATTGCTTAGAAAATTATAAGTAACAGCCTAAATTTGCTTTTGCTTTTTTACAAGTTTATTTATTTTTCTTTGCTTTATGTTGGCCAGTCAAGGTTGATGAATTTACTACATATTATTCTCTATCATTTCAAGCTCCAGTTTTCATATTCTGACAGGGTTTGAATTTTGAGTGCCACTGCTGTGGTGCAGCGTATTTGTTTGTTCACTATAATCACCACTGAAACAACAATAAAATATAATTTGCACTTAGATATTTACGTTTCAGTAAATCTTCAGCTTAAGTTATAAAAAATATTGAATATTTGGAAGAGGGAGGAGATCTTTCTTTACACTCTTTCTTTAAACTGTCCTACCTGGGCATTCCTCAACTAGGGTCCAAGGATTAGTAGTACAGGTTCAGCTAGAAATAGAGTCCTTGCTCCCTTTTACATCCTTTTCTGGCTGCTGATGTGCATCATGCTGCTTCCCTATATTTGTAACCTATTGCCCTTCTGGTGACCTTTCTCTTCCTTCTCCAGCTTTCTCAGAAGTGAGCCACAGGCTGAAAAAAATAGGGAAAGATGAAAATGTAAACAGAATTGGCACTCACAGTATCATCTAGCCCATATTTTCTGTTTATAGGGGAAATCTTTATAACCTTATCCAATATGTCGACATATTTTTAAACAAACGTTGACAGGGGTGGGCAAATTTGAGCCAGTGTTTACTCTAAAGCTGATCTCCTTACTCACCAAGACATCTATGGTTATGGTATATGCTAAGAAGGCATTTTCTGTGTTGCAGTAAGATTTTCGACAGCCTGATAACTCGATCATCATTCTCCCAGTCAAATGTGAGGGAAATGTGAGTTTGCTCCTAAGGTTGGCTTCTAATAATCCAGCAGAGACTAGCTGTGAGCAAGGTCATTTAATAGCTGAATGGCCATCATTTCTTTTATAATAGACAGGGTGGAGTGAGTCACAGCTGTAAAAAGCAAAATACGAGCTTTTAGACAACTGCAAAACTGTGAGAGAAAAAAAAAATGTACATCTTGACCTGCTTTAGCACAGATCTACCGGACCTATTACTCATGGTCAGAAGGTGCCCAGCATGCTGTGCCAGCTTATTTTCATTAAGACTGGAGAAATCTAATGAATGTAGAGGAAGTGGAGCTTGCTTGTCGGAGCAGAGATTCTCTTTCTTTGCAGTGGGGAGTTCAACATTGTGAGGGTTGCATAATCCAGCAGTGAAACCCTGGCTCTGTTCAAGATTTGAGGTATATGGGATTTTTGCCTTTGACTTCAATGAAGCCAGGATTTCATAATAGAAAACTAGTACATCTGATGTTTTAAAGTATATCAGTCACATAGCCAAAGAATAGATTTAGCTGACACAGAATTTGTCATATAGCAATGCTGTAGCATGTGTCACAGTGCCTAAGATGAGGGAGTACTAGTAACAACAACAGAAATTGAATCTGTCCCTTTCATGACAAATGTCACCTCAGTTAGCTCTATGTGTGATTTTGACTGAAAATCTGAAACTGAAAATGGATAATGGAGTTGTTCATTCTTTGGAACTTGCTCAAAAAATGTAGAGCTAAATGTTGTACTTTAAATCAACTGTTAATTTTCTTTTAAATATAATTAATAAGGATTTTAAGACTCCTGAGTAATGGCTGAGGCTGTTACCCCTGAGTGGCACGTAAAAAGTGTTTTATTTTTAATCCTATGAAGGGCACTGTGAATTGCTTCGGTGCCTTTGACACAATAACAGCTGTGGTGACTGACGGTTCTCCAGCTGTGTATGTTTGGGGGGGTGGGGGGGTGGTGATCAATAGTTTTATTGGTTTACTTAAGAAGAAATGTGGAGTGAATGTCTTACTTTCAAAGAAGGAAGAACCAAAAATCCTCATGACTAGCACTGGCAAATGTTGTGGAAGTTGCTAAGGTGATTAACATTGTTAGAGTGAGAAACAGAGCTTTCAACAGCTATCACTCTGTCTCTGATACAAAAGTTGCTGAGAGCAGACTTCGGGGACTGGTTTCTTCAAGTCAAAGTGTAAAAGAAGGTATTTTGAGAAATGAGAAATATTTTGTCCTCTGAGAATTAAATGTTAATTTTCATGATGAAGCTTTCTGGAGTCAATAAACCACTGCTAGACATTTCTAGCACAAATTGTGCAGTATTGTTGGTTTGTTTGACTTGGCATTTGCTTATAAAGTGATTCTTACCTCAGGTTTCTTTTTAATAGAAATAATAATGTTATTGGAAAATACAATGGGCAGAGGAGATTGTATTCTTCCCAGATATGGGATATATGTCTTCTAGAACAACAGATGAAAAATGAATAATCATCCATAGAAATTGTTCATGCTGCAGCTGAGTTAAAATATGAGACACCACATTTTTTATGTATCCACATGAGTTGACACATATGAGTCTGAGACGTGACTACTATAGAGCTTAGGCAGACAGAATTTTTACTGGATTCAGTAACTCCTGTTGTCAGTCCTGAAAGAGTAAAATATGGTATGATACCAAACAACATATAAGCCTGGCTTACACTATGAAGTTGGAATAGCAGTCACTGTGGGAAATGGAGTTGCATCCTCCAGCCTGGAGATGACTGAAATAAGGCAACAATTTTAGCTGCAGGGATGGAGTAACAGTAGAAAGAGCTGCGTAATCAACCTCTTATCCTCTTATTGTCCAATCTCACAAAATTACTTATATCCTGAAGGTAGAATGAAAATGGTAGCAAACCTGGATAATGTGAACTGCCTGTCCAGAAGGACTGGATGTCATCCAGAGGGATCCAGAGAAGCTGGAGAAGTGAGCCTATGTGAGTATCATGAAGTTTGATAAGGTCAAGTGCGAGGTCCTACACGTGAGACAAGGCAATCCATGGTTTCACTACAGGATGATGGACACTGTGATTGAGAGTAGCCCTGTAGAGAAGGACTTGGGGGTGCTGATTGATGAGAAGCTCAACATGAGCCATCAATGCATACTCACAGCCCAGAAGGGCAACCATATCCTGGGATGTATCAAAAGTAGCATGACCAACAGGTTGAGGGAGGTGATTTTCTGCCTCTACTTGGAGTATTGTGTCCAGCTCTTGAATCTCCAACAAAAACAGGATGTGGAACTTTTGGAACAGGTCCAGAGAAGGACCAAGAATGTGATCAGATGATTGGAGTACCTCTGCTATGAGGACAAACTGAGAGAGTTGGAATTGTTCAGCCTGGAGAACAGACAGCTTCAGGGAGACCTAACAGCAGCCTTCCAGTACCTAAAGGGAATGTACAAGAAAACTGGGGAGGGACATTTTACAAGTGCATGTAGTGATAAGACAAGGGGAAATGGCTTTAAATTAGAAAGGTCAAGATCTAGATTAAACATTGGGGAAGAAATTCTTCATGCTGAGGATGATGAGACACTGGAACAGGTTGCCCAGGGAAGTTGTGGATGCCCCCTCCCTGGACATGTTTAAGGCCAGGTTGGATGTACCCTTGAGCAGCCTTGTCTTGTGGGAGGTGCTCCTGCCCATGGCATGGGGGTTGGAAGTATATGATCTTCAAGGTCCCTTCCAACCGAAACCATTCTGATTCTATGGGTTGTATATGAAATCAAACTCTCCAATGACTATGTGTCACCACAGATGCTGCAGAGCAGCCATAGGGAAACATCCTGGACTGAACCCAGTGGCATGCAGGAGCTGGACTCAGAAAGTGGATTAAGAAATGCATGGATCTGCAATCAGAATGAGAAGTATAGATGAGGTCTGTATTAGATTCTGGCCATAAAAGAAGATGACCCTTGTGATCCCTTCATTTTATACCAAATACGATATATAAGGAATGGAATAGTCTGCTGGTCATTTTTGGATCTCCTGTCCTGTCCACTCCTCCCTGCAGGTACAACCTCATTTCACCTCTTTGACTTAACAGCATTTCACCAACTTAAGGATGGCCTAGATTTCTAGCAATACATGTAAACAATGTCCTTACTGCACACCAATGCTCTGTTACTTTGGTGATACTTACAAGTTTTAAGTACTATCACTTCTGGAGACAGACATTGTCGGAAAACATGTGGTTAACTTTCAGAAAATGAAGTTACTTAGACAAGGTTTAGCTGAAAATTTAGAAAATCAATTCTGCTTTAGCTCACATTAAAAAAGTAGAAAACTACTTCTTACAATGTTGGAAATGTTTCTGCATTTTATTTGCTCTCTGTTTTTTCTGTTAGCATTTTGGAAGTCTAACCATTCTTTTCAATGATTAGTTATAATGGCCAGTTGTGGGAAGAAATGGGAAAATGAAAGCAAGCCAATATTCTTTCATGTTAATCCAATTTTGTGTTAGTGATCTTGATCTTTTGTCATATTAAGAGTCTTATTTTTGTTGCAGGCTATGGCAGTATTGAAAAAAATAATTTGGCTTTTCAGTGTGGGTAATTTCTGTTCTAAAGAAATTCCATGCATCTGGAAGAAATGTTGGTATAAATAAGACCAGACAAGTGTTTGTGCCTTTCTTGAGAATTACTGATGCTATAAATTTTAGCTAATCCCAGATCCAAGGAATCAGCATTCTAAAGCTCTCAGCCTTTAAGCACATGAATAGCTTTATTGAAAGTAGTGGCATTTTGTCTGTGCTTAAAGCTAAGTACCTGCATAAGTCTTTACAAGATGAGGACCTAAGGCAGAGATGTATTACTCTACTTGCTCAGACACTTGATATTGATTCTATAATGCTGGTATTGTTTGACCCTGTTGTCACACTTGGGTTGTCCTACCTGTTAGCTGTAGGACTCCTAAGTGGCACAACAAAACTTTCATGTCTTGCCTCTTGATCATATAGAAGAGAGTATGTGTACTATGTTTAAATGAACCTTTTTTTACTATACAGGCAAAGAACAATATATTCATCTCCTCCTGATCCACAAAATGGGTTGACTTGGGTTTATCAATGCAATGGAGTGTGTTCAGAGAAAAGCAACAAAGCTGGTGAAGGGGCTGGAGAACAAGTCTTATGAGGAACAGCTGAGACAGCTGGGGTTGATTAGCCTGGAGAAGAGGAGCATGGTGGGAGACCTTATTGCTCTCTATAACTACCTGAAAGGAGGATTTAGAGAGGAGGGAGCTGGCCCCTTTTCCCAAGTGACAGGGGGCAGGACACGGGGCAATGGCCTCAAGCTCCACCAGGGGAGGTTCAGGCTGGACATCAGGAAAAAATTTTTCACAGAAGTGTCCTTGGACGCTGGAACAGGCTGCCCAGGGAGGTTGTTGATTCACCTTCCCTGGAGGTGTTTAAGGCATAGGTGGATGAGGTGCTGAGGGCCATGGTTTAGTGGTTGATAGGAATGGTTGGACTTGATGATCCTGTGGTTCTATTCCAACCTAGTGATTCTGTGAAACCACACGCTGAAGTATTATGGTTGCTTTCTTAATTTCAGAAACCTGGTAGTTTACCACACCTCTCTGCTAAAGAGAGCTGTTCAGAATCACAATCAAACTACTCAGCTGCCTCTAGGCTGCATTATTTCTGATGCACTAGATACTCAAGCTGACTGAGAGGTACCATAGACATACCATGACTGTCAAGGAATAGTAGCACTTTTGACAAAACCAGCAAAACCCAGTGGTCTGGCATTTTCTGTGTTTGCAGTAAGTGTTTCAAGTTGATTCAGCTTTTGCTTCTTGTTTTCCTAATTAATCATCTCTTTTTCCCCATGGATATGTTTTCTGCTCAATAGGATAGCACTCTGGAGGAGGACCACCTAATGCTGTTTTCTGAAATTGATCCTAGCACGTAATAAGTCTGGGACACTCTTTGTGCTAGTGGTTCATCTACCAAACTCTGGTGTTTCTATATGAATGAGGGACAGGTGGAGTCATGTTTGTTACCTGTAGCACATGAATACATTAGAGTTGCTCCACATAGAATCTCCTGCAGTTTCTACCAAAGTACTAAATGTAGAACAGTCACAGTGAGCTGCTACAGCCTGGCAGAGGTAGGTGAAGCTGAAACTGGTAACCTGTACTACTTGGTCTTTCGAGGTTATGATCTGGAAAAACTGTTAGCTGTTTGTTAAAAAATGTGGGGAAACTTTATTTTTTAAAAAAAAATACTCTGAATGTTTTATTCGATCAAATTATGATTCAGATAACCAAAATAATGTGGTGCTGTAATATTTGAGCAGCTGGTGGTGTTATCTCTGTTTAAGTTACCAAGGCATTCATTTCTACTTCAGAATCCTGTGTTTATATAGGCATTCATAGATCATCTCCAAGACCGTGGTAGCAGCATCAGCATTTTTTCAATGAGTGCAAGATTGACACCCAGGGCTGTCTAGTCCTTTCAAGCAACCAAAACAGTGTGGGGAAGTCTGAGTGCAGACTGCTGTGTCTGAGGCTGAATGGATTTGATGAGGTATTGGTTGGATGGTTGCATCCAGAGAATGGTGGTCAACAGCTCAATGTCCAGATGAAGAACATGGATGAATGGTGTCCCTCAGGGGTCTGCATTGGGACCAGCACTGTTTAATATCTTCATCAATGACAGAGACAGTGGGATTGAGTATACTCTCAGCAAGTCTGCAGAAAACATTGCACTTGCAGCCCAGAAAGCAAATCACATCCTCAGCTGTATCAAAAGAATTGTGACCAACAGGCCAAGGAAAGTGATTCTCCCCCTTTGCTCTGCTGTCATGCAACCTCACTTAGGGTACTGCATTTGTCTTTAGAGTCCTCAGCACAGGAAGGATGTGGATCTGTTACAGGAAGTCTAGAGGAGGGCCAAAAATAATTATCAGATGGATGGAACATGCCTTCTGCAAGAAAAGACTCAGAGAGTTGGGGTTCTTCAGCCAGGAGAAGAGAAGGCTCTGAGGAAACATTATTGAGGCCTTTCAATACTTAAAGGGGGCCTACAGGAAAGCTGGGAGGGGCTCTTTATCAGGGAGTGCAGTGATAAGACAAGGGAAAATGTTTTAGAATCATAGAATAGAATCATAGAATCAGCAGGTTGGAAGAGACCCACTGGATCATCGAGTCCAACCATCCCTGTCAATCACTAACCCATGCCCCTCAGCAGGCACACAACAGGGACCCCAAGTTCACCAAGCAAGGAGCCCCAATCCAAAGGGCTTGTGTCCCACAGCTGACCCACCACCCACCACAGAATGATAACTCCTCCCAGCCCGAGGGAACACAGAAGGGTCAGCCCTGCTGAGAGTTGAGATTGGAACAGCTGCCAACCCTCCCAATCTTCCCTACCTGCCTACCTGGCTGGGGGGCCACCAGGCCCCCCAGCCTTTCTTCCCCCCCCCGCGCTCCTGTGGGATGCAGGGTGTGCCATGGGGACTCACCGGTGATGCCAGGGCAGCAGCGATGCCAGGAGATGCATCCCTCACCCACAGCCCGGCCAGGCACAGCTAGAGGCTGTTGGTCCCCCCTGGGAAGAAAAAGGGGTCCCTTGGAGAGGGCAAAGCAGCAACACCTGGGGAGGGAGGAGTTTCCAAGAGAGCCCAGGTGCCCTGTAGCTTAGAACCAGAGAACCACAGAATCACCAGGCCAGAAGAGACTCACCAGACCACGGAGACCAATCCATGGGGAGATGGGGGAGATGGGGGGTGATGGGGGTGATGGGGAGATTAGGGGAGATGAGGGAGATGGGGTGATGGGGGAGTTGGGGGAGAGATGGAGGAGATGGGGAGATTGGGGGTTGATGGGGGTGATGGGGGAGATGGGGAGAGATGGGGGAGTCAGGGGTGATGGGGGAGATGGGAGTACTCAATATCATATATAGTCAAAAGAGTAAAAGAGCATGATTTCCCTCATCAAGTTTAGCTCCAGTTGCTCCTTGGCTTTTCTGACCCCTGCAAAATGGGGCAGCATCCCTATACACTTCCCAGGATATTTGTCTCTTCTTACTCTGCCTGTGTGGTTCTGTTTTTGCCTTTAGTTTAACCAGCAGGTCTTGACTCAGCCACACTGTTTACTTCCCTTCCCTGCCTGATTTCCTACAGCTGGGGACTGAGTGCTCTTGCACTTTATGGAAACCATCATTTAGTATTTACCAGCTCTGTTCCACTCCCTTGTCCCTGAGGACCACATCCCAGGGGGTACTACTGTGTAACTCCCTGAAGAGCCAGAATTTTCTGAAATTTAGGGTCCTGATTATACTCCTCGCCTATCCCATATCCCTCAGGACCCCAAACTGTACCAATAAGTGATCACTGCAGCCCAGGTTGCCTCTGATCTTGACATCACCTATGAGCTCACTTGCATTGGTGACCATCAGGTCCAGTATTGCAGCCCCTCAGATATGGGTGTCTTTTACCAGAGTTAAGAAGTTATCTTCAGTGTGCTTTAGGTGTCTCCAGGATTACCTACAGTTTGTTGTGCTGGTTTTCCAGCATATATCAGCATGATTGAAGTTCCCCAGTAGGATGAGAGCTTGTGTTATGTTTCCTGTAGCTGGAGAAAGAAGGTTTCATAAATAGGCTCTCTTTGCTCAGCTGACCTGTGGTATACACCAACCACAAGGTTCCTTTCATTGCCTCTGTCTTTTATTCTGACCCATGAGCTTTCAAAATGACTATATATCTATGAAGCTGACAGAAAATTTGCAGTCCTTCACTCCTTGAAAATTTAATCTCCCCTTCTTGATACAGTAATGAAAATTATGGCAAATAGCCATACACAGGAAAGTACAGTCATCATGACAGAAAAAATTATGGGGAAACTTAATTTTCAGACAAAGATAATATGAAGACCAAGATAAAGTTCGGAGTGAAAAAAAAAAAAGAAGAAAAAAAAAAGTGGTAGTTTAGTATCTCCCTTCCTGGTTTACTATGAAGATTCAGTAAATAAAATGTACTTTAAAACGGTATCAAGTTGTTTCAACACCACTGCAGGATCTGTTTAATAATTTACTTTCTAAGTAGTGATCAATTCTCAGTTTTTACAATGATCTAGATGTCTTTTGAGGCATTTTGCATGAGTAGAAAGTCTAATAAGTTTCTCCTTGTTTCCAGAGGAAACTGAGTTTTTACCTACAGTTGAAGATGACCATTAATAGTTCACCAAATCACAGATTAAATAAGTGGGAATTTATATTCTCAGGACAAATTTGCCCTACACAGTCTCTTTGGTACTAAAAGTAATTTTAATTAAATTTACAAAACTGTTCATATGACATATGTCTTTATATAATCATATCACAGTATAATCACCATCATACACTTTAAAACTTTAACAGCCCGTATTCTGATGAGCAGGTACTATCCTATGATTAGGTTGTCCAGCACTATACTCTTTTTTTTTATCACTATTTAAATCTTATTCCTGGGGTATCTTTTAACATCAATTATATGATGAGATTCCCTTTGAATGGCATGCATTTATTTACATACCTTTTCTTGGTCTCATGAAATTTTGGGGTTTTTTTGTTGAATTTTATCAGAAATTTCTCTCACTTTCTTCCTTGGAAGAACACTGTTAACAAAGTATAATAATAATTTGGACACTGAAGTGTCAACCTCATCAATGACCCATGGTAACATTCTTTATACTGTACATTAATTATAACATAAAAGATATCTTTATAAGCAGTTCAGTTTTACCAACCATCATTCAGTCTCTAAGCAGTTCAGTTTTACCAGTCATCATTCAGTCTCATTCCCTATAAGAAACATAGCCCATGGTATATATTCAGAAATATAGTTTAATAGAATGAGTAAATCAGTCTTTAATAAGATTTAGCCTGTCTGAATTTAAGATTCAAGTGCTACTGTATAGATGTATATTATATTAATTATATTATTTATTATTATTACAAATAGCATATTAGAGCTGCAAGCAGAAGATTCAGAACTCATAAATCACTCACACCAAGACCAATGCATGAATCTGTTTCACCTTTCCTTCCGTTCCCTTTTCTACTTTCCAGTTTCCTCTCCCTTACCTCAATAACCTCCTTCCAGCAAAATAAACTCCAATATCTCTTTGGATCCTCCACTTCCTACTACTTTTGATAAGTTGACTAGGAACCAAGGAGAAATCAACTGCAGTAGAGGACATTCCTGCTTATGTTCCCTGTTTGTGTATCTATATCTGGTGTTACAGTGTCTCACACTGTTAGAGATCAATTACAAGATATTCAATGAAAGAAGACCTAGAAAATGTGTCAAACAAATCAGCAGTTTTTTTCTAACTTATCTGAGAGCAGGTACTTCCTAAGTTTAAGAAGTACACATCTGTAATGTATTTTTATGAGAACAAGAGTAAGAACATATGGTGGTGTCAAGACCCTTGACAAGAGCTTTCAAAAAGCCAACTGTTTCATGACCAGTGTCAAGAGCTTCCTCTAAACAGTGAATGAAGTGGAGTGTTCACATAATTTGAAAATCAGAGGTGGTGAAATCACTGTTATCAAAGGAAATGTTGGACCATTAATTTTATGTCATTAGTCTAAGAGGCAATGTCCATTTAGTTAAGGACTTTTTTTGCAGAAAAAATTAATTGTACCCAGTTTTATCTAAACAAAGATGAGAATTATTTAAATATTTGTAATAAAGACAGTTATCTAAAAAACTATAGGTTTGGTTGGTGTTCATTAGTCATAAATTAATAATTATGCATATGATTTTCCCATTCTTTCATTATGAGAATACAGACATTATTTCTATATGGAGGTATTTATTTGATATTCATTTTTTCTCCATGCAATTTCTTCAGTTCTACTGGAAGGATGGAATATGCTCTCCCTTTCTCAGGTCTTCAGGTCTGCAGAACATCTTTAGAGGGCTATGGTTTGAGATAGCAAATTCCAGCTGCATTCTTTATTCACCAAATATTTCCATCTGATGCCTGCATTTCCAAGGTGTGAGGAATGTGCTGGCCTAGTCTCTGAATGTCAGGGTAGTTGAAAGCCAAGGTGTGTTAAGGTGTCTACTGGAAAAGTAGGTATCATATTGAGGTTCTTCAGAGCTCTTTGAGGAACCATCACTGAGATGAGCCTGCACAGACAAGGAGATTGCGTTTGCCATAGCAGCTTTTCATAGAATCATAGAACAACCAGGTTGGAAGAGACCCACTGGATCATCAAGTCCAAACATTCCCATCAAACACTAAACCATGCCACTTATCATCTCATCCACCCGTGCCTTAAACACCTCCAGGGAAGGTGAATCAACCACCTCCCTGGGAAGCCTGTTCCAAGGCCCAAAGACCCTTTCTGTGAATTTTTTTTCCTAATCTCCAGCCTAAATCTCCCCTGGTGGAGCTTGAAGCCATGCCCTCTTGTCCTATCCCCTGTCACTTGGGAGAAGAGGCCAGCTCCCTCCTCTCCATAATCTCCTTTCAGGTAGTTATAGAGAGTAATGAGGTCTCCTCTCAGCCTCCTCTTCTCCAGGCTAAACAACCCCAGCTCTCTCAGCCGTTCCTCCTAAGGCCTGTGCTCCAGCCCCTTCACCAGTTTTGTTGCTCTTCTCTGGACTCTCTCCAGAGCTTCAACAGCCTTCTTTTAAAGCTGAAAGAGGGTAGATTTGCATTAGTTATTAGGAAGAAATTTTTTTACTGTGAGGGTGGTAAGGCACTGGAACAGATTGCCTAGATAACTCATGCCTCAAGGCTTTCAGTGCCGGGCTGGAGGAGACTTTGAGCAACCTGATCTAGTGGAAGGTGTCCCTGCCTGTGGCAGGGCAGTTGGAGCCAGATTAACTTTAATGTCCCTTCCAAAGGAAACCATTTTATGATTATATGACACAGCAGTCATTGTAGGACTGAGGAGGAAGCCAGATTAGCAGGCAGGGAGTTCAGGTAGCAACATTTCTTGGAAGTAGTGGCTTGAGGTAGGGGCTTCTGAGGACAAGCTGTAATGGACAGTTCATGAATGAACTATGACTTCAGTTGATCCTTTGTCCTAAGCAGATTCAGGAGTCTGAGGCACAGTCACACTGACTGAAGCCTCTCAGGAGAAACATTCCAAAATAAATAGTGACATTAAATGCTTCAAAACTCTGAGTCTCATCACACACAGAATCACATGGTTGGAAACGACCCACAGGATCATTGAGTCCAACCATTCCTATAATTGGTGGGCTGAGTCTTCCAAACAACTCAGGCTCTGAAAACCAGAATTCAAATTTAGCTTATTGGTTTGGCTCTTCAGTTTGTGAGGTGGCTTTTTTCCCCGTTGGAAAGGAAAGGAAAGGAAAGGAAAAGGAAAGGAAAGGAAAGGAAAGGAAAGGAAGGAAAGGAAAGGAAAGGAAAGGAAAGGAAAGGAAAGGAAAGGAAAGGAAAGGAAAGGAAAGGAAAGGAAAGGAAAGGAAAGGAAAGGAAAGGAAAGGAAAGGAAAGGAAGGAAAGGAAAGGAAGGAAAGGAAAGGAAAGGAAGGAAAGGGAGAGAAGAGAAGAGAAGGAAGGGAAGGGAAGAGAGGGAAGGGAAGGAAGGGAAGGAAGGGAAGGGAAGGGAAGGGAAGGGAAGGGAAGGGAAGGAAGGGAGGGAAGGGAAGGGAGGGAAGGGAAGGGAAGGGAAGGGAAGGGAAGGGAAGGGAGGGTAGGGAACGGAAGGGAGAAGGGAAGGGAAGGGAAGGAGAAGGGAAGGAAGGGAAGGAAGGGAAGGGAAGGGAAGGGAAGGGAAGGGAAGGGAAGGGGGGAAGGGAAGGGGAAAGGGAAGGGCAAGGGAAGGGAAGGGAAGGGAAGGGAAGGGAAGGGGAAGGGAAGGGAAGGGAAGGGAAGGGAAGGGAAGGGAAGGGAAGGGAAGGGGAAGGGAAGGGAAGGGAAGGGAAGGAAGGAAAGGAGGAAAGGAGGGAAAGGAAGGGAAGGAAGGGAAAGGAAGGAATAAGGGAGGAAAGGAAAGGAAGGAAGGAGGAAAGGAAAAGGAAAAGGAAGGAAAGGAAAGGAAAAGGAAAGGAAAGGAAAGGAAAGGAAAGGAAAGGAAAGGAAAGGAAAGGAAAGGAAAGGAAGGAAAGGAAAGGAAAGGAAAGGAAAGGAAAGGAAAGGAAAGGAAAGGAAAGGAAAGGAAAGAAAAGAAAGAAAAGAAAAGAAAAGAAAGAAAAGAAAAGAAAAGAAAAGAAAAGAAAAGAAAAGAAAAGAAGCAAGCCGAGCAGGCCTTCTTAAAACCCCCTCAGTATTAACTTACTAACTTCTGAATCCATCCCTCTGTGAGAGGAGAGGAGATCAATTATTATGGACCCCTTTACGGATTTACAGTACTTTTAACTGCTGGCTGACTGAATCACAGCATTTGCCTTGAAATATAGGTGCTGGTGCAGAGCCTACTAACAGAGCAGGTGATGTGTTCCTATTGGGAGTGAGAAAATAATATGTGCAGGAGGGCATAATCTTTGTCTATGCATTAGAATATCTGGATTTGTGACTGCTGATGCTTCAATCCTTTTGTATGCCTGTTTTGTGCAAACGCTTGAGGTATTTGATTTACTAGTAGTGTTATACAAACAAAGTTTCAGGACTGGAAGTGCTTGTTTAGGAGGACTTTATCAGTGTATAACCAAATAATTTGTGGCCTTGCCTATCACTGGTAGCTGTTGTTTTTCCTTCATTTTCATCCTGATCTTCCTTTGCTTCACTCCATCCAGTGCCTCCCTGTGCTCACTCGGACTAAGAGCTATGTTCAAGCACTGGAATTTAATATTTCTCTCTTCTCTGGGAAAAAAAAGTCAATGATGGAGGAAGAGTACAGCAGGAAGACCTGACCTGTCTATACTTCAAACCAGTGACATCCATGATAAGAAACTGTTGAACTGTGTTTTAATCTGCTTTAAGAAGATGAGTATAGCTGCAAAAATGATAATTTGTTTAATTATAATGTGTCCCACTAGATTCAATCTTATCTGGAGCACTTGGGCAGGATGAAAACACCTTAGAAAGAATATGTATTACAATATACAAGTACACAAATCTTCATATTAATTATTATTCCATAATACAGTGCCAAAAATAGAGATTTCAAAGATTTCATTAAAATTTTAAGCTGTTACTGTAAAAATGGCTCCTGTGAGCAAAATTCTGAGCATCCTAAAACCTTCACTTACCCAGAAACATAGATATTGTCTTAATATAATGTCAAAAGATGTAAATTCATGTTATTTTGGGTGTGTCATACTTTCACTGGCTACAGAGGAATGTACAAAGGCTTTCCTGTGCATATCTAGGACTTGCAGGCAACCTGTTCTATGCAACTCTCACAGTTAAAATGAGGCTCAAAAGATACGGTACAATTCTCTCGTTTCCATTTCTCCAAACAAAGCTACCAAATATCTGGAAATCCAAAGTGTGATAGCTGTGCAGGCAATCACCAATTTGTTGGTTGGTCCGTGCAGTTACAGTGAATTTGCTGCCTTCAGAAATCCTGAGGCCTTTTAGGTGGAAACTTCCATATAACATTCTGTGGAGGATTTTTTGCTTCCCCTTATGGAAAAGAACCACATATTTTTTTCACTGGATTATTGGTAGGTGAAGTTAAATCCTGAAGCTGTGATTTGGCATAATTCTTTCTGTTGACAGATAGAAATGCAGGACTGCTAAGTTTATATTTGTAAATGACACTTCAGTGTTAAGGAAGGCAATATTTATACTTCACCTCAACCATTTTCTGCTGTTCTCTTGTGAAAGACACCAACATGATCTTCTGAAGATGGAAAGTGTTAACAGTTACCACACTGAACTGGAGCCTGCCTGCTTCCTGCACCCTCTTCAGGTTGGCAGGGGTTGGGTTGTTTGGGTTTTTTCCAGCATAAAGCCTAGGTTGGGTCAATTCAATTTATTAGGATTACATTTCTGTGGATTCTACTCACATTAAGAACAAACGAAAAAAGAAAAAGATCCATCTTCACATGAAGGTACTTGTTGTTGGATGTTGTCTTTTCCTTACTTGCTTTCTAGCTGTGTGAAAGGAATTAATGAAGCACTGTTCACAACCTGATGTGTGCTCAAGGGCTTTTTGCTTTTGCTTAACTCAACTAAATAAGGACCATTAAATTTCTGCTAATTTCTTAATATTAAGACTACACTTTAAAGTATTTTCTCATTAATCTGTGACAAACCATAAAATGTAATATTTTCACCATGGAAAAGGGCCATGAAAACTGTCAGCTTTGTCTTGAGCATATGCAGTGTTTTAATAATGAATGTTATCCACCTAAACTGCTTCTATTTTCTATTTAATTTGTACATGTGTATTATGCCAGTTTTGGTTATCAGTAAATTACTAGCTTTTATCTGATTGATGCACACCGGTGCTGAGGCCCTCGATATCCTGTGACCTAAAAGTCATTCTGCCAGAGATGCTTAACTGTTTTATGTCTAATTTTTAGCATGAATGACCTTTGTAAAAGGTGCTGAAATGACAGTGCTGAAGAATGAAGCCCTATTAATCTTTCAAAGCGACTTTAGCATAGGCAAGAGATAGCAAAGGCACAGCAAGCTCACCTTGTACTGGGCTGGCAGAACGTGCAAATGTATCACTGGCAGAATGTGCAAAAGGCAAGTATCAGCTAGGCAGGAGGTTTGTCTGTGGGTTTAGCCAAAACTGGTGCTTTACAAGAAGTCAAAATTCATAAAGCATTTTCAAGACTTGCAGCAGGCAGACCTAACTAAGGATGAAAGACTTTAAGTACTGCTTCCAACGGACTAATGCATCTAGTCCTTAAATCTTTTCTCTTTTTGACCTCTTGAAATTCTCTTAATTCACTCATCTCAAGAGAGGAAATCAGCTCCACCCATATATGCCACATCAGTTTGAGGTTTTTGGCAGATGGAGAATTACATCTCCCTTTCAGGTCTTTCTGGGTTGGATACTGACAACATGGCAGAAACATTGCTGTTCTGAAGGGGCACACTAGATAGTATGTCCAGTTTGAGGTCTACGTCTTTCAGGGAGAAAATGCATAGTGTAGGCAACATCAACTTTAGGCTTTGAAGCAATCAGTGGGAAACTGAAAGTACTAAAAGAAACTTTCCTCATCATGAAGATCTCTGATCACCAAAAAACACAGATATCAGAAAAGTTCACAGTCCCAAGCATGTTCTCTCAACTTGCGTCTTCCCACTATTTAAGTGCTTGTTGTACTGAAGTTTACTACTGTCTGGTGCTTCATGGTATTTTCTTTTCCCTACCTCTTGAGTCAGCTCACTAGACTTAGCTGCACTGTAGGAAACTGCCTGTTTTCTAGGTGAACAATGGAGGGTTTAGAAGGATTTGCCTTGACAGGCATATTTGTATTCGATACCTGACATAGTAAAATCATCTAATAAAGGATGGAGAAAGTAAGTGCTGAGATAAAGCATAATTTAAAAAGTATCAATGTTGTAGGCTTACAAAGGACATGTGAACTAAACTGGAAATTTGAGAAGAAATGTTTTTCTTCCTTTCTTTAGCTCTTGTGTCTTCGTGACCCAGAAAGTAAAAAAAGTCACTTGGTAATAATACACTTGGTTTAAAACTTCTGGTAAAAAAGTTGTATGGATTTAGGGTAAGTGTAGGGCTCACTAGGGGTAGGGAACTGTGCCTGCTGTCACTGAGATGCACCCAGGCAGGTTTAGCCAATGCTGACATTATAGAGGATCCAGGTACCTTTGAAGCACTCTCTTCCATAAATCCCTCAGTGCTGACATTTTCTACATAGATATACACTTCTTTTTATACAGGTCTTTATACAGATCAGCTTCTACACAACATTGTGACTATCAAGTAGTTTTCTATACTTACATTGACCCCTGATTTTAAAATTGCAATAGAATACCATTATTATGTTACTTATCTAGTGCTTTTTGTGCTCCTCAAATTCTGATATGTAGACTAAGATTCGTTGGTTTCCAGCTGTTTTTCTGCTGGATACCAGTATTGCTGTGTAACTGTTTCAGGGGCTAAGAGATTAGCTTTCATAGCTAAAAAGGCAATGCCCCCGTGTTCCATATGTGCATGCACGCAGGTGGATATGCAATGAAGAACACCGAGAAGCTGGGCAGTTTGGTAATGTTGAAATTGCTGTAAGAGGAGCTCTTGCGCTTAGCCTGGTTGTACTTCTCCCTTCTGTGTTCACTTGCTTGTTTAAATATTTTATTCCACTTCGAGTTGAAACAGCAGGATAGGAAGTACCTTAAGGGAGAAGAAAAGGTATTACTTTGTTTTATTGTTTATTGTTCTGCAGGGGAAACTTGAAAATACAAAGCAGTACACAAGCCATGAACTGAAAGACTGCAAAGATATGTTAGATTTTTGTTGCTTGTTTCCATTTAAGAAAGGAAGTTGAAAATTATTCACTAAACAGAAAATAGAGAAGTATGACACATGTATGATGTCTCAAGTACTCTCAGAAATAGATTTGGCATTCTCTACTGAAGAATATATGTTATTAGACAAGATTAATAAAATTGTCTTAAGCATTTTTTGACAATCTTTGGCTCTGACAGTATACATGCAGTGCTTAACCTGAAAAAGTCATATCTGGTAATATCTTAGCTGCTCCTTAAAGTCTAAATGAAGAGGACTGGTTCAAGTCTTGACCAGAAGACATTTTGATGCATCACTGTAGCAAAATGAAAATCTCACATACACAAAAATAAAAGGTTTGGAATGTTCTGGTGCTTAATACTTAAAACACATCCATAGCTTACATGCTTCCCAAATGCTATGTAGTAATTATTCAACCTCCTTCATCCCTTCATTTGTGATTAGATATTTCTGTATGGTAGGTACTTTATCATGCTTCTGAGAGATATTCTTCACCCACTCCTTTGTCTTTTTTCTTTACATAATCAAAGATGCCTACTTCTCCCTTTCTAATATATGTTGGAATGTGCTAAAAAAAGTATTCTTCCTTTTTTGTGTGTGATTCTGAGCAAAATTCCACCCTTATAAAAGTTCCACCAGAAAGCTATATTCTTCTAAATTTCCCAGAGGAAAATATATTTATCCCAAATAGATCATTATTTTTCACATAGCTCTTGAACTTATTACACAAATTGAAGGTGTACACAAAACCTCTAACTAGTAAAAAAAAAATCCTTAAAAAAAATCCCAATTTCAATAGCTCTATTAGTTCTAAATTTCTTTTAGCTGTGAAGTAAAAAGTCAGCTTTATTTCCATGAGTCTTGGTTCAGTGAGATTAGAAACAAATATTGAATTGACTTGTAGACAAGTACTAGAAGTACTGTCTCTGCCATAGGAAACTCATTCAGGATTTTCCAAAACATTTCTAAAAGTTCCTCACAGAGAGAGGAGGGACATAGCTTACATCTCCTTATCCCTGCTTCCAGTATACAAATAACAGGGTAATCAAAGCAGCTATGTGGAGTACAGGATGCAAGAAGCCATTTAAACTAAGCAGGCCAGCTGGATTTGGTGGAAAATCAACACCTCTATTGCCAATATTCCCTCCATCCCTTTTGCCATTTCTCTTTTCCTAGGGTAGCTCTGCTATTCGAGATAGAAAATCTTACTGTTTCATCTTAGCCAAAGAATCATAGAACATCTCAAGTTTGAAGGGACCCATAAAGATAATCAAGTCCAAATCCTTGCTTCTTGCAGAACTACCTAAAACTAAACCATATCAGTAAGACGGCCCTTGAACTCTGAAAGGCTTGGCACCATGATCGTTACTCTGGGCAGCCTGTTTCAGCGTCCAACCAACCTCTCAGTGAAGAACCTTTACCAAATGCCCAATCTGAACTTCCCCTAACACAGCTTCATTCCATTTCCTTGTGTCCCATCACTGGTCACCAGAGAGAGGAGATCAACACCTCCCCTTTCCCTGCCCCCTTTAGGAAACTGTAGACTGTGTCAAAGTCAAATCTTACTCAGCCTTCTCTTCTCCAAGCTGAACAAGCCAACAGACCTCAGATGTTCCTCATAAGTATCACCCTTAAAGCCTTTCACTATCTCAGTTGCCCTTCTCTGAACACACCCTAATATTTTGACTTTCTTCTTACACTGAGGTGCCCAAAACTGCACACACTACTCAAGATAGGGCCATACCAGCACAGTGTACAGTGGGATAATCATCTCCCTTGACTAGTTAGCTCTGTTGTGCTTGATACACCCCATGACATGGTTGGCCCTTTTGGCTGCCAGGGTGCACCGTTGACTCACATTCAACTTGCCTTCAACCCAAAGATCTCTTTCTGCCAGGCTGTTGTCTAGTCTCTTGTCCCAGAATTTGTATGTATAACCAGGATTACCCCATCCCAGGTGGTGAACACAACACTTGTTGTTATATTTCATACGGCTGGTGATTGCCCAGCTTTCTAGTTTGTCCAGATCTCTTTGTATAGCCTATCTACCCTTCAGGAAGTCCACAGCTCCTCCTGATTTAGTATTGTTAACAAAATTACTTAATGTATGTTTGATTCTTGCAACCCGATAATTTACTAAAATATGAAAGAGTAGTGGCCCTACAGTTGAGCCCTGGGGAACCCCACTGATGTCTACCAGCCAACCTGATGTAACTGCATTTACTATAACTCTGTGCCTGACCAATTAGCCAATTGTTTACTCAATGCATTATGAACTTGTCTTGCTGCTTAAGCAGGACTTTCACCTTGTGGACTCGTGCTCGCTACAACCAATGAAGTTAATTTCTTTTGTATTAGAAGAACCAACTGTTTCATTGGGTAGGTTCTGTTTGAGGTTTTGGGACCTGGTGCTTTTACTTAAGCAGTTAGTTTTGCAGGATAGAGGCAAAGTGACATACAAAGTACCTTCAGGAACACTAGAGAATGATGCTTACCACTGATATTTATCCTCAACATGTCTTGGCTTTCAATTTCATCCTATTCAGATGATTAGGCACTTGATAAGCAGCTCAGAAGAAATGTTTAGTTCTGATTTGCTAGTGAGTGCAAGGAATTAATGTCTTGCATGGGTGTTCAGCACTTCTGTGGAATTTCTGAAATCAAAGGTTACGCATTTTTTCTTTAGTTGTGTAATGTAGACACCATTGTGCAGTAATCAAGAAACAAAACATTTCCTGTCAACAGAGCACTTACATAAGGGATATTAGCCTGTTTGTTGAGCTCATTAGTCAATGGAAGTCTTAACTAACTTAATTTTTCATTTTTCTTCACAGAAGTGTATACACACTTATCTCACTTTTCCATCTTCTGTAACAACTCTCATCAGTAGAAATAAAATTCTTCCAAGTAGTAGTTATCATAACTTAGCAAATCTGTGCTCTGTAGGCATACCCTAGAGTATAACCACCTCTGCAGAGGTTTTGTTGCTTATGATGGCCTGAGGTGTGATGTTTCATTATGATCAAACCTGAAAGTTATGGTTTACTTCAAGACCTTTGTTACTGGAGGCAGTAACTGAGCTTGTCCAAAATTAGTCTTTCTTGCAGTATTTTTCCCCAAACTATTTAGCGGTTTGGACTGATACATACATTGAAGATGTAACAATTGCCATCACTTTTACAAAATATTTCATAAAGGCACATCAATAGTTCAGTTGCTGTGGCCTGATTTTAGGGACTTATTCTGCATGTAAGTGCCCTGAAATTAACTAAAATTATTTTTTTTTTCTTTTTATTTTTTTTAACAGTGCCTCAGACAAATTAAGCAAAAAATAGGGAGATTTCCAGACAGTCATCCATCAATGACCCATTAAAATTGACTTGAGGGTAAAGAGGCTAGGTGAATGTTGTTACTACACCACTTTATAATGACATGTGACTTCTCAAGCTGTTTTTGTAGGGCAGTCCTAGACAAATCATCTGCCTTGTTTTGCATTGAGAAAGTCTGTGAGATCCTGCTAATGTATTGGTCCCTAGCACCAGACTTATACAGGGTATTAACTTTTCTTGCCCTCTACATTTCACATTCATTATGAGTCGGAGAAAGCACAGAAAAAAAAAACGCAAAAAAACAACAATAAAATAACACAACTGAACTAATATTCCTGTCATGGTCAACTAATGTAGCTTCTTTAGGCTGTTACTTCAGTAGTGTAAGGAGTACCTGTTATTTCTACAGTTCTTCAACTATAGGATCAGTTGAGACTTTCCTGATCATCTGTAGCATGAAGTTCAGATTAGATTATAGATTTACTACTCTAAAATAGACAATTCTATTTCTTTCTAATAAGAAAACACACACAATTTTCTCCTTCATTTTCAAACAAAGCATTCCTGTGTCTCTGCTTTCCCTTGTGTTCCATTACTGAAGAGCTGCTGATTCATACTTGCCAAGTGTGAGGGTAAATGGTGCTTTTAAGGATGCAAACTTTTTAAAGGACTATACCACTGTTCATTTGCAAGTTGCAAAGATAATATAATATCCAGAAGTATTAGATTTTCTAATATAAAACTCAAAAAATGGAGCATGTCCATTAAGTCTTTGATGTTTGCTAAAAAGCCAGTGTGTGGTATAACAAAATAAATGTAACTTAGTCATGCTTTTAATCCAGGCACTCTTCATCCTGTTGATTGAGAGAGGCTTTAGTACAAAAAGAGCTGATATGTTCAGTGCTCAGTTGAATCATCTTTTTAATGCTTGTTCTCAAAAGTTTGTCAGTATTGATTTACTTGCACTAAAAGCCCCATGCAAAAATGATCAGGTATGAAATATTAGATTGAAGAAAAACAAAAAAAGGCAATATGTACCTTGCAGTTTATTTTTTGCCAGGAGTTGTCTGGGAAAGATCTGCAATATCAGTCATGTACAATAGCTCCTGTAAATGTTAGGTAAAAGGATAAAAAAGCATTTCCATTTAAATCCCTTTTACCCTGTGTATAGCAGCTTGAATTATAAAAGCTTCTGCCCTAGACAGAGTTGCCATTTAGAGGCTACAAGCAGTCATATGCTTTAGGTAACTCTTGTCAGTGGATGCAAAGTATACACATTTGTAGAAGTTCTGTTATACAAAAATCATCCTTTCTTCACTTCCCAAGTTTTCTTTCCCCCTTTCTTTGCAATTTTCTTTTGCAAAACACGGGACTTGCAAAACTCTTCTCGTGCTCTTTCTGTTCCTTTAAGGGAGGAACCCATCAGTTACCAGTCATTTTTCAAGATTTCAAGATATGTCATCTTATCAGCATTAACTCAGATGAAATCCAAAGCTCCAGAAGGTGACTTTCATGGGAAGATGGACAAAAGGTGCTCTGTTCTTCTTTGACAACAGAGCTTGCACTCTCAGTTCATACAGGGTGATACCAGTGAACATCTTGTTCACCAGCCTCAATCCCAGACCTACGTGCACAATAACTTAGGAGAAAACACAGTGCACCAATCTGTATATTTATCTTCAGTCTATCACTTTATAGACAAACAATATTAGCTCTTCTGATGAGGAATCTGACAACTCTAGGTTAGAGACAAATCTATTGGTAACCAATATATCTCAAGGTCATCATATGCAATTGTGCAACTACTTTTGCTAATGAAGTTGTTCTGTTATCAATTTCTCTTATGTGTCCCTATAAGTACCTAGGTTTTACAAATGGACAGATTCTTGTATATTTTCTGCTCTGGTCTGTGTGAGCATGTGTGAAAACAAGTGAGCTTGGATTTCTAGGTGAATTGTACTGCTTTTCCCTGTATAAAATTACAACTTAGTGAATCTTTATTTGAGTAAGAGAAAAATGGAAATAGGTCATCTGAATTCTCCATTATTATACTCTGCGTGCCCCTAGGATATTGGAAAAATTGAGACATGTCTGTTAAGTACAGCAGGCAAAATACTATGCACATCAATCAGTGACTGGAAACAGTGTCCAAAACATTATTTATTGTAGGTTTTCATCAAATATGTACTATTCTAATGATCGACACATTACAAAGACAGACACTTTGGAGAAAAATTATATGGAAGAAGACTGAAAAAGATTGCAGTCTACTTGGTAGGGAAATGTGGTTTAATTTAAAAATCATATAATTGTTAAGGAAAGAGCCATATAAATCAAATGTGTCAATGTTGACAAGATTTTTATCAGGTATTCTAGTCCTCTATATTTCCCAAAATATCATCCAATGAGTATGTATAATACAACCAATTTCCAAGTTGTTGCAGAAAGCATAATGATGTAAGTTTTCTTTTCACTTTCATTATTGGGAAAGTTTTCCCTGGTTATTTGTCTGACATTGGTGTGAATAGGGGAAAGTGCATAAACAGAAAAAAACATCCACTATGCCTATAAACTTTCATACAGTATATTGCCCTTGGAGTAGCCACAGTTCTTATAAAGTTGATATAAAAATTCAATCCAGATTCCTTTTCTCCCTATTTCAATGAATCAACTGAGTGGAAGAGTTTCTGGGGTTTTTGTTTGTTTTAGAAAGAGGAGGCTCTATTTAAGACTGAGTGTCTCTACAGTCCAGCTAAGCACCAGTGTCTGGATATTTTGAAAGGAAAAACAGCAGATTGAGGAAGATTCAGGTTCAGCCTAAAGTCTGAGTTAACTGAAGAAGAAGGAAGCCTGAGAACTTTATTATTGTAAGCAGCAGTTTCTAATAATAAGATGGCTTAATTTGACAAAGCAACTTGACAATAATATGTACTGATTTTTTCTTTCAAAACTAAGTATTGCATCACTGTGACAACCAACAGTTCTTGGAGTTTAACTTTTAAATAGAGGGGTTGTGTGCCAGTTCCCTAAAATTAAAAATGGATCCAGAGGAAATGAATTCCCAGAGAACAAGCCAGCCACTTCGGACAGACTGGAAACAAGCCATCTGCACAGCTGCCTGCCGCTCCAGCCAATTGCTGGTCTGCATGCTACCGGAGGAGTCCTGTATCTTCCGTAGAGCAGCAAGCAGATAGGCCTTTCCCCAGCTGACTCAAACAGAGGAGGAGGAAAAAGTGTCAGCAAAACACTGGGCGTTGTTTTCTTTAATTATGGTGGATGAGAGAACTTTAAATGACAATTAAACATGATAAAGATGTATGTGAAAAAAAGCAGGAGGAGATTTTCGCAGGAAGGTGGGTAATCCTCCTTATAGCCACGGCATGGAAATGTATTTTGCAGGAGGCTGTCTGATTTCAGAATGGCTTCTATTTCTGTCCTCAGCGTAAACTCTAAACCACATAAGCAAGCTGCAGCAGTTTGTGCAGCAGGAAGAAGTAGTGTTCATTTTTTTTCCTATTCTTTTTCCTGAAGCTGTTCAGAACTGGAAAAACAAAATCCGGTGATACTTTGATTGCTGGTCAAAAATAACATTTATTGTCATGGGTAGAGAAGTAAGAAGAGTATTACCAGCCTGGCATGGATACTATACTGTACAACTGTTGCTGGCACAGCTTATAAATAGAGCTGCTCACCACAGAATGGTCTAATGTTGGTTGAAATTAGTGTGAGATTTTTTTCACTTCTGTGGTCTGGAGAGACAGAGATCTAGTCGAGAAGACTACGATTTAAATTACTGTACATGCAGGAAGAGAAAGAAATACGTAAACAGCAAGACTGTTTGAGTAACCTGCTTTGCATCCAATGGATGACATAATTCCAAAATGCTGCATTATGAACACATCTTGGGGTATCCATTACTGCTTCATTAAAACTATGTTGGAAATACACGTTGCCCTTTGAAGGAAGAAAAAAAAAAAGTAAATGTGGATGTGTCTTGTTATAACAAAAATGAGCTCCAGATAGGGCTAAGACCCATTTTTCAATTTCTTTTATAACTGTTTAGTTTTAATACTAAGTTGGTTTTTTTTAAATGTGCAATCACCTCTATTGATTGCCAAAACATAAGAGAATGTGTTTCTTATTTTTCTCACAGCAATGACATACAACAGAGGTGACTTTGTATAAAGGTGTTTAAATATTCGTACTTGTAGAATGAAAGAAAGACAGTAAATAAATTTTTAGTTATTTATATTACACCTAGTTCAGGTAGAAACTTGAACTTTCAGGCCAATCCTTCTTGTTTTGAAAGATGCTATGAGCCCCTATTGTCTATTTACAGAATATAGATATTGTTCTGGGTTGGTTTTCTGAACCGGTTCTTTTTCTTTCTCATTTTACAGATTGTATCTGTGTGAAAAGGATGCAGACACGAGAAGGTTATTTTTTAATTTTTTGTCAACCAACTATTTGAAAACAGTTCTTGTAAAGCCACACTTGAGTAAACATGTAACATACCCTAGATTTTTAGAGATGTGACCACAGAAGGGTTAATAAATCAGTAGGGGTACAATAAGAATATGCTAGATCCATAAATGTGATTATAATATTACATTGTTGTTATAAATGTATTTTCATAGTAGTGGAGCTCTGCATTACCTTATGACATCTACATATTTATTTAAAATGCTTCATTTCTACCTCCAAAGCAGAGAAATCAGAAAGTAGTCCTTCATAAAAGCATGGAGTTAGATTACGATCTTTTTATTCAAGTAAACCTTTCCTCTTAAAGTAAAATTAGTGTATGATCCATCTAGAGCATTTTACTCAATGTAAAAGAGTTGTAACGTGTGATTCCATAGGTATATGACTAACACATTAGGCTTCATTTGTGATCTAGAAATGAGGTTTGATATGAGAATCAGTTCTCACTTTAAATGATTTCTCCCTTGTCTCTGCACAGTAACCTCAGACATCTGACATCAACCCCTTCTCTAGCCCTCTTTGTGTGGTTGTTTAAAAATACAGAGCCACTGTGACAGTCGGTACTTTCTATCAGTGGGAGTCCTTGTGTTGAGCTCAATACGCATGCAATAAGCCATATTTCAACCTGGGCAGGCCACACAGCAGAAAGATGAGTGAGAAATGAGTTCAGGGTAGTCTTGGCAGGCACACAGAGGACAGGAGTTTGCGTGGCTGGTGAGCTCCATGTTTCCAGCCCAGCACACAGAGTCTGAGGAAGAGGGCTAAGTGCAAAAAAACTTTGAAAAACTCATGCTGTAAGCTGCAGTGAAGTGCCCTAAATCCAAACCCACATTAGCAAATTTGGGTCAGAACTACTCTAAGCATAGTTTATTCATGTTGAGAAATAGATATTAAAAGCCTTTGCATTATCCAGGCTGATTTCCACAACGTCCTTGAATTCAAAATGTTATTATGGGACTGTGTGCCAATCCTGTCCTTATTAACCCCTTAAACCTCATCCTACCATAAGTGGATTGTATTAATATAACCAAGAACAAATCTATATTCCAATTACGTTCTTGTATGGTGTTACCACAGCCATTGTTTTCCTCTGGAAGACAGTGAACCCTTCTTAGGTTTGCGACTTTTAGCTGGATCCCAAGGCAGTGAAAACTGTCATAAAGTCCACTGATTCCAGTTGAGATACAGCAATGATTTACAGGCACCCCTGATTTGTAGTCTATTGACTTTTTTAACTGGGAAATTTGGTCCCAAGTGTACGAGTTGAAAAAACAGTATTAACTTTTCTGTGAAATCAAGACCTGCGAAATAAAACTCCATCTTACCAATCTCTTATAGAGAGCAGTGTAATTCCAATTAAATGTCTCTGAAGAACTAAGAAAAACTGTTGAAGGTTGAAAATGTCTTTTAATTGTGCTTTCTGTTCCTCTGAGAGAATTCCAGCTGAACAAAAGCCTTGTGAGAAAGCTCAAGCAACTGATCACTTTAACCACATTATAAATAAATTCAGCATCTGAAAATCTCATTTCCTTGTGTGGCTCCCCCTACAAATGCTTGTGTTTAAGATGTCAAGGCTGTGCCTAGGCTATTAAGGGAGAGAAATCTGAGATAAAACAAGCATTTTGGGAAAGAAAAACAGAAGGCTCATTTATCTTTCAGAATGGGACCATTTGCCATGCTCCCACTGCTATGAGAAACATTCTTCACACCAGGTCTTCTCAGGAGATTATTCACAGAGGAAAAAAAGTGGTTCCCACAGTGCCAAAAAGTCAAAACATCCATCAAGCATAAAACCAACTCTCACTGAAGCCTGTTGAGATGCTTTTCTTGGGAATCCCATACCTGTGTGAGTGAGGTTCAAGGGACGAGAATGAGATTTAGAAGAAAAATTACCTTTTCAACAGAAAATCCTCTATCTTGGAAGCATGCATAGGATGCAATATGCCACTCATTCTAGTGCTTACCTTTTTAATCACAAAATAAACTTGCTGCTTGCAGCCAGGAATTTAAAATATAAACATTGAAGCAGTGCTGTATGAACAAACTGTTGTCAGGGCTCAGAGAGCTCTTGAATGTGAGGCACTATAGAATCGTAGAATCGTTTGGTTGGAAAAGACCTTGAGATAATCAAGTCTAGCTGCACCTGCCCACTACTAAATCATATCTCTGAGAACCTTGTCTACCCATCTTTTAAATACCTCCAGGGTACTCAACTACTTCCTTGGGCAGCCAGTTCCCGTGAAGAGTAACCTGATAACCTTTACAGTGAATAAAATTTTCCCAATATCTTCTTCCTGGTACAATTTGAGGTGCTTCATTTCTTCCCCATGTGCTTGTTCTGCTTTGTTGACAGCTAACTTGAATATCAAAAATCTATTTGTGGGTGCATAAACTCAATCATAGCTTTGTCTAATATTTCTTATTGTCTTGGAAATGTTTAACTTCTGAAAATTGTTTTAAGCATGTTTCAGCATCAAGGTGGATTCCAGCATTTGACCTACCTCACCAGTTTTCCACTTGAGCTGCTCCTGTAAAGAGGCAGCTGGTAGAGTTACATTTACTATTCAGATACCCATAAATGTACTGAAATTTTTATGGCTATGTAAATGAATGAAGATTGAAATCCATTTTCTTTGTTTCCCTCTGTGAACTCACATAAGCTGAGATTTCTTTTTTTTTTTTTTTTTTGTCATAGAATTATGGAATCATAGAACTACCAAGTTGGAAAAGATCTCTTGGATCATTGAGTCCAACCATTCCTATCAACCACTAACCATGTCCCTGAATAGCTCACCTACCCATCTTTTAAATTCCTCCAGGGATGGTGACTCAACCACTTCCCTGGGCAGCTTGTACCAGTGTCCAATGACCCTTTCTGTGAAAAATTTCTTTCTGATATCTAGTCTGAACCTCCCCTGGTGCAGCTTGAGGTCATTCCCTGTTGTCCTGTCCCCTGTCACTTGGGAGAAGAGGCCAGCTCCCTCCTCTCTACAACCTCATTTCAGGTAGTTGTAGAGAGCAATAAGGTCTCCCTCCATCCTTCTCTTCTCTAGGCTAAACATCCCCAGTTCCCTCGGCAGCTCCTCATAAGACATGTTCTATCTCAAAGGTCATGAAATAAAGCTCACATTCTGCATAAATAAGATGCACTATCTAGAAACAGCTAGTAGGCCTAAGGGCTTGCTTCTTAGCATGATGTTTAGCCATCTGAGAAGATTTACAACAATGAGCTTAAGATGCATACTCTGTATTCTGTACTGAAGTGTACTCACTTGAATATCTCTCACTTTAATTCTCCTGAAGCCTGCTTCTTGTTGCAGATGTGTTTTAATAGCTGTGAGCGTTTAACTTCTATTTATTTTGTAACAGACTGCACTATTTTGACTTGCATGTCTCAGTTGACCACTACTTTCCTTTCCACAAAATTTCCTTAAAACAGGCCGTCAGCTGTAGCTGATGCTAGCTGACTTAACTACAGCATGAAGTTTATCAAAGTCCCACTCGGTGAAGAGCAGGCCCTACCTGCTTTGATTACTACTATAACATCTTGATGAGAGGGATAGCTGCAATTCTGTATTAATCCCAAATTATGCTTCCATGTTGTAAAGGAAGACATAAGTTCCAGAGCTCATTTTCATCCATGGAGGCTCCAGAGAACAATTATCAGCTGTATATTAAGGAAAAAAACATTGATTTCTACAAACAGTGCAGAGATAACTAACTGTTATCTCTGTGTGGTTAGAGAGAGAATTAACAGTGCCAGGATGCACCAGTGATCTGTCTTTAATGTGTCTATGAACAAGAGATTCCTTTGCTTTGTATTACACACTCAAAAATCAGAGATGAAATTACACAAAAGAGACTTGATGCTGCAATGATTCTATAAAAAAATTATTTCTTGCCTTGCAGCTTCCTTGAAATGGTTGGTTTATCTAAGACTTTTACAGTCTCAGTGCTCTCCTACATTTCCTTTGCAGCTCTGCACACTTCCACCCTGCTCTATATTTGAGATTTTCTTGTGCTCACTACTATGTGTTTGCATAATCGTCTTGTAGCGATACTGTGTAGACCCCAGGAATCTTGCTCAGGCACTGAGAGAGCTGAATGGACTTTGTAATATAACTGTGAATATCAGTAATGTTAATATTCATGCAAGTGCTGGCTTGGTCTCTGGCACTGCAGAGAGGTGCCCACTACCTTCTTTGTGGAATGATGTTTGCTTGTTGAAGCTGACTCTCATCTGTGACACTCAGCTGTTTCATGGAGCCAGCTATAAAGCTGGTGCTTGCACTGTTCTTCTGTCTAAAGAAATGACTGTTAATAATACTTAAGATTCATTGTGCTCTCCTGTAAACGATAAGTCTAGAGGTAATTTTCACTTTCTATCAATGTCACGCATAAACCTGACGAGTGCATTAACTGTGTTTAGGTAGTTTGTTGTGCTGATGGCAAGAAAAATATTAAAGCTTTAGTTAATATCTTTTTTCATGGATACAGAACAGGCTGAGCTTTTTATTTGTTTATTTGCTTATTTGCTTCCAAGTCATTGCATATGTATAAAGTTTGTCTATATGAGGATTATGTGCTATTAATGAGTATTAACATTGTTCTTTGTATATTTGGATTGACTTTGACTGTGACAGTCAAAGAAGGCCTTGTTCCAAGTTTTGGCAGTAGATGCTGGGTGCTTGTTAGAAGAATCACGAGGAGCTTCAGGTCCAGTTCTGGAACCTTCTGATGTTCAAAAGTGCCAAAAGACAAATGCTACACAGAGGATGGAAGGATGCCCAGCAATACAGGATGCATACAGACTGATTATGGAACAGCTTTGTACTTTGAGACTCCAGACCTGTAGAGTACCCTAGCAGTTAACAGCATCCTGATGTCCCCATCAAGTGTACCACCAGCAGGAGCAGCAAAGGTATCATTCTTCTTTACTAGGCGCTTGTGAGGCCACAGCTGTAGCACTGTGCTCAGTATTGGACCTCTAGATGAATTTGTTTACCCATAAAGAGAACCCCCCATGGGAATCTAATTTCAATCTTTTACTATCAGAAGGGACACCATAGAGAAGACCCAGTCATACTTCCCTCAGAGGGACACAGCAAAAGGACAAGAAGCAATGTTCAATAGCTGTAGTATTGGAAACTTCAACTAGATAAAATAGAGGAGAGAAAAAAGACTTGCTAAACCTGGTCAAGTATTTAATGAAGTGTCCAGAGAGGTCATGGGAGCTCCATCCTTTGAGGTCTTCATAACTTAGCTGCCCAAGACCAGGTGGAACCTGATCTAGGTTCTGAAGTTAGCCCTGCTTTGAGCAGAGGGTTGCAAGAGAGGCTTCCAGATGTCCCTTCCAACGTTTAATTTATTATGGGTTTGTCAGTGTCCAATTCAAGTAAGTCCTTGGCATTTTTAAGTCTCCATTTCCTAGGCCTGCACAGAGTAATGCATACAGCACTGGGATAAGAGCCCTAAGTTATGTTAGAATTTCATCTCTTGCTAGTAGCAATAACAGTGCACCAGCAACAGTAAACTGAAGAAAGAACATAAAAGCAATCTCAAGATAGTCAAAGATTTGTAAAATCATCTTGCTTTTCAACTACAGTTTCTCTTCTTCCTGAAATGCTGCATTCTCTGAGACTGACTTTGAACTTGCAGTTCCTTAAGCAATGAACCAGCATTTTGAATTGTCCTTGTTGCAGATGCCCAATGTGGAAAGATAAAGGATGATGGCTTGAAATGAAATTTACTGATTTATACTAGCTTGAGGCCTTTTCCACTGCAAATCAAATGTTGTTAGTAGGGCAAAGAGACAACATGCAGTTGAAACTCAAGGCCATTTTATGTGTTCTAATCTGAGGATTATGTTGGGAGAACAAGTATTTGGCATGAAAATAAAACAGCAATTGGAGAATTTTGTCCCTGGAAAATTTCAAACCTTCCATCTCAACCAATGTGTCTTTGCATGTGTGATTTCCAGTATCAGAAATGTCTGGTAAATAAAGATTTGCCCATAAATTTGACATTAGAGAAAACAGAGAGACTATTGCTGGTTTATTTAAAAAAATCAAACCAGTGAAATCCTAGAGTGATATTTGAAGGATTTAGAGATGGGGAGAATCTCAGTAAATTATTTCCAGCTCATTTTGAAAAAGGAAATACATTAATGATTTTTAATTAAAAATATATTTTTCACTAAAAAAATGCTAGTGTTGATAGTTCTTCCCATATTATTTATTCATTTAAATTTTTGTAATAAATTTTCAATCACATAATATCTGCAGGTTCTTTCAAGAATACAACTTTTTGACATTTAATGAAACAATAATACAGCAATCATTTGAAATAAAATGTTTATTTACCTGTAGCATCTGACAACAGAATGCACTTGGATAAAATTTCATTGCGATTTATCCCCTGAGCTTCAGTAAACATTGCTGCAGCTGCATGCATTAGGCCATAGAACAGAAAAGAGAGACATTAATTGTACCTTTTAACATGACCAAAGTACACATTTACTAGATTACAGTAATTATATAGTGTATATCTTTTTTTTTAATTAAAAAAAAGCCTGTCTATGAAAAAAATCATGTATCAGGCATTGTACATGAGATATTTTCCTTCTCAAAGACTTTGTCATCCCTTACACTGGTTGTCACACTGTCACTTCTAAGATTTGATTAATGTGCAAGAAAATAGAGGGGAAATGAGTAGCAGAAAGAAATTCTACACCCATGTAATAGCTTTGGGAGGTGTTTTTTGCCACAGATAGGATAAGTGAGAATTTCAGAAAAGGATGAATGCTGGTATAACTACGCATGCTTGTTTACATCCAGAATGCATAGTTCAATCAGAATTGATCAGACCTATTTTTCAGGAGCTAGATGACTTAAACCAGTAGATTTTATATGGCTTTGTCTTTGGCCATTTCTATAGACAATTCATTTGGGAAGGTGATACCCCAAAACATTTCTACCTCTTGGACCTCTTTATTCACCTGCTTCTCACTCTTTCCTTTAGTAATGTCTAGATAAGACAGAGGTGTCTGGACGCCAGAGGAACAGATTAAATCACTTGGTATATTGACCAATGTTCACCATCTTCAGGAGATATATAATACCTGCATATTTAATAAGCTTCTGGCTTTGCCATGGAGTAATCTTGATTTTTCTCTTCTGCTAGGCCTTTTGCCTGGTTTTGTTTATCTGTCACTTACTATAGCAGTGCAAAATTTCTATTTAAATAAGCCAAGCAGTCTAATTATCTGGTTTTCCTTCCTTATGTTTGTTTCAAAAGAAAATCAAGGAAAAATAGTTTCTTTTTTCTTTGTGTCTGTGACATGGTATTTGTGTTTAAAGATCCTTATCTGATTTTGGATCCTTATCTGGTAACTGGTGGTTTTAAATCTTCACCCAAAAAAGGAATTACTTGGCTGATGGGACTTTGCAGGTATGCATCATGCAGTACTATCTACCGAAGGGAAGGAATTAGGGAGATCAAACACTTTTCAAAGCATACTTTCTAGAAATATTTATAGCACTGGGACTTGTCTGCATGTTCTTGCAAGGTTATAAAATAGAAACCTCATAAGTTTGATTCTTCTGTCATTTACAGCATTACACCACTGCTAAGATCTTAGGGGATGCACACTGGCATGCATAAGAATACATTCAGTTCCAGTATCTTTTCCCAAAGCTCTTGCTACTGTGTATCTTAAATCTTTCTCAATGCAAAAAACCTCATGTTGTCCATTTGTATGTGTATTCTCCATTTAAACCTCAGGCTTTGCTTTTCAGCTTATGCAATGAGGCGCTCAACTCTGCTGGAAACTCTGAACATAAAATGTGGTATTCAACTCTCCTAACTTTTGTCATCTAAAGGTTAGATGATGAGTGACTATGACTTTCTCTGTGATGAAAAGCATCATGTGTCTTACATACAAGGAACTACTTAGTAGCTTAGGACTGTTCAAACTGGAAAATAGGACAGTTGATTCATCCTGAGATAGCTGATTATGTGAGAGTAAATGTCTACAAAACCACAGACTGCTTGAGTATGGTTGATTGCTCAGTATTTTCCAACACGTGACTTTGGGGACATCAAATGAAAACACCAAATGGCTGGCTCACAATAAACACAAGAGGGTGGTTCCTTTCAGCATATGAAGTTAGCTGGGCAGTTCTTTTTCACAGCAGTCATGATAGCTAAAAGTCATCACAGGTTCAAGAAGACGATAAGCTTATAGAAGGACAAATTTTATATATATATATATATATATATATAAATATATATATATATATAAGAAAAAGGTATATATATATATATAAAGCTACCTTTTTCTTAGATAATTTGTAGCTACAAGCTGTTGAAGGTTGAAATAGTATTTGAGAGTAGCATGTATAAATTCCCTACTTTTCTACTTGTCTTTTGGCCAGTGTAGCAAATACAGGAGGATGTGTAGAACATTAGTCTGATGTTGTATGCCTGTGCTTAGACACTTGACAGGATTGTGGCCTATTGTATTTGCTACCAGTCAGATGGGTACGTTGTAGTGGTCTTCTCATGAAGACAAAATCAGAGGTATCATATTCCTTTTTTCTCATCAGGTAAAGAAGACAGTGTGTGAGCAAATACGCAATTCAATTTTCTTCTCCAGTCCTACTCTAAGATAATTGTTATTTATTTATAAAACAGAAATATTTGTTTATGCTTTGTATACATGCCTGTATGATATAGTAAAGGACAGAAATGTATGTCCAAGGACTTGATGAGGTCTGGTGACAGGAAGTTGAAGTTTGGATCACAAAAAGGGTATAGGGTTTTTGTGGGTGGTAACTAAATAATGAATAACTAACTTAATAAAATATTGGATCCTTTATTAATTGAATTTAAAAATCAAGATAAGACATTTTTTTTTAAAAAAAAAAAGATATAACGCTACTCAACTGGAAGTTAAGTATTTGATGTAGAGATTTTTAATGCAGATTTCTTCATGAGACAGCAAAGGGATTCTTTGTTTTCTGTCAAATCTTTTTTTGGCCTTAAAAATCTATGAGGCATGTACTAACAGGTAAAAATAGTTTCAGTTCTCAGCAAGGAAGCAGAGGAACAAGAAGACCAAGTGGTATACCCGAGCTTGTTTTCAGATGGAAACTAGTCTTCCCAATAGTCAGTCTAGTGCTTTCATCAGTTAGTTTAGGTTACTTCTTCTGAAGACCTTTGCAATTCTATTAGTAGCTCTACAAGAAAGTCTTGACTAAAACCCTTATACTCTGCTTCTGAAAGAGTACAAGGAAGGATAATACTCTTGGTGCAGATGCATAGATTTATACCCACCAAAGAGCTGGTTTACACATTCTGTCAAGAACAGAGTCGGGGGAAAAAACAAGGCACATTTTAAATCCTGTAATTGTTTCTTGTGTTAATTTGTAAGAAGGGGATGCACACCAGTAATCTAGCACTGAGCTGAGACAGCATTATCTGAGATTTTGTTAGTTAATATTCCATCTGTAAAATTTGCTTTGTTTGGATTATCTACAGGGCACACATTTCTCAGTGAATTTGTCTTCTTTGGGTAATGGGAATATATTCAAGGAAATTAATTTGCAAACAGATACAGTCACTGACGGATGAATAGAATCTCTCCTGGCACTTGTGGTGCAATGCTGTTGGTATCTGGCATGTGTGGAAGTCTTTGGATTGCTTGCCAGAAATCTTCCTATAATATTCTCAGGAAATGTATGTTACAACTGTGTAGTCTTGAGAGTAGACAGGAAACTTCTGCCAGCCCCCTCAGAGCTTACCTAGTGTGAGCTAGATGAGGGAGGAGAAAAATGACACAAAAGTATGTCTCTCTCTTACTGCACCTGCAGGCAGTAACTTATATATGACAGCCAACAATGGCTTGTCCCCGTCGCACTTTACTCATTTCAAGTCTTTCCATGGTCCTACTGTGGAAATGCACAGTAGAACTGGTTATGATGTAATTGGTTGTATTTAACAACATCAGCTCCAGTATATTTTGTTTCAAGTTTATCCTCTAGGCTAACTGGAGGGTATGCATCCTTCACAGTTTGGGGTTGAACACAAACAATTGCCAGGCATTTTGCTGCCTGAAGGAGGGAGTAAAAAGCTACCTCAGGGTCCCAGAGATTCACATAGTTGTAACTTGTCTACAACACCAAAATAAAACATTACATTTGCTGAAAGTTGGGAAGTAATATAAAGAAGCAGGTTACAAAACTTTTTAGAAAAATTAAGGATTTGATACATGTAGGAGTAGAAAACCGACTTTTTAGAAACATGACTTCCTAAAGAGTCCATTGTTTGACATTTGAGCTCTAGCTGTTCTTCTTACTGACCCATCTTCTTGTTCATTGTTGTATTGGTGAAGGGGAACAGATTAGGAAGTTCATTCCTATTTTTATCTTTGTGGAATCGGCATTTCTGATGCAAAACAAAGAACAGCAAGCTTCTGGCTTCTGTGAGAAGGCTCTTGTTCTAGTTTAGAGCCCAGCTTTTAATTGAGATAGGACTGAGAAGTGTTTGTTTTAGAGTACTTGAGGGCAGGATTCTTCTTGCCTGGCTGAGGTGCCTTAGAAGATACATCTAGTATAAGCTAGCTATCCAAACTCCATCTCTGGTTGCTTCAGAAAGACAGGTATCTCTAAAAGGCATTCCTTCCCATGTTAAGATAAACATCTTAGTGAGATGACTAGCTCCCAGAAAGTGTCTATATCTGTACTTTAGCAAAACAGAAGGCCTGACAACTAGATTAAGCTAAATGTTTAGATGCTAGACGGCTAAAGCTATGTGAGACAAATCCCATCATTTGCCAAAAGCATAGAGCATAACTTGAATTGTAACTCACTGTTGGTTTGGGGTTTTATTTTCTTTTGGGTAGGCAGTGGCAAGAATGCTCTTATGAACAAGTGAAGACTTCCAAAATAGAAACAGACAGTCATTTCATTTTTGTTTCAGCATATTTCATACAAAAGAAAAATAAAGATCTTTGTGTCTTTTTCTCATCTGGGTCAGAAGCTGAGGTGGTGGATGCCAAAGAGATATCCTGGGTAGACTTCATGTTGAGATGTGGAAGCACTAGGAAGAACTGTCAAGTAAGAGTCCACCAAGCTAGAGAGTGAAAGCCTGAGTTACAGAGACCAGCTGCAGACACTATGGAAATCTGAAAGAAACATTATTGAAACAGATTCCTCGGAGTCCAAAGATGACAAATTCCACCTACTAGGAATTAACAGAGCTAGGATATAACCTAAGTTAAATCTTCTGGGTTTGTATGTGTATACATATATATATATATATATGTTTATATATATTTGTTTCTGTAGTTGTCTGAAAGTAAAGGATAAACATTAATCTTAAGATTTAACGAAAACTTATTTTACTAAAACCCACTTTATTCTGTTTGGTTGGATAAAATGACCATACCACCTAGGCTGGGGTCAACTTTTCAACTTGTATAAATCAACATTCTTCTGTGGAAGATGCTCTTGTGCCTTTTTTTTTCCCCACAATTTTCACAATCCTTTAGCCTCATACCAGTACTGAAACAGATAGAATGACATTTCATGTCCTTGAGAGATTTAAGGCCTTACATTCAGCTATATCTAAAGAAAAATATATTCCAAGGGACCCAATTACAATATCTTTATCCCTGCAATGCAATTAAAGCATGACTCTATTGCTGCAGAAGGGACCTAAATTCTGCCTTCAACCATGCTAAAGCCTCTTTATTAAATGTTACAGCATGGTTTAGGAATATGATTGAGGCTTCTTACACAGTAGAAAGGATTGTCCTTTAACTATATTCAGGTCGTGTTTGAAGCTGCCCACACATCAGTGTGTGTGACCTTCATGGGAGCACAGTGGTAGGGTTTGACAAAAGCATTTTGTAATGTCATGGTCTAATTGCAAGGGTCACTTTGTATTCAAATAAACTTAGAGGCTGATGAGGAGCCAATGATGGGCTGTATGTGAGGTGACAAAAAGTACATTTCCTTGAACTGAGTCTGTTATAAAGGTCTTGTAATATAATGTGGGTAATGAGATTCAGCAACAAGGTAAAAGTTTGTATATGTGTTTGTAAATGTGTGTCTAATTTACAAGCAGTCAAAAAAGAGAAGTTTGTACAGTCGGCGCTTCTCTGCAAAGGAAATGGATGTGGATTAAACAGTTATAGAACTGAAGTCTTCTCTCTGGTAAGAGACAGACTTTTGCAAATATATGCACCCTAGGGATCTTTAGGGCAAAACAATACACATTTTGTGATGCTAAATTCTTTCATGAATCTATACAAGTTGGGGTTTTTTAATTGCTCAGTAGGGCAAAGAATATTTAAAAAATATGACAGAAAATCTTGTTCTGACACTTCCTGAACAAATAGTTTCGTATATTAAAAGGTTTTTTTCACATTTCCCTTCCATTCCATTAGAAAAGTTCCAAGTGTGTTTTAGATGATGCAATATACAAGAATGAAAGAAACATATTCCCTTAAAATTAAATCCTTCATTTCCTCTGAATGTTTTGAGTTCTTGTATTAATCAAAAATGAATTTAAAGTGGACAATTCCCTTATCCATGCTTAAGCAAATGATTTAAATTAATGAAACATTATTTCACTAATCTGCAAATATATCTACTACAGTTAATTACGGTAGCCAGTAGCAATAGCTCTCACTTGAAGTATTCCTAGCCATCTTGACCGATCTGTCAGATTCTATATTGAATGCAATGGAATTTTCACCATTTTCTCTTTCTGATGCAGTTAAGCCCTACAGAAGTAGAGTTATTTCCTATAAAAACAGTGACTCATAAAACTTATTATTTTACTTGAAATGCAGTTTGTTAGCCCTTTTTTAGGACTTTCCTAGCACAAACAGCTAAAGATTCAGGAGAATCAGGTGGTACCTTAGGATTCCCTGGGCCTTCCCACTTTGGTGCTGGCATGTATGTTCATGCACATTTGTATGTCACAGGAACACACATGAAAATATCATTTAACTGAATGGAGAAGAAAAAGCTAAAGATCTTCAGCCCTTTTTACGCACAACTTATGTCCTACTGCAACTTTATTCTTAAGCAAATGATAAACAAAACTAAATGTGCAATGCTACATCACTGAGATCGTCTTAACGATATCTGACAACCTGCCAAAAGGCAAGGAAGAGGGACAGGACAACAGAATGCAAAACTGCACAATAACTAGTGCTGATCTGACAAAAAATACAATCGACCCTTCTGGGAAAAGGTTTGGATTAACACAAAAGTGATGCTGTTGTACTTGCCATGAGTTCTCTCCAGAGAGTTGGTGGGATTTGCATGTGATGAGAAATAGCCTCAGATTATCCTGTCAGAGAAGAAAAAAGGGGTAGATGACTTGGCTGAACTACTGAAAATTAATAAGGTCCCTGTAAAATTTAACCAGTCCTCACTTTCCATTCTGTCCCCTAACATGAGACATAAAGTATATTTTACTAAACTTCTGCACTGCAAACATAGGAGGTCAAACAGAGCCAATAAAATCAAGCCCACATAACAAACAAAAAAACCCATTAAAGTTATTTATTATGTTTATTTTCTAGGATGAAATGGGAACAGGGAGATAGGGAAGGGTTTAAGTATCAGTGGTATTTTTCCTTTTTTTTAAAATACTGAAAACAAGAAGGAATGGACCTATTTACAATCTTAAATAAATGTGTTGCTGTGTATAGCAGTAACTGGTAATGGACACTATAAAGGGTGATGGGTTGGGGAAGGTGCCAGGGGAAGAGAGTTTGGAGTACTGTGAGCAGAGAGAGCTGTTTTGGGATCCCTAATGGAAACACTGTAATAATAAAGAGGAATCATAGTGGAAAGGAAAGAGATGGAACAATAATGAAAATTTGGGAAGCAGGCAAGTAGTTAAACCTAGTCAGGACAGCAAGAAGTAGAATGGAAGGTAAGAAGGGGAAAGGAGATTTAAAAGCTCTTACTGATGCACTGCAGGGAGACCATATAAGAAACTGAAAGGATAAAAATAAGGGAAACAAGATGATTACATTTATTTCTGATACAGTTCAGTAGCAAATATAAATAATTTTATTTACACAAGTGCATATGTGTGTGCATGTATATTAAGTAAAATAAGTCTCTGCTTTTGAAAGATTTACTTCATGGTCGGGGTCTCCCTTTTAGGGCTATAGTTGGTGATAAGGTACAACTGTGCAGAATAGACACTTCATGGCTTACCCTATCCCTTTATATCCCCCTGCTATTCAATATCTTTTTTGATAGCATTGGCAGAGTTGCACAACCATTTCAACTACTGTATTTTCCACATATGCCAGTACAAACCATTCCATATTAAATAAGGATAACTGGCTCTGACAGCCTCTATGGAGGGTTTCTTCTCTCTCCGTATCCTCAGCATGTAAATTAGATCACTGCTAAATATCTACATGTAGTGTGCAATTGAGGTAGACTACTTATGAGCAAACAGTTCCTGTTTGGAGTTATCACTAATTTTGAGCCCCTTTACAGGACATGGTGAGTTAGGCATTAAAAATAGTATCCAAATTCACAGAATCATAGAATTATAGAATTATAAAATCATAGCATCATAGAATAGTTTGGGTTGGAAGGGACCTTAAGGATCATCTAGTTCCAATCCCACTGCCATGGGCAGGGACGCATCCCACCAGAGCAGGCTGCCCAGGGCCCCATCCAACCTTGCCTTGAACACCTCCAGGGATGGGGCAGCCACAGCTTCCCTGGGCAACCTTTTCATGTCACTTTTCATTTTGGTTCTACCAAGAAGAGAACCCACAAAGACAAGAAAACTGTACTCACAAAACAATCCTGGTTAGCTCAATGTGTATTTAATGGGTTCTGAAAATAAATGTAGTACTCAGAGCTCTTCCATGCAGCAGGCAGTGTTCATTCATATCAAATTTTCCCTCTTCTTCTCCCCTGTGGGCTGTGTAGTATAAAAGCTATGTAAATAGAAAAAAAAAAACTTTAAAAAGCCTACAAAAGTCCTCAGCAATATTTTAACAACTTTCAATACCTCTCAAATATGAAAAGTTCTTTCTGAGTACTAAATGGATACAAACAACTTGCAACAGAAAAGAAAGAACTGTGATGTCCTGGTAAAGGATATGATGAAGATTCAGAATCTTCATAGGAAGTCAGTGATATTTTGGGCTATATGATCACCTTGGCTCTTCAGAGTTCAAACATGAAGTGCATACTATCCTTACATCAGAAATCTAATTGAGTTATCCCTGCTCCAGTAACCTTTGAATCATTAGCTGTCTGCTCCACTGTATATTCAGACAATACCCCAACTTGATAACCTGGTTTTCCTTATGTTACTTTAACCACCTTCTTTTCTTTCTTAATACAGTTTTATATATTTATATATTCATATTTTACGTACTTTACTTTGTTTAGAACTTTTGGTCACACACACACACTTTATTTATAGGTAATTAAGTCTTCTTAACAAAAGAAATATGAACTGATGTACCAAAAGCTTCATACACAGTTACAAGCCAATACAAAATTATTTTACAGGCATAAGATTATGTTAAAGAAATGATAGTGTCCAAAGCCACTGTTGCTCACACAGAATTAAGGACATAACCAGAATTATGCTACCTTAAACTGTATTTAGTCTTGAGAATTAACTGCCATGTGTAGTGTTAACCTTTTACAGCATTATCATCAAGTGGAGTTTCCAAAGGACTCCCGCTGCACTTGCACATAGGCTGTAGTGTGCCCTGGAAGTGAAACTGAACTCCATAGTGAACTTCCATCTTTTCTCCCAGCATCCTTCCACATTTTTGTGAGAAACAAATGTGTTGAGGTTTAAGCTAAGTAAGAATTAGCCTATACTACGCTATATGCTTCTTTGATCTCATTGAAACTCATTCTGCAACTTGTGTAATACTACTCTGTACTCACAGAAGAGTTCAGAATGATTATTTATGAATCACTAAAAAAAAATACTATAGCAAAGTTCACATGGAAAAAGGCCTAAAGAATTCATTGTTCAATTAAAATTAGGATCTCATTAAGTACAAGTTGCTCATTCATGATTTTCAAAGAAAAAGTGCAGCATCTGCAGAGTCAGTGTTGTCTATGAGAAAATATCCACTACTTCAACATTTTTCAATTGTTTCTCAGGGAAAATCTAAACAATATTTCCCTTCAGCTTTAAACTGCATAATGTGGAATGCTGTCTTAAAGGAGCTGTAACTCGGGGCTGCATATGGTTCTATGTTAACGAATTAAGCAGCCGCCAGGAATGTTCCCAGACACTAAAATGCTATTGTCTATATCATAAAACTGTAAAAATATTTCTTGGCATGATTTTGACCTGATCCTATTAACACTTTTTCTGAACAGCCTCATGGGCTGAGGACCATCCCTAGCAGAAAGGTAATATGTTTTGAAGGATAAGAGATTTTAGCTGTCTGTTTGTATGCCGTTCTGTCTGTTGATCTCAGTAAGAGACACTATGCTTGGCCCAGTTAGTTTACAAGTATAAATGCAGCCATGAGAACCAGAGTCCAGAGTCAGATTACCTAATGAAAAGTATTGTTGATTTTCCCTTCTACCTAAGCATGTTGTTGCGCTATGAGATCAAATGAAATACAGATATATGAAGTAAAGCGTGGAAAATACCACTTATTCAGGGGACAAGGGACTTCAATATGACTCTCATCACATAGCAAATGACTGCAGGGTAATATGTTTTAATGCAGATAACTTTTTTTCTGAAGGGTATAAAAAAAGGAAGGCAAGACCAATTTGTTCAAACAGACCACACTGAAATGTTTTGCTGCAGGGACGCTGAAACTATTCACAAACTGAAAATATTTGAAACCTTTGCTTTACAAAGAATTATAGTATCTAAATACTTAGTCATGGTGTAAGATGGAAAATATTATTGAAATATCAGCATTTCCTCTTTGTTCTTATTATCCCATAAAGACAGATTTTCTACTGAGAAGAGTGAATGAAGTAGGTTGTAGCCAGTGTGACTCTATAAAGACTTTCCACACTGTTTTTGTTTCATGTTAGAGTTAGAAGGTAAACATTGCCAAAGAGTGGGTAAGAGATGGACAACTGCCTGCCTACACACAACAAAGAGCAGTGATGTTCAAGGCCATGGAGATGATGTTCTGTACACAGTTCCAGGATTAGTAGGTTTTAAATAAATTTTACTCACTGAGGAAAAAAGTTCATTGTATAAAATCTAACAAGAGGTTTGCCCATGAAACCACAGTGCTGTTTCTCTTAAGAGCAAAACAGCAGAGAACCTTTTACACTAGTACAAAGAAATGCTCCAGGCTGTCAAGGGGAGAGCACAGGTAATGTCCCTGGTTCCCAAAGAAAGAAACAGCCATTACTCCCACCAGTTGTGACATCCATGACAAGGAATACAAGGAGTAAGGTTTTATCTTCTTTCTTCCCATTAAGTCCATAAGACTTCTTCTGATACATAAAATGAGAGAAAGCCACATGTGCCTCTTGTGAAGGTATGTTTAAGTAACTAGTCATTTGTTTGGAAATCTTGCCTTATCTTTGCCATTTCTGTGCTCAAATATTTTCATCCCTTCACAAGTCAAATTTATCTTTCCATTCTCTTTCTTTCTTTCTTGTGACCCCATGTTCTTTCTTATTTTGGCCCCCAAGATGAAACCTTCCCTTGACACAGTCCTTCAACTTAACTCCCCTTGCTGATGCCCAACATATTAGCAATCCTCTCCCACTTTTTGTGCAGTGTTGCTCCCAACAACTGTCCTTTTGAGATTGTCTTCCCTTTGTATCTTCACTTAGGCAGATTTTTTCCACAGCTACAACCCACTCCTCAGGCTCACAATCCCCTTCATATATGTTTTGTGCTGGTCTTCATTCTTACTGCTGGTGGCTATTGTTGGCAACGGCCCTTCCTTCTGTCGTCTTCAGCACAGACCTCCCCCAGAGTGCCCATTACATCTGTAGTTCCCCGTAGTCTCCACCTCCATTGCCAAGTTCATATTTCTCAGCAGACCTTTCCCTGCAAACTGATGTAGTTTTGGAAGAAGTTTGTGCAAGCTCTCTTGCCCTTCCTGCTACTCGATACTGTAATGGCAAGACGGTGCTGGGCTGCAGTTTGGCACAAGCACCTACTATCAAAGCACTGTGGGGTCTCCTATCATAACAAAATAAGTCGGGGAGAGACATTGTTCCTCACTGAACAGGCACCGTCTGCCTCTTCCCGGTTCTGTTTTCTCACCTGCTGCAAGAGAGGTAGATGGGACTTATGGAGTAAGGCAACAATTACTTGCCTTTTTCTGTCTTTGTCTTTCAGATGCTATGGACAGAAACAAAATAGATTATAAGGTATGACTCAGGCTTTGTTTACTCTATGCTGCCTAGCTCAGCCCTAGAAGTTTGCAAGAGATGTTAAGCACAATAAGCTTTGCTTCTTTCTTTTGCTTTCCCCGCTCAGCTAAGGGAGCGACCGTTGGCACTGAGACATTTACAGGAGACATCCATGAGTTATTTTCACTCTGTAATGTTTTCTGTAGGAGATATACAATAGTCATATATAGAAATTAGATCCTTTGCCAAAGAATTTAATTCTTGGGAAAAAGATACATCTTCCCTCTGAACAGGACTATTAATTGTTCAGCTGCTGTCTCTCAGCACATGAAATTTAGAATATTTTTGTTAATATCTATTACTTGAAATTAGAGTTTATCCTGCCATTCTGACCAAAAAAACTGTAAGTGTCACATACTTATCTGAAAACCCCACAGCTCTCGGAGATCTCGTGCTCACTGCTCTGTTTAGGTTGGTACTTTATGCGTTGCAGTGTAACATGCTCTACTGCACACCCCAGTTTGCCTGCTGTAACATGCCAGCCCAACTTCATCTGATACATCATCCAGCTGAGCTTGGTGAATGTGTCCACACAACAGGATGAAGACCTCCACTGTGGAAGGGTGCAAGTGAGGGAACCCTTATACTTGAAGGTACTTTGACTTCAGTCAGATGCTATCCTACTAAGTTAAGTGGACTTGCCAGACATGTCCCTGGTACATAGTACTGTCTCACAGGTGGAGTATGAAGAAATTCAGAGGTCTGAAGTTAATCATCTCCAGAATGGAGGAAGTGCTACTCTCAGGCTTAAACTACAAAATAAACTTCTCTTTTAGCATTAACAAGAGATTCTTCTCAGTGGTATCTTCCTGTGACTGCATGCTGATATTAACCAACTGACATGAGGTGAAATCACAATTGGTAGGTCTCCAATAATGTTTTACTGTAGAACATAACTGCCCGTTAAAATTATTCCATTTGTCCCAAAAGAAATAAAAAATACTCTCTTCCTGGGGTTCCTGAGTTGTTAACTAACTGAGGGATTTCATGCCTTTTCCAAGGCCAGCCTGAGCTTTTCTCAAATCACTGAGCCACAGCAGAGAGTTACCTGGTCTATGGTGCAAAGTCCTACACTTGAGGACAAAGGACAGTCCCACACTTTAGCAGAGCACCTGATGCAGCCTCTAGTGTTTATTTATGATTTTTAAAAAAACCAATAAGTCTTATGAAGGTGTGTAGGATTGTAGATATCAGCAGCTTATGCTGGTTTATGAATATTAGATTGTTGGTAGCTGTGCTGCTTTTTTTCTAGTCTATATCCCAAGGCTTCCATGACTAAGGCTGTGGAAAGAAAAGATATCTTTTTATTATACTAACTGGTGTGCTTAGACAGGTTTTCAGGTATCAAAGGATTTTTGTGTTACTGTTTTCATCTTCGTATAATGAAGTACATGAGAAGAAAGCTGATGTGTTAAAAAGCCACCAGCTACCACACAAATTGAGGTCGCTGGGCCATACATTCAAATCAAGAAGTTACAAAATGAAGCAAAGTTTTCTTGTGCCCCCTTACTTCAGCTCAGCTGTGAGCAGGGACTTTGAGATGATCTTTCATTGCAGCATTGCCTGTTGTTTTTCCTGCACAACTCTGCTCATTCAAATTAGACAAGGAAAATCCCCCCTGGGCCAGCAGCTGGTGATCTTATTTCTAGCATACTAAAGCTGTTTTTAGTGTTTCTCTTTTCTACTTTGCATTATTTTAATGTAATGCTTTTGTATGCTATGGAGATTCCCCACCTTTCCTTACTCAGCACTGTCACTCTAGGTTTGAGAACAGCAAGCAGTCCACCCGAAAAAAGGTCTTTAAAGTGTAACCTTAAGTCTAATTTACTGTTTCTGTCCAAGATCCTGGAAAATTGTGCTTTGACTGCTGTCACACCTCAGTGGGAATGCCAGTTTCAATCCATTTCAGATAGGGTTTTGGAAACTTTTCCAAGCCCCAAAACTGCTTTGCCAGCTGTTTCCTCCCTGCTGGAAAGCCATGACCATCTCTCACCTGTAATTCTCTTGGACTCCTCTGCTTCTCTAGGCATGGGGGATGGGAAATTTGGCTAAAATCATTTGGTGACTCATGCAGATCCAGTGCTGTTCTTTGCAGATCTGGTTCTGCTCATAAAGGGTTTTGAATGTCAGTCTTCTCAGTTGTGTTTCTGTCTAAGGGTTTGCACATTTGGGAATGTCATTGCTGTAGCTATTTAAGCTGTTTGGGGTAAGTATCTATTCTTGAGCCCCACGCTGTTTGATAGCATTAAATATGCTGCTTTGGGGTGCTGTTTTCAGTTGCTGCATTTTCTTATGTCAGTTCTATGCAGCTGCAGTTCAGTTATTCTGCCTCTTACTCACAATACTACCTCAGTGAGCAACTGGCCTGGGATTTCTGTCAGCGGGCACATGCAGAGGTCACACATGAATTACAGCTGAGAATCAAAAAACTCAAGTTGCCATCCTGAGTCCTTGTAAATATTCATCCTGATCATGTATCATCATTCACTCTACTCTTTCAAAAGGATGCAAAGGTATTTTCAAGCATTTATCAATTAAGCCTCAAAATATCTCATTGAGGTACTGCAAATTAGGTGATAAAGGGATCAATTTACCTAACACTGATATGCACCTTCTTCAGAAATTAAATAGCATATCACAGCTATTGAACAATGCAAATTCAAATCCCTGAATGATGAGCTATAGTCACAAATACAGAAATTAACTCCTACACTGCAGCACTGTCTGATTCACTTAGAAACAGCTTCAGCCAAGAGTTCTTGTAAGTGAATTGCCTAGGGGAGAAAGGACTCACGGAAGACAGAAACCCTCACATGAAGGCATGTAAAATGTGTGGGAAACAAAGCCTTAGTTTGTGTATGTGTATGAAATATACTGGAGAAATAGCCTCAGTCTTACCTCTGGTGAATGAATAGACCCCAGGTCTACCTACCAATTGCTTACCTGAAGTCTCCTCTCTCAAAATTACCATGATCTTTCAACATTAAGACAACAGTGATTGAAAAAAATGTACTACTTTAGATTGATTTTTTTTTTCTTTGATTATTTCCTCTAAATCTGACAGCAAGCTAAATTTCAGCTGAAAAGTTAGAAATAGAAGAATATATAAGCTAGTTGAAGGTATATATGTATAGTATATGGACATAGATGCTCATATGCATATTCACACATATAATATAGATATAGATATGCATACTTACATACATATGCTTTTTTAATATGTATATATGTGAATGGTTTGGTATAAGTTTTGACCAACAAAGGAGGTTCACTTAAGTACTATACAATGAGTCGAATACTCAAGTGTTTGAGTTTGGCATTGCTGATCCATTTTGTTGAGGTTGAGAGAAACTGAGGGGAAAATGTGGCAAAGAGAGGCCAAATTGTTTTGTTTAGGGAGCAAGAAGTAAAAAACCTGCTGGTTTTAAACTTTAAACTGTTAAGGGGTTGGGGGAGCATAAAGTAATCTTCAGAAAATGTTAGAATTCAAGAGTCATTGAGAGGGAATAGAAAGTACTCATTTTAAGAGTGTAGCAGCTAGAACTAGTAAGATCTTTTCTTTTGCTGCAGTAACAGGCTACTCTAGGGTTCCATCTTCCCACTATCTGCAGAAAAAAAATGTGCAGCAGCACACCTTCTGCAAAAGCCATAAGTTTAATTAGAAGCTAGATGTGATCTTTTCAGGACTTACAGGTTCTGTATATTTATAATGCTGCACACAACGGCCATCATGCATTTGTAAATCCAAGAAATCTATTGTTTAAATAAGCTGGAAAGAAGTCAGGCAGATTTCTGACAAAAAAACCTTTCTGTGTCTCATTTGACAGCATTAAATGGTATTTCTGAGAGATATTTCTGTTTCAAAGAATCAACAACTTCTGATGCAAACATATCACATTGGATAATTCCCAACTGCTTTCCCAGTTTCTTCTTGACAGCTATGGTAGTACAACAATTTCCTCTTTTAAAGCTCTGATAATCTTTGTACCAGGGTAAATCAGGAGTAATATTTTTAACCAATGTTAGCGGTTTTACATTGGCATAAAATTGTTACGGAGGAAAACTGGGGCTCTACTACCACTTTAGACTCCTAGATGAACGTCTATGAGGTATTCTTCTTATCTTCTAGAAATGTTAGTAAATATGATCTTTAAAAAAGGATAATTCAGAGATTAGATTTCACTTTCTGTGTCCTTGGAGTCTGATTACAGCAATGGCTCCTTGATTCTCTTCTAATTGATCAGCGTGTTCTTGTTTATGCACAATGCAAGTGCTACCATGGATTTTTGGCTTGGTCTGTGCTGGCATACTGCTCTATAGCTGCATCTTGGTAACACTGGTGCTTCAAAAGTCATTTTAATTGAGTATGTAGCTAGTCATCTTCAAAAGCATCCTCATAACTCCACTACATTTATCTTAATACCCTGAACACAAGGAAAAGATGTTCTATTATTTCTGTTTCTCAAGTGGGAGAAGAAAATATATACTCTTTCTTAGATGATTCATCACTCACTGATGGTGATAGCAATCAGGCTATTGACTTGCTGAGCAGTGAAGAGCTCTTGCTTGTCACTGTCAAGGCTCCTTTGTTTCGTATTACTGAAATGCTCAGTGAAGCAGAGACTGACTCTTCAGCCTAGCACTTATGCTGTGCACATGAGGTGTGGAAAAGTCAAGGTGTCAGGTTTCTGTGCAGTAGAAAGTGGGGTAGCTCTCCCACGAGCAGTTCAGATACAGGCACCTGGAACAGAGGACTAGAACACCATAACCCAATGACATGGGCATTCATCTTTGAGGTCAGTGACTTCATATCAAATCTCTGGCCCGAACCAGAAAGAATAATGATTTGTTCTGGCTCCTAAGTATATTTGTTAGTCACCAAGTTACTGAATTTTTTTTTGAAAAAACAGAAATTACTTTCTTCATTGACAAGAAGCTGTATCTTTAGTCTGAGAAATCAGTCCTATCAACACTTACAAAATTAAAAAAAAAACCCTTTATAAAAACGTTTTTGAATACTTTTAAAATTTTAAAAAGGTTACATTTACAGCTTTTTTTAATTGGAAATTTCACAACTGTTTCTGCTCCACTCAAAATACACTCATCCAGAAGGAGTAAGGTCTCAACAATCCTCTCCCAAAACCAAAAATAGCACAAGGTTATATTGCATTTCTCAGGCTCTGTTGTATTTTCTTCTGGTTTTTTTTTTCATTTCTTTTTGACTGTAGAGTAAGTTTACTACGCTAAACACAATTCTAAAATGGATAGGTCTGTAATGGTATGATCACTGCACAGACCATCATGTTGGAAAGTCTGATGCAGAAATTCCTCCCAGAGATTTTGGAAAAAATTGATTTGAAAGCTCCCTAGTTCTCTTGCAGGGTTTAGGTCCAATATAGTGCACTAGAGAAGAGCAGAGTAGAAGAAATAGATTACTTTGGTCCTGTGTGAAAAATCTGCCCAGAATAGGTATGTACAATAAGGCTGCTAACAATTTATTCACCATTAGATCTTCGTATTCCAACTTAAGATTTCTAATTGACTGATGTTAAATCCTGAAGATAAGATTACCTCTTTCCTTTCATTTTTCACTGTGAATAGTTGATAACCTGGTGCTTTACAGAAACCTGTCTGGGTCCCTAACCTTGGACAGCTTTTGTGCTGCAACGTCAATTCCTCTTAGAGTTATACCTGCTATGCATGAATGCTGTAATTTTACAGCATGACCTGCAGACAGGAACAGAGGCAACTGGAACCTATTAGACCATGAACTTCATTTTATAAGGGTCTACAGCTTCCATTGAAGTTGTGCATGTTGGCAATTTCTTAAAATGAGACCCCCTCCCCCACCTTTCTATAAGAAATTTTGACAAAAGCCTCTGGGGCTGAAGTACCGGAGCAGGAAGGCTGATAGTTAATAAACCTTGTCAACTCTGCCTCGTTCTTCTAATCACATCTTACAGTGTATTTTGGTTTAGTTTTTAATCTCATCTGTTCTGTCCTCACTCTGTCTGTATTTTTAGCTTTATAACTGAAAACTCTTGATGGGAAATGCATACATATACATCATTTGCAGAAAGGTGAAATGAGTTTCTAGCACTGGTTTGTTTTTTTGGTTTTTTTTTAATTTACCACACATACTACTTTTTCTTTTTCCAGGAAAGCTGTAATATAAAGCATTGCCCTGTCTTCACAAGTGGAAACCAAAAGTTACTATATGTACACAAATGTTTTCAAAAGCAGATTGTTTCTTTTACTGAAAAACAGGTGAAACGTCTTTTGTCTAACTGCTGCTCAGAATGCAGCCAGCATGAGTCCTATCAAGTTGGAGGCTCTCATTGTCTTGTTTAGGAAGTCTACTAGAAATCAATACAGCTGCAATCAATCCAATTCCATTAATTATCATTAGATGTAAATGAGGAGCCTGTCTTCTCAGTCCTCTTCTTTGAACCCTGGGAAATCTCCCTTAATTGAAGTGAATGATATAAGAAAGTAATCTGTGTGTTTTTATATAGGACTTCAGTTGAGATAACAGTTTTCACCTGGATTTTAGTAGTAAGTATCATAAACACAGCACTTGCAAATAACAGGGTTTCACTTACAGGCAGCATTGTAGATGTTACAATAATAGATTCTTTAATTTAAAAATATAATAGATTCCTGCAAACAACTTAATACAATGTAGTAAGTACCTAGATGATTGCACAATGCATTTATGAGTGAGTGCATCAGATCATTCTCAGTGCTTGAGCTCCCAGACAGCACAGTAGAGATCTTTACAATGGCTACAAGAAAGGTGTGTTTCTTTAGTTTCAGGTGCAGTAGATTTTGTTTTCCCCTTTGGTCAGCCTGTGGCAAGCCAGCCAAAATAACAACTACTACAGATGTCTGCAACATTCACATTATTTTCAATCTATTATCAAACACATGACTTTAGACAGAATAGCAAATGACTTTAACAGTTTAATATAGTTGCTGCAAATCTGTACCCTGCCAGGCTGTTTGGTCTTGCTTGAGTGCCCTGAGTCTGGTGAGTGCTCACAGCCACAGTGCTCTGTGACAAAACAAGCTTTGCTTTCTGTCTTTATTCAAGAGCAACTCTGAAACTGGAATGAAAAGGTTATGCTAAAGTGAAAGGGTCAGGCTAAATGCACACGTAAATTACCCTTTCCCTAAACAACAGACTTAAGCCAATAAGATTTCCTAGCTATCTGTTCTTTGGTGCCACTAAATATCAGATTATGAAAAAAAAACAGCAGTTGATCTTCCACTCATTTGAGTAACTATTATCTTGAGAAGTAAAAGAGAAAACTGAGCAGCAGCCAGCACAACTTGGATGTAAAATACAGTGAGAAACAAAGACAATTGTGGAAAAGTTGCAGAATAGTTTACTGGGGCATGGAGAAAAAAAAAAGGTCTATATTTTCATATTCACTGTTGAATGTACAGGGACATTAAAAGATCTGATGGCTGCAATCTGCTCTAACCTTTTATCTGTGAGGAGTGATCTAATAAGTCACTCTTGGCTGTACCAGTTGTAAGTTATCACTTAGCTCACTCGTGAAGATGAATGCAATCCTCTTCACAGCTCTCAGCCACCATGCATGGCGTAATACTCTGTGTGTGAATGAATAAACTCTGTTACCAAATTAATAATAAAATTTGCCTTTGCTTAAGTTACAGCAGGGGATGTATTTTTCTTTTTCTCTCTCTTTATTAGTAAATGAAAATTTGTAGCTCCATGAGTGTTAATCATGAGTTTCTAAGTGCCTACCCACATCCTGTCTATACACTGATGCAAATAAGCTGAAAGTAAATTATATATTGTAGACTGTAAATTTTTTAAGGAAAGTGGAAACCTGTATTTCATACAGGGAAAGAAACTAAATCTTGATTTCTCTTCTGCAGTCAGTAGACAATAGAAGCTTTCCTCTGTAAAAAAAAATAAAGCTTTTAAACCATTAAATACTAGGTCTAGTGTGGTGCCAGTAAACTCCAAAAAAGTAGTCATTACAGCATTTAATGATTGATTTGATGTAACATTAGCATATTTGCACACTTGGAGTTTGCTTGGGATCATTAAATAAGTGTGTTATTAGCTGTTGAATATAACCACTCTTACAAGCATTATTTGATAATATATATCTTGCATATACCTATGCAAGACTGAAAAACAGGTCACTGATCCCATCACTTTTTCACACATCATAAATCAAGTTTAAACATTGTTGTGATTCTGGTGCATACCCACAATTAGGAAAGACAATCAGTCTTTCTGTATTTGAAATATGTTCCTGGAGTTTGAAACAAAGGATCATATTCCAAATATATTGCTTATGAAGAAGGAGTCTTTTCCCCTACACTAGCACCCTTCCTCTGTCCCCCTTGCCCAAAAATACTTCACTGAAGAAGTAAAAATAGAACTGTTCTTTTAGCCAAATTGTCCTCTCTTCTCAAAGAAAACTCACTTTTCTTCATTGAGCTTATTCTTCTTATGTAGAAATTAATTCATCTGTGAGTCCTGCTCTCTGTCAAAGAGGTTATATAAGGTAACGTGTTTGAGTAGCTCTATGCAGTCCCATTGCAGTGAAGGTGAGGGAAGCTGAGGGCTTGATGCTGCAAGAGGCTGACTTGGGCAGTGAGAAGCTCCACAGGTGATCAGGTGTCTTCTACAGTGGCTCCTCACAGCTGCAGTCCAGTCAGCTCTTCACCCCAGGTTCGTCCCTCAGCTCCTTATTTTCAGCAGGAGATAGCCCCTTGCCATCTGGGAATGCTCTTTTATGCACATCTAGGAAGATAGAGGCAAAGGGGAGGGTCCTTTTGAGGGATCTTATCTTATTCCTGCCTTTTTGAGGAGGAAGCTCCTGTTTTATGAAACTGCTTATACTGGATGAATCCTGGCTGGTTCATCTCTGTAGTAGTTTTTCCCCAAGGCCACATTAGTGCATAGTTCTCCCACAGGGTTTGCATGCGCAGCTTGCTCCAGTTTCACAGAGACAACTGATTCTACTGAAGTTACCAGTGCAAAAAATTGGACTGCCAGGAGGATCAGTACCATTGCTAGGATGAGAATAGACTTTTGAAGTGCAATCAGAATGATTCTTTCACTTAATAGGTAACTTTCCATAACACCTCTGCTCAACTTTTGCACAAGTATCAGGTCATGAAGGTAGAAACAGTCAAGCAATAAAGACCAATAATAATAGTGTCAGCTACTGCAGCCTTATTGGTTTAATAATAACCTTATTGGTTTAATAAATAAATTTAAATACCCACAGAGTTTATGTATTTGCAGTCCAAAATTTCAAAGCGTAATCTGTCTTAATTGCTTTTAAACTGTTCCAATTCAGTGCAGTGGCAATCCTTTCTCTGATGTCAATGATACAAGACCAGGTCCCATGTTCTAATACTACTGAAGCACTAGCCTGAATTTAGGATTTTTAAAAATATCATGTAAATCTGTCAGTGTAGCTTGTCAAGGAAAGAGACATCTCCTTGTGTTCCCAGTGTGCAGTACTCCTCTTGTTTGTCTTCATTTTACTCCTTCGGATTGTCTCCATTGCACTGTGTCCTGAACTACCTCAAGTTTTCTCAGAGGTGTGCAGAAGATCTGTTTTGATGCTGTAAGATGTGAGGGGAACTAGGGAGAAATTTGAAGTTAAGATACTTCTTCAAAAATAATGTAAAGTGAGGAAATGGCAGAGGTTTAGAGAGCTAGGGTAGGAGTGAGACTTATTGATGGATGAGGGGAGAATGGGTTTCTGAGACGAGATGCCCTTTATCTACCCATGTCCATAGATGTCACAGCAGTATAAGACTATTTTGCAATGCAGCGATGACCCTTCTCACTAAGGATGTTTTACAGCTCTGGGAAATTGCCTGCTCAGCCTACTCCATGGGCAGACCACTTGTCATATCTGCATGGTTTCTGCCAAGACTGCCTTCTTTCCTTTTCTGTTGTCTCCCCACAGACAAATGTATCTAGAGCTTTAGGTATTTCACTGTCATTTTTCTTCCAAAACCTTTTTGATGCATAGCTGCAGTCACTCTGCTCTGTGTATCAGACTTTCTGAACATGCAGGGAAAGGTTAAACAAAGAGCAATGCAATGGAAGAAATGCATCTCTTAACAAGAAACTCAATGAACAAAGTGGGACCTACTTTCCCATGGTGTCAGATCTCATGGTCAGGTTCCTCAGCATTTAACAAAGCGTGGGTGCTTCTTCAATATGTCTCTTCAATGGAAAGAGCCATTTTCCAATCAAACATTTCTACCCTGTTAAATTCCAGTGTTGAATAAAAGGCGAAGTTACTTGCAACTTTCTCCTCTGCAGGCATGCTAATAGGATCATTCTTGTCTCAGCCACCAGTTTTCATGTAACTTGCTGGATTTTAAAGTCTTTGAAAGTAGTTTCAGCTTGATTTGACAGACCAGTGGTTCCAGAAAATACTGAGGAAATGGACACAGATCACACACTTAGGTAAATGCATAACTTCATCTTCCATGGGGAGCCAAGCGAAGCAGCACTCTTACAATAATAAGATTTTTATTTACTAAAGCAAAATTATAAGTTCATATAAGGCAGAATAAAACAAAGAGGCCTTGCAACAGTGATAATACAAAACCTTTCTCCTCTTCTTGTGGCTTTTCTCAGGGTTGATCTAGCACAGCATGCTTTCAAACCACTAAAAGGTTTATGTATAATGAAATGGTTTCCATCAGCATGTTTATTTTTTTAAAAAGAAAAAAATATTTCTTTATGAAATGTCTGTTTTCTTTTCCTTTTTTTTAAGGTAAAAGTGAAGATTGCCAACAACATGTTAACCAGTTCAGACTAGGTTTTGAGACACCTCAAACACTGGGGCTGTTTTAAGCAGCCAAAGTTGATGGGATGAGACTTTTTCCATTTGAAGAATTTTTTTAAATATTGGTTTTTATTAAAAAAGCAACAGATTTGAGAGAAAAAAAGAGATCATTTTCACAAATACATGAGAACTCTCCCAGTCATTTAGAACATTCCAATAAGAGCAGACACCAAAACTGAATACCTTTTAAGATGGCCCTAAATGCAATTTAGGATTTTCAAGAACGGCCCTATCAGCAAAGCAGGTATGCAGAACTTAGTAGGATGATGTTCACAGACCAGGAGTTTGCTGGAGTGTAACAGCAAACTTCCTGCATGAGGAGTGTGAAAGAGGCTAATGTTGAATTTGTTGGTGCACCTTTCCACCTTGATAATACCAAACAACTTTTGCATGCCTTATTGTCTACTCAACACTGGGTGCACAAGTCTTCAACAAAACAGGACTGTGGGTTTACTAGTGAGGTGATTGTTCAGTTGCTTCATACAAAGCACTGTTATCTATCACACTGTGTGACCAGACTGGAAATTGAATAGTTAATGGACTAAATGCTTAGCTGTGCTCTCCTCTTCAACCAGTCACTATATTTTATCTTTAGTGCACTGTGCTGTGTTAGCAACAGTGTTTTTATTGAGTTAATTTGAGTTTGAGCGGTTTTTCACTCATACTTGCACACTTTGGCTAAGACCTCCGTGAGCTGGTCTCTGATTAATCTTGTCAAATATATCCTACCATCAGTGCATACCAAGTCCTCATAAAGTACTGACATATATTTGTCAGCAGATTCAAGTTTTTCCTGTGCACACAGGCAAATTTTTGATGTCATGTGAAGGTCATATTCAATTTTCATAATAGGAATGTAAAAAAAGCCCATAAAGATGAAAACTGAAATTGCATACCATTTACTAGAAAGATGAAATAGCTAAACTTGATGATGACCTTCAATATCTAGTCTGAAGATTAAGTAAATTTTCCAACATGTGAAAGAAATCATCTCTAATAATGGCAAGAATACACTTCTCCAAAATGTAAACACCATTGCTGATCTCCCATGGCAGAGTATAAAATAAAGGAGAGAAGGTTATTATGAGAAAACTTACCGTTGTTTATAAAAATATCACACATTGAACTAGAATACAGTAGAAGCTCCTGCACAGCTGGTGGTTGACATGATTGTTTTCTGGATAAGGCTCATGCCCAGCATCAGTGCATGCATGTTCTGCCTTATAGAAACAACAGTGCTGGCTGCAGCTCACCTACCCCATCCATCCCACTGCTGCTCAAGGCTTAACAACTGCAAGGACTAGATCAGGTAAGGTGTCCTCTGTCCAGGGACAGAGATTCAGAAAAAAAAGAAGTGAAAGAGACGTACGAAGATGCCATCACAGAGGTGGGTGTATGAAAGGAGGAAAACTCCTCCCTGAACACAGTCGAGCAACAAAAGTTCAAGAAAAAGGGTTTGCAGATTTTATTTTGGCTAGAGCATGACCTAAAAGGAATCATGGAATCATAGAGTCATAAAATAGTATGTGTTGGATAAAACCTTAAAGATCATCCGATTCCAACCCCCTGGACATGGGCAGGTGCATCTCCCACTAGATCAGGTTGCTCAAGATCCCATCGAACCTCCAGGAAGGAGGCAGCCACATCTTCCCTGGGCAACCTGTGACAGTGCCTCACCACTTTCATGGTGAAGAAATTCTTCCTTATGTCTACTCTAAATCTGCCCCTCTCCAGTTTATACCCATTACCCCTAGTCCTATTACTACAAACCTTTGTATAAAGTCCCTTCCCAGCTTTCTTGTAGACCTCCTTCAGGTACCGGAAGGCCCCCTTTAGATAACGGAAAAGGTACTGGAAAGGAGTTCAGAAGCATAAACTGTCTTCTGCAGGGTGATTTGCTCCATCACCCTACTTGTAAACAAGAATCTGAATAGTTTTTATTAATCAAAGAGATGGCAGTTGCCTACTTCTACCATATGCCTAAGCCAAATTAATATATTCAGTAGAAATTCAGTTAATCTCTGCACTGAACCACTGCAGTTGCTTTCTCTCCATTCCATTTCCCCACTATAATTGAGACAGTGCAACAACTGACTAAAATATAGCACAGGAGTTGTAGACAAGCCAGAAAGACCATCACATCCAGGAGAATAGGACTGCATGATTTAGAATAACAATTTGCACCCTCGGAGGAGCAGAGTTAAGTTGTCACTTCACACAAAAGGAGACTTCCTTCACATATTTTCTTGAAAGAAAACTTGAAGAGTTTCTCAGTTCCTTTTTTAGTCTGTATTTCGACTTTGTATTGTAATTCTGGATGGAAATGGTGTCCAAGTATTGGAAACTTCCAGGGGAGATTTAAACTAAATATGAGGAAATATTACTTCACTGAAAAGATAGTTACGCACTGGAAGAGGCTGCCCAGGTAACTTGGTGAGTCATCGTCCCTGGGGGTATTTAAAAGACATGTAGGTGCAGCATTAGGGACAGAGTTTAGTGATGGATTTGGCAGTGTTAGGTTTACAGTTGGACTCAATGATCTTAAGGGTCTTTTCCAACAAATCAGATTCTGTGATTCTGTAAATGTCCTGCAGGAAGGGCTCATATTTCAGAATCCCTACTGCCTGTTGTTATCCTACATGTTACTAGAGCAGCTGCAATTTGGACAATGAGTAGCTCAGAGTACCAATAACCAAGTCTTTACCCTATTAACTGAATGTTTGAACATGATAGCTCAGTGGTTCCACTTAAATATGTTATGTTACTTCATATATTGGTCAATGAGAAGCTTGACATTAGCCAGTAATGTGCTATCACAGCCCAGAAGGCCAAATGTATGTTGGGCTGCATCAAAAGAAACGTGACCAGCAAGTTGAGGGAAGTGATTCTGCCCTCTATTCCTCTCTTGTGAGACCTCATCTGGAGTACTGTGTCCAGTTCTGGAATCCTCAATGTAAGAAGGATATGGAGCTGTTGGAATGGGTCCAGAGGAGGACTACAAAGAAGATCTGAGAGCTGGAGAACCTTCCACATGAGGACAGGCTGAGAGAGCTGGGTTTATTCAGCCTGGAGAACAGAAGACTCCAAGGAGATCTTATAGCAACCTTCTAGTACCTGAAAGGAACCTACACGAAAGCTGGAGAGGGACTATTCATAAAGGCTTGTGATGACAGGACAAGAGGATATGGGTATAGTCTAGAGAAGGGCAGATTTAGACTAGGCATTAGGAAGAATTTCTTTACTGTGAGAGTGTTGAGACACTGACACAGGTTGCCTAAGGAAGCTGTGGCTGACCCATCCCTGGAGCTGTTCAAGGCCAGGTTGGATGGGGCCTGGAGCAGCCTGATCTAGTGGGAGATGTCCCTGCCCATGGCAGGGGAGTTGGAATCGGATGATCTTTAAGGTTTTATCCAACACAAACTATTTTATGATTCTATGACTCTATATGCTTTCAAAAAGGATTTAAAAGAAGGTTAATGATGTATTTTGTATATACATTATCATTAGTAAAGGTGTATGCCATGTGTTAGTAGTACCATTCAGGATTGTTTGCGCATTCAGCTTGCGTTGGCAGATGTCATCAGAGCTGTGCGAATGTTAGTGGACAGGTTGTTGAGCTAAGAAGTTGCTCCTAGATCCTATTATTTTTCTATTAATTTGTAGTTTATCATTTCTGAAAGAGTAGTATTTGCTTCTTCCAGTATACAAATTTCTATACTTTTATTTTAATTTCTGGAAGCTTCGTCATTGGGCTTTCATGAGACCAAAGTTTCTTCAGAACCCTTAAATTGGTTGTCAGGGTAGTACCTATTTCAGTAATGTGCAAATGCACGAATTCAGTCCTGATTTCAGCATGTATGTGTATAAAACACTTTTTTTTGTGCACCTCTAACTAGCTAAAAACTCTGGCCAGCATAGTTGATCAGAAAAGCTGATTAAGTAACTCATCTAGTAAACTTTAAGTATTAAAAACTAAGTTTCACTCAGTCAGTCCCTTAGAGTAAGTTACTTAACTGATTTTAGTGCGAAGAAAATCAATCCCATCTGTGTCAAGAAATAAGGTGTTTACTACTGCACGCTAATTGTGGACTGAGAGAGGCTCTTATAAATATCTAAAGGGTAGATGTCAAGACAATGGGGCCAGATTCTTTTCAGTGATGCCCAGTGATAGGACAAGGGGCAATGGGCACAAACTAGAACACGGGAAGTTCCATGAGAACATGAGGAACAACTTCTTTAGTGTGAGGGTGACAGAACACTGGAACAGGCTTCCCAGAGAAATTTTGGGATCTCCTTCCTTTTCTGGAGGTATTCAAAAACTGCTTGGGCATGTTCCTGTATAACCCACTCTACATGAACATGCTTTAGCAGGGAATTGGACTAGATGATCTCCAGAGCTCTCTTCAACCTCTATCATTCCGTGATTCCATGATTCTGTATTTCAAAATCAGAATAAAAGTGACTTTTTTTTTCCCCTCAATAGAGCAATGTAAACAGTGTTGTATCTCACCCACTCACAGTACAGGACCCAGAAGGGTAGAGATGAAGTTAATGGAGTTTCAGTAAATCCTTGGAGATTAACCTCTGGAGTTCACTAGGTGAATTTCTAAAATTATATTATTATCAGGACTTTAGAGGTGAAAACACAGTGCATTTAGATACCGTACAATAGTTTTAAATATTTTATTTTATATCAATAGAGTACCAAAATGGGAACAGGAGGGAAAAAAAGTACCATTGATAATACCTTATGTTTCAATCTGAGAAACATCAAGTCTGGTTTCTTGAAAATTCTACAATGTATTTATTTATGAAAGTGTTTTCTGACAGCAATGGCTAATCTGAATCTGAGTTTGGATGTGACTGATAGTTTCATAATTTGCATGAAGCCATGGTGATGTTTAGTCAATGTAAAGTTTTTTGGGGTTTTGTCCTCTGGGAATTACAAATCTCCATTGGAGGTTTATAAGAATGGTACCAATAGGAAAAGCTCAAGTATAAAAAGGAAATATCAAAAAAAGATCATATATGTGGTTTGATGTAGAGGTGAGAGATGTAATAAAAGAGTTCAGTAACAAACACTAGCAGTGTTGCATCCAGCATCATTAGCAGTTACAGGAACTGAAAGGCACAAATTAATTAGGTATTGAGTTCCTCCAATTTCTACTAAGGAAAATAATTGATTTTTGCTATGTTCCTTACTGAAAATAACTTTGTAGAGAAGATAATAAAGGGCTACTTGTTTTTGCATTCTTTCTGCTCCCGCTATCATGAGCAAGTTTAGCCAAATATAATAAGTCTGGGATATGTTTGCCTACAATGGTATCCAGGGTTGTGCTGATTGAAGAGCAGCTAATACTTTGGATGAGGTGCAGTGGGAATGTTGCACCCTGAGTCTAGGCAAGTAGAGAAGGGAAGAGGCAGACACTGCAGCACAGCTGAGCATCAGTGACAGAGCTTGCTGGAGGAGAAAATTAAACACCAGTCTGGGAACAAGAATATAATTTTAAGACCCTGTTCTACTGAGTCTAACTTACTGCCTCTAGCATAGATCTGTGCACAACAGGCACAGCATTCATTCTGTGGGGTTTTTTAAGGATAGACTTGCAGTTTTGAAATTAAGATATTAAAATCTGGTTTTGTGTCTTCGGTGAATAGGGAAAGTATGCTTTTGCACTGAACTAGCTATTCCACATGAAATGTTACAAAGGACAATGAAGAGTAGAGAGATTAGATTATACTCTGTCACTGCTGTCTACATGCTATGAGGAGGTAACTATTTAGTATTGGGTTACAGCTTTAAGAAAGGTAGGGAGAATTAAGGAAAATTACACAAAAAGGTGGGGGGGAGGGTGAGTACAGAGGATTTCATATAGTAGGTGGTGTTCTTGAGATTAAATTAGATGTGAACTTTCAGATATTTTCAAAATAAAGTTGACACTAACTTTCCAAAAGAATGCACATATGAGGTTTGAATTTAAAGATTTTTTTTTTCAGTCCTCCAAATCTGCCATTCCACTTCTAATGAGCATACTGAATCGCATCATTTTCTGTACATTTTTCTTGAGATCTTAATTCTAGAATAAGTACCTTAGCCTCATATAAAATGTGTATCTTATGCTGGGCTAGAATCTGATGCTCTGCTTAGTGCATTTAGTTCACTGAGGAACACAAAGAAACCCTCAAAAAATTATAAGATGTTAGAATACTACTCAAGACCAGACCCTCGCCCTGCCTTTCTTAAAAGTCCAACAAGACTCATATGAAACATTATTCTCAAGTCAAGTTTGTTAGCCAGATAATTAAAAGATTGAAAACATAGTTTCTATAGATCTGAGCACACCAGGGGCAGCTCAGTTCCCAATATTTTTCTCAGCCGCTTCCAATACATGAGCTTTAATGACTGAATCAATGTGTTGCAGGAAAGACATCGAGATTTTTAAATATTGCTGTATCGCTGTATCATACTTAATTTGCAAAGCTTTTCCTTTCCTGTCAGCACAGTTAAGATGACATTGTGCAGTGATTTAGTCAAGAACAAAATCTTTTCAAGCTTTTTCTCATGGTTTTTTTTTTTTTTTTTATGTAAGGAATAATAGAAGTTCACTTGTAATTTTTTATATATAAATACAGCTACTTCATATTATGTAGAAATATCTGATAATAGCCCTGGTACTTGAATTTCTTCTATTTTTACAAAAGAAAACATCTATAATTAAGCTTATGCCATAAAGAATTTTCTTATTGAATTTTCTTTTTGACATGATTGATTTCTGTATTCACTCTAGGAAATGGAAACCAGTAAGTATAATCTGACATAAAAGATATATTTGAGCTCTACAGTAATGTCATTTACTACAATAAGGGCTAAACTAGAATACAAATTGACACCAGCTTCTTCTGCCTATGCAAATGCATTTTCTCCTCAGGGTCATAGCTGCATCCTGTTTGAGGAGGTCAAATAAACACAGCCAGTGATTCATCTGTCACAGCAAATGGGGTGGATGGGAGGGAATTTGTACATCATTAGGGTACCTGGCACAGAAATTTGGCCTGGAAAGCATCAGCATATAATGTGTCAGCAAAGGTAATGCCTCCCTCTGCTCTTTCACATGGAATAAACATGAGAATAACCTGCAGGTGAGTGGATTTCTGTGCCAATCTGAAACAAGCATTGGCTCTGCTCCTGTTGTTATTATTCACTGCACCAGATGACCAGTGAAACTGATGTTGTTGTTCATCTGTGTTGAGAAGCAGTCCTGCTGTGTGTCAGTTGCACTATAGGTCATAAAACTGCAAAGTGATGGTTGTTCTGTTCCAAGGGAATTTTTACCTACTGTGTAATTTCATAAAACAATAAACACAAATCTCCTGCATTCATCCTGTAGCATAGTTAATTTGCAGAGCATCAGGTGAAAAATCACTTCAAGTTGCTCACCTAATAATAATAACGGTCAGACAGAATCGATAATAAATCAGACTTAGACACTGTAAGACATTCTATCTAGATTATTTATTTTTTCATTACAGGGCTTGATTTTGCAATTTATTATTCCTTTTACCATTTAAACTCTACTGATAGCCACGTTTTGCTCAGTTAAAGCCACAACTCACCAGAAGAGGCACATCCCTGCCCCAGTGATCTCATACCAGCTAACAGGACCCAGTCCTTGCTTTGTTCAGTGGAAAATCTTGCACAGGGATGGCAGCTCCAGGCATCTTTCTCCAGCCTGTTCCCACAAGTATCTGTCACAGGGATGACACACGGATGCAGAGGTCTAAAGAAGCAGTTGCTGTGCTGCATGTGAGGGCAGCAAGGCTGCCTCTGATGGGGCAAGAGTATGGCTCTGAAGGTCTTTTCTGTAGTAAACACCTGCTGTCAGCATTCAAAGAGGTATTTTTCAGCTGTGGAAATCACAGTTTGGCGTGTAAGCAAAATGCTGGTCATTTCTATATTTCTGAATTCGTTAAATGCAGAATAAAATGTTAACGTGTAACATCTTACTGTTGGAAAAGATGAAAAGAAGCTGTTTTCAAATTTACCAAATGACATGAGTTCTGCAATTAGAAGTAAAGGAACTTCAAAGTCTACCAAAAATGCTACAATAAGTGTCATAATGCCTCCAGGGAAGCAAAGCAATAAAACTGTCACAAGATGTGGATGTTGCTTTGCTTTCCGTTTTGTTTCTGTTCTGAGCAGTTGTCCATACAGCAAATACGAACATATATAGTTATGGTTTGCCTCAAACTCAGATGTTGTGGAGACCTTCCCTGTCTCTTCCTCTGCCTTCTACTATGGGAAATAAAATGAGCAGAGCTGCTTGAACTAACAGCCTGAGATTTAGAAAGAAAGCTAGGACAGACTCGGACATAATCTCCGAGATGCCTTTAGAGATTCAGTCCCCCAACCCTGACCTGAAAATATTCAAAATCACTGATTTTCTGAAGCTCATCTGCTTTTTCCTGCTTTCCTGTGCAGGTGGAGTGAATGGAAATAATTGAGCTGTGAGGAAAAGCTTTCTTTTGGTGCACCAAGGGGTTTCTAATAAGAACATTAGCACACTTATTAAAATGTCTTGTTTGTTCATGCCCTGAGTTTTAGACCGGAGTATGGCATTTTCATTTTTTTAAAAGAAATCTAAATAAAAAGCTAATAGCCAATTTCTGAGCATGGCTGGCTAGATGGGAATTCACAAACATTAATACATTCTCATTAGGGAAATTTTATCATGCTCCAGTCAACAGAGAAGTTGTTTGGCCTCAGATAACAGTCAGTTAAAAAGCAGAACTACGTCCAGTGGCTGAGGTAGCTGTTTCCCATTTCACTGCCTGTAGTTTCTGCCAAGAAACCTGCCTTTGCCAATCCTGGGCTAACCACCAAAACCAAGGATCAGCAAATGAGCCACCATATCATATCCACTTTCCTGCCATTGTCTCAGAAATGACCAGCAGTCCCCTAGCCCCACTGGCTGCTGGCTGTCAGGCATCCCAAGATTGTTGTAACCTTCACTTGGTCAATCTGGAGCCTGCTTCAGATCTGTTCTTTGGGAAAGAGAAGACTGAAGAACTCTTTTTCATGTCTTCCTTCTCATCCTCATGTCGCACTGCTGCATGCAGTGGGATCCTGCCTTAGGATGCCACCCTTGTGCAGACCAACGTATGAAGAACAGATTGCCGTGTTCTTTCTTGGAGCTTGCAGCAAAACTGCTTTTTACAACCTTTCTCTTTGCAGATGAATTGTATGACTGGAATGTCTCCATAGCCACCACATGAGGAAAACTGAGTTAAAACTCACTGCCAGCGGATGGGTCTGCTGCTTATTAATGGGTTTCCACAAGGACTCAACATGTAATGCTGAACTCCAAAAGTCCATGGCACTGTGACCTGGATGATACATTGCAGCCTTGCAGCACACAGGAGCTGATAATTGGGTACACCCTCCCCATAAGGATGACAGCTGCAAAGATCCAAACCCTGAAGTCATAGCAGCTTTTCCATATTTAGCAGAGACAATGTAAACCTTGAGCCAAAGCCCTCAACATCTATTTTATTTTGAACAGAAGGCTAAAATGTGAACGGTGAAATGTTCCAGATTCAGCAAACATAAATACAGGGATGACATGAACAATAAAATTAACAGCAGGATGTGATATGAGTTCTGCTACCTTGTAAAATAACAACAAAACTCCTCCATATCTGCATAGAATTCTAATTAAACCATCCAGAAAAGAAACAACAAAGGTAGTCTGGGTTGTCTGAGTCACAGAAAGACATCTTGGTACTTGAATTCCTCTTTCCAGCTGGACTTTCATCAGCTGGTTGCTTCTGGGAGCTTTGGGATGCTCTCCTTGATGGAGGGAGGACAGCAGCTGCACTCAGTGGTTGAGGTACATGTACACAACTTGAGGTCTCCCTTCCCCAAGACTCCTATAAAACTGTCCATGCAGTGATCCCTCCACCCACCTCTGCTATAGCCTGGCTCAAGAGGAAAGGTCCTGTCATCTCTTTAGGAAGTTACTGAACTATCTGTTGAAATTTAAGTTTGCAATTAGTTTCTGCATAGACTGGAAACGGATAGTTTGGTGCACAATAGCTTTCTGCTTTACATGGACTCTAACCACTTCCATAATTAAAATAAGTACATAGCTATTTTTACTGTAGATGTTGAAAATCTGAAAAGTAAAAATATAATAATAGTGAACCTAATGCACTTCATAAATTTGGAAATATATCCTTTCATGACAAAGTGCAAAGACTATTGGAAATACTGAGCAATACTGTTCAGATACAGCTGAACAGCATTTTAAATTACATTATTTACAGGAAGTTTTTCCCTTAGCATCAAGAAAAGAAATGTAAACCCATCAAGGAAACCATAAATATTTTGGGTTTGCAGTTGGTAAATCATGACAGAAATGAAATATTATAAGTTTCTCATGTTGAATGATTTATTTTGTTTGGGACAAAATAATATTTCCCAAGCTGTTTATGCGAGGCAGTTCCTTTGGAAAGTCACTGAGAGAGGAAAGGTTATGTTACCTTTCACTTGCTCCGTAGTTTGATGAGGAATTTGTTAAAAATAGTCCTCCCTCTCTCTAGTGGCATATATTCAGCATTGCAGTATTAAAACAAAAAAGGAAGGGGGAAAAAGTTCTGCAAACTGTTGAGTGAAGAATTTCCAGAGATAATCACAGATACCTGAAGAAAACCCTTTCAGATGCTTATTACCTTTTTGTATGGGGCTTGCAATGCTTCTGTGAACTGTGCATTTCTGTGTAACACTTCATTTAATATGTTTTAAGTGCCTCAGCTGCTATTATTCAGCAGGCTCCATTTACCCCAGCAGAGCTAAGCCAGTTTACATCAACCAAGGATCTGGCACATAATTCTCAGTGTTGTTTAAGAAATACATAAACCTTTTCTGTGGGGTTAGAAGAAGCAGAAAACTACCCTAAGGATGTAACACTACATCTTTTCACTGGCAAACCGGTACATAAGTATTTAAATAACCGTTAGCATAAAACAGTAATCAAAAGAAGAAATAAACCCAAAAACCCACAAACAAAAAATCCACAGATATACAGGCACAGATATGCACAGAGATTTAAAAAAAAAAAAAAAAACCCAACCTGAAAGATAAAATATATAAAACCTAAGCATGCAGAAACATGGATGAAACATCCCTCCCCAAAAATGTCAGGTAATAGTGACTTTATCCTATGACTCTAGGAGTATGATGGACATTGAGATGTGTACAGCAAATGCTTCAGGTGTAAGGAGTCTGTGCCTTTCCCACTCCCAGCTTTTGTAACTGGGGAACTAACCCCTATCATTTGAAACCTGGAGTTTTATGGCAGCTCTCTTTCTTGTTTCTATTGTTGTGCTGTAAAAACTAGTAAAGTAAAAAAAAAAAAAAAAATGCTGATGTTGGTGATGATAGCTTGTTAAAAAAAAAAAAAAGAAGCACATTAACATTTCAAACACATTTAACAAAGGGAAAACAAAGCCACACAAGTCTCTGGGTAAATCCACAGCTGGTGTTAAGCAGCTGAGTGTCACTAAGGTGCATGACGTCTTCTTCTAGTTCAAAGAGAAATTAATTCAGTGAGGCTCTGTAGTTTTATGTCATGTAGGTCAGAGTGGATGAGCACTGTGGTAGCCTGTGGTTTTATAGAGACTGTTGGAACTGGCCAAGCTTATGTCCTTTCTTTAAGTAGCATTGTGTATTCCCACCACTGAAATAGAATCCTAGGCTAAAGAGACTATTGATCCCACTCAGCAAGATATTCCTTGTATTTTTTATAATCTTTTCTATAAATGTTCCAGAAGTTCCAGTGTATTCTTATGTTATGAAATATTTATCAATCTGCTTACCTAGAGTGCATGCTTGCTCTTGTATTCCACATTACCTTTGCCTATATTTATTTGTTCTGTTCTTCAGTTATGTTATAAGTTCCCCAAGGAAGGTCACGCTTCCTGCAGTGTAGCTTTGAGAAATAAAAAAAAGAGAGTAATAAAGATAATGCATTCTCCAGGGCTACTTATTTTACTTCCAGTGTTGCAGAATTCTTTAATTATGAGTCAAGGAAATCACTGGTAAAATTTCTGTGTCAAGAGAGTAACCACAGAGAGCATGACCATCACAGATTGCTAGGGGATGGTTTGGCAGATTGATGCCTGTAGCTCCAACAGGACGGGGCCCGAAAATTCACTTTCCTCTCTAGCAGGTAAAATTAGAATGTGCCTGCCTCTACTTGATGGAAAACATGATCATCAACATGTTTTGTCTACATAGAAATCAATATGGCTTTAAAGTGATCCAAGCCTACTTGGCAGACAGTCTGTGTACAATAGCCAACTGGAGAAAACGCCAGCCTAGACCACTGACAGAAAACACCCAAAACACTGCAAGTGGATCTCTGTCAATGGCATAACTGGTTCTCATAGACCATTAACAGACAGTAAAGATGTGTAAAACAGAGAAGGAATGGAGTGGTTAATTAACAAAGTGGAAGTTATATTTAGAGCTCTGAGTAAGCCCTAGATATTCTAGACAATAGAAAAAGTGAAAATCATTGTTTTTTTTAAAAATGTAACACTCCTATAAAGACTTTCCTGCAAATATCTTAAAATCTGCCCTGCTTATATAGGCAGCATTCTGTCAGTCCCGTGCAGCTGTTACAACTTGCTCTGCAGGAGAACCGCCAAGCCCATAGCTGCCACTGAGAACCACCCCAGCAGAGCACTGTGCAGCCACAAAGCAACAAGTGGAAGCAGCTTGCATGTGTAGGAGATACAATTCTGCCAGGCAATGTAGAGCCCAAGAGGTAGGATGTAAAAACGGAGCTGATTAAGAGAATACTAGCTGCTGGGAAAGCAGGGGGCACAATTTCACTACTGTTACTATTGTAGTCTTGCTATACTGGGACATAACGCATCCATAAGCACAGTTGTTTCCTGCACATCTGTGCTGTACAGGCAATACAATAGCCACAATTTGCCAGTCTTTTGCTTAGACGTGACTTGTAAACTCTAATGGTTATCTCAGATTAGTTTTTTGGGTTGGGATCCTCCTCATTAAGCATGCTGAGTTACAGAAGCTGCAAAGTCTCTACAGACAAAGCTCCAGAAGATTAGTATCATAGAATGGTCAGGTTGGAAGAGACCTACCAGATCATCAAGTCCAACCATTCCTATCAAACACTAAAACATGCCCCTTAGCACCTCATCCATCTGTCCCTTAAACACCTCCAGGGAAGGTGAATCAACCACCTCCCCGGGCAGCCTGTTCCAGTGCCCAATGAACCTTTCTGAGAAAAACTTTTTCCTAATATCCAGCCTAAATCTCCCCTGGCAGAACTTGAGGCCATTTCCTCTTGTGAGAAGTTATCCTCCCATTTCCTGCCCTCCTCCCACCATAGGTTGCAAGCCTGGTAGACAAGTCAGCAGAAGGCTTCACCAGTCCAGCATAACAGCTCAGAAAACCAATGACATTTGGGGTGAGAAATCAGTTAATGAAGAGGGGCAATTGGCACACCAGTACACATCTGATGCAGCAGGAAGGCAGGAACCTCTAGCGAGGACAGTCTGGGTGATGACCCTGCAAACCACTCCAGCCTAGTCTGCCCTAGTTCACCTGTCAGAATCTCAAACACCATTTGCTTTCTGCAGTGTCTAATATCTGCTGAACCAAGAAATCTATTTGCAGTAGAGATCTCTGAGCCAGAATTTCCCCTGAGGTTTTAAAAACTGATAATCCAATATTAGATGGGATAACATTAAATTAAGGAAACACAATCTCATGCTTCAGGGCATGTGCCAACTCAAAGCCAGAAGAGGTAGGTAGGAAGCAAGCTGAGCTGTGAGCAGGTTAAGTCATAAATATTGCATACCTTCTGAATCATCCAGTACTGGGTGTTGTCTGAGACAGAAGACTGGATGAAAGCGATTAGGTGTAGTCTGCCAGCTACTTTTCTCATTGTTTTTTGACTGATCTTATGATGTTAGACTAGATCTTTTTGCTGTTTTTTGACTTCATACAGGTCATGTAGAATCATGTAAACAATTGCATTATACTCTGATAAAAATGTAACATAGGAAATAATCTGGCAAGAAGTTTCAAGAAAGAGCCACATAGTGATGTGCTGACAAAGTATTTGAGTGTTCCCATACTATATATATTTGGCATTTACAGCTACTGTGATGCTGATCCCTATTCCTAGATAATTACAAAACGCTCAAAAAAGTGCTGTATAAATTAATTTTGTTCATGAATGTGTGTAAAAGTAGCATGAAGGAAGATGAACAAATGACTTCAAATAAGTATGAATGAAGGTCCTTTTATGTCCAGTTTCCCAGTTATTTGAAAGAGCTTTATCACGCAATACAGCACTGGATTCCTCCTGCATTTTCTGCTGTAATAATGCACATGAGCTGTGTGCATATACATATGTATTTTATTCAGGTAATATTCCTTGGAAGTAATGTGGGGTTTGCCCCTTGGTGATACAACATATTAATAGGAGCTAAAAGGCCATCTAGCACATATTATCTGTCTTGATTTCTATGGAACACTCACTTCAGACAAAATTAGGAGAATCAATTTCTTTTTCCCTAGAGTAGCTTCTAAAATTATAGGATTTTTTCCACAATCTGTACTTTGTCTGTCAACCTCTATTTCTGTTCTCCTAATAAATGAAGAGATAAGTAAAAACTCAAATGGGTCTGGGCTATACTGCTTTTCTACAAATATGGCAGTAAAGTAGCTAGTCACCTGAGTAAGTGTCTAAAAACTGTGACATTACCCACATACCACAGAAACAGATCTCTTCAAAAGCATATAAGGACCTACATTACATTTCACAGATTTAGCTGGAGGAAACCCACAACTATATTCTAAATCAGTTCAAGACTCATATAACTGTGTTAAAAAAACACTGGACCTAAATTTAGTCCCTAGTTTCAAACTCAACATCATGCTTAGATAGATGTGAAACTTCCAGATGGAAACCACTCACTTCTGCTGTGCCTGCAGCAAACACACAGTTGGTGTGCACCTGTGTAAATTTACCCTCTGTCTGAACTTTTATGAAATTACTGCTCTAAGATTACTTGTGATGATAGGAGTACAGATGTTAATTTTGCCTTGCAAGTGCAACCAGTCACTCAGAAAGAAAGGAAGAAGAGAAAGGAAGAAAAGGAAGTAAGAAAAGAAAGGAAGAAAAGGAAGAAAAGCAAGGGAAGGGAAAGGAAGGGAAAGGAGAGGAGGAAGGAAGGAAGGAAGGAAGGAAGGAAGGAAGGAAGGAAGGAAGGAAGGAAGGAAGGAAGGAAGGAAGGAAGGAAGGAAGGAAGGAAGGAAGGAAGGAAGGAAGGAAGGAAGGAAGGAAGAAAGGAAGGAAGGAAGGAAGGAAGGAAGGAAGGAAGGAAGGAAGGAAGGAAGGAAGGAAGGAAGGAAGGAAGGAAGGAAGGGTAATAAGGTCATAATTCTGAATCACTCCCTGCAGACAACTGTTTTCCACTTAGAGGATCTCTATCCACCAGCAGTTGATCTGGCATTTACCACATAACTTTCTGGTAGAAACTGCATTGGGTGCAAAGGGTCAGCTGGAAGTGTCACCACCAGAGGAAGAAAGGGAACTGCCAGTAGTCAAGCTGTGACAAAGTAACAAGCTGTTTCTATCCCAGCATCAACATATGCTTCAGGAAGGTCTTCCTATCTCCCCTCTTCTTCCCCCTTTTATCTCACTTTTTTTGTGTTAAACAACTAATAACTGTTTATGTGGTCACTCTTGAGAAACAGAGTAATGTGTACAGGAACTGAGAGAAGGAACACCAAGCCTTTAATTAAAAGCTATAATAAATCAATTACCAAGTCATATATTCAAGTGAGTTTGTACTAGGCACTCAAATTTAAAAACTAGTCAAGCTTCTTTTTATTTTTTTTCAAAAGTGTTATTCAACTAAGTGAAAAATTTTAAATGAAAAAAAAAGGTAAATCCAAATAGGTGCCTCAGGCACTATTTTTTTCCCCCATATCCAAAATTTTTTCCCAGCCTATCCAAAAGAGTCAGTCCAGTTTCTACTAAACTTCATAACTTTAATAAGCAATCTTCCTTTAGAATATATATACACAAGAGCAAGAAGAGGAATTTAAGACTACTTCATAATATAATAGCTGAAATACTGCCATCCACAGTCTTCCTTGACACCAAAGGTTACATTTATGAAAGATTTTACTCTCACTCTCCTTAACCTGATCCACATTTCTCATTTCTGCTTTGAGAGACTTGGAGAAAATGAATTTCAAGAAACACCTAACATCTAAGTTAAGGTTAGATGATTTTTATCTCCAAATAGAAAGTGTTAACTAATAAAATCCTGTTCTTACACCTCTCAAGAATTGTGTTCCATTATTCATTTGTAAAAGAAAAATACATTGAATTACTTGATGACCACATGAAAAAAAACCTGCTTTGTCCAGTGGCAAAATTACTGTCTCCTGGAGACTGAATTCAGTGAAGTAGTTTTTCCCTTTCAAGGTAATCTTGAATTTCTACCATATTGTCAAAAAAATTATAACATCCATAACTAAAAATATCCAATAAAATTTGTAAATTAAATGAAAATTATTCAGTTTAATGTTTAGGCTGGCTTTGACCTTTCAAAGGTACTTCCTATGTTTGGCTGCCCTTTAAGGTAAATTATTTAAAATTTTAAATTGAGGACATTTTGAACCAAAAAAAGTAGAATTCATTATTTGGACAATTCTGAAACAGATATCACATTAAATGTCCAATTCACTCATTCATTCAATTCCTTGCTTTGCTTTGAAAAGTTGGAAGTGAGTCAACAAACTTTTTCATTGAAAAGTCCCTGTATTGAAAGGCCCAGGATGAGGTAATTAATGTATGAACAACAATGAATTTCCAGTTCAAATATTGACCTGCTCATAGTTGTTGAGGAACACTGAAATGCAAAACTTAAGTTTTGCATACCTGACTACATGAAAATCATAATGTTGGGTCATCACCCCAGTACTGAAAAAAATTCCCAATGCATAGAAATTTTCTAATTCCTCTGTCTTGTCTCCCACTATGACTCTATTTTATGATCCCATTACAAAATGATTTAAAATGCTGTAGACCTTTATTTATTTCTCTAATACCTGTTGAAACTTATGTCTTCACATTACTATTACTAACATCTTCTTCCATTGTTCCCATAATAAGTTAAATCTAATCTCTCTTCAAATACTATCTTCTGCTTACTTAGACATCAGCCCCTTGGGCAGTGGGTCTGTTCATATGGCAGAAATAATTTACAAATACATTAAAAATCCTTGGCACGTTCAAGGTTTCAGCCTAAAAATAAGGAGTAACTACATAGTATAAGTAGGTTGCAGAGTACCCAGTAAAATGAAGTAGTTGTCCTTAGGGAAGCATCTGCGACTTCAACAGTGCATAATGAGACAGTGACCTCAAAGAGCAAAAAGTAAATTCCAGCACTTCAGAAAGTAGGATTAGTGTCTTTGGTAAACTTGACTTCTTTTACTGTGTGAGCTTCATTCAAATGCTCAAAATGGAACTTACCTAACTTCATCCTGGGTTTGTATCTATCAAAGTCCAAACTCCTTCTGACAAACAGTCCAGGAATAAGTGAGAACAGTGTTTATTTCTATATGTATGATATTTTTAGCAGTCTTCAGGATGTCTGTTCTTATTCTTATAGTAATCTTTCCCCCATTTAACCACCCAACATTTCCTTTGTTTCTTTTGCTCCTTCCACAAAATTAGAGCTCAGAGTTTGGCTCACGAAAAGCAATTTGGTAGCTGATTCCCATCAGAGTAGTATTTAACCTGTTGATTTCAGCCGAGGCATCTGGCCTTTATTGTCACAGATAGCAGAGATAATTAATTATGTGCATTAGCATTTTCTACAGTTTGAACTGACTACTGTTCAGGATTGAAAGGATGTTCTCCAACATAGCAGGGCATTTCTGAACACTTAGAAACATTTTATTCCTTCTGCTTCCAACAGTCAACAATTTGAAGTGCCCGTGCGCAATTAATAGCGTCAGAAACAGGGGAAGACATATGGTTGATTTTTTTTCTTCCTGTGGAAATCAAAGCTTTAATATTTCATTTCAAAAAGAAGATGCCAGACCAAAGGAATGCCCTCTGCTTGTTGCCTTGATAGTCAGAAGACATGAATATTATTGATGTGCAAACACAAAGAGCTGGAGGCTTATAATTCTGTTTCTGTGTGATTAAAAACCTGCAGGAGGTACTTAGTGCCAATAGGCACAGGATGTTTATGCTGCAAGGGAATAGAAATGATGACTGACCTTTCCTGGAGTCATAAATGAGCATGCAAAAACTTTAGGGCTCAGTTTCCCTGCAAGTGTCGCTTCTGTCCTCGCGCCCCATATGACTCCATCCTTTTACATCTCTTCCTTCATATTACTGTCCCATAGTCAGTGTATGCATTTTGTCCACTGAAATTTCTAAACTGCCACGAGAAACGTTACGTTTTCTTTCTACCAATAGTCCTCCTGATGAAGAGGATGTTCTTCCTCTGCTTCTGCCTCTCCTTTCTCTCAGGTATCTGTTATATGCAATCTGTTATATGTTAGGGCAAGCTCAGGCCTACTGTCCCTTTCCCTCCTCCCAGAAGGTTCATGAACATGAAAAGAGTCACAAAAGTGGAAGCCTTGGATATCTGCATTTAACTTGAGTGAAATTTTCTCTCACTCTTCAGCCCAGCCACAGAGGTAGCCCTGCTGGCTTTTAGCAGAGCACTGGCTATGACCATTCAGATGGCTCCTGAGCTGGTAGAAGCAGCCTGTTATAGTCTGAGACTATCCCACATACCTCTGGGTCTTCAGTCACATATTATCACAAGAAGTTGTTACCACAAGACTAGAATGACAGAAACCTGATATTAATAATCTGGCTGCCATTTACAACATATAAATATACCTGTATATATCTATCTGCTTTCTGAGATTATGAAAAATAGACTATCACACATTCTCTGCAGAAGATATTCAGCAAGTATAATTTGATTAGATAGGGGTGCTCTGATATAGATGTGATAATAAGATACAAACCCAGTGTCTCTTTAGTTTTCCCTTTGTCACTGTTTTCATTTGTCCTTGCCCCTTTTGCTCTTCACAAATTGCACAAAACTGTAATAGTAATGCCGATTGATGAAGTATTTCAAGGATTAACGGTGCTGAGAACTGCCCTCATTTAATAAAGAGACAGGTCAAGATATGTCAGCAATGATACAGCACTGTAATTGTGCCACAGACACCTTTAAACTCCCATGGCTTTAGTCTGCATTATGCTCTAACCTTAGAAATGTAGTGCAATGACTTTAGAGTCAACCAGTCTCTACTTCATATAATCCCATTGCTCAATGCATGAACAACTGTATCAAATCAGAAATCATTTTATAGTTGCTCTGTTGGAGTAATTTATCCTTTCTCTTAGATAAATACGTTAAAACATCCATAAAACTATTCTTGTTTCTATGCCCTTAACCATATCTCTTTTTTTACCCTTTTTTGATGTTCTTGCTGTGCTAAGGTTGACATCAAAAACCTTCCACTTGTGAAACCAAATTTGAAGTGCTCCATAGGCTATCTTGATAAAGCTGCTGGGTCACTCTTTTGGTCATTTTACCTGTTCCAAGAAGTGAAAGCCTCATAAATCTTTGGTGACATAATCATCATCTTGCAGCATGTGATGGCCATGGGCTGGACCTCACTTAATTGTCTTTGCACTTCACCATTCATAATTGTGGAGGAAGATAACAGATTTATTTAAAAATATAAAGGAAAGAATCCCAAATTAACTATTAAATTCCATTCCTGCTGGACTGCCAAGGTAGGAACATTCCCCAAGATGAATAGCAGAAGACAGTGTAACAAATTAATACAAATGAAGTCATTCCTGAGTGACTCCATCTGCTCTGGAAATGAGGCTCGGACTTTCCAAAATGTGGCCATGATCCAGATAATTAGGCCTGACTCCAAATGAAGCCACACAGGTAACTTATAGCTTCATTAACTCTCTTTGAGAAGGCAGACATCCAAAAACTAACCTTAATAGACCAGCATACGATCCATTGACAATCTGTTTGATATTAAAAAATGAACTTTGTTTTTACTACGTTACATGAGTATTAGGCCAATAACATATGCAGAGCAAAATGTTAGAGATTGGACATGTTCTTGTATCTGGCTTTACATGCTAGTCACTGTATCTGGAGAACAGGGATATTAATTTTTTGTTTACAGAGTTTAATCAAAAACATTAATAATCTGCAAAACCTAAGCAAGGTACATAAGGTGTCTGCAAGTGTCTTTCCTCTGTAATCAACAGGAAGATTATTAGGTAATAACAAACGTTATTCATCTTCATAATGGCTAAATGACAGACTGCTTAAAAATAACAAATGACTACTCTTCATCAACTATTACAGGGTGAATATGACCTTCACGTACTTTAAGCAAACAAGTCCTCTTTTCAAAGACTTCCCTAGTTCTTTAATTGATAATGATGAGATGCTTTATCTTTGCTGAGAAGAAAAAAAGATCCAGTTGTACCATTTATTTTAGGCCTTGAGGCATTTTATATAGTCCTCGCTGTCAGAAAAGATGCTGAGATATAATACTAATTTTTCATCAATAATAAATTCATACATGATTAAAGTGGTTAGTGAGGTGCATAATGAACTCCTGTGAAATGTTTCCCCTTAATGTTTATCAGTGTCCTGTGTGATTTTTTTCATTTGACGTGGTACTGCTTTAATGCAACAGAACTGGAGAAAATTAAGAAGTTATCTAGTACACCTATCCATCCCAAGACAAGAACAGCAATGCCTCAGCCTTTCCTGGCAGAATTCTGTCTTAATGCTTCTTGAAAACCTCCAGTGTTGACAATTCCTCCCCCAGAAATATCTGTTCCAATACTTGCTGCTAGAAATATTTTCATAACACCTAACTTGAATCTCCCTTGTTGCTATTTTAGCCCAAGCGTCTTGCAGATTAAGCCCTGGAATTTCTAGACTGACATTTTTCTATACATTTTATCTTACATTCTAACCAAGTTTCTTTGAGCCTGAAAAGTGTAAAGCATGTGCAACAGGTTATGTACATCGGTAGTTAAGACTGATTATGATGGAAGCCCAAAATACTGCCACCTAGTATAGTAAAAAATTGTTCTTCATAGCTGAATTTTCATACAAAGACTTCTTGGATGTTTAGATAGTTTTGTCAATTTAGACTACTCTGATCCCTGCAAATGATGATTTACAGAGGTTCTGGCTTTTTTCAAATAGAGTTAGTCAAAAAAGTATCTGTGCCTCCTGCGAAAGTAAATGCTCAGTGCTTACACCTTCTAGTATGGTGAATTAGGGCACTCTTTTTTGAGCACTGCCCAGAGATAAAGCAAAAAAACAGAGTAACTAACATGCTTGCTTCTGCAATTTGAAAATTCTTGCTGCATTTGCCAAGTCACAGACATATTTTATTCATTTGCCTTACAATTTACACCCACAGGATGTGAGATGGGGTGGAATTCACAGCTTTCTCCTACCTCTTTTTTCTCTCACAGTGCGATCGGAGTTGCAAACAAAATGTCATTTGCCAGATACACTCAAAGCAGAGAAAAAATGGTATTAGCACTGGTGGAGATAATTTTACCTATGTTCAACAATCACTTGGAGTGAAGAGTATTGTGCATGGGAAAGAACCCTTTAATCATGCTCCATAAAAAGCAATCCAATATTGAAATGAGTAATATTGGCTTTGCTTAGTCTCTTTTAATTATGGCAGAGTGTAATGCTCTGTGCTAAAATTTTTGTTGTTCATTTTAAAGGAAAACAGTGATCTGGATCATTCCACATCAGTATGTTTTTTCTCTAGCATCTGGTTTTTCCTGCAAATCAGTATGTAATTATTTGTCACTGACTTATCTTTATTCAGGCACAAAATGTAGGTATTGATTTTTCTTTTAACAGGTTTATTGAATTATCTCATTATTCAGCTAATAATTAAATAAATATTGTCATAAACTAAAGTTAATTTTATCTTTTTCATTTTCCTGGGCTATAAATGCACCAAAATGCAAACCTGTGTTAGAGATGTGCGCACACACACTCAAACAAAGAATGTTTCTTATAGATAAAAACATTATAAATTACTCTGATCATCTTCCCTTTTACCAAATACAAAAAAATTAGCTGAAGATTATTCATTAGATGTTATTAGCAAATTTCTGATTATCTGGTTGAAGTTACCTAGACATGGCAAAGGCAGGCAGATGGTTTGATGTAATCAGACATGGTCAAAAGCTAACTACTGTTTACTGCAAAAAGAACATAACAGTTGTGCCTTCAGCCTTAAAGAAATTATTTATTAAAGTTATCAGCATCACCTCCTATAATAACAGCACCTTCTTGCTTGTGCCAAATTTCAGAAAATCAGGAGACTGAGAACAATCAAGCTAAAAGGGAGTTTTTTTCTGAAAAGGTGTTCCCTTTCAGTCTTTCTTTTTCCTGCTCTCCTCCTTCTCAGGCATGTATGCAATCAAACTACTTTCTTACTTGTATCATGATTTTATGCCCATTTGTCTACTATGTGAAATTATAGAGTTTTCAGTGTTTTTTAATGTGAAAGCTCTGACTTTCTGGTTAGAATGGTGAATTACAATGGCAGATAATACTGAACAGAAGGCTGTTTTCCTAATCTTTCTCCACAGCAGAATGTCAGTCATTTGTTAAGCAAACTCATATGAACATAAAATTAATGCTAATCATCACCCTACATATTATTTATTGGATGCAAGATGACTAAAGGACAAAGACTGGAGCAATGGTAGTAACTACAGAGTCATAAGCTGAGGACTAGCACACCAGACTTCATTTACTGGTTTGTGCAGCAGGTGCCATACTTTGAAAAGCCAAAACAGAGGCAGGGGTTTGCATTCCTGGTAACCAACCAGAGGTATGGAGTGTGTCCCACGGTTGTCTCTAAGTCCAGCAAAACAAGGCTCTGTCTCAGAGTTGTTATTCAGTGAAAGTTACTGGCAGAGCAACCTAATATACTGTTGATTAGCAACAGGAGGCTAATACAAAGGTTAGAAAAGACAAATAATAGACTGCAATGCTATGGGTGGCTAAAACATGGGCAGTTCCTGGTCTGTGTAGATGAGCACTGGTGAGGTAGTTTCCCTGGGGCTCTTTTCAGCAGGATGCAGGCAAGTATAGGGACACTTGCATGACTGTGGCCACAGTCTAAGCAATGAAGCACCTGATGTGCCTGAGCTTGGAAGTGAAAAGGCAAGACAGCTTTGGGATGCGAGGGATTCTCCACTCCCCTCCCCAGCTCCTAAAGGAGGAGTTGAGAAGCACTGGAAGAGGAGTGAGTGGTGCACATCAATGCATAAACACAGCAGGCTGGAGCCAGAAAGAATGAACTCTGTCTCTTTCCCTCTGTGGCTTGAATTTACTCTGGTTTGTTCTGTTCTACACAGGGTAAGTAACACCATACTTGAGCTCTCAACAGACAAATAATTCTGCTCACTGATATTCCTGTCCTATTTTCTGCTCCAATATTTTCTAGTGCTCTGTAGCCAACTTGGGAGGGACTAATTTTCTCTCCAGAAAGGGCTACATTTTTGGTAAATGGTTTGTAATTTGAAATCAATGACGCACTAGGAAGTGAGGAAATGGCACTACCTAAATCAGTCAGCTATCAATATTATACTTGTTGCTCAATCCCATAATTTAAAAAGAAACTTTTCTGCAGACATCTACTTTTACTGTCCAGGTATTGTTTAAAACAAAAGATTGTATGAGGGATTGAGCTTTTCCAAGTTCAGCTGAGTACTCCAGCATTTTTTGTAAGGCTTACAGAGGCAGGCAGGGAAGTATTTCTTCCTTGATTTTAGGAGCTGGGATTCATTCATTTTTAATCAGAGAACAAGATCTTTCCATATTGTATGGATTCAAGTGATTTCTGTGGCTAGATGGCAAATCATATTTGGATCTAGCAAGAAAGAAGACATAGGTCCAAGTAGAACCAAATCACAAGAATCTGAGCAAAGTTTGATGAGTACCGTCTATATGAAAATCCATATGTATACTATCATAATACAAATTTCATCATTAATTGCAGTTCTTAACAGAAGAACTTGTATGCGAAACATGTCTGTGTATTGCTTATCTTCGGTCAGCATCTACAAAAGCCTCAGATTATATCCCCAGAGATACAAGACATTTTAAAAAAGGAAAAATGCACAAGTCCTTACTGATACCAGTGCACATGATATAAATCATAAGAGTCGGGATTATTTTATTAGCAGCCTTCCTAGAGCTAATCAGGCCAAGACAACCATATTACATAGAACCTATTTAAATGCAGATGTATTGAAAAATATATTATAAATGAGTGAAGAAGTATTACAACACATTTCCAATGTACCTTCTTTATTACCGTACGTCTTGAGGCAGATTTTTTTTAAATGGACATCTATTATGCACGCACAGTAAGGTGCAGCAGCAAATGTCTGGCTAAGATGTCTGATTTGTCAACACAGCTCTTGTTTGCATTCACAAATCAGATAGTTCTCTATTATCCTTATTTATGATGACAATTTAAGGGCCATTTAGAAAATGAGGCCCAGCTACAAGTTTTCTCTATGTGATCAAGCCTTAGAGTCTTTCCTATGTCTTTTCACAGACATGGGGTCAGTGCAAAGAGCAAAAATCTAATGATCTTTGGTAAAATCAGTTTCAAGATGTATGAGGAAAAGTAGAGGTTATTGTTATAATAGCCCATGCTGACTGGTAGTATAAGATATCCCACAAATATTCTACAGAGAACTCCAAGGTCATAGATCAGGACACTTCTGTCATCAAAACTCATACAAATCTTATTAATACTTTTGTTTTGAGGACATCTCTGCATCTTTGGTTTTGTTTCGCACTTCCACGTAACTGCTTGGTATACTGCCCAAGTAACTATGGAGGAAGGAAGGGTGGGTAGAGATGTCCCAGCAGGAGCTGTGGTCATGCTATGTGGGTGGGCAGCACAAGCAACCCGGGAGAGAGGTGCCTTACAGCACTTGCAGAAGATCTAGCAGCAGGGGCTGCAGTCACTGCCCAGGGGAGGAGAAGAAGAAGGGCCCAGAGGGAGGAAAGAAGGTTGGGCTTATGGGCACCATTTACTGGCACTCAATCGGGCCAGGGCTGTCTGGTGGCCTGGGGGCTGGAGCTGCTACTGAAACCCTGCAGTTCCGCCCTCACATCATCCCTGTGCAAGGACAGCATGAATCCTCTAAGCAGGGACAGTGAGGCTATGCTAGCCCAATGATCCACAGAACCCTGGAATGGTTTGTGTGGAAGGGACCTCAAACCCATCCATTTCCACCCAATGCCATGGGCAAGGACACCTCCCCCTGGATCAGGGTGTCCCAAGAACCATCCAACCTGACCTTGAACAGCTCCAGGGATGGGGTACTGCCACCACTTCTCCAGGCAACCTGGGCCAGGGCCTCCCCATCCTCACAGGAAAACATTTCTTCCTAAGATCTCACCTGAGTTTACTCTGTTTTCAGCTTGAAACTGTTCCACTCATCCTATCCCTGCCCCCCTCCAACATTCCTGGAGCCCCTTTCAGCAGCAAAAGCTGCTCTTAAGTCTCCCTGGGACCTTCTCTTCTCCAGGCTGAACAGCCCCAACTACTTCAGCCTGTCCTTGTACAGGAGGTGCCCCAGCCCTTGGGTCTTCCTCATGGCCTCCTCCAGACCCATCCCAATAGCTCCATGTCCTTCCTATGCTGAGGACTCCAGAACTGGACACAGATCTCCAGGTGGGGTTGCACAAGAGCAGAGCAGAGGAACGGAATCCCTTCCTTGATCCTGATGTTGAGTCCTGCCCAGCTCACCAGGGCCCCTCACCCCCTGATCTTTAGGGGCTGCTCCATATGCACCTCATGGGGCTGTGGTGCAGAGCTGCTCACCTGGGGAGACACGTCCTTCTACAGGGACACCCCAGGTTGACTGGGAGGTCTCTGTGCCATCCTTGGGGACAGGGTAAGGACTGGTCAAGGGAGATGCTTCAGCATCACAGGGTGAGGTGTGAGCTCTGATCAGGAGCTCTGAGCTCCTCTGCCTGACCCGGTACTGTCCTGGCGGGTGCTGAGGGCTGCACCGACCGTTACCATGCACGGTGCTGGGTGGGGTGCCAAAGTAAGGTCATGGAGGGTCCCCCCCATGACTTGGTAACGTGGCAAGGAGGATTGGGTGGCCCTGGAAGGGCATGAGAGATGTAGAAGTAGAGCATGAGGAGGAAGGGTGGAAGAGAGAAGGTCCCAGCACAGCAGCCCTGAACCTGCCCAATGCAGCAGGGTGAGAAATCATCAAACCATGGCGTGTCCTGAGTTGGAAGGACCCCTTCCAAAAAATAGTTACTGGCATGAAACTGAATCTTACTTTAGCTTAAATCACAAATATTCCACAGAAGGTATTTCCCACTTACACGGATGTGTATAAATTCACCCAGAAATCTTATGCCCATTCTATTACTTTCCAAGGACTCATTTTAACATTATTATGAACCTCACAGCAGTCAAAACTCTGCTTGTTTGGAGTTGGCTCTGTCTGACCTTGCCCTTGAGATGGGGAAATGCTGAAAACAGAGGTGATGGCAGAAAAAGACACCTCTATTCAACACAGACCACACTGAGCATAAGACATTATCATCTCCAAAGAATGGCAGTGCCTGGAAAAACACTGCTTAAAAAAAAACTTGCTCTCAGAGGGGTGTCCTGTCTACCTTTCAAAACAATTACTGAGATGAAACTGAACTCTACTTTAGCTTAAATCACAAATTTCAAAACCTTGCAGGGAAGTGGATTTGGGGGTGTTGTCTAAAGATTAAAAAAATACCTATTAATTGCCTAAAGAGGGGTTACACACTCTGCAAATAGTCTGTGCTCCAATCTCTATGATGCCTAGATATTTCCACACAACAAGCTAGGTCTGGAAGTAGCATTAGGCGAACCTGCTTAAGTCCTTGCTAGTCTAAAGATCTCTGTCCTCCATGGCAGCAGCATCACTATCCTTTCTTGTAACTCCTGTTTCTTCACTGTATACCTCTAAAGCCTCAAGCTAAAATTGTCCGAGGTTTAGCTGTAGTCAATTATCACTCTTTTTGCTTCTCATATTAACCTAGATAGTGAAGAGTTACCACAGAAAATCACCAAACGTTGGACAATGTTTTGGCAAATTAAAGAAAATTTCTTCCAGGAGGAAGACTAAATGCTCCGTTGTAACATCTGTATAAAACAACTTGCCTTTTTATTGTGGAAAGTAAACCTGGTGGTATTGAAATAATAAGTTACCATTTGTTTACTTTGATCCTGCAGCAGACCAGTAACTTTGTGAGTCCATATCCAAGCATTACACAAAAGCAACATCTCTGTTTTTGTGCTTTTTTTTGAATGAGACAGCAGCACTGATGTTGTTCTCCCTTCCTTTCTCTGGAACTGCACACAGTATTTTCTGATTTTGTGACCAGAATGTGACAGTTCTCTATGATCTTTCTCCCGCAAGCCTAGGATCCCTGCCCAACACATGGGAAATGCAGCACTAAAAGTACAGTACCAGTTCTGACCGTATCCAGCCTGTTCAGCCACATACACAGAACAGTAACTGTGGAAGAACACTCAGAGCTTTTTCAGGGGTACTGGCAAGAATTGGGAGGATGAATCTCTCTATATGTACATCACATCCCTCATCTTTCAAAACAGATCATGGGCAAATAGCTTCATCTGATCTCATCCTCTTAAACAGCCTTGATGAACACAGAGCTATGCACAGTTTAGAACTAGTCTTGTTTAACCTCCCTGTAAAACATCATCTTTTTTTTCCTGTAAGGTGACATACAAGACTCTAACTAAGATACACTAGTCAGACACATAGTCAGTGGAAGTTGTCAGTTCAAGTGAGGCAATGGCCTTTGAATTCTTGGAGCCAAAGGTCAGGTTTTGATGATGGCTGTGTAGCCCATTCTACCCAGGAATTAGAAGATGCCTGGTAGGATAGGACAGGTGGCAAAGGAGGATGTAAGAAGGAAGCCCATGAGTATGTAAAATTCCAGAGAAGCCAACAAGGCAGTAAGCAGGGTCAAAGGTATGTGTATATGCAACTAATGGATGTAACATTTTACTCATCTCTGCTAATGTAGATCTGCACAGAATTCCACAATGAACCCAACAGGCAATTAACATTGTTTTCTGGTATCTTTTACAAGATACATAGTAAGGAAAAAAACTGTGGGCAATAGCTGATCTGTTACATCACTATGCATCACAATGTTATGCCTCCCGTCCAGTCGGTGGTCTTGTCACACTAGCTCAAGCCAAAATTTAAAAAATCCATGTGCCTCAGTAGAAGTTATAACAGGGAACCCTGCATGATATATTGGAACAACATATCACTTGGTGCTGTGGTATTTCTCACTAAAATAATTAAGAAGTTGGGCATTCAAGTATTTTTAAAAAATATTTTAAAAACAACATTCTGAAAGTCACTAATGGGCTGGGGGAAAATGACAAAGCTAATTAAATTGCAGCTTTTTTTTTCTTAAAATACTCATTTAATATTAAATGAGTTATTTAAAAAGAACTATGGACAACAAACAGATTAAGAAAAGATAGATCAGGTGGAATGAAAATTTAAAGTGAAACTTAAATATTCATAGAGTTTTTCTTCTTAGCACTAGAGCTGGTCAGAAACCTTTTACTGCAACATTTCCTGTCAGAAAATGGTATTTCATCACAACAAAACAATCTCTGTGGGAATATGTCGGTTATGAGAAAACTTGGGGGGAGGATCAGTAAATGAATCCTTTCAGTAGTATCAAAACATTCTATTTTGAAGTGTTTCTGGACATTATCAGCATGGTGTTTCTTTTAATGATAATAATTTTATAGTCTGGTTTAAAAGTGAAGATAGCAATAAAATAATGAAGCACTATAAAATGGGTCTTTCCAGCCTTTCTAAAAGCATTTTTTTAATTCTATTTTATTTCACTCCTTTTGTCTTCAAAATTACATTTTGGAAAATTATGTTATAATTCAGGACAAAAATGTATCAGCGCATAATTCTTAAAGGAGTGGTTTCAAATTTCCTGGGGCTTTACTTAACTTCCATTCACGTCTTTTGCTCTGTTATTTACTTTAAGTGCATTCACATTCATCTGGGAAGATGACATAAAGAATCCTAAAGATGTTGTGTACTTTTTCCATTGAAAGTTTCATCTTCCAAATGGAAATTTCTCTATTTAAGTGATTTCCTCCCCTTCCTTTTGCCTTTCCTGCACCATCCCCACCTCACCTGCCCTTTGTAATCTAAACCAGAGAACAAAAGTAATTTGGGGGTTTAACCGGAACACAAAAGTTTTTTGGTTTGTTTTTATGAGGAAGGAAATGGACACGTCTTCTGTAAGCCTCCATACTACAGAAATTACATTGAAGACATCTACAAAGGATCATATCCATCCACAAGGAGAAGCCATAGAGTGATCTGGTATTTACTTATTTTGTTAAATTTGTTTAAAAAGAGATAATCCCATTCAAGACACACAGGCATTAAAGGAGTCATTTCATCTGCTGTAGTGATTTATCTTTGCACAGTGAAGTTATTTGAACTCTGAATGCTCCTGACTGCAGTCTAACCTTCCAGTATTCCCAAGATGTCTGTACGTACAGTTTACACATACAATATACTCAAGTTTTAAAATATGTGAGTGTTAACATTTTGACTAAACATGTGATGTCAATATAGTAGTTTAAAAAAGTCAAGCTGCCTCATTTTACAGATGAGTGAATGAGACACCTATGTGGGCTGAGATTTGGTGTGAGGACTCTCATTTCAGAGGCCAAGAGTTTAAATGTATTTCAAATCAATGGTAAGTGATAGTCATTACCTTTGGGTGGCCTGTGTAATATGCATGATGATTCTTGCCAAATTTCTAGTTGACAGATGTCTCTGCCATCAAAAATAGCCCATTGTTACTTTTGACATTCTTCACATAAACCTCAATGTGGAAGCCAAAGACACGCTGGGCACAGAGGTGAATTAATCGCTTATGAAAGGACCATAGTTCGTTCTTCCAAAACAGAGACAAAACAGATTATTCAGGCAGTTTGAGGAATAGTGTCATGTTAGTGCTTGCAGTTTGCTTCTTTCTATGAATAATAAGCAGGTAGAATTTTCAAATGTTTTCAATCCAGTATCTTTTCACAAACCCTATATTGACTTTTGCAGGTGAAAAGGTTTATTTTTGCTACCAAGTTAAGATTGTGTCAACGTCTCCCTTATAAACTCCACAAAGCTGTAAAAATTTAATCTGGGCTAAAAGCTGGTGGAGACATTATCAGCCCTGAAGTATGTTTTAAACCACATTAAAAAATATATGGTAGGTCACTTATAAGTTAAAATACTCAAGGCTAAATAACAATAATAAAAAAGTCTTTCATCTTAGTGTGGAATGCAAAGAGGAAATCGACTGTCAAATATTAGATGGTTTTAAAAATATTCCCATGTCTGTGCATCAAATGAGGAATCTTTGACAAGTCTTTCTGATTAAGTCTGATGATACTTGAGAGGTTCATCTTGCCTGAACTGTTGGGAATATGCTATCAGCAGGTCCTGGAGAAAGACCACAGAGAGCTTTAAAAAATGTGAGTGATAACATTCTGAAATCACTGCAGAACTTTACGGCTGCGAAGGAGAAATATGTAGATTTGGCTTACTCCCAATGGGAAGATGAGCTGCACAGTTTTGTGCAGCTTGAAGGCGTTAAATTTGCCTAGTGGGAAGACCAGTTAAAAGAGAATTACAGCAGTTTAAGCATGAAAAATAAGAGCATGCTGCACATCTGCATTCCGAGTTCTCAAGCTGATACTGTGAACCTTAATTCATGCTGCATTTCTCAACTGAAAAAGAAAGATAACTGATGATTTTAAGGGAAAAAAAGAGTCATCTTATTCATGCATAATAAAAACATAATACTTTTCTGCATTCAGGTGCCTCCTTCATCCTTCAAGATATCACAAGCCTGAAAAGGGGTAGGTCTTGGCTCCAAAAGGCTTATCAAATAAATTCATTCAAATGGGATGTAAAGGGCTAGATCCTAAGTCCAGGGCCAATTCTAAGCTCTGGACCCTGTGATGCTTCTCATTTGCTGCAGTGTATCTCTGCTGTACATTGATGCCAGAAGGAATGGGTTCTGATGTGAGCTACACTGGGAAGAAACCTCTGTATACACAGAGAGCCGCTGTCTTCTCTAAACTGGTCCCAGTCCATGCAACTAAAAGTGTAGGAACTCAGCTCTTTATAAGGACAGCATCTCATCTGCAATTTAAGTTTTGGCCAGATTGAATGGAAATAAGACACAAAACAGGTTTAAGCTACGTGACCCAAGTAAAAATAATCTCACAAAAGCAGTCTGAAATCTCGTTAATTCCATTAAAATTCTGATTTGTGTGTGTTTAAAAAAGAAAAAAAAAAGCCTACGCAAGGCACTTCAGGGAGCAATAGCATATTTATAAGACGTGTACGGGATTAGCTGATATCTGTTTTCTATCTCTAAATTGCATGGAGATAAACTGTAGACAAAAATAATAACCTAGGAATATGGGGTGCTAGTAGGAGAGTTAGTACAGAAATTCCAACATCCCACTAGCAGTTTTCAGAGATCATGAAGTCTTAAATAACAACTGATATCCCAAAATAGAACATTTAAGTGAATGTCTGTAGTGGATCAAATAATTCTTAGATGAGCTACCTAAGTAGTCAGTGAAAGGAAGAAGGGTACTTCATCCTGATATAGCTCCTAACTCTAGCACTACTTGTAGAGGCCTCTTTTGTGGTGATTGGATAGTGAAATGACACAATTCTGTCGGTACCCAGTCTGAGAGAGCTAGGGGTCTGTCCAAGAAGAGCTGTTGTGGAAGAGATAAGAGACCTATCTTAGCTCCCTGAGCAAGCAATGAGTAATAGTTGGTTTTATAGTATAATTAAACCGTACGTATTATATGTTACATGTATATGTACACTACATACATGTATTTTGTATGTAGGGAAAAACATCTGTAAATCTCTGTACTGATGCAGGTGCCCTCCTGCTGGCAGTAGCAGTGGTGGCTGCTGGGCATAGCCAGGCCCTGGCAGCTCCAGCAGCCCCAGCCCAGAGCACAGCTGAGCTCCGGGAGAGGCCCTGATGGGGCAATTGTTTCCCTTCAGCCCCTGGGAAGAAGCCAGGCTGGAGCAACAAATAGGAACTGTTATGGGCTGACTGCAGCCCCCTGCTCCCCATCCCACTGTGCTACTCTGAGGGGAGGAGGTAGTGGAGTCTGGAGTGAAGGACTGGAGTTCAGCCTGGGAAAAGTGGGAAACAAAGTGCCTTCTTCCTCAACCTAACTTTATTTTTATTTGCAACAAATTAGGTTTTCCCAGGTTGAGTCTTTTTTGCCCACAATAGTAATTGGTAAGGGAATTTCCTGTCTTTACCTTGACCCCTCTCCTTTTCTTCCCCTCTCCTATTAGGGACAGAGAGATCAGGTTAGTGGGTGTCTGGCAGCCAATCAAGGTCAGTCCACCACTATCTCCTAGATTTTCAGTTGTAGGTGAGGTGAGGAGACGGATTAGCAGAGCAGTCACATTAAATTTCCAGAGGGCAGACTTTGGACAGTTCAGAAAGCTGGTTGATAAAGTCCCATGGGAGACAGTCCTTAAGGACAAGGGAGCCCACGAGGGTTGGGCACTCTTCAAAAAGGAAATCCTAGCAGCTCAGGAGAAAGCCATCCTCATGTTCCAGAAAAGGAGGCATCAGTGAAAAAAACCAGCTTGGTTGTGCAGGGAGACCTTGAGGGACAGCATAAAGAAGAGGAAAGTAAATGAACAACGGAAGAAGGGACACGTGTCTTGGGTGGACTACAGGGAGGAAGTGAGATTGTGCAGAGGAAAAATCAGGAGGGCTAAAGCCCAACTAGAGTTCAGATTGGCCAAGTCTGTGAAAGATAACAAAAAAAATCTTTCTCTAAATACATTAACAATAAAAGGAGGACCAGAGAGAATATTCAGTCTCTACCAGATGCAAATGGAACAACTGTGACAAAAGATGAGGACAAGATTGAGGTATGTAATGCCTTTTTTCTCTCAGGCTTTAATATTAAGGAAAGTTGTTCCCTATGTGTACATCCCCTGGAGTTTGAGGAGCAGAATGAGGCTCCCATGATCCAAGAGGAGATGGTTAGAGACTTGTTTGGCCAGCTAGACACCCACAAGTCTATGGGGTCAGATGGGATCCACCCAAGAGTATTGAGGGAGCTGGCGGATGTACTGGCCAAACCCCTTTCCGTCATCTTCCAACACTCCTGGAAGACTGGGGAGGTTCCACTGGACTGGAGGCGGGATGATGTAGTGCCCATCTAAAAGAAGGGTCGCAGGGAGGATCCGGGGAACTACAGGCCCTTCAGTCTGACCCCAGTGCCAGGGAAAGTAATGGAACAGGTGATCTTGAGTGCTATCATGAAGCACATGCAAGAGAACCAGGTAATCAGGCGCAGTCAACACAGGTTCACAAAAGGCAGGTCTTGCCAAACAAACCTGATTGCCCTCTACGACAAAGTGACTCTGCTGCTGGATGAGGGAAAGGCTGTGGATGTGGTCTTCCTGGACTCCAGTAAAGCCTTTGTCACAGTTTCTTAGAGCATTCTGCTATGGAAACTGTCAGCCTCTGACCTGGACAGGTGCACACTCTCCTGGGTAGAAAACTGGTTGGATGGCCGGGCCCAGAGAGTGGTGGTAAATGGTGTTAAATCCAGCTGGAGGCCAGTGACAAGTGGGGTTCTCCAGGGCTCAGTGCTGGGTCCAGCTCTGTTCAATGCCTTTATCAGTGACCTGGATGAAGGCATTGAGTGTACCCTTAGCAAGTTTGCAGATGACACTAATCTGGGTGGAAGAGTTGATCTGCTGGAGGGTAGGAAGACTCTGCAAAGGGATCTGAACAGGCTGACCACTGGGCAGAGACCAGTGGGATGAGGTTTAACAAAACCAAATGCCGGGTCCTGCACTTGGGGCACAACAACCCTATGCAGAGCCACAGACTAGGAGAAGTCTGTCTAGAAAGCTGCCAGGAGGAGAGGGACCTGGGGATGTTGGTTGACAGTGACTGAAGATGAGCCAGCAGTGTGCCCAGGTGGCCAAGAGGGCCAATGGCATCCTGGCTTGTATCAGAAATGGTGTGACCAGCAGGTCTAGGGAGGTTTTTCTCCCTCTGTACTCGGCACTGGTGAGACCGCTTCTCAAATCCTGTGTCCAGTTCTGGGCCCCTCACCACAAGAAGGATGTTGAGGTTCTGGAGCAAGTCCAGAGAAGAGCAACGAGGCTGGTGAAGGGGCTGGAGAACAGGCCCTATGAGGAGCGGCTGAGAGAGCTGGGGTTGTTTAGCCTGGAGAAGAAGAGGCACAGGGGAGACCTTATTGCTGTCTACAACTACCTGAAAGGAGATTGTGTAGAGGAAGGAGGTGGCCTCTTCTCCCAAGTGACAGGGGACAAGACCAGAGGGAATGGGCTCAAGCTCTGCCAGGGGAGGTTCAGGCTTGACATCAGAAAACAATTTTACATGGAAAGGGTCATTTGGCACTGGAACAGGCTGCTCAGGGAGGTAGTTGACTCACCATCCCTGGAGGTATTGAAAAGACCAGTGGATGAGGTGCTAAAGGTCGTGGTTTAGTAGTTGATAGGAATGGTTGGACTTGATGATCTTCTGGGTCTTTTTCAGCCTAGTGATTCTGTGATGTCACAGCAGCAGATAAATTGCCAGGATCCAAATCTGTACCTTGTTGACTGTAGTATTTAGCCATGGGAGAAAATGCTGTGTATTTTCTCAAATTATGTACGATAATTTGGTTATGGTACAATACTCAGCATTGATGAGCCAGAAAAGCATCAGTTGCAGAACATCAACAGCTTTCTGAGAAGGAACAACATCCTCTTCTGAAACCTACTGGATCACAGGGAATTAAAAAGAAAAGTTCATGCCTGCCACTGTCACAGAGTCGCTGCTCTGAGGAGACTGTTTTCTCAACGCAGAGTCAGAAGTGTCAGCTGAAGACTTGTTGATGTTCCTGTGTCAATGTCCACAAGAAGACAGTTAAAAAAAAAAAAAAATAAAAAAAAAGCAAGCAGTGCTTCTTGCCCACGCAGCATGCATCCACTGGGCAGGAAGAATATGCTTCTCTGACAAGGTGGGAACTCTACCAAGAAGTACTTGTTAGATTTGTTGTTTTATTTTTAGGAAATAGGATTTAGTAGCGTTCAGCACTTTGGTTTTGCAGTGTCCTGTTGTGCATATAGCTAGTGGGGTGCATCTCTCTCATTTCCAATTGTTCTTCTGCATTATGAATGTGCAAGGAGGTTGCAAATGCCAGGTTCCTGCTCTATTAAGACATCAAGGATAAAAGTAGAATTAACAGTATATTCGAACCTTAGTCTTTGCTGCTGCAGGGAACGCATAGCTCTTTGAGTTTATCTCTACCCAAGGAAATTTCCCCCCCCCAAAAAAAAAGCTGAGTCTGATACGCTGCCTAGTGTAACTGAAGGTAGCAGTATGCTTGCCAAGATAACAGGCTCTGTGTACCTTCTGCTCACTTTGATTTATAACTTTTTCATTGGGAAAGATCTAACTGCCTCTGAGAAACTGAAAAAGCACCTCTTATCCCCAACCCTAAGTAAGTCAATTGCCTCATGAAGGTTTTTTTTAAAAAAGGGTTGATGTGGCAAGGTGTTTAACTGTAACAGTCAGGGTAACTTTTTCCCAGTTCCATTTGCTGAATTAAAGAGAAGTTCTACAAAAAAACCCAAACAAGAAAACCAAAAACACCCACTCCAAAATCACAGGCCCATCTCCATCTCAGTTCTCTGAGGTACCTAGATACCTCTAAGAGGAACCCTATCTTCTTGTGTTCATTATCTCCTCCTGCAGCTAATGAAGTGGGGAGGATGAGAGGATATTCCGGACAACAGCTCCCATCCTCCTCTCCTTTCCCTATATATAGCTATAAGAAGCAGCATGAAGTGACAAAGTTCCTCCTGAAGGTGTTTCAGCTAAGCAGGATGAATCCAGTAAGCCAGAGCCAGGAACTCATAAACTCTAGCTGACATAACGAGCAACCTAAATAGCAAAGGCTGGAGCAAATCATCCTGAAGCAGTTTGAGCACTGAGTTCTGAGAGCTCCACGGTTCCAGAAGTAAAAGGCAATCAAAATGTACATTGTGCTGAGTGGAGGAAGAGGAAGAAGCAAAATGCAGATTCTTAATATTACTCAGGATTGTGTGGAAAACAAGAAGAAAGTGAGATGGCTTTTGGCTCTGCAAACAGCATCTACAGGTGCATTAAGAAGGGAGACAATTGGAAGGTAACTGGTTTTGACAATGGCTCGTCCATAGGCGTAACATTTTGTTCTGCTGAAAACAAGAATGCCTATGCTGTTTGGAACAGATGCCAGAGTATCTGTGGAAATACATATATGCAAAGTGACAGTTAAGGCAAAACAACTCCCCCGATTGATGTGAGTACAGGGCCCCAAGGCCACCACTGCTTTGCAAAAAGAAACTATACCTACCCATGGCAGTAAATGCTGGCTGTGAATTGCCACGGTATCACCAGAGGTAGTGTTTATCAGCAGTTGCCTGAAATTGTCAACCCAGACAGGAGTGTCACCTTCTCAGATTCTCAGAGAAGAAAGAGACTGGGGCTGCCTGAGGTCAACCAGCTCCCTCTGAGGGATTCTCAGCCAGGCAGTGAGCCCAGCAGGCTGTGACAGAGAGGACTTCCAGGACACAGATGTCAGAGTCATATTGTAAGGTTTGCTGCTTCCTTAGGCAAGCAATACCGAGGTTGGGCAGGAAGTCTTTGAGCTTAAACAAAACTGCAGCATGCTGTCTGAGCCCCTGGTGTAGGTGTTACTCTGGCTGCGATTGCAGAGAGCTGTGTGCTAAAAAATATTATAGCTGGGTATTTTAATGGTAAGCCCTTCTGTTGTAAGGGAATAAAAGCTCAAGAGCATGCTCAGCTCCCAGGACATAGCTCGTGCTGTGTATTCAGAATCTGAGTTGTGCAAAGCTGTTTGGTTCTGGCCACAGACGGATGAGTTGGCTCTCTCAGAAGTCTTAAGCCCTCAATGGCTAACAGACACCACATCTCGCTAGCAGGTGCCAGACCACAGTGCCTCCTCCACTTCTGCAGAGCAGGGAACAGGCATACTAGGCAGCACCTGAATTTTGGGGGCCCTGATGAGTGGAAGGATAGTGAGAAGAAAGCAAAACATACATAAAGGGGTTCCAGACTGCTTTTTGGAGACTGAAATGAAAACAAGTGTGCAAATGTACTCATCATGAGATGTGAAGATAATGGGCATGAACCAGGAGCCAAAGGGAGACGAGTTACCCCAGCTAAGAAAACACAAAGACACTTGGAAATGGCAAAGACCATGGAACAGGACTTCAGTATAGCAGGTGCTATCATAGAATCATAGAACAACCAGGTTGTAAGAGACCCATTGGATCATCGAGTCCAACCATTCCTATCGAACGTTAAACCATGTCCCTCAGCACCTCATCCACCCGTGCCTTAAACACCTCCAGGGAAGGTGAATCAACCACTTCCCTGGGCAGCCTGTTCCAATGCCCAATGACCCTTTCTGTGAAAAACTTCCTCCTAATCTCTAACCTAAATCCCCCCTGGCAGAGTTTGAGGCCATTCCCTCTTGTCCTGTCCCCTGGCACTTGGGAGAAGAGCGATAACATTGTAGACACTGTTTGTCATAGTTTTGGGGGTTTTTTTTCAAATTTGCCTTTAAGTCACTGGATGGTGCAGAAAAAAAATATGAGAAATACGTTCTGATGTTCTGAGTTCTGAAATGTAACTACCAGTAGTTTAGCCTGTTTGTTTCTGGTTTATTTTGTTTTGTTTTACTTCACTCACCAGCTGATTTTTACAAATAAGCTAGCAACCCTGAGATTAAGTGATGAAAAAGTCAAGATTAAGAACACTGTGTCTGCAAAGTGAATAAAGGGTAAGAGATGTAACAGTGAAAGAGAAGATTGAGATTATGACACTTTCAGTGAGCATAAAATCACCTCATTGTCCAATTCAGACAGGAAGGGAGTAATTGAAAGTTTTGCAACTTAAAGAGTAAAGGTTTGAGCCACCAGCAAAGCTGGCAACACGGTGATCTGTTAGAAACCTCTCCTTTTCACTATATCTGGGTAACTACAATTACTTCAGTTGCATTGGTTTTAATACGAAGGACTGGTCAGGTCTTGTTCTCAGCTAGATTCATAAATATCTGAATTAACTATACTGACACACAATGGTTAATCTGGGGTTAGGTCCAGCACAGCTGAGAGCAGCATTGTGTTTGATTGTTTTCACCTGTTGGTAGAAATGACAGGAGCATCTGCAACAGGTAGCCTCCTGGCTGTGCAGGGTCTGAGATGGGAATGTTAAAACAGCCAGTTCTAGTTTACCTTCTGCTTAGCAGTGGCTTTAGACAGACGACTAAGGTGGTAATGTCATCGACATTGTTGGAGGGCAGAATGCTCTGATTCTGGTGTCACGGGAGATATGCAGGTTTCCTCTACTTTTTGTCATCTTTCAGCCTTATAATACTTCACTTCTGGAATATAATGGTGTCCAGCAGTGGTTTATGTGATGCAGCTGGTAGCTGGGGTGGTGGGAGGGTAGGTATTAGCTCTTTTTCTTTCTTTCTGTCATCAGAGATTGAGAAAACCTATACTCGGCTTCTTTATTTTTTGTCTATTTCGCTATGTTTTTCCATTATATGAGTTAAAGAAATCTGCTTCTCCAGAAAGGACCTGAGATGCAGTTTGGTGTGCTTATATCAAGCTTACCCGAAGTGCTTGACAGAATTAAAACATTGCAGGAATTAATTGCTTGATTTATGATCCAAAAGCTGTTGAAATCAGCCTAAAGAGCCCCAATGTCTCTAGATAAAGCCCTCATGTTGCCCTTTATACTTATGCAGTAGCAGAGTTCTTCAGGATAACTGCACATGACAATCCAGAAGGGAAGGTTCTTTGCAAAGATCTCAATGCAAGTTTGAATAAACTAATCCAAGACGGAGTTAAACATTTGGGTAATAATATGTTGTCTGATGAAAACAGGTGGAAAGGATGGAAATCATGCAACACGTAAGCTCTGTTGGACTCTTGATAGATGAAGCCTGGAGAACATATGTGGCATAATGGTTGGACTCGATGATCTGGTGGGTCTCTTCCAACCTGGTTGTTCTATGATTCTATAATGGCCACCTCAGTGAAAACATCTACTGAATTAAAAAACTCAGCCAAAAAAGTAAGGACACAAGATTAAGAGGGGAAAAAAAAAAGAAACAAACAAACACAAAACTGACTGGATTAAGAAATGTCACAAGAATAAACTTGAAAATACTTCACTGATGTAGGTATTTGTAGCATACCTTCACCTTCAGTAGTATCTCTGGTTCTAGTGGTCTCCACCTCAGAAATTATCTGGCCAAGTATGTCAATTCCAATGTTGCTATAACAGACATGTTTTATTACACTTAAAGATTAATTAAAGATTATTTATGTCAGAGACTTCAGAAACCTCAGTTATCCTCTGCTGATGAGATTTTATGTCAGTCACCAGTAAGGCTCTAGCAACAGGAGATGGAAATAGGAATTTTTCTTTGATTTTTACAATATCTGCCCCATGAACAGAGCTTTAAATCTCACCTTTACTAGGAATAGTGTTTGAAAGGCTGTTTGTTCTCTAGGGAATGACTAAGAGCATTTTTATTTTCTCCTCTTTTTGTACTACATTTTTAAAAGTTTTATTTCTTGACATCCATCAACCAAATTCCAAATGTTTCACAAGCTGGAGTGTTTCAGGCAGCTCCCACCTATTCAGAAGCGTATATTAACATATCTCATTTAGACTGAGAGTTGCAGCCTGTCCTTACTTACACATTATGATCAACATTAAGTAATTTCTCTTTTCCTCATTAAAAACCTTGGCCTCAACCAAATCAACCCTCTCTGAGATACGCTGTGAGATGCAGGTTGGCTCTGTCCTGCACTGCATGGGCCCCGCTCCCTACCAACCACACTCTATGACCACATTCCCTTTCACTCCAGGCGTACATATGGGTGCCAGACCTGAGTGCCATCCACTTGAAACTGAGTAGTAAAATTCGCATGGAACACTGTCAGTCATTTCCAGCATTAAAATGAATCAAGTAAGGCCTCATGGTACGAATTCTCTGACTTCAAGATTTCTTTTGTTTCCTTACATGGAAAACCAATTGGTTTCTAAGGTGCTTATACATAAAAGTTATAGTTCAGATGAGGAATGATTTTTTTAAGCAAATTTCTCAGTTGTCACCCTTACCCTGCTCTGTTTCATAGCTGTGTTGAAAACACACTTACTTCTGGATGAAAATAAACTAGAAGATAGAGTCTGGTTGCACACTGATATGCTCTAAACACCAACGGGCATTCAGTTCACAGGATCAAACTAGGCCTAGTCCAAAGTAAACCTTTCCAAACGGTGTAGAGCATTCGTATCATATCCCCTGTATCAGCTGTTTCACTCTACCAATCCCCCTCCTACCACACAGCACTACTTGTTAAAGTAGACCCAGCCTAAGAAGATATTAATGCAAAACTTTTCTGGGTCACATTAAACTGTCTCAGACAAGTGGTACTTATTTGGCAACTGAGGGCTATAATAATATCGTATGATAAATGCTTCAGAGTTATGTAAATTCTGGCATTTATTTTTCTGGTACTTTATTTCAAAACAATCTGGATGTGGACAGTATCAACACAGTTGTAGTGATGTTCATGAATACTAATAATAATAATAATATGAAAACCTTGCATCTTGAAACACAGTAAACACTCTGATTTACATCTTCCTTTTCCATATTTTTATATAATCTTTAAAGGAGTTCTCAAAAAAAATGTTAACACCAAGCACTTTCCAGAGGGCTTTATCCTGCCCTCAGGAGTGCGCAGTGAGACATCTCTATGGCATCCCAGGTGAGCCTAGAGCCTCTGTGAGAACATAGGTGCCCACCATCCACTGCTCTCTAGAGGTGTGGAGACAGGGGCTTCACTCCTCAGAAACAGGCAGATAAATCTCAACACCTTTGATGAGAATCATCTGTAATATCTACTGGTGTCCTTGTCATGGTTCTCTCATATTTTCAGTCCTCTCACTATCGTGACTCAAGGTGGAGTGTCCACGCAGGGAGGTATAGTCCTGCGTAGTCTGCAGGTCCATAGGAACACTCTGCCTGTGAAGTGACTCAGTCTTTCACATATCCTTATAATTCAAACCTCACAGACTTTGATGTTCACCAGATTTTGTGCTAAGTAGTATGGAAGTTCTTTTGTTATTTGCTTTGCATTAGCCTGATAAGGATAAGTAGTCAAAATGTAAGATAAACCTTCCCTTCATTTGATAGGCTTTGGAGTCAGTCATGTTTGGGATCAACTCAATTAAAGTCATCATGTTCAGGAAAGCTGGGGAGAGACAACAGAAGGGCCATACTGTGGAAGCGACAGAGTTCATAACGAAATAACCAGAAGACAGGGGGAAATTACAACAGAATTATGGCAATGGTCACTGTGTCTTAAGTCACACGTGTTCAACCATGACCAACTTTTAGACCCATAGGACCTTCAAAATTGAGAGCAGATATAAATGAGACATGGAGGATAGCAATCTTCCTGTTTGTGTGTGTTACTGAGCAGGTAAAAGAACATGTTGAGAGCTAGTTCCTTGGCTTAATTACCCAGAACCTGAAATGAACAGAAAGTTGAGGAAGGGGGGGAATTCTTTGCTTATTCCTATTCAGAGATTAGAGAGAACTCAGTAGAGAAAGTGTCTGTATATCAACTTAATTCTGAGTTTCCAGTAATAATCCTGTGGCAACCACCACAGTTACAAACAAAAGTAGAATCAACTAGGGAATCAAGCTAAACTGAGAGCAAGAAAAAGACTTCTATCCTCCAAGGAGGGCTATGTTTCTGGCAGAGTGGTTGTTTCCCATGGAAAGATTGAACAGCTGGGAGCACTCCTCAATGTAATATGACCAATGATGACTCCTCAGTCAAGGATGACTTAAATTGTCCTCCTAGTGAGACACATTGCAGACTGCAGAGAATGAGAGTAGAGATTAGTGAATTCTTATGATGCTCCTCCTGCCTGTTCATGCAACAAAACAGAAATCATCAGAGATGTGTTAATTGCAGAAGCCTTGAAGCAAAACTAGATTAATATTTCTCAAGGGAAGAGGGTGTATCACATTGCCTGCTGTCACCAAACCATGAATAATACTTACTGCATGGGAACTGGAATACAACAGATTACCCTTGCCTTTCACATATTGGCAAAAGCACAGGAAAATAAGCACTACAGGTAAAGTTACCCTGGCATCGAGATTCACTGATCATTAAGGAAGGCATAATTGTGCAATCTATTCTTCTCAGGCCAAACCAGCCAGAAACCAATCAAAACAGCAGCACAGGCTCTAAAGGAGGTAAAAGCTTAGGCTGCAGCTGTGACAAGAACACCTCTAGGAAACCCACAAATAGCATAGGGACATATTGAACACTGATAAGTTGTGTGTATAAGGTGCCTTGTGCATATCTCTCCTATTTTGTGCTATTTTACTATGAGTCAACCACTTTTATCCCATAAATAGGACAGCCTAAGGGAGCCTTCTTCGAGTGCTCCCTGATAGGTATTGTGGCTGCATGGGAATGATCTCTTGTGCCATCTCAGATGGCAAGATGGAATGTAAGTGAATTAGGGATAAGCATAATGATAATTTTAAATATTAATTGAGTGACATAGGGAATTGGGCATGCACATATAATCCTTTAGGTATAGATGCATATAGCCCTGTTTCCCTTCTGCGTTGTTTCCTCAGTGTAGTAAGGAATAGTGTGACCTTATCATTGAAATCTGTGAAGTCACACTTTATGAAAAGATGGATTTTATCCTAAAAAATCTCATTTGTGACAACAATACTGTGGTGTTTTTTCCCCTGCCTTTTGTATGTCACCTTCTTCTTATATCCTCCTCAGTCTTGTAACCACACGTGTTACTTGTGAATAGTGAAGTGTTCCTTGGCAAGTGCACTTAAGAAACTTCAAGCAGTGTTTGTTGGGGGAACAGGAGTGGTACACAACATCAAACAAAATTATTTTGATAATTTTTTGAAAAATATAGTTTTCTTAATTGTGGTATGATATGTTATAATGGCTATTGAGGACAAGATCCTACCAATTGCCATCAACCTACAAAGTGATCTCTACAAAGAATGCTACAATACACTGCCAGCTTTTATAAAGGAAAAGGACAGTAACAGTTCCTAGAACTCTAATTTTAATTTTTTTTTCAAGTGTAGAAGGAAAAAGGCTGTGTATACTGATATGCTTTATTTTTGTTTGTCATGAGGAAGGAAAGAAACTTTTTGAGTTCTGTAGTGAAAGAATCTTCTTCTAATTAGAGTGTGAGTGTAGCAGATCAAGCGAAGAAGAAATCCAGTGTTACAGCTATGGAAAAAGTTGGATTTTTCAGTTTATTTATGGAAGGCAAAATCATGAATGGTACAAGCGACTTGGCCTAGTTGGCTGCTCAAATAGGCAGGCAGGACAGAAGGAAGGTAGGCAGAAAAGTAGGATGTCAGGCAAGAAAGAAGGAAGGCAGGGAAGGAGAAAGGCAGACAGGCAGGAATGCAGGCAGGTCAGAAGATGGACAGGAAGTATGGAAGGAAGGTGAGCAGCAAAGGCAGGAGCGCAGAAACTCCTAACCTTATGTTTGCTTTGCTGTATTTTTACATTTTCTTTGCATTCGTCTGAAATATTTACCAGCCCAGCTGGATCCATTTTGTCTTTTAGTGTCCTTAATAGCCTTTATTATTGCCACAAAAACAACTAGTGTCAATGTCATAGTCTGCTGATGGCTTTGAATTGACATCTCAGGTCAGTGAAGCACTGTTGTTCAGGAAATCAATTACACTCGAAGTTAAGCTATGTTAAGTCCTGTATGATTTGAGGGGCAGAAGAATATCAGAAGTGAATAAACACCTCTTCTCCTATGGAGTAGTTCTTGTGTATTCAAACTGAAACATGATTTTTTATGTCTATACCAGATCTGTTTGCAATTGCAGGAGTATAAATGTGTGAAGGACTTTTTTATCTAGTGCCTTCAGTCTGGCACCTTTTGTCAAAACAAAACTGAAACACCAAAACAAGCGCTTGGCTGTTAATGGAACTGAATTGAACATTTGAGTATTGTGCAGGATGAATGATGAGCTTGAGAAAAGTCTAGAGAGTGCATTTAAAAGCATAAATATTTGAGGCCCATGTAAGCCTCTCAATATTTCCAAATTTGAGGGCAAAGACAAGGCCAAGATTCTGGGAGCCTCAGTTCTCATGTCTTCCTCTCTGCCTGCCTCCAGTAGGGCTAGACACAGGCAAATACAGTAGGCCAACATGTTGAAAAATAGTAGGCATGTCCATGTCCAGTGTGCTGTCATGTCTTTGTTGGAGCTCAGGAAAAAACTAAATTGTAATTTGCTGAATTTCCCTTTTTGATTCTCAGGATTGCCCATCTATGGTTTCCTTCCTACCCCTCACCCATCAGCAATGCATATCGTGCAGGCTAGTGGGCAAACGCAGACGCAGGAAAGAATCACTGAAGTTCCCATCAGCTGTCTAGCATCCAGTTCTTTATTCAGGAATGGCTTTATTTTATAGGTTTTAGGTAACTGGCAGAAAGCAAGTGAAAACTGAACAACTTATTCTGATCCGGCAAAATGCAAAGTGTTTCTTGGATTAATTTAAGACAAGACAAAAATCTGAGGTGTGCTCATGTCATATAACAAACCCAACAATCAAAATAAATGATAACATATCCTGGAGAACAGGACCTATGAGGAGCGGCTGAGAGAGCTGGGGTTGTTTAGCCTGGAGAAGAGGAGGCTGAGAGGAGACCTCATTACTCTCTACAACTACCTGAAGGGAGGTTGTAGAGAGGAGGGAGCTGGCCTCTTCTCCCAAGTGGCAGGGGACAGGACAAGAGGGAATAGCCTCAAGCTCCACCAGGGGAGATTTAGGCTGGAGATTAGGAGGAAGTTTTTCACACAGAGGGTCATTGGGCATTGGAATAGACTGCCCAGGGAAGCGGTTGATTCCCCTTCCCTGGAGGTGTTTAAGGTACGGGTGGATGAGGTCTTGAGGGACTTGGTTTAGTGTTTGATAGGAATGGTTGGACTAGAAGATCCGATGGGTCCCTTCCAACCTGGTTGTTCTATGATTCTATGATTCTATATCAGCTAGTGCAACCATTTGAGAGTCTATAGACCTTTATCTTCAGGTCTTGTGGTTCTCTGATTGCTCCTTCTCTGATTTTTAATACCTCATCCTCAGTATTAGTAGCAGGAATTGTCTGCAGTAATTGTCTGTTTCAATTGCAGTCAGTTGTCCATGATCTGAGTTTCTGATGTGCTTCACATAAAATTATTGTTGGACTAGTACATTAAGTCTGATTAAGTCTGTGTTTGTGTAACTTTAAAACAAAAAAAAACTCCAAACCAAAACAAAACGAAATTAGAAAGACTCTTATTTGCAGATTCATAAATTATGTAAGTTTGTCCATGATTACCAAGGCAAATTAAAAGAAAAAAACAGTATAATGTTCAGTACCAGTCTATGGAGGATACCACTGAATTTGTCAAAAATGGGATAAAAGTTTGGGGTGCTATCTGAATCAGCTAGTCTTAGATGATCAGCTAGTGCCAATGACTGCATACCAAAACACTGCCTACCCATATCCACACACTGTATTGAAGCTTCAGATTTCAAGAAAATGCTAATCCTTCCTCTTGAGTGTGTCTCTGGTTCCTGTGATCTAGATCAGGTATTTATCTGCTCCCAAACTGGGTTAACAAAATTCCCTGTACCTAAAACAATGCATCAGTTTCAGCAGCCACAAAAGTCATCTTTCTGCTGCTTCTAGAGCCTGATCATGATCTATAAATATTCCAGAATGTCTTTGCTAAGTGCAGATTTTCTGTTATAGTGACGTGGAAGGACTGTATGACATCAACCAGGACCTTCATTACTGTAGGTTAACTTACAGGAGTTGTGTTGAAAGAGTCCCAGTTATTTAAATAGCAGTCCAAAACAAACAAAAAAAACCCCAATAGTAAGTATCAACAGGCTAGAGTAAGGATACATATACTTGAGAAGAGGTTTGACTCTCTTAAATTTGGAATTAACAGAATACAATAGCATCCAGTTCTGTCTCCCCTTTCTCTTGTTAAATAGTGCCTTAGGACATGAATGAGCTCATATCCATTCCCTTGCTACTGAAGGAAAACTCTTGCACCCACACACCTTTGGCTAGGAAATAGAATCAAATGGAAATCCTGCTTTGAAGAGACTTCAGAACAAGACTTCTGGATACATGATCAGGCTACAGTTAGACAACATCAAAAGGTGCTGACACCCTGCTAGATACTCCTGGCATGCAGATGTCCAAACCTCCGTTGCATCAGCCAGATGTGTGTCTGACTGTCTGCAGGAGGCTCTTGCGTTTGTAGCAGGGAAGGCAGGGAGCACAACATGCACAGTGCCTCAGCCATCACAGGTCACACTCCTTCATTTTTACTAGAAGTCAAAGAGGAAAGCGGATTTGAATTAACATGCCAGAGTTTGACATGAGAGAGCTGAGATACAGGCACCTTTTTGCTGCCCCCTGTAGTCTGCTGTCCCAGGCAGCCGCCTGCACTGTCTCTTGGGTAACAGTAGCCCTGACAGGCAAGAAGTGCAGAAAAAAGGCTCTGGAAAAGGAATTATGACAGTTCTGAAATATAAGCCTAGTTGGGGTTTTTTCTGTAGAGGAAGCAAGATTAGGGACTGTACCCTTAGGCATTGAAGCAATGTATAAATAGTATTATTTCTTAGAAATATGTATGTCACAGACTAAAAGAAATTACATTTTATATTGCATTCTTTTGTTTATACATATGTTTACTGTCTCTGCTCCCTACTTTTACTGCTTTTCTTCTACACTATTATTGATAACATATAACTTTCCATTTTGGTAGTATGTCCAAGGCAACCTTATTTCTGTACATGTAATGTGAAGCAACTCTAGGTATGTGTAGGAAGTAACATCAATCTGGGCAATTTCAGAGCCACTGCACATGTGAAGATCAACTCTGTACTGATGGAGCAACATAGCTCCCTCCCAGGCCCCTGCTCTGCTACCATTTCTAGGGCTACACACACGGTCAGGGAAACACGAATGTAAACACTGTGAAAGAAGAAATGAAGGGGCTGTGGGACCTGTGCTGTCTGAACAAATGTAAGAGCCCTCAAGTTTCAAAGGAAATGGAGTGACACGATCTTGTAAAACACTACTATCAGTGAGAGAGAGAAATATATTAGGATGCTTGTAGGTCATTGTTAATTAAAAAAGCATCTGATTATCATTAACATAAATTGTCACTGAAGGAAATGGGCCCTTCATTGCAGGAGACAAACTGGCTGAGTTAGCTTAAATTGTCTGGAGTACATGTACCATGTGATGGAACCAGTGAAGAAATTGAAAGCAAATTATAAATTTGCATGTGGGTAACTAATTCAGAAAACAGTTACACTGATGTTTAAATTCAGTTTTTAGTTGAATTGCAATACAGCCAGTACAGGTAAAGATAGAACTAATGCTGTAGGAGCAGCAGATTTACATTAGCTGATAAAAACATCCCTACATTTCCAAAAGCTAAAAATGAAAAAGTGCAATGCAAAAAGTCAGAAATCTTGATATTTAAAGGTATACCTCAAGAAAATAAAATCCTAGCACCTAGATTAGCTTGTATCTCTCCACTTGCCAGACGATTCTAAGCCAAACACTATTATGGTTTGATTTAGTAACTCTTTCCTACAGATAATTCCACTCAATTAGAATGTGACTTTGAAGCATTTGGTCTTCCTCTTGCTCCAGAATTCATTCTGCTTTGGTCTTTGATTGCCAGTGGATATACCAAGAATAGCCTTGTGAGTGACACAGCCTCCAAATCACCTGTAAAAGTATATCTGCTTGCAATTCCACATTTTGGAGAACTGTAGAAGTGCAAATGTCTTTTGTTTTGTTTCTTCATCATGTGGAAGAAAGAAATTTGAAAAAAGTCATCTGAGAGAAGGAAAAATACTAAATGAAGAAAGAGTAGTTGAAAATGCTCCTCAAATCTTTCAATGGTACACTCAATGTTTACAATACTGTACAACTGGAGGATATCTGTCTTGATACGAACCTTTTGCATGATTTTGAATTTCCTCTTACTCTGCCTACAGGGAGTTCTGTAGTTGGAGTTTTGAGGTTACTTTAGTAACCTTATTAAGTAATATTATTGAGGTTTTTTATAGTCTCTTCATTTTCTGTTGTGAGTGTTGTTACATAACTTAGCAACTTCGAAACTGGTGACATTTACTATCAGACTACACAGTATGAGAGTGCAGCACTGCAAAAATTGTAGCTTACAAGTGTAATATTTGCCTCTAATAATGCAATTTAGTGATTCCACAAAGTCAGTTTGTGTCATCAGAAAATAAATAGAGCTACCAAGACACAGAGATGTATAAGTGCTAACATAATATACGTTATTTGTAATATCATTTGCAGGTAGTAAACTTGTGGAAATCAACATTGTTCTCTTGACTCTGTTGTATAAAAAGGATTTACATGAACCATGCAACCGTCCCATCTCAAATAAATGTATTTCTGAGTGTATGATATTACTTTTCCAAAGCAGTGTGTTTGGAGATCAGTTCCTGTGGAAAGTGCTGTATCATTAAACATTAATTAAACCATTTACATGATGATAAATTAATAGCCGGCAGAGGTTAGTAAAAAGTAATGTCTCTTCTGCAGATATTTTTTAAATTAATGTCTTATTTCATTTAGAACACATTGGGTATTTTTAAATCTTTTATCTTTTAATTTTCGTTCTTGATAGTCTTTCATTTTCAAACAAACATGAACAACACTTTCAAATGTGCAATGGCATTTTGGACTGGAGACTATTTCAGCATTTCTGAAATCATTTGAGAATGTCCAGACCTGTTTCCTCTTCATTGTTACTAAAAATGTCTGCTAAATTTTAAAGTAGTTTGAACTCTTCTTTTTTCTTTTATGATTTTTCAGCTAGGCTCTGACTATGACAAGCAGTAAGATGCTTCTTGAAAATGTTCTCTTTGATCCTCTTAGATTTATCTCTAGCAGGTATCCTTCTTCCACAGAAGTTGGCGGTGGTCTTCTCTCTTCTCTCCAGCTTTCATGCCCCAAGGTGCTGTCGATGGCAAAACACCCTATGCTATTGTCAGTTTATCAGTTAAAACTCTAAATTTTAACTCCACAGTAGGGAGGTGGTCAGACTGGAAACTGAAGGTGTGTGTCATTTCCAGCAAACAAACCCTAGCTGGAATTCGAGCCTAAGGACATGTCATCTTTGACAGAATGGCCCTGGTCTGGGGAGGGTCCTAAAAAATTAGCACCCAAGACATAGTTTTGTTGACTAACAGTTACTAATTTTAACCCTTTGGACACTGAGCACATGAGTCTCATTAGAATTATTGTTTCAATAGGAAAAAACATATTTTGAGTGCTTAACGCTCCTGTATCTGACCATCATGATTTGTCTTTAAAGAGCCTTGCTCTTTAAACAGTTCTCTATATTCACCTGAAAACTCAGACACTTCCAAGGTATCCTAAAATTATGAAAGTGGCTCTATCTGGATTTAAAGGAGGGTATTTTTTATTTTTCATTCCCCAGTTCCATGATCCCTGAGTTAAAGCAGAAAATCTACTTTGGTTTTGCTGCCAATATTCAATGATACTAAATTATGAATGTATAAAAAAGGCTCAATTGTTACAAATTCTTTGGGGAAAATCTTTGTTGACATCAACAAGATTTTTTGTTTGAGTAGGGTCCACAGGATTTGGTCTTATAGGTGTCTTGAGGTTTTCTGCCTGAATTGTACTGTGATGACAGCTACAGTGACAGCAGGAGCAGATCAGAATTTTTTTAAGCCTGTAAACCCAGCTAACACATGGCATACTGGAAAGCCCACTTCTTACGCTGGGCAGGTCCATTTACATATGCAAAATAAAGTTTCAGTTGCTTTTAAGAATGTAAATTAGCCTCTTATGTGTCTGATTGTGAACACATGCCTCAGAATTGGCTAACGTGCCCCGAACACAGATTTTTATTATATTCCAGAAAAAGTAATGTCTTCAAAGGAAAATACAGAAGAGACTATTTGTTGACTTTGCTCTTATTCTATCTATTGTAGGAAAACTGAGGACATATTTCATTTATGAAAAGCCACTTCAACCAGCTTAGCAATCAAGTTAGAGGCACCTCAGAAGTAACATACTGCCTTTGTCATTTTTCATACATTTCTATATTTTATGTACTGCACTGATACGGAGATATTCTTCAAGAGTTTTCTTTCAAATCACTAAATAGTTGAACAGACTGTCAGTGGAAAATGCTTTGGAACTTTTATGAACCTACTTTTATTGTAAATATTAATTTACATTGGAGCTATTTCAGTACCAGAGCTGAAGCAACAGTACTGTTCCTAGCTGCAATAATCTGTAATTTGTGGGGTTTATTTAGTAAAATGCTCAGTCACAGATGGGAAATTTTAGTCGGAATTAATAAAAATATAAGTATGTTGATTTGCCCTATTATTTTAAGCTGTTTGCCTCTTCTGTGTATCCATAAAGTCTTTGAAAACCTTAGGCTTTATCATTGCCTTTTAGAAAAAAACATAATTACGATACAAAATTAGTTTTCTCTTGCTCTGTCTATTGGGATCTTTGTGCATTTCCAGCTAGTATGCAAATAGCTGGTTTTCTGCTTAAATTGTCCCCCTCCTTGACAATAGGAATAGCCTGCTAGATAACCATAAAAGTCACCATGGCTAATAGTCGCCCCAGACCTGTATGCATCAGTCTGTCTTGTCTTTGGGCTCTGCGTATGCAAACTAAGACTGTGCTCTGGCATGACGTGTTTCAAATCATTGCCTAAATTTTGCTTTAGGGGAACACATGGTTCTTTTCCTGGGGGTGGCCCAACCCTGCAGCCCTGCTTATTGCAACAGGACCTGACAGCTCTGCCTCTGTCTCTGCACTATACCCATCCCTGAGCGAGCTGGAATGAGTGAGCCCATGTACTTCCCTGTTTACAAGGGTGAGCTCAAGGCCCAAGGCAATAACTATGGCCTTTGGCTTTCTTCACTGAGAACGTCTCCTTTTCATTAGGCTTGAGAGGGTGACGGAAATTTATTAGCCTAAACTGGGCTGGGACTGATGAGATTTACAGTGATATATAGAAGAAATGCCAAGTAGTAGAAAAGGGATGAATAATTGAAATGGTAAATTTGTATTGGTAGCTTGTTGAGGTAATTGAAATGCCTTGTTATGTTGTATTGTGATGGGTTCAAATAAAATATTGGCACAATTTATCTAGATTATGCCTGTAGCACACTAGAAAATAAATTCCTCTCTTGTAGCTTTAAGGACATTCTCAGGTTTTGCCTGTCAGTGGGGATTGTGAAGGGGTGAGATGAGACTAAAACTTCTCCTTATTGACATACTTGACAGTTTGACATTGTTCGCACTACACTGCCTATAATAAGTCAGTGAGTGTTCTTCAAACCACCCAGGGGAATTTCTGAGGGAAGTCTAGTACACCTATTTTGATCTCCCAGTGATCTCCCATTCTCTCAGAATCACCACTAAAGCTCCAGGGACACCAAGGGACACCTAGAGATTATTAGATAGGTTTAAAGAGGAAAAAGATGCTAAAAATGAGGTGGATTTCTGAAGTCAAAGCCAAACGCATCCATTTGAAGTCCAAAATCTTACCTGAGCCAGGACAAGAAACTGAGGACTCTCTCTAGCTTATTTTTCATTTATTCCCTATTTTGTCCTAAAGTTCTCTTAGAAAACAGAGACTCAAAGTCATTCCCTGCAACAGCAGTGATCTCAAGGAAGAGGCAAATATAAGGCTAGTAGATTCACCTGCTAACTGGTTTCGTTACCTGTGGAAGTAAGACACAGGAGTGACGGGATATACCTACTCTCAGTCCGAGAGATGGTCTCTAGCAAATTTCTTCTATCATAGCTTAATACCTTGTGGTTAGAAATTGCTTTCCATAAACTTCCACAGCATTTGTAGGCTGTAATTTGATTATTTCAGGTGGTCAGAAGATTTTGTCTAAATGTTTTCCCAATACAGTAGTGAAAACGTCAGACAGCATTAGTAATGCAGAGGACTAAGCAGGTTCACCAATAGCTATTTTATAATTACGTAAGTCGCAGCATTTTAACAGTCACAGTGATCTAAGGCTGTAACAGAAGCTATGTTTGTGATGAAAAATAACATCTTTTATGAAGCCAGCTTGAGTATCTAGGGAAAAAAAAATAGACCAGTTTTTGCTCTTGAAAGGGCTCATGTGCCTGATCTACTTCCCATTCTAATCAGTTGGTCCAATAAAAAAATATTACCTGTATCTACAAACCTTGCCTTGCAAATATATGTGACTTGAATCAATAAAAGATCTCCTTTGCACAATAGATAATCATATAATAATATATTGCCAGAAAGTTTATGTCAGTAGTGATATGCTGGCTGCACACAAGATTTTTTTTAAATATAACCGTATTACATATATTTTGAAAAATACTTTGTGTTTGAAAAAGATTTAATTTTATTCCTATAAATGGAACCTGTAATGCACTTCTGTAGTGGAATTCATCTTTCTCTGTCACTGTACTATCTTTCTTTCTCCATAATGCCCTTCATTCTTTGCTTTGTGCTAAGGATATGTATTGACTTTGCAGAATCAGTGTAGCAAGCTGTAAATGATGTATTCAAAGACAAATCACTGCCCAGTTCCCATAGAGAGAATGTGAACAGTGCTGGGCAATCAGAGTTATACTGCATTTTGTATTGTGACATTCAGGACAATCAGAGAGAGGAGTCCAAGCACAGATATCACTGACTTCTGACAACAGAAGCCTATTCCTTCTAATATTCGTATAGAGAGATCTGAGGTGTTTTTTCCTTCTTTACCTTATTCCTTTCCCATTAGCCCCTGTCACCATGTATGGGGATAAGACAATCCTTTATTACCCACAGTTCTCTCACTGCAGACAAGGATGCAGCTAGCAATTTGCATCATGCTACCTGTGTAGTATCCATAGTATGCACATCATATACTGTGGTAGTCATACCACAGTAAACAAATTGCTCTTTTTGCCTAATCGGTGCAGTCAAAGATATTCAGAAGTGTTTTTCTAAATGGCTGGAAGACCAGAAAAGTTGCTAATCAGAGTTCCATAAGAAATATTGTTGGAGAAAAATAGTTAAAAATCAATAAAATTGTAATGATATAGTTGTGTGTGTTTTGCATTTGGAAATTTCACCTGTTGCATGATGAAAGGAGGCAAACTGAAACGGTGCACTTAAGGAGATGCCAGGACAAGGCCAAAGAGCTGTGGATATTCCTTGGCAGCTCCCTCTAAAACTTTCAGTGATACTATAGCCTTATGGTGCACTCTATCTGGAGTGAATTTTTCAGATCTCTGTAAGTTTTTTAGTTGTTGTCTTAAAGCTAAATCAGGTTTCAAATTGAACTAATAAAGTCCAGAGATTTAAAGCTGGCGCTTACTCCTGGGATTTCCTGGCACTACTGTGGAGTTCTAAAGACTCAGTGTGAAGGAAAAGCATCTGTCAGCAGGAGAAAAGGCAGTGTTTTCCACAGTGGCTTCAGATAGATAAGGGAAGCAATTTACTCACCTGAAGACACTGATGGACTAGACCGTGGTGATGGTCTTCTTGTAAAAGGCAGAAACAGAAGTCCAACTCAATACCTTCCCTAAGGACAGCTGAAGAAAGGACATGATGAATCTTACATTCCTTCAAAGAGACAATAGACTAAAACAAGACTAAAATGATAAACTGAGAATTTTTCTGAAGAGGTGTAAGAGAAAAACAAAGGCTTTATTTTAAAAAGCAGGAAATAGTCCAAAACAAAGCCATGTTGCCAAAAGGTCAGTAGGTTTTAACATATGTTTGAATAATTTTTTCTTTAATTAAAGTCAAAGAAAAGGCAATTGATGAGAAAGCCTTGTTAAATTGACCTTCCCCTACCCTACATAAGTGACGTAGAAGGTAACTTACTGTATTAATTGACTGAGTAATGCAAAACAAGGAAAAAAAGAGGGCAAAGACACACAACTCTGAGGGAGTTTTAAAAAGTTTGCCCAGCAGTGGTTTTGCTCTGGTAACCCCCTGAAAATGATGAAAATTCACACCCTAGTCCTGAGCTACACCTGGGGACTCATCACTGGTTACTTGGTAGAAAAGGAGAGTGGAGGCAGAAAGGCTTGTGGTAGAGAAGCTACTGTCTTTGAGCTTATTTGAATGATGAGCTCCAAGGTACATCCACATAATTCTTTGCTTCTGCTGCACTGTTGTCATTTTAATTTCTCCACAGGATTTTATGTGCTCACAGACTTTTTAAACAGACTGTGTAGTGTTTAGGAGTTTCACAATTGTAGCATGTAACATTTTGGGCTCTCATGGATAAAAGCAATGCTGGTATTCTTGCCAGTGGACATGACAACTTGAAAGCTATTCCCATTACCAGTTTAGTAACAAAAGTGGATGTGATTTTGTGACTATACATACTCGTTTCATCACCTTGTTGTTATATACACGTTGTTTTTATATGTCACTTCTTCGACAATGTGCAGTTTTGATTTATTGCTTTGGAAACTTCTTGCTTTTGGGATGGCCTCATTTTATTACTTGAGATACGGAATTCTTTTTAGTTAATATTCACCTTTTCCCTTTTCTTAAATAGACTCTGTAGTACCCTTAAAAATTGTTGCATTTTGAAAAGCCATGATTTATTGCACAATAAAATCCAATGCAGTTTAGGTCATGATTAATTGCAAAAACAAATCAATGGTTAAAGGAGAACTCGGTATTCAAAAAAAACATGAAGGTTCTACAAAATCTACATGACATCAGTTCCTCCAACACTGCCTGGTGTCTAATAACTGTAAAGAGTGATCACTACAAGTCAGTGACCTCTAAAGTGACATCTCAACGCAATCCACATGTGCAAAATCCAACCCCCCTTTTTTTTTATTGGAAGAATCCTGAAATGAGCTGGATAAAGTGAAGCAGGGGTGTAAGACAGACACATAAAAGCTACTGTGCATTAAATGACAACACAAAAGTGGAAAACAGTTAGTTTTAAGCTTTCTCCTCTCTTGTTTCTTCGTCTCTGCCTTCTAGGTGACTGGTAACTCATTCTTCATTTCAGTCCTGCAAGACAGAAAACTATATGAACACATAAGCAACATCCATACATAATACTGCTTCTTCCATGTTTTCCTTGTAGGAGAACAGTGTAAATAGCTTGCAGCATACAAAACTCTCTTGTTCAAACAGCAATAGCAAAATGTTTCTTTCATCTCTCAGAAAGCCTCTAAATTTTAAAGCTACTCAGCATGCTGCATTCTTTAGTATTTTTTACTCTGTTTTGCATCAGTTTAGCATTATATATAGTATGGTAACAGGGAGAACATCAAGTATTAGAGAGAAAAGATTCAGTCCTTTCATGTAAGGATATTTAATCAAAACAGTGCTTAATAAAATGCTCTATATTCAAGAACTGATTTTTATGGTTAATGCAAGGTTAAAGAATTAGGGTCAGCTTCTCTAATTTAAAAGTGCTATATTGGTTTTTGCTTTTAAGAAAGGAAGGGCAATAGATTTCCACCCACCTGTTCTGTACATAATATATGCATTTTGCATGTGAACGTTTGATACCTTCTCTCATTTTTCCTGAAAAAAAACTGGTGATTGAAACCATGTCATTTTGAGACATGTGAATTGATGGACGCATTCATTGCAATCTGCTCCCAACTCTGATTTCAGAGACACAAGAGAGCACTCTTCCAATTGTATTATTCAGCCCTGTACTGGGGGAGAGGGGGCACAAGACACTGTAAAAATGTAAGATCCTCCTATTTTACCATATATCACACAACACTTCTTAGAAAAGATATGTCACAGGCAGATTACTGAAATGTGTCCCTGTGAAGCCAGACAACATATGAGGCAGAAATTAGAGAATGCAAACATGTCTTCTTTAGTGCATCATAGGCTGCTCTTGGGGTTTGTGTGTCATGTATGAGCACTGCATTATGTAGTCTGTATTAATCCTAATTTATAACCTTAAACAATAAACAGCATCTGCATTTTATTCTCATAGGTCTGTGGTATATGCAATAATCAAAGAGCATCCTCTGCAGCCGCCAATCCATTAAAGTTGTCGTACATATTTTAATCTAATTTTTTTTTCCTTTACTGCAGTCCGGCTTGGGGGAAAATACAAACTTACAGACTACACTTAAACTGAGATGCAGATTTTTCAAATGGCATCTATTAAGCCTTTTAAACTATAATCAGACATATTCTGAGTAAACTATATTCATGCAGAGAAATAGAGATGTGTGCATACATTGCAAGAAGCAAGTATTTTGAATAAAACGCTTGTCTAGAAAAAAAATGCACATTGATTTAGTAACCAGCTCAATTCTAGCAAGAGGTCACTGCCCTTGTAATCAGACTCCCAGCAGTAATGGTGTACTGATAACTTTCCAGGATGCTATTACAAGTATTCTATCCTAATATTAGGGAAAAGTGGTACTGGGGGGCATGTTTTGCCTTATCATTATCAGAAGCACACTGTGTCTCTGACACTGACCAGTGATGCCAACAAAAGTCATTTCCTCCTCCTTGGACTGTTGCGCTAAAAATGTTCAATCAGCCTGAGGAGCCCAAAGATGAACATGCAGTGGAGAAGACTGGGAGAACACTGTGTTGCTTCCCAACACATCAAAGTATTCATTTATCATAGCTGTAATTCATCATTCGTTTTAGGCACTTGGCCAGCATACAAACTTCTAACAACCTCTCTCCAGAGATTTGACTGCCCTTTTTCTTTTGTAATGCTGAAATGACTGTGTTGTGATCAATATGAAATACGCAGGACTAGAAAACTAGCCAGTATGACCTTAGTTCTGCAAACAATCATTAGTGCAAATCCAGATAGAAAAAAAGCCTAAATCTTGACTGTATAATCCGAATCGTCTTCTCAAGATCTAATTGTTGAGGGACTGGCAGCATCCCAAAGAATTGATAATGATATTGAGAGTCTCCTACTGCCAGTCACTGGCTTGGGCACGGACTGCCGGGTATGGCTCTGCTCCTTGCTTAGAGGAGTTGCTTGAGATTTAGCTGAGACAGGGAATGGGCTCTGTGCTGGCAACAAAAATAAGTTATTACTATGGGGAGCTATTATAGAGGTAATAACCTTCTCATACCCAAGTGGACAAGTTTCCACATCTCTTTCACACATACATGTCATCAAAGTCTTTACCAGTCTGCTACCTTCCAAGACCGAGCAGAATGATGAAGGCCAGCACAGGGACAGCATTAAATCATCTGCCCTCCTCGTTACTCCAGGTCGAGATTGAGGTAAACTGGTAGGCAGGGAGGATTGCCTTGTCCTGTAGCTAGCTGCCTTTGCTGCCGTTGTTCTGTGGGTAGGGAGTATTTCAGCAAGTCTGACTGCTTTTACGAACGCTAAAATGATCTTTGAAAGTGGATGTTAAAACCCCTTTATTATTTGGTTGGTTTTGCAAAGTCTTACATGAACTCTCGTGTAAGGCACGAACAGGCTGCCCAGGGAGGTGGTTGATTCACCTTCCCTGGCCGTGTTTAAGGCACGGGTGGATGAGGTGCTGAGGGACTTGGTTTAGTGTTGGATAGGAATGGTTCGACTAGAAGATCCGATGGGTCCCTTCCAACCTGGTTGTTCTGTGATTCTGTGATTCTCCAGGAAACTGTTGTGTTTGCTCCCATAAAAGTAGAGCTGACATCAGTCTCGGGATGTTTATTAAACTGAAATTGAGTCTTCTGAAGAAACTCGGCTTTCATCTCCGTGCCCTTTTTCCTAAATAAAGCAGCGCTTCATCTCCTCAGCCTCACTCTTGGTCCCCTCCATCAGCCTCTTTTCTCTCCCCCCACGTGCTGCTGTTGCCAACCCTCCGGAGATGCCCCCCAGCCCCGCAGAGGGGGGTGCGGGGCCGCTGTTCCCACAGCCGGGGGGCAGCAGCGGGGTGGGGTCGGGGGGGGTTCCCCGGGAAGGGGGAGCGGAGGAGAGGTGAGGGAGGCAGAGGAAGGCGCAGCTCCCCGGCACCGATCGCCTCCCGCGGGTCCCCGCGGCAGCCTGACACCCGCCGCTCCTATTCCCGGGCAGCGGCCGCTTCCAGCGGGGGCAGCTCCGGGCAGCGGGGCAGCCGCGGGGCTCCCTCCTTTTCCTCCTCCTCCTCCTCTTCCTCCTCCTCCTCCTCCTCCTCCCAGCTCCCCCGGCATCCCCCCCTCCAGCCTCCCTCCGCATCCAGAGCCGGGAGCGAGCGGCAGCTCAAGGAGCGGCCGGGGGAGCGGGATGTGAGGGGAGTCCCAGCGCCAGGACGGCAGCCGGAGCTTCTCCGCACCAGGTAACCATCCTAGGGGAGTCCTCCTCTGCTTTTAACCTTTTCCCCCCCTCTATTTCCACCCCTTTCTCTTTTCTTTATTTTTGTTTCTTTCTTTCTATTTTTTTATTTTCACCCTTTTTTCTTTATTTTTTCTTTTTTCTTTTTTTTCTCTTTTTTCTTTTTTTTCTCTTTTTTCCTCCTTTTTTTTTCTCCTTCTCTTTATATCTGTTCTTTTTATTAGATTTTTTTTTATTGGGTCTTTTTTTGCTTGTTTGTTTGTTTTGGCTTGTTGGTTTGGGGTTTTTTTGTGTGTGTTTGTTTGGGTTTTTTTTTTTTACCTTCTTCTTTCCCCTGCCCCCTAGCTGCCCACCCTCAATGAGAGAGCGAGGAGGGATGATGCGGGGAGGGATGGAGCAAGCCCACACCGGGTCGCTCTGGAGTTTGCCTGGGACAGTCTTGCTCCTCCTGCAGGTGCCGCGGCGGGCAGGGCAGGGCAGGGCAGGGCAGGGGGGGTCCCGGCGCTATCAGCACCTCCGAGCAGCTCGGAGAGGAGGAGCAGGGGCAGAAGGAGCCGCCTGGGGCTCTGAGCAGCTCCCTCCAACTTTCCCGGAGCGGAGACAACACGGAACCTCCGCGGGGGCTTTCTCCAGAAAGCAGAAAACCCATAGAAAAAAAAATTATATATATATATATATATATTGGGGGTGGGAAGAAGGAGGGATGCTGCACAGCAGGAGATGGAAGATACCCTCCCCTCCTGCCCTTTTTGCCTCGCCGGGGCTCCCGGTGAAGAAGAAACCCCCCTCCCCTCCCCCTAAGCCCCGCGGGGGGTCTTGGGGAGCTGCGGGAGGGAGTGCGGGGGGCACACAGATGGTAAAAGATACGGAAGGAAGAGACCCAGTGGCTGGGACATAAATCAGGCAGAATATATGGGGGGTTGATGAGAATAGGTCTTTTCACCCTTAAAAAAAAATAGCCACTTTGGAAGAGAAAAAGGAGGCTGATTATTGGCATCCAGCTCTGAAACCCAGGCAGCTGATGCTGAGGGGAGCCAAAGGGAGCAGTTCTTCTTGGTTTAAAAACAGCAAGACAGTCCCTGCCAAAGATTGCTGTAAACACTGAATAAAGATTTCATTGTGGCTTGGTGTGACTGGAATAATTAGAGAGTTAATTGTTCATTCTGATCTTAAAGTGCAGTAATCAGTAGTGCATAGTAGGAAAAATAGTAGGGGAGAAAGGGAGGGAAAATAGCAATAGGAAAATGATAGCAAAATGTATCACCTTTTCCTCTTCCATAGGTTTTCCCTTTTTCTTTTTTTTTCTTTTCTTTTTTTTTTTTTTTTTTTTCCCTTTTTTGTTGAGACTGGGAGCACGTGGGTCCCAGTCTATTTAGATAGAGAACACCTCTGTAAAGCTGGAATGTAATTGTGCTTTTGCTGCCACTGTGTCAACATCGTTTCAGGCGGGACAAAATCAAATTATGAGACTTAAAGAAATCCTATTTTATGGAAATGAAATCTGAAGATGCCTGGAGAATGAACATCTTAACTAGATTGGCTAATGCCAATTAATGCATTTTACTTATGTGTGCACTTTATTGCCAACTCAGCAAGGCTGAAAGCTAATGGTGCCAGCTTTTGTGCTGCTCTAAGACATTTTTCAAGCAGGCACACAAGGTTTTAATGGTAAACTGTTTTGAGTTTTTTACACTGTGATTGTGTCCCTGTTCAACTCGAGTTCCTTGCAGCGATGACTCTTTCATGGTAGTCTAATGAAATGATCTCTTGTTACACGGTGTTAGCTATTCTCTGTGACACAGCAGGAAAATACAACCTGTGTGCATTTGTACTGGAGGTGGTTATAAGTTGTTGAGCAAAATACACTTACAAGCAATAGAATATGACTTACTGATATTTACTGGAAGATGGCACCATAGGCAAATTTTTTTTTTCTTTCTACACAGCATGTTTTTTCCATATATATAAAATCATTATAAAGAAACAGAATAGTGGATTAATTATCAGAAAGAATGGAACACTGACATGTTTAAAATAAAGAAAACTTTTGAAGAAGTCCATAGTCATTTGAGCAAAGTAAAGGAATTGCTCAAAGTCTAATTGTGAAGGAAACAGATTCATCCTTCATATAACTTCCTTGAGTTTAGACTAGTTATATGAAAGATTCATTTTACTTGTAGATATCCATATAGCCTGCCCATCCATCCATCATAAATAAATAAATAAATAAATACGCTGAAACTGGGCAAGATTTAAACAGAAACTCAGTTAATTTTCTGTCACTGCACATGCAGAAAGCTAGGAGCTACCCATTACTTGAAAAAAAGGGAGGGTGAGGGAGGAAGAAGCGGGGGAGCTTCCATTCGACACTGAGAAGTAAAGCAATTGTTACTGCTTGTTAAGTTGAGTTTGTTGAAGGTTTTGACCTGCACTTTGTGAGATTTTTGTGGAAAGACAAGTGGAGAAAACACTAGGCATGTTGTCTATCTCACTGTGTAAAACTAATATAAAACACTGCAGTCTTTGCTCAGGTCACAGAGTTTAGAAGAGCAAGGACAGAATGGCGACTCTGGAGTTTTGTCTAAAGCTATGGTTAAAAAAAACCCCTTGTAACAACTGAATATGTAAGAGCCAATGTTAAAATTGACTTTAGAAGCATTTTTATTAAGTTGTTGAACGTGCTTTGTCCTACCAGTGATATTCAGTATTCTATCTATGAAGAATATTCATGATTTTATGGCAGTTGTATTGAAAGAATGTCTTTGAGGCATTTTACTTAGTGGTAAAGTCTAGAGGGGGATATTGCTAACTTTAGGTACACCTATCCAGGCCAAGAAAACTAAGGATATTCTACTCTCCTTACAGAAATCCGAAAAGCATAATCATCAAATTATCACATAAGAAACACTCCTCAAGTTTCTGCTTGCAATGTTCTGAAAAAGAATGTTTCTAAAAATCTGCATGGTGCGCCCTTCACCCAAATACCTCATTTAACTCTAGAATAACTTGAAGACCAGTAACAAAATTTGGAAAGAAGTTTGAAGTGTTTTTTTCCTTCACTTTCAAATACAAAATTTACCAAGTGGCTCTTCATTTCTATAATAAAATACATCAAAACCACTGTTTGGCCATCCAAGTAAGTTTGGGGAAAGGGTTTTCTTGCATTGTTGCAATATATTTAGCAAAATTCATCAAGGATTATACTCAAGAAGTCATTTGCCATCAAGTTATCATTGAATTCTGAATACTATCTTATATGTAAAAGTTGTTTGAAATGCACAGTACGTCTTCATAATAAAATTGCATTGTCACAGACATAATTGTTATTCATAACAAGTAGTCTCACAAACAGATTCCATCCCTGTAAGTATTGAGTCTCACTCAGGCCAATTATGGCTAAATTACTACATGTTCTCTGCTGTATCAACCAATTAAAGGGTAATTAATAAAATGATAATTTCATTCCATGGCAGTGTCTACATCTGGTTGTCATAGCAGAGATTGTTTGACATATGGTTAAATGGTCAGATACTATGTTGTAGAAATGCAACATTTGCACAGAACACCAGGCAAGCCAGAGGAATTTTAGCCCTTAATACATTAATTTCAAGCATCTGTGTCAATGTGCTATTGTCTGGTTTGCTCATTCTCCCCACCTAGTCTTCTAATCCGTTTAAGAAAATTTAGTTCTCCAAGTTAATTTCAGTAACTCTCTTGGGGTAGGGGAAGAGTGGGAAGAGGACTTGAGGTATTAGATTGGAAATGAAATATAGAATACTGCTGACTTGTCATTGTGGGAAATAAAATAGATGGGTCTAAATTAATTTCTGAGGTGACTCTCTCCATTGGTTTTCATATACTGGGAGCTTCCCCTTTAAGGAAATACATGCTAGAATTAGCATGAAGACAAAATTATCTTTTTTTTTTAGATGCAGTTGTATGCCAGGATTAAGACTTGAGGTTGTGGTCATAACAGCATGGAAAAATCTGCATTGCAGCCTTCCCCACACTGTACCTGTTTTATGTAGACAAAACAAAATGTTGTTCCTCAAGGACAAGAATCATAAAATTCATGCATGCTAGAGAAATGAAACAAGCTTTTATCAAGTCAACAGATGATATGAATAAACAGTTCTGCTCTAGATACCTGATGTACAACATAATGTATATACATACACTGAAATATCAGTGGGTGAAATTTTCAAGACATCCCATACATCTTATTTTATACATAGCTTACGGGGAATATATCTTAAGCAACAACAGTGCCTTGAAAATTTTCACCTACTGCTCTTTCAAAGTGTGTGAAAGAGTTTATTTCTGCCTTTTAAAAGCATAAACTGTACATAGTGGTACTTTAACATGGTTTAAGTGCCAGTTTGTTTTCTGTACTGGGTCAAGCTGAATCCCTCATAAAGTAAGAACAAGAAATGAAGTAACAGGCATAATGTTTTCCTTCTCTTTAAGGGAAAAAAAAAGGTATTAAAAGAGGAAAATAGCTAGTGCTTTATCAGAAATAAAGTAAAGTAAAAAGGATGCAGTAAACTGCAGGAAGACATGAAAGTCTGCCTTTTCCCATGCAAACGATCCTCAATGAACAGTTCTCCTAGTGAATAGTCAGGGCCGCTCATCACCTCATGCAGTCAGGTGCAGAGTGTGGCCAGTGATGCTTATAAAGCACTGTTTGTCTGTTTCTCTGAGAGCCTGACTCTTGCTTCTTGAGAATTTCCAAGTGCATGGATCCATCTCATTTTCAGTCTACTCATGTAACTCATTAACACCTGGAAAATCTTTTATAGCATTTAACTGCATCAGATGCACTGTCGGGCACATGGTTCCTTAATAGGGCTTTCACTGTGGTATTGTCAAAGAGCCCTTATGTCACAGCTGGGAACATGAATCTGTCATGTCAGTACTGTACCTTATTTGAGACAGTAATAGTGTATGAGTGTGTTTTATGGAGGAACCTAACAGGCCCATATACTGCATTAGCAGGGAAGAATGTGAAGCTTGTTCTCCTAAATAAAGATTCAGGCTGGTGGTAGTAGAGTACTTTGTACCATTTAAACACTGCTGCCTCTAAGGCATAGCACTTAAGGAAAGGGAAGTTTGAGACAAGCAAGACATGTCTTAGTATTTCAGTGGTGTAATGCTGCTAGTTAAAAACATGTCGTCATTTACATTTCATTGGGAAAAAATTGCCAGAGGTTTCTAATTCAGCAGAAACAACTTAACTAGAAGTTGAAATGAAAGCCCTTACCCTGGGACTATTTGTTTTTAAAACAAGTTTGATTTAAATACATTTGGCAATATAAGAAGAACGGGGAGAGAAGTAAATGTTTCCTAATTCCACATGCTTTTTCTGCCCATTAAATCACTGTAAAACCCAATTTAAAACAGATTACTTTGTAGCTCTGTAATCAGAATGCCTTGGGTAATTAAAAAAGGATACAACTGTGAAAAGTGACTGTAACGCATATATAAAACCTACTTTTTCAGAGGAATTTTTAGCAGTTGTATACATTTCAGATGAAAGTTAAACACTTAAAATTCACCACTACAAACCATGTGTGTGATGGTTTTTCAAAAGGTAGACCTCACTTCTGAAAAGCGTTTGCAGACTTGAGAACCAATAACTGTTGTGAAGAAGCTGACTAGGGTCCTCATCTAAAGAATGAATGGATGAAAGAAATATTTCTTGTAGTCATGGGAGGTTCCAATTTTTAAAGTACTTTTTTTGCTTTGAAAAGCATAAGTATATTGCACTTGCTAAGAAATTAATTAAAGGGATTTCAGATACTCAAGGGGAAGGTACACAGTCAAATGCATTCTCTATATTTAAAATGTTTGTGTCTGTTTTTGTAATATCTCGTCAAAAGCCTGAACATGCAGTGGTTGATACCCCAAACCGAAACCAGTCCAAACTCAAGCTGGAATCAGTGAAACGCTGAGGTGTTCAGGTATAGGATTCCCTTCTGAATTTCTTTCTTGATTTTCTCCTTTTTTCCACTTGTATTGTCTCCTGATTTTTCTAGTGGTGACAGCATTGAGGTGCTCTCATGAACACATGCCTTTAGTTCATGTCCATGAACTAAAGAGGGACGGAATAGGGCTGGTTAGGCCTGTCATAGGGCCCCTGGGGAGAACATGCAGATTTGTTTCTTAGTTGAGCCTTTCTGTAACTTATTCAGTCTTTTCAGAATGACTGAAGTCCTTCGTGCTTCCGTGTAATACTCAATGGGGCAAGCACTCACCATACTGCATAGGGCTTGCCCTGCTGAACTGTGCAGCACTCGGCAACGTAGCCTAAGAGGTGCTAACAGTTCTCAAGTTGACAGCACACTAGGGCTGAATTTTTCTACAAATACCTTTTAGCCTACTTCAGAAGCAAATCAAAGGTGAAAAAATTAGCCTAGGCAATTAACCTTTCTTCATGCCTACTATTGTGAAAGGCAGTTAAAAGCCCTGACAATATGTAACTCAGTTACAGCAAAGCAAGTTAAGGATAGAATGAAAGTCTTAACTACAAATTTTCTTGCTTGTATGAGTTTAATCTAGAACTACAATAATGATGTAACATAAATTAAAATACCAGTAGTAGATCACTAGTTGGCAAATCTCTTAAGAACAGTATAAGTATCTCACTAGATTCTTATATATTAATTGCCTCCTGTGCACTTAGCCCATTGCTGAAATCAGTCCATTTTTTAATTATAAGATACTTTTGAAGAGGAAGGAAGTACTTTAACAGGGAAAGTTGTGCTGACTCTCAGTAAAAATCAGGAGACTAACTTCTGAAAAGGGGAGTTTCAGAAAAGAAAAGAAGCATTTCCCTGAAAAGAAAAAAAAATGAAGTTTTGCCTCAGTTGTCCTCCAACCCACACATAATTTGGAGGGTTTTAACCATTCAAGTACATACTATGTATTGCTTGACCTGCAGGTATAATATATTAAAGCAAAAATATGTTTTTAAGGAACAAAGTAAAGAAATAATAAGGAAATCAGCACACCTTATGGAGTACATGCAAAGGGCAGGCAAATGCCTCTCCAGAAATGGAAAGCATTTATCAGTGGTGCATGTGCATTTCAGTTGGATACTTGGTTTCTTTCAGTGTTAGAGGAAGGCTGCATGCATCAACCAATGCATCTGCTGAGAGGAACTACAACACTTGTCTCTGATTTGTCCTTTCCAAAAAGATTTGCTGTGGTCTTGTGTCTCCTTCTGAAGGTGATACAGGGATGGGCAGGCATCATGCAAATGATTGGAAGTGCCTGCTCCTCATGAACATCTGTCTCTAAGCAAGCAGGAGCAAGCACAGACGGCTATATTTATTCTGATATCAAGCCTAAATGTCCTCTTTTCTGGGCACCCCATGGACACCCAGGGGAGATCCTGTCTAATGATTAGTGCACATCCTCAATAATGACAACAGGAAGATCTACCAGACCTATTGGAAAGTCGACAGCCATCTATTGACATTATCAGACTGGTGCCCGTGGCCCACAGGCTTGCACACCTTACACCTTACATCACTGTGACCCTCCTTGGGAGGAAGGGTCATGAGAAGCAGACACAAAACAACCTCCACACTAAGTACTTGCTGCGGAGGAGGCACATAGACACAGTGCTATAAGAAGATCTGAAATTAGCCTTCAAGCAGATGACAAGAGAGGATCTGTCAAACCAGTCTTCAAGAGGACAGTGAGCATGTTGAGAGAAAATTATGATAATAGCAACAAAACCTTGCAGAGACCGATCAGAGAAAGAAGCTGCAGGAAGGCAAAAAAATCCCGGAGGATTTGTATAGTGAGGCAGAGAGAAAACTGGCAAACATCTTCATAAAATAAGATACAAAAAAGGACAGATCTGATGGTGGCAGGTACAGATTTTGGCTGGGCCTTGGGGAGGGACTAATAGAAAAAGAAGACAAATAACTGTTTCACAGGCTTGTGAATGAGCATGGCAGAAAACAGAGCAGGTTATGGTAGCAGATAAAGGTTGGAATAACAACATCTGGATACCACAAGAAGTCTCCAGGGTGAGTGCAGGGTATTGGAGGAGTTTTGTATAAAAATCTGATTTCTAGATTTTCTTGTGGATTTCCAAGTCATTGTTCATCAACATGTCAAGAAAAAGGCATCAGTCAGCAACATGTTGAAGATCATGTACATAAAGGAACCATTATATAGAAATGATCGACTGAATCATGGCAAAACCTTTCTTGCACAGTATAGACTTCGGAAAATGTAGTCATCGTTAGAGTTAATCATCATTAGAGTTAGTTCAGGGGCATTGCTGAGGACAGTGTGTAAAATACACTGTTGTTGGAGATCCAGCTAGTTCATCTCAACAAGAAGTTGACGTCTAAGAAAATGGAAGTTACATTCAAATGTGTAGAAAGTATACTGGGGGAGGAGAGAGGGCAGGGAGGAAGAATGAAAAAGAACAACTCAATACTGAGTTGTCAGTATTTGCTTGATTGTTTTTCTTGCTTGTTTGCCCCATATGGTTCTTCAAGTGCCCTCTTGCTTGCTGTTATGCTACTCTGGCGCAACAGAAGAAAATCCCACTAAGACTTACTTGTGTTATGATGACTACTAAATAAATGACTGTGAGGCAATGAGAGAACTATGGCTAACAGTAATGATACCCAGAGTAGGTAGTAACTGTTTCATACTGTTTACCATCTCCATCCTATCCATTTGTTTCTCAGTTTTGAGAGAAGATACTCCATTGCATTACCTCTGTAATCCTTTACTGGGTTGCATAGGTGTTTATGCAGAATAAGCATATATGATGATGTGTGGCAGGTTGGTGTTTATTTTTTAGTACAAATTCCTAGCATCAAAGAATGCATTTTGATTAATATCTGTTACTACTTTAATCCTGTTGCTGATCAGCCCTTTGACTATTTGTTTTCTTCTTAAAGTGTCCATTTAGTGAAACATCAGTATAATACTCACAGATAACCATTTAAAATATTTTTATGCAGCTTGTTCTCTTTCTTTTCTAATATATAAGTGTTCCAGTATTAATACTTCTGCAGTGGGCAAAAAATGATTGCCCCAAGAGTGCATGGCTAAGATCTTAGAAACTACTTCAGGATCTGCACATATCAGTTGCCATTAATTTTAATGATTGCTGAGCATCTGAATTCCCCATGTAGTTACAGTTACCTACCAAATTGTCCTCAAAGAGTTGGTGGACCAAAACTGTTTTTATTCTGAGGTAAATTGCCTTCTTTTTCCAGGATCTTATCAAGTTATTTATTGAAGAAGCAATTACTGAGTGCCATAACATATTTGACTTACTACCTGTAAGCATGCAACCTATCATGTATTATGTGCATTTAAAAAAAGAATTAAATCCATTGGTCTTTCTTTAGCCTCTTTGAGAACTATCAAGAGGGGATTGAAACCCTTAACTTCTCTTTTAAAATATCATCCTATGCAGGATGATTGTTTTATTGGAAGATCCTCTGCATTGCAGGGCTCCAGGAGAGTTAGAAGAAAGTCTGTTTTCTGTGTTAATGTTTGATGTCATCTCTGGCGAAAGAGGCATCTTTGGTTCTGTATGCTCATGGGCCATTCAGACACATCTGAAATCATTGCTTTGATGAACTTCTTTCTATGATAATTTACTCATCAGGGTACCATTTCACAATGTCAGTCTGTTACTTGAGGAACATTTACATGATGTAGTGAAGTAGAATACAAATCAGAGCAATATTTTATACAGAGATTTTTCTTTTCTGATTTGCTTTACTGCATGGATAGAGACCACTCAAAAAGCAACCCCCTGCTGCATAACCCTACTGCCAATATTAACTTTACTAACAGTCATATAGTTCTCTTTTAATGCTAACTGTCTCTGAAAGGATAAGAAACAGAAGAAAATATAATGCTGCAAAATCTGAATATTCAGCATTGAAAAGTCTCTCATCAATGGAAAAAAAAAGTGGGCAGTAGTTTTTTTTAAAAGCTCAATGATAGATTAATGTATTTAGAATGGACATAACATCAGCAAACTGAAAAGGAGGATACATTTGAAAGTTCTGGCCATATTGACCAATAAACAATTTATGGAGAGAACACAAACAAACTGTTAGAATATTTTAAGACTGTAGCTTCTGACAAGTATACTTTATTTATGACTTTGCAGTACAATCTTCTCCAGTAATATTACCAGGAAGTGCAAAAAAAAAGGAGAGAAAGGGGGAAAAGGAAAGAGGCAACATTCCCAGTGTTTTATCCTCTTGTCATCTGCCATGTGTGGAGTACTACCAGCATCAATAAGAGAACCTCAATATTTCTGTCTCAAAAAAAAAAATAGAAAAATCACAGATGTGACACGTTAAATGTTTAAGGAAGATGAGAGATAAAATGGTGCTGCTTTATCTGAAACTTGTACAATGCTGATGCCAATAAATGAGAGCCACAAGCACAGAAAAAGGAGGCAGGCATGGGATGGAAGAAGAGTCCGTCTTTACCACAACTTCTACCACTATTAGGCATTCTATTGGAAAAACCAAAGGTTCACAATATAATAGCGTTATATGTCTTGATGGGGTCGATATTTGAGTTTGGTTGTGAATCTCCTGACACAATAGGGAGCTTGTTGGTTTTGTGCATACAGTGGGTGCTTAGAAAATACATGTGGCATAGGTTTCTGAGACTAAAACACCAGGCAAAGGTAAAGCTTCTGCTAGTAGCCATGATTTGTGTTTTAGAGGTGCCTGTAGGTGCTAGGTATCATGCAGACCCCTGTGCTGTACACATAGGACATAGTGCTGTATTGAAGTGTTTGCAATCCAGATACCAGAGCTAGGAGATCAAGTTCTATTTTACCAAAGCTTAGATTTCAAAATTATCATGATTTAGAAGGGAACCTAATCCTTTAGAAAATGCTGAGGCCAAAGAGGAGTCAGCGTGTTTGCATTTAGGAATGAACAGGTCAAAATTTTGTTTTGTATTTCTCAGTCTCAAGAAAGAGCCTTGATCTGAGAAATCTTTCCCCAGAAGATGCTGAAGTTCAAATGTTTCTGTTAAATAAACTTAAAGGACAGTGTATCTAAAAAATCAAAATATTACTGACCAAGTTCTGACCAGTGGACTAAAAACACAAGAGAGAATGAAATTAGGACAAGCCTAGAGAACACTGTGAGTCACCAAAGAGGAAGGGGAGAAGAAATCAAACACTGGAGTCAACCCCTTGCTTCTCAGTCCTGTACCACCAATTTGCCATCCTGACTCACCAAACATTTTCCTCTTTTCAACCTAGGTCAGAGTTTCTGAGCTAGGGGTTGCAAGCCCTGGGATCAGGAGGACAGCACCACTTTTGACATCTACCAGTAACACCATGTGCAGGAAGCACTAGGGGGTGGCAGCATAAACTCTGTTTTAACAAGCATCCCTTTTGACATCTTGACATCTTGGAATAAAGCCGTAGTACCATCCTGTAGCCAAGGAGGGGCTCCCTTTCTGGGGAGACCTTCTGCCGTCTGAGCACCACTTCCTAGATTCTCCCTCTGTATTCAGCACTGGTGAGGCCGCTCCTTGAATATTGTGTCCAGTTCTGGGCCCCTCACCACAAGAAGGATGTTGAGGCTCTGGAGCAAGTCCAGAGAAGAGCAACGAGGCTGGTGAAGGGGCTGGAGAACAGACCCTATGAGGAACGGCTGAGAGAGCTGGGGTTGTTTAGCCTGGAGAAGAGGAGGCTGAGAGGAGACCTCGTTACTCTCTACAACTACCTGAAGGGAGATTGTAGAGAGGAGGGAACTGGCCTCTTCTCCCAAGTGACAGGGGACAGGACGAGAGGGAATGGCCTCAAGCTCCGCCAGGGGAGATTTAGACTGGAGATTAGGAGGAGGTTTTTCACACAGAGGGTCATTGGGCATTGGAATAGGCTGCCGAGGGAGGTGGTTGATTCCCCTTCCCTGGAGGTGTTTAAGGCACGGGTGGATGAGGTCTTGAGGGACTTGGTTTAGTGTTAGATGGGAATGGTTGGACTAGAAGATCCGATGGGTCCCTTCCAACCTGGTTGTTCTATGATTCTGTGATTCTGTGATTAGTTCCAGCCCACCACTGGAGAAACATTGGTGTGGAAAACCTGGAGTAGAGATAAACACTTCAGAAGGGCCTCTACAATATCTTTCTTCTTTAATAGATACTGTGGTAGTGTCAGTTAACTAGACAAGTGTGCCTCTAACAAACCTATTGAGCTTGATAAGTGGTTCTCTATTAATATCCTAATTTTACTGGATCTGATGAGCAGCTTTTAGAGTCCAGAAGCAGAAACAGACTGCTTGAAAATTGGCTCTTACAAGGAACTAATTACAAGCAGGGTTTTCAGAAATATTAGGTCAGTTTGTGTTAAAAATTTGGGTGTCCTTCTTTAATGGCAACAAAATTAATTCTTCTAGGCTTGGGGAAAAAAATAAGTACTTTGGTTTTTACTAGTTAATGTACTGTCAAAACTTACTTCAAACAACAGTTTTAAGTTTTAAAATATTCCACAAAAGAAGAGACATCATTTCAAGGATGAAGGGTGGTGTAAAACAATTCTAACAAAATTGATTGTGTTATGGGCACCATGTTTATATGACTTCCGTAAAATACTGCTTTTTTAATGCTAATATTTCAACAGTAGAAAAGAAATATTGCAGTTGAGTTCTCTTCTGGAGACATACATAAAAATACCATTTACACCAGTACAATGATGAAAACAATGTGATCTGAATGAGGAGAGATTTTTCCCCATAGACCATATTCTAGTATTAATCACACCCTATCTATCTTAAAGATTCAGGATTTACTATCTCAGGACAGGCTGGTGTCTGGGAAAATCACCCTTGTCAGTATTTCAAAGAAAGTTGTAAAAAATCTTTGCAACATTGCATGTCTCTATGTTTACTCTACTCTTTAATACACTAATGCAAGGCCACTGGTTTCCATAGGGTTATGCTGGTGAAATTGCAATAAGGTTTCACTCAAACAGGGTCAGAATTTTGTTTTTAGTAAGCAACGGGTTTTTTTGATTGCTCAATGGTTTGATTTTTTTAATTACTTTATTCTTATTGTTGTTTTATAGTGAGAACTTACGTCTTTGACTTGGTCATTCTGTTCGTCATGACAGACATTGTACAGATGCCTGATGAGGTCCCTACCTTATTAAGAGCTTAATAGAAAGGTGCTTATTTCCAGTGTGCTTCTTGATTCCCAGGTGTAAAATATTTTTTAAAACCAATGTTACTAGGAAAAGAATGATGAAAGGAATTTAAAATTTGTGGTTGTGAAGAAAGATCAATCTAAAATGCTTTTCAAAATCCTTCCCTACCTACTCATCACATTGAGACTCTAGCTTGATACTAGTGTCCTTACCTAGTGTTCTTCCTTGGTAGTCCCACTCAAAGAATTCAAAAGGCAAGCTGTAATAAAACAAGTATGTTTGAAAACTATAAAATTAATTATTTTCCTGTTGTTCATTAAATTTGAAAATATTCATAGGGAAAGTAGACCTTTTGGTAAAATGCTCCACAGAAGAAAATCTGACTGACAGATATATTTTGTACTTGGGATGAGATTTTGCAGTGTTGTGAAACATCTTGAAAACAGCAGCATCATGAGACTGTCATGTCTGGTGGGTCCCTAAGGAGAAGGCTCTTTGGGTAAATAAAGTCCAGTGTATCGTTTCCCAGTTGTGGCCATTTAGGTGGACTCAAGGAGCAATGTCATCACATCCCCCTTGCTGTCTGACACTAAACATTTTATTTCTGAAACTTCAAGATGACTTATTTCATAACATAGAAGTTAAAATTTTTACCTTTTCAAACTGATTTTTAAAAACTTAGTGGAGAGACAAATTGCATTATTTTAGCCTGATGTGGGTAAAATGCCAAATACTCTTTCAAGTTCTTGCAAGTTTGAAAAATTGTTTTTCGATATATTGTAAAAACTGTTTATAATTGTAAATACTCTGCCTTAAATCTCTTGTAAAAGAAAAAAATTAAGTATTGCTGTATTTCTCTTCAAATGATCCTTAGCTAATCTGAACTTTATAGTTGGAGTTAGGTTGCAGACTCCATGTGTGTGCAACACTGAAGAAATCCAGGTCACCTGAAGCTATGCTCTGAAATTTACTTCATGCAGAAAAACATCTTCAGTGTTCAATCTGTCCAATATCAGCATCCAATAAAAGTGAACTCTGGGAAATGTGTCAATTAAAAATGTAACAGAAGAAAGAATGAGTATCCCCCAAGTGGATTTCCTTCATGAACTTAAAAGTTTTTTAGGCTTTGGAAGTCAGCTCTTTCCAGTGAGATGAACCCTTGAGTGGGATCCGGAGCTGGAAATTCCAAAAATTCTATGGCTTCAGGAAAGAGAAAGCAATAGTCTCTTAAAGTAGGATGAGAGGTCTTGCCCTGCCCTTTTTATCCACTAGAAGACTTATCCAACTAATGTGGTAGTGCTATTTTGTTGCTGATGATATAAACTAGATTCCTACACCACCTTTCTGCCATATACCCATCTTCTTTTCATAGCCTTCTGTTTCCCTGTCTTGCTTGATAATATCCCTAAAGTGGCATTGCTATTATGCCTTTTTAACCCAAGCTCACCTGTAGTACTGAGCCGTAGAAGTACTGTTTTGTTCAACCTGCAAATAAAGACACAAGTCTAGAAAAGTGGCATCTGCCTTCCTTTGTGTAGTTATTCTTGATCTATACTGAAAGCATACAATATCATTGAATAGAATCATTGAATGGCTTGGTTTAGAAGGGACTTAAAAGATCATCTAGTTCCATCTCCCCTGCTGTGGGCAGGGACACTTCCCATCAGACCAGGCTGCTTAAGGGCACATCCTACCTGGCCTTGAACACTTCCAGGGATGGGGCATCCACAACTTCCTTGGGCAACCTGTTCCAGTGTCCCACTACCCTCATCGTGAAGAATTTCTTCTTAATGTCTAATGTGATTCTTCCTTCCTCCAATTTATAGCCATTCCCTCTCATCCTATGCCCTTGTAAAAAGTCCCTTTCTCAAACACCCACCTTAGATACTGCAAGAACACTTTAAGGTCTTCTCGTAGCCTTCTCCTCTCCAGGCTGAACAACCCCAGCTCTCTCAACCTCTTCTCATAGCAGAGGTGCTCTAGCTCTCTGATCATCTTTGTAGACCTCTAAACACACTTCATCAGTTCCATATTCTCCTTACGCTGAGGATTCCAGAACTGGATGCAAAACACCAGGTGGGGTCTTACAAAAGCAATGTAGAGGGGAAGAACCAACTCCCTTGACCAGCTGGCCACACTTCTTTTTGATGCAGCCCAGGGTACTGTTGGCCTTCTGGGCTGTGAGCATGCATTGCTAGCTCATGTTGAGCTTCTCATCAATGAACACCCCCAAGCCCTTATCCACAGGGCTCATCTCAATCATGTCACCACCCTTCCTTTACTGAAACCGCAGACTGCTCCAACCCAGGTGTAAGACCTTGCACTTGGCCTCATTGAGCCTCGTGAGGTTCATATATGCTCAATATGCTTTAAAATTTTCCTGATCATCCTTGCATCTCTAACAGAGCATTTGCCCACTTACATGTTTCAAAACTTACATTGATATCCTCTTTTCTATGATTCTCTGGTGACTGGTAATAACTTCTAGATGACATGACAATAATCAGAAAAGAAAAAAAATGACAATGATCAATAGAGTAAGTTTTACTATGTATTTTCCCAGCATGTAATACATCAAATCAGTGGGCTGTTTTTAAATGTTGTGGTAGTTAGGCACATGCTCAAAGCTAGACTTGAACCACTTTCACACATGAAAGAGGTGCAAATTCCAGTGCGTTATCATCTCCAGCTCCCTGTGACAGTCTGTGAAGTTTGTATTTTCCTAGCAGCCAGCAGTGGGAAACTGCAGCTTACAGGAAGCTAGGCTGAGGCTTTGTCACTAGCTCCCTCAAAAACTAATGACCATTGCAAACTCCATCACCTTCTCCTTCACAAATAAGGTGTTTCTTTTATTTTAATTCCTAACATATGGCAGTGTGTAGATTTAAAACAACAAAAACAAAGTCCTGCAAAAACAAAATGTTGTACTGCATACGCAGTTCTCCCTTGGGAGTGGGATGAGAGGGAGAACCATATATGGCAGATGTTGGTCGTTTAATGCTCAACAGGAAGGCACTCAGATGCTATAGTGATGTATGACCCCCTAGGGGGCAGGGTAAAAGTATATTTCCCAGTCTACAAGTGGAAACTGTTAACCTAAAGAGGATGACCAAGAACAAGTGCCAGCACTAAGTGGCCTTAGAGTTTCTACCAGGCAAAATCCTTTCTTTGAAGGATTTAAGTAGGACAGAGTCCCATACTGGGTTTCTTTTGGGATCTCGGTTCTACTCCTGTGTGCACATGTGCACGCGAGCACCACCTAGTCTAACCCAGGCATTAAATACTGAAAAAGTTCAAAGCTTTTTGATTCCTCTTCATTGGTTTTTCTAGAGGCTGCCTCTGATCTTTGCTTTTCATCCTCGTATTTTTTTGAAAGCATTTCTCCCTTGTTTCTTCATGTGGCAGGTTGCATGCAGATTTGGCTTTCTGGTATTCAGCAACCATCCACATTGCTTTGTACATAGTTTACATCTTCACAGGTTGTAATGAAACTGAGAGTTGAAGGAATAACTGGATAAGCAGACTTCTTTCTCCAGCTGTCATGTCTAGTTGTGGCAGGAAACTTGTGTTTCATTGTAAAAGATGTTAATTTCAATCTGAGCTGTGGCTGTGTTGAGAGGAGCATAAAAGGAATTCTTGATTATCTATATCAGTACCGTTGTCCCTGGGGACAGGCTCTGAATCTTCAGATCACATATGGCAAGAGTGCTGTGATAAAATATGCATCAATAAAACTTTGCAATTTATGATAATAAAGGAGTGGAAAGTTTTATACACTGTGGTAATTATTCCTGACTGGTATTTTTTCCTTCCTTTCATTCTTCCATGCGCCTTTATTTTTAATCCTTTTCTGCATGTTGCAGCAACAATTACATTGTTTAAACTGCAGGCTAACAAACTGGGGGGGGTTCATCTTGCTTCTAGGTCACTTGACCTTCTGTAGGCACCAGTCCACTTCTGAAGCAGCAGTCATTTGCCCTATTTAGGAAGGCTCCACAATAGTCAACTCACTCTTGCTCTTCTGTGCATGCACATACACTACATCAAGCATAAATTTCAAAGTAGCTTCCAAAAAGGATCAAATTATATCATTCTGACCTTTTCTTTGCACATCTCATTACTATAATCAATGAGAGATGCATACATTTGCATGAAGGTAGTGTTTATCCCATATTGCATGACACCTGAATTGCTTTAAATGTACTTTATCTAAACAGAGTTTCTGTCCTTTTGAAGAAGAAAAATAATGATATGTTTACATTCCCAGGAAGTAAACAATGGACTATTAAATGCAACCAATATATTAACTGCAACCTTATTTTTTTCGTCAGCTCATTATATCTTTGGTGTCCGTAGTGCGAGAGACCCTGCCTTCTGCTTCAGCACACTTGATAACAATTAATCATATAGTTTGAAACGTATGGCCTGGCAGTACAAACTGCTTGCATGCTTGGGTTGTGGCTGACTTTAAAGGGACTTCCACATGTTGTGTTTACAGGCAGCTCTCCTTTACTGAACACATTCACAAACATGTTTGCACAGCATCTAACACAGTGGGATCTCAGGCTTTGCTGGGACATCTAAACCCTGCTGTAACACAATCTGTCATTAGTACTGTCTACCTCTTGGTTTCCTTCTTTTTTTTTTTCCTTTTCTCAGTGTTTTACTTCAGTTGACCTAACAAAAATAAAACACCCAAGCTTATTTCTCCACAATTAAGGACAAGCTGGGAAACTATTTATGGGAAACAGTTTAGTCATCAAGCTATCTCAAGAATGTTTTGTTTACTCATTCTCACTTGACTAAATTGTGTACTCCTTGTGCAGTGATAGTAGAGTACTTATATTGAAGCACATGCTTATTTCCTATCAAGTTCAATAGTAATTATTCACCTGCCTGAGGTTCAGTATATTCTGAAGAGCTTTGCATGTCTGGGGACCAACATGCCTCTCAGGAATTCCATACCTATATTCAGTCCTGCATGTTCAGCCTTTCCCTGGGTTTCTGCAGATGCTTGAATTTTGTCAAAGGCAATTAGATGTAGACAATTTCTGTCAGCACTTAAGTGGACTTTGACATGTTTAAAAGTTCTGCTGAATCTGGGCCTACCTGATTAGAACACAAACATTTAGCAAAAAGAACAGATTGATTTATAATTGGAAGACTATTTGCAAGTACTTTCCTTTTCTGTACAGCTGCAGTTGAATAGATGAAATATAATATTATTAGTTCCACTTCGAGGAGCAATGAGAGATTTAGGTTATGAAAATAAACGTTTCTAATTACACAGATGTAAGGAAGAGTGGACAATAAGGCTAGCAGTGGAAAAAAAAGGGGAGGAATCTTCTGTCTTTTTTTCCTACCTTTGCATTTGTGTGAATTAATAGGAAATTATAGACTATTAGAAAGTTGATTTAATTTTGTTTCTTAACTTCATTGGTTTTCATTAAGGTGATCCTAAAAGCAGGTAGCTTTCAATTAGTTGTGTTGACAGTGCTGGCTAATGTTGTAATGATCCTTGGGAGAGGGAAAGAGAAGATATTTATTGCAGTAGGGATAAGCTAGGTCAGGCAAAGAGATAGAGTACATAACCACTAATTAACTTATGTAGTCATTAAAAAAAAAAAAAAAAAAAAAAACTGAAGAAGAAGAGGAACGAAAAACAACAAGTAACCCGAAAGAAGATTGTAAAGCATTTCTGCACTGCAGATCAGACCCCTGAGCTTTCGTTACACTGTGCATAACATATTAGGTGATATATATGAGCCAATTGCATATAAATCACATTCTCCCAATGTTACAAGTCCTTGTCACACAGCATATTTAATTTAACATTGCAATATTTATTTTCTAAAGTTGTAAGTAGGCCAAAACATACCCAGTAAAATGAGCATTCTGCCATAGCACAGCACCTGACCTACACTCCAGTAGAAAATTAACCCTAATTCATCTCCATAGTGACCCTACGCCAAATAGCTGCTTCAGATGCTCTATTCCTGCCCTTCAATGATTTTGTAAAGTGAAGCTGTAGCAATTTTGCCTAATTCAGTTTGGATTTTTAATTACATCTACTCCATTCATTTGTTTCTGCTAAAAGCCATCATGTTGTGCTTGGGTGACTTGTAAGCAAGCTTTACTTGATCTTAGTATGCTTTAGGGACAGGCTTAAGCCAGAAGGTGTGTATATCTGTTGAAACCTTGTCAAATGGGAAATGCTGTATCAGATTGGAACTAGAAGGCTTTGTTTTCTGACACAAAAGGTCAAAGTCTGCTTAGTTTTTTCCATGTGTCACTTCCCCCCCATTCCCCTACTCCCATCAGGATTATTTTAAACCCACATTATGGATGAGCATATGTGTGCATACACACAATTTACTGGAAAACAGAGGCCCTTTATTGTTCAAAACTCCTCTAGAAGTGATTTGTTGCAGGCATTCCTCTCACAACCGTTTGCACATCTTGAAGACCTGTAAGTTTTCAGTCAATCTGCTAACAAAGTCTGTTTTCAGACACCACCTGGAGAAACTTGAGGAGCTTCGGGTGTTTTCATTGTCTGATTATTTTTTATGATTATTGGTAGGAATCAGTAGCAGTCAATTAAGAATATGTGAGTGATTAATACCATGTTTTGTATTACATCACAATACAGTTGGTTCCTCTGATCCTCCCAAAATTAACAGAGGTTGTATCCAATTCATATAATGTTTTTCACATTTATAGAACTGGGCATATTTGGACTGCAACATGAATGCAGAGTGAGAAGGCTGCAGAAAGGGCACTGAGATAAGGCAATCTGAGTCTTCTCACTGAACTCCTGCCAGGCACAGATGAAAATGTTTCATGACAATGTCTATCAAATTGCATTTGTCTTGTGAATGTAAATTATTCTTAAGAAGTTACAGTTTGGGAGACAAAGGTGACATTTATTTAAATTAAAATTATGTTGTTAAAAAAACCCCCCTGGATTTATCTAAGTCAGGTGACTAGTGGCTTTAACATTACAGGCACAAAAGTAAAGCTTAGCTGACATTTCTTAGCTCCCTTACAGCTCTCCTTATGAAGGGAAAATAGACCATATGGGAGCATATGGAAAAAACAGAAGGTTAATATTTGTGGAAAAGTACCTCCTACAGGTGGCATTATAATTAACCTTGTGGATCCTGAGCACATATGTCAATCAAGTGTGCAAGCGTGCCACGTCCCTGTGTGAGTCAAGAGTGCATTTCCCATGCCAGGACTACCAGGAGCCACACTACTGCCCCAGGGACTCGGGGTTTGTCCTGGGCTGAGTGTGAGGTCACCATGATGCCCCTGGTCACCCTTCCCTGCTGGGGAGCCGCTGGCAGCAGCAATCACCCAGATGCCCAGTGGTCAGGATAGAGGGTGTTTGATCAGGGCAGAATGTGGAGCCCCTCAAAGCTGAGGCCATGTTGTTGGGTAACACTGTGCTCTCCCATGAATCCTGTCAAAATTGCAGTTGAGAACCTCCTTTCTTGCACCCTGAAACATCCTGCTCTCCCTCATGCTGGCATAATCCCAGTGCCCAGGTTCTCACCAGCTGGGAGAGGAGGGGAAGCTGTGCCACAGTTTGCTCATTTCTTCTTGTTTTCTGGACTGTTATTAAAAAGGCTAGTAGGACCCAGCTTATTACAAGGTTTTGGCACCCTCCTTCCCATATCTGGGGCAGGAACTGAGTGTCTCTGTGTAGGACAACACTGTGGCAATCTCTCCTCCACCCCTATGGGCAGTTGAAACCACACTGACTGCACCCTGGACATGCTGGCATAAGGAAGGCAAATAAAAATGAGGAGTAGCCGTGTACACACAGGGTCATGTGTCTGAACCATTGGTGTATCTCCTGGGGAAATGAAGGATATGAATATGTTTGGGGCCATGAGATGAAGAGGGGAGAAAGGGAAATTCAGGATCAAGCTTGGACAAACAGCTGGACCCATTTTTTTTTTCCTGCAGCATATCCATGCCAAATGCCTCTGACCAAGAATTACTGGGGAGGGTGCAGAAATGGGAGTAACTGGATAAATGCATCTTAAATAACAAGAACCAACATAATCAAAATGTACTTACCTTTGTAAAGACTTGAAGCATTTACATAGCTTTAATAAATGCAATTTGCAGAAACAGTGCAGTGCTTTAAAATAAATGATGCTCACAGAGTCACAAGCTGTGATTTATCTTTAAGCATCCTCTTAAAGTGTGCTTTATTAAATTTCAGCCTGGGTTCTCAACTGTTCAGTTAATGCAGGTAATTAATTTGATTATCGTTCAATCAGGCTGTTTTGTGACTGACTGAAACATTCCCATATTGTTGCTACAAATACTTTAGGTAGCTTGTATGAAGAAATCATGAAATTCCTTTTGTGTGTGTGCTTATTTGTTTTATTTTTGTCCTCGCTATCCTTCTTTCTGGCAGTGAGTTGTTCTAGAGTACATAGTGTGGGATTACTAATGCCTGCCCTAATGCTTTAATGCTTGTTTTTGAGCACAGTCAGTATTCTTTCTTAGCTATGCCTGCATCTTCTATTTACATTAGGTGATCTTTTTTCTTTCCTTTTTCTTCATGCAGAAGATAAAGGAGGAGGAAAAGCATGAACTTCCTTTGTATTACATTGCACTTCTTAATCACTATACATGTAATACTTTAAAAAGAAAAAGTATTACTAATTGTAGAATGTTGTCTGGCTTCAGTATACAGGATGAAGTGTTATGCATTAGTACATTAGATTTTAGTACACTTCTTGGTTGCAAAATTATATACTAAGTGCATTAGTTTAGAATTAGAGGAGAATATAAGTACCTAAATGTAATAGATGTTCTCACCCTATTTACTTCTTGTGACAAAAAAAGTGGAGTTTGTTTTTACTAGCATCCATTAGATGTGCTCTGCTGTAAAACTTCCACTGAGTTCTTGAGATGGAGCTGATTTTATGCAGTGTCTTTTCATCAAGGACTGTAGGAAGTCTGCACGCTGTGCATTACAGAGGACATCTAGTCCAAGCTTTTACTAGGAGGTGCTTACTGCACCTCTGACTAGAAGAGAGACCTTTGTAAGAAGAGATAGTAACCATTGCTGGGTCAGATGATAAAGCTGGGCAAGCTTTTGGACCCATAATTTTGATTGTACTGTATCAGCTCGTCTAGTGAAGGATATTAATTCTGCTCACAAGATATGTTGCATGACACCAGTACTACTCTCTCTTACTATACACTGCACTCTTCTGACTGGTTCCTGCAACAACACTGAAATCCCTCTGGGGAACTGGTACATACATCAGGGTTGGGTAGGCAGAGCAGAAAAAAAAAATAAAATAGGGCCTTTTAAAGTGGTGTGGTCCTTTATCCTTTCAAAGAGCAACTGCAGACTTTGAATCCAGGGTGTTCAAAATAATTTTTTCCAGGATAGAAATTCCACCTTGAACTTCTAATAATAACTTAACATGGATTGTTGGTTTCACTTACGAAAAAGGTCTCTAAAATTGTGTTCAGTCTTGCTTCAAGCCTTCAGGAGTATTTCTTTATGGAGTGCAAGTCAGTGGATGCTAGTAAAGCCAATTATTTCATGAAAGTGACTTGTAGACTGCAAGGGAAAGAAAGTCCTTTCTCATGGGGCTAAATGAGATACTCAGATACCATAACTTGTTTGTTGTATTAGCACAGGTAACCTATTGCAGTTTAGACCAATGGGCAATGTTTACTGCAGAAGGATAACAGAGGGAGTCTATAGTGATTGCGTTTCTTCTTCTCAGTGCCCTTTGCCTCTCCCCACCTCAACTGGGAATGTCTTCAAAAGATTATAGGGAAAGACTATGATTTAAGTCATTGCTGATGCCTGAAAACATGAAATACTTGCTTATAAAGGTAGAATTGAAAATTGTCGAACATACCTTAAGCATCAGATCTGAATCAGACTCCTCACAGTTTACTGATAATTTAAGCACTGAATTCTGTTGAAATATTAGGTTCATTAATACATATAGAAAAGAACATGCAGTATTTTTAGACTCCAGAGGAAAAAGAGCTACCCTACATCCTATACTGCTATCATCTACTGTTAAGGGCCATCTCCCAAGGAGTGCTAGGTACTGGGATGACACACTCCACAGAAACATGTAAGAAGACTTAATCCTTGTAACAGAGAGCTTCAGACTCTAAAGCAGCAGGTCTACGTCACTGCAGAAAGCTTTTTCAACTAGTTATGATTTTTTTTCTTTATATTGGAACTCACCAACAAATACTCACAGATCCTCTTGTCAAGTTCCGTATTCCCTCCTTTTCGCCAGACTAAACAATCCCCTTTGCCTTAGCCACTCCTCACAAGACTTGTGCTCCGGACTCTTCTTCACCAGCTTCACTGTCTTTCTCTGGATGCACTTCAGCACCTCAGCATCTTTCTTGTAGTGAAGGGCCCAAAACTGAACATAGTATTTGAGGTGTAGCCTCACCAGCACCAAGTGCAGGGGGACAATCACTTCCCTAGTCCTGCTGGCTACACCATTTCTGATATAAGCCAGTATCCCATTGGCCTTCTTGGCCACTTGGGCATGTTGTTGGCTGATATTCAGATGGCTATTGACCAACATCCACAGGTCCTTTTCCACCAGACAACTTTCTAGACATTCTTCTCCAAGCCTGTCACATTGCATGGGATTGTTGTCACCCAAGTGCAGGACCTGGCACTTGGCCTTGTTGAACCCTACAGGGCTGACCTTGGCCCATCTGTCTAACCTGTCAAGATGCCTTTGTAGACCCTTCCTACACTCAAGCAGATAAACGCTCCCGCCTAACTTGTTGTCATCAGCAGACTTACTGAGGATGCACTCAATCCCTTCACCTATATCATTGATAAAGATACTAAATAGAACCAGTCCCAACCCTAAGCCCTGGGGAACACCACATTTGACCAGCTACCAGCTGGATTTAACTCTATTCACCACATTTCTTTGGGCCTGGACCTCCAGACAGTTTTTTACCCAGCAAAGTGTATGCTTGTTCAAGCCATGGGGACACAGTTTTGCCAGGAGAATCCTGTGGGAAACAGTGTCAAAGACTTTACTGAAGTCTAAGTAGACAACATGCACAGGTTTTCCCTCATCTACTAAGCACGTTACCTTGTAGAGGGAAATTAGGTTAGTTAAGCAGGACCTGCCTTTCATAAACCCCTACTGACTAGACCTGATTGATCACTTGGTTGCAATGTAAGTACAGCTTGAATGGAACTGAAGCTGATCTGCATTAAGTACCTCATTCTTTTCATCATTCTTTGTCATTATATTTCCCCCCAACATCCAATAAAGGATGGAGATTGTCCTTAGCCCTCCTTTTGCTGCTAATATATTTAGAGAAGCATTTTTTTTACTGTCCCGTACAAGACTTCCTCCTTGAGGAATGTCCAACCTTGCTGGATATTAAGGCAGCAATAGGTTATAGTAATGTTTTTGTAATATTGGCAATGTAGTTCTTGATAACATAATGGATTTTCTCTTAAAGGTAGGCACCTGAGAATAAATAGGTTACGGTTATTTGCCTATTAACCTCAGTGTTATTAGATGCCAGCAAGCAATTGGAAGTAAACCTTCAGGACAATAAACTAGAAGAAATCTTAGGAAAGTATTTCTTGTACATTACACAAAGACAGCTTTGGGGAACCAGAGGGTCCCTGTGCAGTCTGAGGGCTAGAAGAGAAATAGAAGCAGTGCAGATGCAGAGATTGGGAAGTTATACAGGAAAATGGAACAGTTTAGGATCTTTAAAGCAAAAGATGACTCTTGATCCCAGCATACCTTGTGGGTTAGTACTTTTGCCTACTGAAATGTAATATGTTGTTAACTGAGTCCAAAATGTTTGATTTTGGGGCTGAACTGACCCTACGTTATGGGCAGATATTCCAGAAGTATAGAAGATGTGGCTACAAGTCTTGATAGCTAAAATGAGCCTTTTTACCTCTGCTTGTAACTGCAGAATTAATGGGCATGCACATATCCTGCTAGCTACTTTGAACTATATTGAAAGACAGATGTTTTATTAATCTAATTCTGGTTAGACTACTTTGAACAAAGTTGTAAAGGAAATACTAAAATCTTTTTGCTGAGATTATAGTTCACCTAGGTAACTTTAGTGAAGCAATAGATAATGGTGACAAATTACCATGGAATATTTTAGGTAGAGGAGATCAGACTTACAAGAGTTCTGAATGAAGTCACTAGGGATTGCAAAGGTAAAATAAATTCCCAGCTCTTAGATGCTGAGGTCTATCCCATATCTTATGATGCCAAGACTAATCAGGTATTTGTTTCATAGAACTTCCAAGTGAAAATTAAGCAGAGAAACAGTCCATGTTGTGAAACTTAACAAGTTACTCCGGGAGCTATGCAATTAAAAAAAGCTTGGTATCACAGAGATTTTTTTTTCTATGTCCATAGATGTCTGTCCCTCTTCTGCAGTAGTCTTACTGCCTCTGCTGTAGCTCCGGTGGTCTAAGCCACTCCAACAACTTCTCAAGTTTGCCTCCCTGTGAACCATGCATGTCCACACAAAATTCCAGACTTTTTGAGGCCTTAGGGATCTGCTACATGACAAGGTACAAGCCACCCACGTGCTGGTTGTCCAGACTGTTGCAGAGACTGAGCCGAGATACTGCAATACACTCAATATGAATGCTACAAGTATCCACTTTATTGATGTTTCTCTAATATATTTACATCTTTTCTATGATATGTGCTTATCTATTGTTACCGTGACATTTTCATAATAATTACTTCATAAGATACAATTAGATATATGTTTACTCAGGTGGCATCTAAAAGCTAGCCAATACACAGTTAATTAGGCCTAACGAGACACATTATTCATAAAGATCCTGAACAGTCTTTGGCCCACTTCCTTCTCTTCCATCCTTGCTGTTCCATGGTTCATCCTTGGGATAAGGAACTCTTCAAATCCTCGCTAATTGGGGTTACTTGAGAGCAGCGAGACCCACACCAGACATATCCACAGGCTGCCCAGCATAGGCCAAGCCCATAACAAAAATTGTGTAGGGTCCTAATGATTTCTGGAGCTGCCATTTCTGAATTAAACTGAAAAGGGGTGAAATAACTGTAACTAAATAAGCCAACAGTGTAAAACTCATTATGGGAAATCTAGATGGACAGACATGGAGGGCCCAATCTTGAGGGGTACAAATATGTGAGCTCCCAGGGCACTGGCTTTGAAGAGACTCTGTAGACCCATCAACTGGAGCATGATAATAGAGATGGTCCAATCCCTGATCTCAGATGGGAAACTTTTATAAAGGGACAGTTATTTTCTGTATATTTGTGGCAACAAAATGATGCAGTCACTGAAAGGGATTATATTCCCAGAGGGATGAGAAGGCAAAGAGTCATTGGAAAGGCAAGAAAAACTTTGTCTAACCTGCGTATGAATATTCCTCTCTTTTGTTCTCAAATGGAGTGAATTTGTGACTGATGAGTTTAAAAATGAATGTGATGCAACTTTTTTGAATGCAGCAAAACTGAGACATGAGCCTGACCCTGTTTTTCAGTATCACCCCACCCTCTGGCACTGTCTCTATTCAGTTTAGGACATGCTTAAGAAAAGATCCATGTTTCTGCCTTGGTGAATTCAATGGTGCTGAAGTCCATCCCGCTCCAGGACAGCAGTTAAATACCTGCTTAACTTTTAGAAAGTCCTTAAGTGTCTCCTGTAATCAACTCCTGTAGCAAACGATAATCTCAAGTAAAGAGACATCTGCCTAGAAATGAAAGTGCATTGAACTATTCATTTCATTGCAGGTACTTAGGAAGTTTACTTGTTGTGCATTTAACAGGGTAATACACTATTATTTAAAAATTTATTAGTAACTATTGGATCACAATATAACCAATGCTTACCTGCAATTAAAATCGATGTTGATTAGTGTTCTACTATACATAGGTGCTGCTGGAAAAGCTTTTGTAATGCATTATGTGCATTGCCAAAACTTGAACAATCCTGTAGTCTGTGATCCCTCTTCCAAACACTGGCAAAATAGTGAACTGGAAAGCAAAACCATTCCAATAAGTTCATTCAGTTATGACATACTGTGGAAGAGATGCAGGAGGAGAAGAAAGAATTCTTTCTAACCCTTGTAGTAATTAGTTATTTGGCCTGAAGATGAAATCTAAAGTCTCTGACTTAGTTTTAGTGCTTGTTTAAACAGCAGTTGCTTTTATGTCTTAGAAATGATGCAACACACATAATGCCCATAAGCCAAAACCAACTGAAAATTCATACCTTTTTTCGTGACCATCACTTCCCTTCTGTTTAGGAGCTTGCCTTGCCCCTCAAATGATCAGCCAGCTTCCAGAAAATATTGGGCTGAGTCATTAACTTCTTGCAGTCAATGACTGAACGCACCCTTGCTTCAGTGGGGTGAGATGTACAATGAGCTGGTGAACAAAGCTTTTCCATTCATGACTGAAGCCAAAGAACAAGGTATTCAGCTAATCTAATTACCTGTCTAAACAGAGTAAACCAAAGTAGAAAAAAAAAAACAAACCACAAGTCAGATTAGGATCTGTGTTATGCTGGTGAAAACTTCAGGTTAATCAGCAATGTTACTTCATATTTGAATTTGGCTCAGTGTTCACTTAGCAGATTAGTCCAACTCTCAGAATCTGTAATCGCAAACCTGCTATTAACTCGCTGTGTTTTTATCCTTCTGATTAATCATAACACTCCATGTTAGTAATAATGCAAATAGTTACCATAAAATATTTTTTCATTAGTTCTGGCTAGTCGATTTTTTGTTTTTCTCTCTTTCCTACTGGAAAAAATACTTAGCCAGGAATAATAACATTAAGAATGTCCTAAATCAATTCTATTAAGTTGCTTTTTCTAATCAGTCATGTGTTGCTTGGTCTCCTTTAAGTTTTATCAAAGGAGATTCTTCTGCACCAGTGCTTCTTCAAGGACTGTTGTGTGAGCTGACTGTCCTTCCCTAGTGACCGTGCGATGTACATATCACTGAGGGCAGTGCCATGTAAACCTTAAACTGGAGTGAGCAAGATAACTGGACGGTGCTTGCATTTGAATTGCAGCCAACACTATTAGGCAACCCCAACCTGAGTACATCCTCCCCTCATAATGCTTCCATCTGGCATCATCAGGCAGCAGGGCTTTGCAAAATGCTACAGTGTTACAAACCCAGCACGCAATGGGAAGGAGCAACCAGCTGGAAGGACAAAGAATTGCCCTTCTCCTTCCTTATGGATGGACTGCCAGGCAAGAGAGATGAATTTCAGGGTGCAGTTCGGGTACTGGGTTAGGCACCAAGCCCTGAGATTGGGTTTTTCTAGAACAGTATTATAAAATCATGCTAAGATAATAGCATGAAATCACCATATTGCAGCATCTATATTTGCAGAATGTAGACTTCATCCAGCAAACTTTAACTTTGTTAGTTTTGATTGAATTGCTTGCCTTGCCTCTCCTCTTCTCCCTTTGCCTTTTCCCCTCTCTCCCCCCCTTTTCCTTTCTTTACCCCTGTAAGATAAAACCAAGTGTTCAGTACATCTCTATGGGTAACTAAATTATTTTAGAGATTGCTAGAAAACACAAAGCTCTTTACCTAATGGCCAGAGGTTCAAAGGCAGAGCGCACAAAGGTCAAAAAATCGTGGTAAGCTTTCTATGACAAGTATTTTCATTACTTTTTTTTCATTAGTGAAGAGTTAACTGATGTATCATAGAATCACCAGGTTGGGAAAGACCTCTTGCATCATCAAGTCCAACCGTTTCTATCTGCCCCTAAACCATGTCCCTGAGCACCTCATCCACCCATCTTTTAAATGCCTCTGGGGATGGTGACCCAACCACCTCCCTGGGCAGCTTGTTCTAGTGCCCAATGACCTTTTCTGTGAATCAACTTGCCAAATAAACTTCTTGGTTACTGCAAGGATGAAGGGTCCTGGCAGGCCTGTGTAGAGGAGCAAAACTGTCTTCTGTAGAGCCACAGAAAACATCAGTCACTAGGACAGAAACCCAGACCCACTTGCCAGGTTCTCAGTGATCCTGGTCACATCTGGCTCCTTATCAGTTCTGAAAGAAGAGATCAAAAAGGAATGGCATGTCCTGTTCTCTGTTGTTGAGTGTGTAATGTACAAGAGGACAAAAGCAAGAATGGGATTTGCTTAATGTCTTCTCATACCATCATTTGGGAAGTTTGGCCCTGAAGACCATTCAGTAATTCTTTACACCAAGTCTGGAGCAGCAGGCAGGACTAGGAAGTATTTTCTTCATATGTAGGCAAAGTCATTTTGTTGTTGCTCTTCTGGACTTCTAGGATTTAAGAAGACACTGCCTGTTTGTATTATTTGAATGCCAGCAAAAGCAGCATTTGATTTTCGGAAACTGAAACTCTATTGCTGCTCAAGCAGCCTCCTGTCTCTTAACTCTACAGTTTCTAAGTAGGGCAAAATCCTCCCTCCTAGTTCTGTTAAATTCTGGAAACACCTAGGGAAGGGTTGTGTTTTGAGTGTATGCAATACCTTGAAAGCTTAGGGGAAAGTTTTGTTCGCATTAAACTGAAGTAAAGCCAATTTGTTTTACATTTGTGATTGTTATTGGTTTATTTCCTTGTAATTTTTAGTTCCTTCATTCGTCTCATTAGTAAAGTCAGGCGTCTCTTGCTGGGAAAATGGAGGGTCTAAAAGGTCAGTCCTATCTTCCCTTACATCTCCCCAAAACAATATATCCCTTTGAGAGAAGGCATCAGAAGAGGAAGAATTAGGAATCTGTTGTGTGACTGAAATGAAATGAGTTAAGGCTTTCTTTCCTGGAAAAAATATGCCCAAAAGTATAATCTGTCCCCATCACAGCAGTAGACAGAGGCATTATTAATGCAAATGACACATTAGAATGAGAAGTTTGTAACTGAAGGCTTGCTGCAGCCAAGCTCTAAATGTAGTTACTTAAGCAATTGCCAGTGGTGAGAGAACAAGAAGTAAGCAGTAACATTTTCAGCCAAGGCAAATTAGCCCTCATAGTACCTGAAAATAAGAATACCTGCTCTATCCCAGTGCGGTTGTGTTCTGGTGCAGAGAGGTAGAGACAGACATAACAAAGGTAAATCCTTCATTAGAGATGATATACAAGATGGCCAGAATCTCTTGGTGTAGTGAGATGACTAGCATTAATGCTTGGGCTTTCCTCTAAAAACATCTTTGGTTTTAATTCCAGGAGTTCTTAACACAGAATTGTCCTGCTGGGTTTCATGGTAAACTTTACTGTAGACCAGCTAGACTGAACAGAGATTCCCTTGCCTCCATGGTCACTCGGCTCTCTTCCATTGTATTCTCCCAAGTGACAGGGGACAGGACAAGAGGGAATGACCTCAAGCTCCGCCAGGGGAGATTTAGGCTGGAGATTAGGAGGAAGTTTTTCACACAGAGGGTCATTGGGCGTTGGAACAGGCTGCCCAGGGAGGTGGTTGATTCACCTTCCCTGGAGGTGTGTAAAGCACGGGTGGATGAGGTTTTGAGGGACTTGGTTTAGTGTTTGATAGGAATGGTTGGACTAGAAGATCCGATGGGCCCCTTCCAACCTGGTTGTTCTATGATTCTATGATTCTGTGATTCTATTCTGTGCTTTATTGTTTCCTGCCTTAGTTTTTTTTCTTCAGTAGCTTTAGGCTTATTAATTTCTGGCTTGAGGTTCGATCTTTTCCATCCTTCTCTTTCATTCTGGCATTTTCTTTTTGCTTTGCTTCAGGCCTGACTAGTTTCCTCTTTTAACATTTTCTTTGACACTTCAGTCCTGAAGGCAGGACATACTCCCACATATTCAGTGGTGCAGTGCAGGTTGGAGGTGTTGATTTCACAGGGTTTGCCACTGTCTACTTCTTATCCCCAAGTCCTCCAGCACTGATACTCCGCACTCCTCATCTCCCTAGATTGCTCAGTGTCCTACTGTTCTCTTTTGCCATCCTTCAACAGCTGATTCCAGCTTCCCTGGTGGAAGGACTTGTAGGCAGTGCCCTCCTGCTGCCTGCCACATGGGAAGAGACCAGCTTTTCTCTAGGAAGTCTGTGTCCTACACAAAGCTTCCTGAAAGCGGCTTCTCTATCCCAGCCATGCTCATTTGTCAGTAAAGGCAAAGTTTCCTTGTTTGGGGTGAATGAGAGAGTGAAAGGGACTATGAGTCATAGAATCATAGAATCACCAGGTCGGAAAAGACCCACCGGATCATCGAGTCCAACCATTCCTATCAAACACTAAACCATGCCCCTTAGCACCTCATCCACCCGTGCCTTAAACACCTCCAGGGAAGGTGAATCAAACACCTCCCTGGCTAGCCTGTTCCAGTGCCCAGTGACCCTTTCTTTGAAAAATTTTTTCCTAATGTCCAGCCTAAACCTCCCCTAGCAGAGCTTGTCCTCTCCCCTGTCACCTGGGAGAAGAGACCAGCTCCCTCCTCTCTACAACCTCCCCTCAGGTAGTTGTAGAGAGCAATGAGGTCTCCTCTCAGCCTCCTCTTCTCCAGGCTAAACAACCCCAGCTCTCTCAGCCATTCCTCATAAGGCCTGTTCTCAAGCCCCTTCACCCATTATCTAGAATGTCTATGAAAAACAACTTCGGCTCCTTTAATTTTTCGCTTAATTTAGTCTTTTCCATAGTAATGTTAATGGTTTGGTTTCCTTCTCAATGCTCCTGCCGAGGCAGTCCCCTCTCCCATTTCGTCTCTGCGGGATCTACTTCTCCTTGCTGCCAGAGCTTTTTCATTTTGGCTTTCAGCCCACTTTCTCCACAGAAGATACCTGTAAAAGGAGATGGGATTTTTTTACTATTACTTTAAATGTCTTTTACCTGCTTGTTTTTGTTCTTGTCCTCCTCTTTGATTTAGTGCTTTCTTTTTTGCAAACATTTTCTTAGCGTGTTTAAACTCTATTCATCTTTCACACTTGCAGCTGCCAGGAAGTAGCCCACAGCTTAGGGTGAGGTGAAACTCCTTTCAGACATGAGATTTAGGCAGTTTGGAGAATACCTGAGCCATGCTGCCTACAGAAGATAGATACTTAGAGAAACATTGCAGCTTTGCTAGTTGTAAAAACTCAATAGGAGTGATGCAGAAAAGAAGCAGATTTTGGAGCAAGATTCTCCACCTTTGCATTTCTGTACAGCCCATGATATCAGAAATAAAAGCAGTATTGAGTGCTTTCTCTTTACTTTAACTCTCTAGTAATTTAAACTGAGGGCAGTGGAAAAGCAGGGGAGAGCACTTTCAATACCTCTCTGAGGAAATGTGCCTGATTATAGCTCTTCTCCTTGCCCTCTCTGTACTTCCACAGATTTCCCCCCTGAACCTCCAGGTTTCTCCACCAGCACATTTTTGCTAATCCCTATAAATGTGCTACCATGGCTCTTGGTATTTGACACATCCTTCCCTATATTCTCCTGTCAGATGAGCAAAGATGATCTCACTAATTTCCATGTTGCATTGAGCAAGAGAAGGGAAAATCTTTGGTTCTTGCTGCAAAAAGAGTTAATATCTTAATTATGACTCTATTTTAAGGGAAAAGGATGCCTACTTCTGTCTTTTTTCCCTTGTCTTTCCCCCTCCCGCCCCCCCACTTTTAGTAGTGCCCTTTATTATGAGTGCAACTTGTATCAGCAATGTAATTCCTCCAGCAAACTCAGTCTGCTAATTTCAAGAGTCTGTTGGTGCTGTTTTATTCTTGTCATGTCAGATGCAGTAATCCAGTTTGCATTCACGATTAGATTAGGAAAGACACGAAATACCTGCATTTGCAAAATTAGTGTGGATATTTACCAGTTGGCAGCTTGTTCTCTTACTTGCTCCCCACCTCACTGCTGGAAGCCCTTAATCCACTACTCAGCTGTATAAGTTGATGCCTTGCTGTGAATCAAGAAAATGTCTTTCTGCATTGTTAATTTCTGTGACATGATCTCACCTCATGTTGTCTTCATAGACACGTGCCATAGCATAACCTGATGAGATGTAATCTGCACTCTAATAGGCAGCAGGGAGTCGGTATGGTGATGATGCCTCCCAGCAACCTGTCTTCAGAAAGCCTTGCAAAAGCTAGGGGAGGGGAAGGAAGGGAAGGGAAAGGTAAAAAAGCAGGTTGGTTCACCTAGCTCCTATGGAAAGGCATGCAAACCCAACACTAACTCCACTGAGATGTGTGTCATGAAGAGCCTGACGCTGTCTACGGAAAATAATTGTCAGAGACTGGTTTTGTTTTGTTCACCCATTTTAAAACGTCCCCAGGACCTGCAGGGCAGTGAAGAGAGAGAACTAAGGTTAACATCTGAGTTTACAGTCTGCTCAGAGGCTGTTTCCAGAGCAATGAGTGTTAACTGGGTGCTAGAGACAATCAATGATTTTGAGGCTCAGAAGCCCCCTAAAGCCAGCACTGAAACTCCACCTGGGTTTAAATTGACTCTTTACCACTTCTACACGAACAGGTTTCCCTGAAACTTGTTCCCTGTGTGTCATTCCTTTGATGAAACCTTGAAGACAGATTTTTTTCTGAGTGCACAAGTTGGCTCTTTTCAACATCAAAATGCAGATACCTTTCTACTTCCCCACGCTTTTGTAGGAATGTTTGTGATAGAAATGAGCATGCCTACTCTATACTAGGAGATAACTCCTGCAGTTTAATTTCTTGCTCCCATTTCCCCCACCCATCATCTCTTCTTCCTCTAGCCCCTAAAACTCTCTTAGCTCAAATTCAGATGTCTTTCAGCATACTTTTCCCTGGCGAGACAAGAGTCTAGAAGCAAGAGCAAGAAATAAAGGCATGCCTCACAGCTAGACCTCAGTTTTGTTTGCAGTCAGCAAAGGATGAATAGATGGGCTGTGCAGCATTAGCCAAGGGCTGCTGAGGTGTTTGTTCTTCAGCATCAGCCAGAGACGTGCAATTCTAAGGCAATAAGTCCCTTGTGAGAAAACACTGCTAGTAACTCTTTTATGTTTAATCTATTGGGATGCTAGTCTGAGACCCGTGACGTATTTATTATGACACTATCATCCCAGAGTAACAAACCTGTATGCTGTTCTGCCAAGGAAATATTTTTCCAAATATGCTGAAAGCTGCCAACTAGATGTTTGTGCAGCTTAGCAAATTCTAGGCAATTTTCTTCTTAGAAAAGTGGAAAGAGAGTAGGGGAAAACAATAAAGAAAAATAATCTACAATTCCCTAGAAATTACCTAGAATCATCCCTTAAGAAGCGCATTGGGGCTGCTCTTTTCTCTTCTGCCTACAAAGCTGTTCACATGCTGCCACCGCCCTGTGGTGTTTTCACCCTTTGTCCCAACCACTTCAGCCTCCCTCTCTGTTCCCTCTCCCTTCATCCTTCAGTCATGTCTCTCCCCACATGCAGACTGCATTTTCCCAAAGAGCAGACTGCTCTTCTCTGGCTGCCAGAAGTTGTGTCTCCCATGTCTTGTCCCTGCTGCAGCCCTGAGATCCCCTGCCCAGCAGGATACGCTTCCAGCCTGTTGGTGTCTGGATGGGCTCAGGACTGGGCAGGCAACCTGCCACATCATTTCAAGGGGAGCATCAGGGAAGGAGAGCAGCCTTTCCTGGGGATAGGTTTTTCCCAGCTGAGTATTCATCTGGCCATATCAGGGTGAAAGCCTTGGTACCTCAAGCAGTCAGGAATCTAGACATTAAAATGTCAGCAGCTGTGTCACCTCCCTGGTGCATGTCAGCATGGAGGAGAAAAAAGCTTTTTTCTACCCCATGGTAGCGTTGCTAGAATATGAGGGCTGGGTAGGAGACAAGGGTTGCAGTGTTCGGGCACCCATGAGTCACCTCTATCATAAACAGTGTAGCATTAGCCCTGATTTGGGTGAGGCAAGATGCTGATGAGGTGAGCCTGGCCACTCATGGCTATCCCTTGCTCAGAGGGAGCAAAGTAGCCTTCAGTAGAAGAGATACATATGTCCTCTCTCCAAATACTTCCCCCTGGCAAGAGACACTGATTGCCTCCAAGTTTCCAGAAGTGTAATGCGTTCCCCTGTGAGGGTACCTTCATGCAAAGTGCTACCCTGCTATTGCCAGGTCGTGTGGAACTAAAAAATATGGAAACACAGGAGTCCAGCCCAAGCTGTGGCTGAGCAGAGAGTGAGACAGTGACAAAGTTTAAGCAAACCCAAAACTAAAATCCTCTCTCAATTTTCATATAGCTGTTGACATATGAAAGTTTAGCGACAGTTTATTTAAAGTGAATCTGTTACCTATTAAATTGCAAAAGACCAAGTCCTTTGGTATTCATGAAGAAGAATTCATGAATTCCATAACAGTTAACTTTAAGAATGCTGCAATATGTTGAATGCTGATTACTGAGCAGTGTAAAAAAGGAGAGGAAAAAAATCAGCAATATTTTATTCTGTTATTTTATTTCCGAATTGATTTCATTACTTCATCACTCACAGTGCTAACAGCTGTAACCCTATACTGCTCTCATGTACTGTGTTTATCTGGTTCCTAAGTCCCCTTCTCTGTCATTTGCCCACAACACCACAAATGAGTACACTTGGTTGCTGAGAAAAGCTTGCAGGAGCAAGGTGGGAGGGGGAGTGCTAGGCACAAAGTTAAGCATTAATGTGTGCATTTTCATGGTGCTCCAGATTATTCACGCTGCTGCTCCACAACTTGAAACTGAGGGTGGTGAAAACAAGATGTTCAAAACCAATCTAAATGATTTCTCAGAGGGTGCTGTATAAATATGATAACCATCACCAGTGAGAATAAAGCAAACAGCAGGAAAAAAGTAAGCAGACTGGTCTTTGGTGAATTCACTCTGAGTCTTACATGTCAGGAACCATTGTACTTATCATCTGAAATCCGACTCCCAGCCTTACCCAAGCTCTCCATCAGCTTTTGGACTGCAGTGAGCAAACTTCTTCTGAAGGATTGTCGGTTTGTAGCCAGGGCAGGCAACGTGTCTCTGTCAGGAACAGTAATGCGTGTCGACAAGTGCACATTAATTTTAGATTATTCATCCTGACAAGGCTGTTGATTTGGAGGTTTGCTGCAACTGTTGGTTTAAACAGGCACAGAAGGAAGCTGGAGGCATGAGCAAAAACCAAAAGGGGACTTCTGGGAGGGGAGCTAATATCCTAATGAAAAGTCTTCCTAAATTTGTCTAGAGCTCAGCTTTGAGCTTGGAAAGCTGAAGTGAAATAGAGATGTATTTCAAGGTCTAGCCACACAGGAGAGGTAACCATGGCAATTTAACCTATTGAGGCTGAGGTAGGAAGAAGCAGGATCGAGTTCCTTTGGTCCTTTTATACAGAAAATGCTTCATGTATGATAAAGGATGAAGGAAAGGTTATCAAGGAATGAATAAAGGAAATTAAATAAAATCCATGTGGCAGGGGACTATCTTGTGCTCTAGAGCTGCTAGGGAGATGTAGGATAGCCAGTTCTCACAGTTAGGGTTGACAAACAGATTTTATCCCTAAAAAAGTTAATGATAACAGTCCTCCTGACTTGAAAGAAGAAAATATTTCACTTCACATCACCAAGATGAGCTCTATGAGGGAATTCTATCATAAAGAAGTTCCTACAGAGAGATACCGCTCACCAGTATGTGGTTCAGTAGGGCCTTCATCTCATAAGGAAGCTATAATGTACGCCGGAGGAGTTTGCTTTAACATGTGCCAAGCATCCACATCTGCTATCTTCTGTGCAAAACAGATGTAACTGTCTCGGTGCTCACCAGATTTTCTATACCCCTGTGCACTCAGGGCCATAGAACACTTCAATGAGTTGCTGTTGTGTCAGTTGGTGCAAATACATTCATAAGATTTTCAGAACAACTACTGGAATTATCCGTTTTCACGTATCACAGATCATTTGGAAAAAAAAAATTAAGTCTAACAAGCAGTTGATAAAATTATTGAGCTCATATTCACTCTCCTTAGTATTTATATCTTTGAGTTATTACCCTGAAACCAGTAAAACTGAGGGAGTTAACTCCAGTCAGTATGTTCAAGGGAAATGCAATATGTCATAGAGTAAAGCTGTCTGCCATTCTCATGGCCAGAAGGAGAATCTATATGATAAAAAAGAGGAGTGTGAGTTGTCTTTTATTCAGGTTTCATTATTAGTTTTAAAAGATCCTGGCAAATCTAAAAAACATAGTTGAGTGTGATAGCATCAATGTGCCTTCATCTCTGAGGAATTTGCAGCTGTGGGACAGGAGGTTGATTCTGTACCTTCTACCATCAAGAACCACTGTTTGCTTTTCTCTGAACACTACATTTTTAATGCACATTGCACAACTACAGGTAACAAACACTTCTTCAAAATTATCTTTTGATAACCACAGCTTAATAGTCTTCAAATTCACATGGACAGATAATAGTTCTTGTCATGCATAAACTTTTCTATTATCAAAATAAAATTCTAGTAAAAAACAACTTTGAGATTTTCACATAGAGAGTAGAAAGAGCTAAATTTACCACCCAACAGCAAGGAGACTCCATTTCAGAGGCCTAAGTGTTTGTTGTTCTCCTTAAGGAATTATTAAGCTCATGGACTGTTATTAAATGATTGTTTTGGTGAATATAGACTTGAGCATTCCTGATGTTTAAGGTTTTGGACCCAGGTTTCATTCATTCATACAAAAGTGCCACTTTCCTATACCTGGTGCGATCAGGAGAGATTTTGTGCTGGTGTATGGGCTTTGCTACTAATGTTAATAAATGTCAACACTGTTAAGTCTAGCAGAAATTATAACTAGGTCTCAAGAGACTGATCCTTCAGTAATTTTGTTTTTGAGTACCAAAATTAACAACAGTGACAGTCTAGTCCTGTTGGATAATGATTATGGAGTGTTTTCCCACAGGTTGTGCCACTGCTTTAGCATATTTAGCATATTCCTCTCCTGAAGAATCCATGCTGTTTGAGCTGTGATCTTCTCTGTAGCAGAAACAGCACCGGGTAGTGAGATGGGGAGAGGACAATTTTACAGTTAAAATCATAATATAAACTTGTTGGTGAACCTTGACATAGACCTAGCTTGTTGGAACAATCATGAAGGAAATCTTGGACTTAAGATGTATATAGGTTATCCCTGGGAAACATTGGTGGCTCATAGTCATATGCAGCTGAATACTCTGTGAAGGCAAAGGGTTGTCCCCAGCTTTGTGGACTCTCAGGGCAACGTCGATGTGGCTTTCCCAACAGAGGATGAGCGGCCCAAGTGAATAATTGACTAAATAGCATGAAATCTAACAATACTCAGTCATCTGAATTCAGGTGAAAAATGTAGGCTGAGTTACTGAGCCTGCCACTGCTCCCAGCAGCAGCCCCAAGCTAGGACACTCTAACATGCTTTTCTGCATGCCAGGCTTACCGGCCACTTGCAGCCGGATGGGTCCAAGGCAGAGGACCCTTATTTAGCATGACTTCTTAATGCAAGGAAATTTCTTATGGCAGCATCTGATTTTTCTTGCCTGAGCACATTTGCCCTACCACCTTAACCTTATTTTCCTTATGTATGAAGAATTTTGTACTCCACTGTTGCTTACCTTTCCTCCCCATCCTGTCTGCCCGTGCATGAATCCTGCATGCACAGGTACAGGCAAGGGATGAACAAGATCATGCTATGACCTGCAGCTTATTCTCTGCTTGGAAAGGGGGGTGGAAGAGGTGGGCAATTCACCTTCAAACAGCAGCAGGCTGTGGAGAGTCTTATGTGGAGTGTTTGATTATACAAAGAAAACCTTGTTTTGAGTCCCAATCAATAACAGCTAACACATTTCAAAAGATTATGGCTTGTGAGTGCATTGGCATTACAGGGTCGAAGGGTAAGGTTTGCAGACCAAGGACAAAAACAGACTAGAGTTGCAAGTGGAAGAGGATTGTACTGGATGGCCCTTGAAATCTGATAAACACTGAGTAAAATCTGAGTAAGAAACGTGCCAGTGTTCTGTGCTCTCAAATGCCTTACTAACTCTTTTACATACAGCTTTTTTCTTTTTCCTTTAGCCATAGCTGGTTCACTAAGATTAAATAATACATTCCAGTTTTTTCTAATATTTAAGTTTGTTGTAATTTTAGTGGGCATTCCTAATCTTTTTCCCTAGTATAGCTCATTCTTTCATCAGCTTAATATTTAAACTGGATTCATTTTTAGTACCTTAATATGCAAACACATTTGTGTCAAAATTGATTCAATATTTAAACTTGTTCAGTTTAAAACACATTTTATGCTTCAGCTGCTTTAACTTGGAGATTATTTCAAACGTGGAATTGATTCAAAAATTAAGCGGGTTTAAATGTTCACTCAATTTGTTTTAAACTATGTGTGTGTTTTAGAGATGTATATTGAGAAATTATAACTTTTTTAAGTGGTGCTTTTGCAGTTCTTAGTGTGTCAGCAGTTTGAAAGTAAGTCTCTGTGCACACAGCTGTTCGTGACTTGTCTAAAGTTTAACCAAGTCTACTGTATAACTTAGAAAATGGTAAATGGTTACTTTGTGCTGAATACGGTATATAGATCAGCTAACTTCAGAAATATATTTTTGTCTGTCTTCAAAAATGTTTGTTAAAAATTTGGGTGAAAATCTATCTTATCTTATTGTCTATATATTTAAATACATGAAATAACATCCCCGCAGAATATGCCATTTAAAAGCATAACTGTCAATTTAGATTGTATTTGTGGAACTGCTTGAACAGACAGAAATGGGATGTGGCAGTACGTTAGCCAAAAGGGAAGCAGGCAATCACAACCATTGTCCATTAAGAGGATGCCGGCAATCTCAGTCAATTCTCTCCTCCTTGTAAGAACCTGCATACTCTGAACCCTGAAAAAGGATACTGAGTAGTTTAGAAAGCAACATCTTTCCTCTGCATCCTACCACTGTTGTTCCATTCTGTAAAGCAAACAAATATTAATTGGAGTAGAAACTGAAAGTAGGTTTCCAGATTCTCAGGTCAGTATCCTAACCACAGAGTGATAAAGTCCCTCTCATTTCTTTTTGTACTCATGGATGCTTAATTATTCATGCAAAGTGGAATAAAATAAATATGAGAGAATAAAGGCAAATTAAACAAATTTCTTATGACCCTCTGGCTTTGTAAGTCCAATACGATATACCCTCTTTCCCTGTTTCAAAGTAGAAATTTGAAGCCTGTTTTCCTGCTTCAAGTACCTGTAGAATGCTCCAGTGTATTATTTTCAAATAGCTCTAGCAGCACTGAAATCTTTCTTCAATGAAAGCAAAAAGATCAGAAGGAAGAGTAAAGTGGGATGTTTTGATTGATTTTTGTCCATTTCAATGGTGAGAAGTAGAAAAATAAATAAGACTTAAAGTAGTTCTCTTTTTGTTTTGTTTCGACTGTTGAAAAAACCCTCTCAGGATGACTTTATGTTGTGTAGCTCATTATCATGTGAAGTAGAAGTACAAAATCTCCAGGTTTTCAGCTAGCATGATTTTATTTCTTGTCTTATAAGAGAGGGAAAGTACTGAATGATTGTAAATATCTTTGCAGTTTGATGCACAAGTGATGTATTTTTATGATAGATGAGGAGAGACTTTTTTTTGTGGTTGTCTGGTTTATATAAATGTCCAGAGATGTTCTTCTTATGTTGTTATTGATCTGGTATTTCAAATGAATACTAAATAAAAAAGATTAAGTTATTGTGAGATGACCTCTTGAAATGTTTTTGATGATTTTTAGCGAGACCTCTTCTCACAGCAGTTATTTCCTGTCCTTCACAGAGTGTTAGTTTTGCACATGCTGTTAATACATTGCAATCCAAAGCAAAAATAAGCTCAGGTAAATAATTTCTCAGGTTGCTTATAATGTGTACAGGTAGAAATTAGTTAAGAATTTGGATATTATTCAATACTCTTGTAATTTAAAAATGGTTTTGTTTTTCAGAATGAAAAGTTGTGTAACATCAGTTAATGATGTAGATGAGCTTTCTTTTGTTCTCTTCAAATTAAAATTCCTATGTCTTGAACATCTGAATATGGTCTAGATCACACATATTAGCTGCTTTCCTTTCAGAACCATTTAATATACATTGACGTATCACCACCACAATGGTTTCACATTAAGAACTGACAGGCTATATGTACCTGCCAACATCATCTGTAAAAACAAGAAGTAGGTTTGCACTTTTACATAACTTTCTAGATTTGCATAAACTCAGTTTTACAATATCAGACATATTTTATTTAAAGTTATACTTCAACAAAACCATGGGTTACAGAAGATAATTGTGTGGGTTTATCAAAAGCTTAGAAGGTTTCAGAAGATACTATACACACACATGTTCCTACCACATAAGTGAGCTACTATGTCATATTTGCATATTTCTTTCTATCAGTTTGTAATTTAGGGTCAGTTGAGGTACTGCTGAGTGATTTTTTATTTTTTTTTTCTTGTGAGGGTTGGCTGCAGTAAACCAATGAAAATATTCAAGTGCTTAGCAGCAGCAGAATCAGGTAGGTAAGTAAAAAATGCAGTCAGTCAGCTTGTGGGTAGATGATAAAAGCAACCTGAGGCTATGTCTATCTATGTCTAGTTAATTAAACATGCTCAGGACTGCTCTCTGTAACTGAGACCAGTAGGCATTAAACAACCCGTGAGATTGGGGTCTATTTTGACAATCTTGAAAGACAGACAACCACTATCCATTACATAGGCATCATTATTTAATTTACTGAATTAAATAGAGCCTAACTGGTCATTTGCAGAGATAACTTTCTCTAGCCATACCCCAAAACCCAGTGGTAGCATATGGTGCTATGCAGATTAATGTAATATAAATGTTCTTGGATTAGTATCCATCATTTCCATGCAGCTTCCTTCCCAATGGATGGGGCAGCGCAGCCTCTAAATGCAGTTTGACTGTGCCCAGAGACCCTGCATTGCATTGTCCTGCACCCCAGTTTTAGTGGGCATCAGTCATGGTGTTATTTTTTGAATTTCAGTTCCCCATGTTGGAGGCTGATGGGGAGCCAGCTCTACCGTAACAAAGGCAGGCGTCCCAGATGCATCCAGGAAAAGGAAGAGCAGAGCATGGTCCAGGAATGAGTGGGTGGGCTGGTCTTCAAAAGAAGGGGCCTCTGTCCCTCTCTCAGAACAGGCAGCCATTGGAAACTGTTCCTGGGACCTGGTGAGGAGGAGTAAGCTCAGTGTCATGTTCAAAGTCTGCTTTGCTGGAGAGAAGGATGGTGTTACACGGTCTACTGGTGGGAAAATATGGCTGATGCAATCTAAAGGGAAAACAGGAAAGTTATATGGGCGTGAGCATTGTGAGAAATTAGGAAGTGGAAAATTTACTAACAAATTGCTGTCTGATTTTATGTAAAATACCCTCTGTACCTCCTGGAACACAGCCTGCTGTAAAGGGAAAAACAATTGAATTCAGTGTTAGTTTCAATGGGTTAACAGGTCTAGAGGCTCAATGCTGTTAACATGACCTTGTCACTGCAGAACATTAGACAATTAAATACATTCATGGTTTTGACAGGGAAATCTCAATCTGCTTAATACCATAGTAAACAACTAGCTTAAAAATCTATCATTCTTTATTAAAAATGCAAAATAATAAAAGAAAAAGATTAATGCATCTAACATATGCAGCAACATAACTTCTATTTAGCATCTTTTCTTAGACTTCAGTTATAGAAAGACCATTTGGCAACCATTTGGTTGATAATAGAGACAATAATAATTGTTTTTGTTAAAAAACGATAAAATGTCATCTGGAGGTGTGTTGGAGCTATTTTGTCATGTCTTGGTTCCCTGAAGACAAAAGAAACAAAAAAAAAAAAAGAAAAAATGTGCACCAAAGAAGGAGTAAAGAGCATCAAGGACAGAAAAAAATTGAGCTTGGCCTCCAAGACTGTCTTTTACTGGTGCTTCTAGAGAATGGGCAGCATTGCACACATCTTGGCCCTTTCAAGAGCCACTGATTTTGGATGGTCTGACTTGCTGGTAGCTCCCCTTTTGATGGTATTCGACAAAAGCTGCCATCTTAGCCACGAGCTGGGTCCAGTCCCGTTCAATATCTTTATCAATGACCTGGATGCAGGCATTGAGTGTACCGTTTGATCCAAGAGGTCTTTTCCAACCTGATGATTCTATGATTCTAAGTTGCAACCCAACATGCATGCAGTCATAATGGGTGCATAGAGGTTTAGAAGAAGCAGCTAGTGATACATGAATCTGTTCTGAACTGTACTTTGATACATTAAGTAAATGAAACCTATAATCGTATACTTTCAATATTCAAAAGTTGGGAGCTCTGAGTTCATGTACTCTCTGTATGGGTTATCTGCATTGATATAATTTCCCAAAGGTACATGTGCTGCCATTCTGTGACCATATATCTCAAAGAAAGCTACCATGACCCAGAAGATCTCAAAGAATTAGATAGAGATGAGCACAGGAAATGTTAAAAGTCATCTGCCCTAACTTGCAATTTATATTTATGAAATGCACAATGCATTAGGTGATGAGGGCTGCTATTTCTTTAACTACACGTTTTGAAAAGAGATTTTTTTGGTCTTTTAAATAGCTTTTATAAGACTAAAGAATATCATTACATCAAAGGAAATATTCGTATAACCCAAAAGATCTGACACAACCCTCAAATGCCAGACAACCCATAGACAATATTAGAATTCTGTGTCTACCTCTAACCATAATGCAAATCAGTAAAATGTTCCAACAAAAGGTCATCTTTTATGCTATAATTCTATGACAAAGGGACCTGAAGGCAGACAAAGTGTGTATGCCCAACTGATCACTTTTCACAATGTTAATATTGTCATTGAAAGACTTTTTAAATGCCGTGATTTGCTACCTCATAAGACAGGGTTTGATACCTCTTGGAGCCACATCCATACACTAAAAAATTTTGAGATTCACTTTCCCCTCATCCCCTTGGGATGTTCTGCCCTGTGGGAACCTTCCTCATCTCCCTGACATTATCAAACCCTCCTGCCACTATTACTTCTGCTGATGAGGGCAGTTTTGTACTTCTTATATTGCCAGTTAGGTCCTCTATCAAGGGTATGGAGATGGTGTTGACTTCGAGATGCAGTCACATCTTCTCTACCTCTGTTTAGTTGTGTTAGGGGCCAAGACTGTATTTATGCTAGCACTTTGCTTTGGAACAGAAGTGCAACATTGAAACAAACGTGAAAATTATCACCACGCAAAACATACTTGTTGAAAATTATACACAATTCTTAAAAAGACAGTGCAAGGACAAGAAAGACAAGGCTCCTATTCATAAATAGCAGACCAGTAGGACAGAGTATACAGTAGTTTGTATACTCTCCCTTATTTCTTCCTATTTATTTAGACTAACTTTTAATTCTATGAGACAGAAGACTAATCTTCAAGGTTTTGCTCTTCTTTCAAAATGGAAGAATGTATACTACCTGTAATAGAAATTCTGATAAGCTAATGATAAGTTATCAGGATTTTTTTCTAACCATCAGATTTTTATGGGCTTGAGAGGTAAGTAATGAAGAAGGATCAAAATAGACAAAGAAATCAATATGCCTTGCATGCATTGTTTCTTAAGTTCAGAACACATTTTCAGAACTGTCTGTAATTCCTCTACTGTAGTCATATATTTGAAAGTTGTGGAAAATAAGCCATTCAAAAAATGTTCTGAAAACAAACAAACATGAAATTCCTCCACCCTACCCCACGCCAGAAAAAAACCCACCAATGCATTTGCTTCTTTTGCTTCAGGCAGAAGAAAATGTATTTGCATATGCTGTTTAGTCCAGCAGAGATGATTCAGACACCAGTGATGAAAATTACTACAGACACAAAAAGACTTCCATAGGAAGAGATGGCGAAAATCTTGAAGCCATTTAGTCTGGAGATAAAACAAATAACATGGGCATGTCAAAGGTATACCAAGTAACAAGTACTTACCTTTTCTGTATAATATATAACTAACTACTAAGATGAAATATGTTTTACACAAAAGCACAGTTTAATGTGATATTCATTGTCACTAACCATCACTGAGGCCAAGAGTCTAGTAAGAAATATTAAAAGGTTTTAAATGTATGTGTACATTGAGAATGGCTGAGTCGGCTTAAAAATATAGCAGATCACGAAGCCATATTCTTCCAAGAAGAAGCCGAACGCTAACATGTCTTTGACATCCAGTTTTTTTCACTGTTGCGTGCTACAGATTTTTTGCGGGTCCTCTGTAAACTCTATTACCAGCTACTGGCAGAGGCAGGAACCTGGGAGAAAGATATTCATGCTCTATGTTGGCTTAGCAATGTTTGTACATCTCTATAATGCAAATAAAGCAGGACTGCAGGGTCAGGAGTCCACGCCTGCCCAAACACGTGATCAATTATACCTCAAATTTAGCTTGGTTTTAAAGATGTTTGGGAATACATGTACAAGAGCCTCCCCATGCAACATGCTACAGCGTTTGATGAGCTTTGTCCTTGCAAAGTCTCCTTCACGTCTGACCTGATTCTTCCTCACTGGCAGGGAGTCCCCCTGTGTCAGTTGTCCACCCTGAATGCCTTTATTCTTCACAACACCCTTTTATGTGTTTGATGACTGTTATGATGCTGCATCCTTTGTTCTTTCTTATTCAGGCTAATTAACTGCAAGCTTTCCTCTGAAGACACGTTTTCCAGACCTCTAATCTGTCTCAGTGCTTGCTTCTGTCCTGTCTCCAATTGAGCCACACACTGGCTGAAGTGTTGTGCCTAAATCTGGATGTAATCCCACATGAAGCCTTCTCAGTGCTAAGTGTAATGAGAAAGGTTGTTTCGTATGGTTTGCTTTTTCCCTATTCATACATCCTAGTGCAGTATTTCCTTTTCTTGTACCTGCAGGACATGTTTGAGTCTTCTTCAGTGTGTGATCCATTACAATTGATCTGAACTTTTTCCCTAACAGTGTCAGTTGCAAATTATTTCCCCCTGGACATGTACAGCTGGCTAACCCAAAGAAAGTATATACCTTACTTTTACCCTCTCAAATTACGTTCAATGTAAAATAAGAAATGGAGTAACCATTTTGAATGACTAAATTTTTTAATATACCATGTGAACAGGATAATATAAAGAGGATAATGGGTCACTTGGAGCTCTTGTTCATTCATCTATTAAGTGTAATTTAGCTTTCGTTATTTAGTACAATAGTAAATCATCTACTTGCAACATTTTGTGCTGAAGGTCTGAATTTCATATGAGTGAGAATCTCATGACAACATTCAGCAGTATTGAAAAATCTGTGTGGACTTGCAAACCAGAAAGTCTTTCCAGTTTTCACAGAGGTCAGCAATATTCTTATGGAAATATGTAATCTGACTAGTTAACTTCCCTCGGGAGTTGGTGATTATTGATCTTCTAGGAAAGATAAACTACAGAAATGTATTGAATTATCCATAGATTTTTTTGACCCAAATATAAGCAAAGGTTTTATCATTGATATTGCAGTGATGTATAGAACAGTAAATAGAAAATCTCATATATGTTAATCTCATGACAGAAGCTGAGATTAAAGAGCAAATATCCAAAATGTAATGAAAAGACTATCACGAGAATGATTTGGTAATTATTTATTTATTGTCTTGAACTAAAATTTTCAGAAGTGACACCATCTGTTTACTTATAATCTCCAAAATTTATTTTTGTTTTTAATTCTATAGGGAGTTTTCAAATATATGTAAGTAGGAGATGCCTAAATTGCACCTTTGTTTTCCAAATGACACACTTGTGTAAACCATGAAGAATGTGAGACTTTCTTAAGTAGATACCACTGCACTCTGCACTGACATTAAACTGCCTATGTAAGTAACTTCTGTTTTCTTTTTTACTTGGAAGCTTTTACATTGCCATGCCAGCAGAAGAACAGGGGTTCATACAGCCTGTTCTTAAGTGTTAAAGCTCTCTAACCTCAGTGAACAAACAAGCACAAAGACAACCCATGCACTCGCTGACTGTCAGTGCTAATCAGCCTGATAATTAGTCGCCAGGACCCCTGCAAAAGTCCCAGCTGCACATCTTTCATGGAATCATAGAATTCTATGATCATTAGGTTGGAAAAGACCTTTGAGATTATCAACTCCAGCCGTACCTGTCTACTACTAAATCATGTTCCCAAGCACTTCATCTAACCACCTATTAAATACCTCCAGGGATGGTGACTCAATCACCTCCCTGGGCAGCCTGTTCTAGTGCCTGATGACTCTTTCTGTGAAAAATTATTTCCTGATACCCAGTCTGAACCTCCCCTGGCAGAGCTTGACGCCATTCCCCCCTGATCCTATTACCAGTCACTTGGGAGAAGAGACTAACACCCACCTCTCTACAATCTTCTTTTAGGTAGTTGTAGAGAGGTCTCCCCTCAGCCTCCTCCAGGCTAAATAACCCAGTAATCTCAGTCATTCCTTGTAAGACTGGTTCTCCAGTCCATTTACCAGCTTCATCACTCTACTCTGGACACACTCCAAGATCTCAATGTCTTCCTTAGAGTGGGGGAACCAAAACTGAACACAGTATTCAATCTACACTCTCACCAGTGCAGAGTACAGGCGGAGAATAACCTCCCTGGACCTGTTGGTCACATCGTTTCTGATACAAGCCAAGATGCCATTGGCCTTCTTGGCCACCTGGGCACACTGCTGGTTCATGTTCAGTCACTGTCAAACAACACCTCCAGGTCTTTCTCTACCAGGCAGCTTTCCAGACTGACTTCTCCTAGTCTGTAGCACTGCACAGGGTTTTTGCATCCCAAGTGCAGAACTCCTCACTTGCCCTTGTTTAACATCATCCCATTGGCCTCAGTTCATCAATACAACCTGTTTAGATCCCTCTGTAGAGCCTTCCTACCCTCCAGCGGATTGACACTTGCTCCTCATTTAGTGTCATCCACAAACTTGGTAAGGGTGCACTACATCCCTTCATCCAGGTCGTTGAAAAAGTTATTAAACAGGACTGGACTCAGCACTGAGCCCTGGGGAATACCACTTGTGACTAGCCTCCAGCTGGATTTAACTCCATTTATTACCACTCTTTGGGACTGGTCATCCAACCAGTTTTTAACCCGGAAGAAGGTATGCCTGTCCTCCACACCTTTGCTTCTCCATCACCTTTGATAATTTTCTGGCTGTAGCCTGGAAGGAAGAGTAGGACCTCCTGCCTCCCACCTCCTGCCTCCTCCACAGGCACAGGTGAAGCAGCTGGAGTTGTGGAGCTTTTCCCTGGCCAAGAAAAGATAGAAAGCCAACCTCTCTGAGGATGAATTCCTCCCAGAAGAAAAGTAGAGAGCCAAAAAAAGGGGCCATACCTCTTTCTGAGTCATTCACTTGTTCATCTGCCTTTACAGATAATGCACCCATCCTCAGTGCAGGCAGATGGCCACATTTCTGCTTTAAGATCTCTTTGGGGAATTTTTTTATCAGGTCTTAAAATTTGAGTCCATACTTGGCAGGATATGTTTCTGCCACTTTTCATAGCTAGGGATTATGTTCATCAGTGGGGGAGAGGGGGTGGGACTAAACAGAAAAGTTATTCTTTTTCTGCTTTATTCTGATTTTCTGCTAATCTAGTGGCATCAGTCTGCTACTATTAATAAAAGCAATTGTTTACCTCGCTCACCTGTAGACTGCTAATACCCTTGCAAACACAACAGTGCTTTATTTTCTGTGAAAGTGTTTTCCCCCTTTGTACTCCCACTCAGGTACAGGCTAAGGCTATTAGCATACTGCAGCTATCTGATCACAGTCAGGACTTTGCAACTTGATTTTACTTAATGGCTCTTTAGGCAAAGGAAATTGCTTTTGTTTATTCAAAGTGAGTCAAGTCTCTAGCTTTGAACATAAAGGTTCTTTCTAATTCTTCAAGTCTATCTTTGTATATTTAAAGTTCAAAAGAATAAAACCAAAACAAAACAGAACTAATCTTTACTTTCCTTTGTATTTAAAGAAATACAATTTGCAAACCAAAAATCTCCTCAAAACCAGTCCTGACATATTATTTAGATAGATGTTAGGCCTGCCCTTAAAGAAAATATCAGTGATTCTCTGGGCTAGACAGGCCTTCTGAAGTACTACATCCTGCATGTAAAAAGTTAGATAACCCTCTAAAAAGAAAAAAATTGTTATTTGTCAGCACTGAAATATCAGCTCTGGGTGAATAGTAGAGTTCTGTGGTCTCCACCTCTCTGGTCTCCTGTTATCCAAGCTGTTGACACACTTCAGGTGCATTTATCTTCATAGCCTCCTTGGGAGTTTATATGATGCCTTCATCCCTGGTTTCTGCCTTCATGTAAGGAAGGTAGCAAATGTTAACCATAGGCAACTTAAACAGAAGGCATGTTGTTTTCCAGAGTTCTTCATGGCTGTGTTTTGTTTGCATCTTCTGGCAGTGTATGATCCTCTGAATGCACAAGAATTGAACGGAATGGACGTCAGTTGCTTACAAAGCATTTTCCTTGGTTATTCCCTGAATCTATCATGGAATGGACCAGGCAATGCATGTTCCTTTAAAATCCTTCCAGGGCATGCGTATGAGAAAAGAGTTCATGAACATTTTGAATAAAGATTTTGAATTACCTTTCCAATAAGCTGACCATCTTCTGTCAGGGGGTTCTCTTACACTGGAGAAAATCATCTAATAAGGCATTCGATAGCCCAAAGGCAGAGGAAAAGGGGGATTTTTCTTCATTTGTATCTAACTTTACTCTGAAAAATTACCACATAAAAAGAGGATCTTCTTGCCCAGGGAGTCTAACAAAACTCTGAGTTCCTTCTGTTTCTTTTCCCCTTATTTTGCTCTGCAGACTCTTTGCAAGTAGGCAGACAGAATCTGAAGTTTCTATTCTATCATATAGAATCATAGAATCACCAGGTTGGAAGAGACCCACCGGATCATGGAGTCCAACCATTCCTATCAAACATTAAACCATGTCCCTCAGGACCTCGTCCACCCGTGTCTTAAACACCTCCAGGGAAGGTGAATCAACCACCTCCCTGGGCAGCCTGTTCCAATGCCCAATGATCCTTTCTGTGAAAACCTTCCTCCTGATGTCTAGCCTGAATCTCCCCTGGTGGAGCTTGTCCTGTCCCCTGTCACTTGGGAGAAGAGGCCAGACACCTCCTCTCTACAAGCTCCTTTCAGGTAGTTGTAGACAGCAATGAGGTCTCCTCTCAGCCTCCTCTTCTCCAGGCTAAACAATCCCAGTTCTCTCAGAAGTATTTACAGATAGTTTATTAGTGACAACCTGCCTAGTTGCAGAGAGGTCAGTAGAACTGCATGAGTTTCAACAGTGGCACAGTTTGACCAATTAGCTATTCAGGCTTGGCATCTGTGTAAAGACATTGCCCGTCCGGATCTACATACAGTTTGCAAAGTCTGCAGCCAGGAAGCAAATACACATTTCAGTTTCAAGTGGAATGTATTTTATGAAAAAAAAATCACAATAAAGTAAAAAATACAGGCATCCATGACGTGACTTTTGTTGTTGCAGAACTTCTTAAGATAGAATTGCACCTTAACACTCCTGATTACATTGTGGGACATAAAGGTCTTGGAGGTCTTCACATGTAGATACCTTTTTATGGCTTTTTTCTGAATTTAATCATGGAATTATATCTATCATAGTATACATAGACTTAATGTTTAATTCATTATTTCCCCAAGGAAATCTTCAGGTTCTACACAAAGCCATGAAAATCTGCCTTCTCCATGCAGACACCCTACTGTCAGGCCCACCTCAACACCTCTCCACAGCTAACATCTCTTGATTAGAAGAAAGCAATATTAGGCCTCAACTGTGATGTGACCATCAAGCTGTTTAAAGGTCTTCAGTTTAGCTATTCAGAGCAATATTAAAATGTGCAATCCCTGGTAACTGAGACCAGAATTAAGGGAAGACTGTGAAGAAAAGGCAGCTTGGGAATGGCAATAATGAGTACCCCTGCTTCCCCAAAATATGAACTACTGAATGTCTGGCAATGGAACAGGCACTGCAGGTGCAGAAGAGGGAGGCGGAAAAGAATACTTGAGCTAAAGCAAACTAAATCTTTCAATTTGAGACAGTTGCTCCTTTAGGCCAAAGCTGAGGAGCAGATATAGCATTTGGCATCCCTTGTCCTTGCAGCAGGATGACTTCCAGTATAGTCCCTGCCTTTTTTACCTCCACTTCAGGGCTCAGCTCAGCCCTGGACAGACGTGGTTGTACCTGCACCTTCATTCACCTCCGAGTATTTAGCTGGGTCCTAGTCATTCAGAACACCAGGAATCTGTAGGGCTCCATACCACTCTAACTTGTATACTCAGGCTGTGAAAAACATAGCCCACCAGCACTTCATCAGAATGCTGAGGAAAAAGCAATGCTGCTAAAAAGACTTAGACCCACAAAGAGGCAGATAATGAGAAAGAGAAAATGTGGACAAAACAGGCCAGGAGAAGAGGAGATATAAAGGCAAAGGATAGCTACCCTTGACCTGTTTCTCATTTTGCCAGTGCCTTCTTGCATCTCCAGTCTACCGAAACTCATTTGCAACTCTGTCCCTTCAGAGATACAGCATAGCCAAACCTCTTTATCGGTGAACCATTCAGTAAGATTTCAGAAAAAGAATGAATGAGTGTTCCACATCACTACTTTGCTTAAGAAAACAAATATCTACAATTACTTCTGTCTTGTGATAGTCATTCCTTCCTTAACTGGCTCCTTTGAGTTCTTTTCTCACCAACTCCTGTTTCCCTTTCTGCTTCTTTTATGTGATATTTTCGGTCGAGAGACCATGAAAAGGAAAGACCATAAATACAGTGTGTTCAACCACTGCCAAAAGCTGGAGTCACTTCACAGAAACAGCGGGATCTAGGATTTACTGTGCAATTCTATATTTGTAAAAATGGAAATAGATCATTGTGGGGCTCCAATAGCAAGATGCATTGTTATAGACTGTCTAGGTTTTCTGTCCTGCCAGTCAAAATAAATATTTAGTATGTTATTCTTAATTTAAAAAAACCCGCAGATTATCATTTCTAAATAATCTAGTGTACTGGATTAGAAGCAGTTTGATTTCATTGCTCAGGACCAATGTATGATAGTCTTTAATAAGCTTTCTTTAACAGTTGTTACTGCTATAAATCACATGCTTCAGTTTACTTGCTAAAGAATACATCTAAACCAACACAAAACTGGTTGTGACTCACATATAATGAAGTGAAACCAGTATCATCATCATTAAGCAGCAAATAAAGGTATTGATTCCTTGCATTATCCTATCAAGTTTAATTCAAATGCAATTTTTCCTCCTTTCAGTCCTTAATTGTGCAGTTTTTGCTGAATCTTCATTTTAATACACAGAATGTAGCAATGCCTTACCTTCTTACCTAAGCATCTAAACCACGAGCCTGCTGAGGCTCAATGTATCTTAGCTGGACATAATTAAAGTCAAACATTCATAGCTTCTAGTAAAGGCAGGTATTTCAGTCCTGAGAATATTTGGGGGTGGCAAGACCATGGACTAGGTTCATGCACAATGTTGGCACTATTAATCTGTGGTTGGCTTTTTTTGCCCATCCCCAGATGAAGGCACCAACAGGGCCTTCCATCTAGCTTGCAAAGATAAACCAGGCTGCTAACAAACAGCCTGTAGAGCTGGAGCAAAGGAGAGGAGGGCAACAAAATGCTGTGGCAATCAAAATGTGAAAGAAAAATCCTGAACAACTTTGTGATCCAGTCAAAGGGGCAGTGGGGAGGTGGGCATGAAGGATGGAGAGCTGTGTGAGGGGCATCTCCTCAGTCCTTTGTATCAGTAGCAGATACAGAGAGCATTGAAAAGGAGCACACGAACACTGGGAGCCCTTCATTATAGGTTATGCAGTGCCCCAGATGTACTGTTGGTGTGGGTTGGGCTGCTGGTTGCTTAGAAAGGCAGGGACATATTGTACCATTTCTGCAAGGACGGCAATCTGAATAGTGGGAATGGAGGGGGAGTTTTTGTTGATTTTATTTAAACAACAACCATACAGATCAGTTGAATAGCATATTCACTGGAGATTGTTCAAGCAGTACTTTTCCCTGCTTGTGGCTGGTTTGCAGTACATGTATTCATGCTGAAGGCTACCTTATTCTGTGGGCTATTCATGAAGTACTTTCTTAATATGCATCAATGGCAAATTTGATCCTGGTTGAGTAGCTGTGTTAGGAACAGTCTAGACTGATGCTTTTTTTTCCACTTCTGACTTTTTGATGAATATGGCCTGTGACTTGTAGACTGGTTCTGCTCTCTTGCCTCAGACCTTCCAAAATGATCTCCCTTGGCTCCAGTTATCGCAACACTGACTTCCACAGGACCACTTGTTGACTTCATTCCCACTAGCTGCAAACTAGAGACTCAGAGCACATGGTAGTCAATGAGGACTGATTACTTTAGAGGTGATGTATCTGAATGATGTTACTCTTCTGCCCAGATTCACAGGGATTTCTAACAAAGCTATGGGAGTATGTGAGTCCCCTTCACAAGAACCAGAGAATCACTTTTTTCTGGTCTTTCAGATGAGTATATCATAAAAGGAGGAGATTAGAATAAATCTTCGAGCATAAATTCAAGCAAACCATACCTGCCAGCGTCTTAATTAAAGACACATCAAGTAGATTCGTGAAAATACTGCCTGTGGGCAAAGAAGTGTCAGGAAACTACCTCCTAGTGTTCTTTTCCTTATGAAGTACTAGACTCTATGCTTCTCATGGGTTTTACAGCAGCTGCTTAGATTTTGTAAAATAATTCTACCTTTTATCTTTCTGCTTTACCTGTTTGTTTCTCGTAAGAATGAGACAACTGCAATATTAAGAAAGTTAATGTTGAAGTACTGTTTTCACTTGGAGTGTTTTAAAAAAATAATATTTCAACTCTGGGGAAAGCTATGAGTTTCTGATTGCTATTTAGGTTTAGTCTTTGAGGTGCCCTACACCACTTTATGTAAGGACCCTCAAGGCAGCTGAACTGTCTCCCCTTGCAGGAGAGCTCAGACAATTGTCTCATAATATGTAGCCATGAACAAACTGTAGAGAAACATTAGGGTCAATTGAGACACCTCCAGTCTTCTGAGGATGCCACCACTGAATGTCACAAAACTGAGTTTCAGCTTCATAATGATCTGAAAATATGAATATTGATATTTGGTGTCAGTTTTCATCACCCCTATTTTAAGCTTTACCAAGAGGCTAAAAGAACTTGGCATAAAATGCTTCTAAATTCCATTTCATATCCTGTGCAAGTCTGTGTGGGCATTGTGGAGTCTGCTTCCATTCTCTAAGCATATTTTTTGTCCTGTCTATCATGCTGAAAATGCAAAATAGAAAAGAAATTATGAAGAGGTTTGGATCTATGTAGGTTTCACTTCCCTGCAGGATGAAAACAATGCAGAAGAGTTTGATGAAATTAATACAGGTAAACCAACAGATGTGATCTAGCTAGACTTCTGTAAAACCTTTGACATGATCCCCCACAACATCCTCCTCTCTGAATTGGAGAGATATGGATTTGATGGGTGGGCAGTATGGTGGATAAGAAACTGGTTGGATGGTCATATTCAAAGATTAGTGGTTAATGTCTCAAAGTCCAGACAGAGATCCATGACAAGTGGTGTCCCTTGGGGCTTTGTACTGGGACCAGTGTTATTTAACAACTTCATCAATAATATTGGCAAGATTGAGTGCACCCTCAACAAACTTGCAAGTGACACCAAGCTGAGTGATGCAGTTACCACACCAGAAGGAAGGGATGTCATCCAGAGGGACCTGGACAGTCTGGAGAATTGGGTCTGTGAGAACCTCATGAGGTTCAGCAGGGACAAGTGCAAAGTCCTACACCTGGGTCAGGGCAATCCCTGTTTTCAGTACACGATGGGGGATGATGTGAATGAGAGCAGCCCTGCAGAGGAGGACTTGAAGGTGCTGCTTGATGAGAAGTTGGGCTTGTTCAGCCTGGAAAACAGAAGGTTCAGAGGAGATCTTATAGCAACCTTCCAGTACCTGAAAGGAGATGCAAGAAAGCTGGAGAGAGACTATTCATAAAGGCTTGTGGTGATGGGATGAGGGAGATCAGGTATAAACTGGAGAAGGGCAGATTTAGACTAGACATTAGGAAGAATTTCTTTACTGTGAAAGTGGTGAGACCCTGGCAGAGGTTGCCCAGGGAAGATGTGGCTGCCCCATCCCTGGAGGTGTTCAAGGCCAGGTTAGATGAGGCTTTGAGCAACCTGATCTAGTGGGATATCCTTGCCCATGGCAGGGCAGGGGGGTTGGAACTAGATGATCTTTAAGGTCCCTTCCAGCCCTAACTGTTCTTTGATTCTATGATAATACAAGTGGTTCTATCATCTCAGTGTTTTCCTGTGGAAGCACACAGATACAATTATGCTCATATTCCTCTGCTCTATGGGTAGGATATTTCTTACTCTATAGATATTTTCTTGAACATCTGTGAGAATAAATAATACAACTGTAACAAAAAAACCCTGATGTTTCAAAATTCTTTATAGCTTTAAGGTCTTTCTTTTTGCTTGCACCAGAATCTTCTTGTCTTCAGTTTTCCTCTCCTCCATTTTGTTTTTCTGTTGCAGGATGCTATGTGCTGAATTAAACAAAAGCAACTGTTTGCAACTTATAGATGTAAGTGATAAAGCCAGCAAAACAAAATGGGAATTTGCTTAAGTATGTTTGTTAGCAGATTGCTTATTGCTCTTTGCAGTTGTTTCTGATGATCTTTCCCCATTGTCTGCCCTGGAATGTTTGCAGTAGAGTGAGATGGTCTTGTGAGAGGTGGAGATCTCCAAATTCCCTGCTCTGTCAGAGGAGCCCTCACCCACTGCAGAGGGTGCTTGGCTGCTTGTGAGGCAGAGCCTCCAGGCAACAGCACTGGAAGGAGCAAATTCATTTTGGTGGGATTTTTTTATCTGATTCTCCAACTCAGTGAATCATTAATATGGTTTAGAATGGAAATGAAAATGCCACAAAAGAGCATCTCATTGCAGGATGTCTGTAAAGATATATAAAAGGATCTTTTCATGGGTAATTATTCAAACCACTGCATATAACTGTCTCCATTAAAAGGTCACTAACTTTTACCACACAGGGATTGCTGAAGTTGCAGTGTTGATGCCATCTTCTAAAACTAGGAGAAGTATTCTAGTGTCACTCATGGTCATATGTGATACTGCCTGGTTTTATCTTCTCTTAATTTAACTCAATTTATCTTTACTATGCAGAGATGATCAAGGTGACCACTGTGACTGGCAGAGTACAGCCTCATAACAAATAGCAGTTCTTTCCCTGAAGAATTTTCACTCACTAAATGATAGGCAGACCATATCTCAGGCATGTCATCTTTTAGTGGTAATAATTGTAATTACAACCTACAATGTTCTTGCTATATTTCATTTCAGATTTTAATTGCATACTATCATTCTTATTCCAAATTAAGATCCCAGTGCATATCTTAAAGTGTCTGTAAATACACATTAAAAAGATGACATCCATTACACAATCATGCAAGCAGCATATATGTGGCACATTAAAGAAGCAGATATACTTGTAGAAGAGCTTGCTCTCAAAACAAATACATTCATTTATAAAGTTTCTGTGAGAAACAAGCCCTTTGGGTATGTCACACTTAATTCTTTTCCTTATACACAAGAACATCTCCTCTGTCAAATAGGGTTGAAATTGGCTAAATGGATTCCAGTTTTATTAGATTAGGACTGACCGGCAGAAACAAACTACTGTACATCCATTTCTTTGGGAAATGCAGATAAAAATCCTTTATTCTCAAGGTTGATGATACAAGTGGTATGACTCCCAGCAATGTGATGTGCAGCTGTATTTTGAGGATGGAAAAAAGTTATCAGGCTACAGATCCTCTCTATCAGAGACTGTTCTTCTGCTGGCTGAGTAAGTCCTGGACACCCCTGAGCCCTCTGAACTTCTGCAGAGCCTAGGGACGTTGTATAGAGGCACAGCGAGTGCCGACAAGTGTTGCATGCCATCTTTATGGCCAGTCATCAGTGCCCCTGTTGCACAGCCAATCAAATGAGTCTGAGACTCGCAAAAGACAGAAGAAAAGAGGTGTTGATGGCTTGGAAGTCCAGAATAAGATGCAAAAAAATCTACATGAAAACCTCACCTTGCCTAGAGTGAGAATTCTAGGGAGATTTGGAGAAACTCAAGGATGAGATGCAAGAGTCCACTTTAGTGAGACAGTGAGAAAGGCCTAAGTGGCCCCAGAGGGTGGAAGATTAGCACACAGTTTTCTTCCTTGGTCAAAGAGAGAAATTTTCCACTTAGCTAGCTCTTCAGAACAACTGTGCACTTGCACAGACCAGAGTAGGCTGTATCTAATGTTTGCAAGATACCCTGAGAAACCTGCTATTCTTTAACCTTTTCTTAGTCTTGCTTTCTGTTATCCTGCTGCCTCCTCAGTAGCCAATAGTGTAGGAAGAAGATAAATAAAGAAAAGAAAAAAGAACAAAAAAAAAAAATACTTGAAGATTTCATTCATAATGGGAAGCATGAAGGAAAGTGCTTGTTTCAACTGAAAATGACTCCTACAAACATATGTTATATTGTAGGAAAATTATGCTTTTCAATCACATTAACTGGAGACTGAACTGCCTTAAGATGCATGCTGACTTTTCCACAACCAAGTTATCTGCTAGTGTATGAAGTGACAAGGCCTTGTCAACAAGCCTAAAACAACATAGATGACCACTGGATGATTTCTGTTGCCATGTACACTGTTTAATCTATAACTTCTCACATTGGTATTATCAGTGGAATTGTGCTATGCTGTTCTTGGTGTGGAGAGCATGAGAAAGAGAGACAGTAAGCAACTGTCTCTCTGACACCAGAGACTCCACATTTTTTGGGGTGATGCAATTTGCTTATGCAACGATGTAAAAGGTGGACCCCTTGCACTGGTGGTTGGAGACCCTACCTACAAGTGGACACACTCTGTAAACCCTTCCACCTGCTGGGACAAGCTCTCCAAATCCTCACTGCAGATAAAAAGGGGCTCCCCTGCGACTGTGGATCTGGATGATGATGATAGGGCAGTTGGTGACATATCTTTCTTAATTAGTAATTCTCTCGTAATAAAGATTAGATGCATTGCCTCAAAAGCTGTTATTGTCATCTTGTTGTTAATCACTTCTAATCATTTGCTACCTTTCTTGCTGTTATAACTTAAGTAAAACTTGATTTCATAGAGTATCCAAGAGTTTGGGCTTTTATGCTGATTGTACTTAGCACTCTTGTGGTTAAACAGTGTCCCATCCTAAATATGTCACAACCACAACTGTGGTCAGTGGGTATGTCTCTGCACGCTCTGGACGCTCATTTGGAACCTGTCAGTGCTGAAAGCCATTAAATAACCGCATAATTATTAATTCAAATATCTAATTACAAACAGCTTTTAATATGTTTTTCTATTGCTTGTGCTCAAGTTTCAGTAGCATTGGAGATGGGTTTTCTGGATACTGTAGCCTATATTTCCATATGGTTGGACTAGAAGATCCGATGGGTCCCTTCCAACCTGGTTGTTCTGTGATTCTGTGATTCTGTGAACTTAGTACAGTGTTCATTATTAGCAATGATTCGTTACTGGGAACATTCATTGAATGGGTCTTTCTCCTGCATCTGTAATGGGTAGCTGATTGGTGCTGATTTAAAGATGTAAGGCTACTTATCTTCTGATGAGACTGGAGCTCACAAGAAGCGCCAGGGAAATGCCTTTTGAAAAGCTGATATGGGCTGCATATTTCATGTACTGCTGGAGACTACAGGCAGGCTGTGTAGTGATCAAACCCTAGAAGATGTACATATCTACAATTTTCCTGTCTAACAAAAATCCTGTCATCTGTTGACATAAAAGACATGAGATAACAGCTCAATGACCCTATGTATTTCTCCAGTCTGGACAGATGAGACTAATCTAAATAATTGAG